>CM061155.1:7012849-8212849 GCA_030710495.1 Labroides dimidiatus
GTGGTGTTGAAAGGGGATGGTGATGGTGGTAGTCGAGGTAGTGGTTGTGAAAGGGAGTGGTGGTGGTATTTGTATTTGACGTGGTGGTGTTTAAAGGTGGTGGTGATGGTAGTAGTCGAGGTTGTGGTGTTGAAAGGGGGTGGTGGTGGTGGTGAAAGAGGTGGTGGAGGTGGTGGTGGTGGAGGAGGTGGTTGTGGAGGTGGTGGTAATTGGGGTGGTCGTGGTAGTGGTTTAAGTGGAGTTGGTACTAGTGAAGAAGGTCTTGGAGGTGGTGGTGGTATTGAGGTGGTGGTGTTGAAAGGGGGTGGTGGTGGTGGTAGTCAATGTGGTGGTTTTGAAAGGGGGTGGTGGTGGAGGTGTTGGTGGTAGTGGTGGAAATGGAGGTTGTCTTGGTAGTGGTTTTAGTGGAGTTGGTACTAGTGAAGGAGGTCTCGGTGGTGGTGGTGGTGGTATTGGAGGTGGTTGTGTTTAATGGGGGTGGTGATGGTGGTATTCAAGGTTGTGGTGGTGAACGGGGCTGGTGGTGGTTTTGAAAGAGGTGGTGGTGGTGGAGGAGGTGGTGGTGGAGGTAGTGGTGAGGTGGTGGTAATGGAGGTGGTCGTGGTAGTGGTTTTAGTGGAGTTGGTACTAGTGAAGGAGGTCTTCGTGGTGGTGGATGTGGTGGTATTGGAGGTGGTGGTGTTTAACGTGGCTGGTGATGGTGGTAGTAAAGGTGGTGGTGGTCGTGGAGGAGTAAGTGTTGGTGGAGGAGTTGATGGATGTGGGGGTGGTGGTGGTGGTGGAGGAGGTGATGGTGGAGGTGGTGGTGAGGTGGTGGTAATGGAGGTTGTCGTGGTAGAGGTTTAAGTGGAGTTGGCACTAGTGAAGAAGGTCTTGGTGGTGGTGGAGGTATTGGAGGTGGTGGTGTTGAAAGGGGGTGGTGATGGTGGTAGTCGAGGTAGTGGTGGTGAAAGGGAGTGGTGGTGGTGGTTGTATTTGAGGTGGTGGTTTTTAAAGGTGGTGGTGATGGTAGTAGTCGAGGTTGTGGTGGTGAAATGGGGTGGTGGTGGTGGTGAATTAGGTGGTGGTGGTGGTGGTGGTGGAGGAGGTTGTGGTGGAGGTGGTGGTAATGGAGGTGGTCGTGGTAGTGGTTTTAGTGGAGTTGGTACTAGTGAAGAAGGTCTTGGTGGTGGTGGAGGTATTGGAGGTGGTGGTGTTAAAAGGGGGTGGTGGTGGAGGAGTTGGTGGTGGAGGTGGTGGTGGAGGCGGTGGTGGTAGTGGTGGTAATGGAGGTTGTCTTGGTAGTGGTTTTAGTGAAGTTGGTACTAGCGAAGGAGGCCTTGGTGGTGGTGGTGGTGGTGGTATTTGAGGTGGTGGTGTTTAAAGGGGGTGGTGATGGTGGTAGTCGAGTTTGTGGTGGTGAAAGGGGCTGTTGGTGAAAGAGGTGGTGGTGGTGGAGGTGGTGGGGGAGCTGGTGGTAATGGAGGTGTCGTGGTAGTGGTTCTAGTGGATATGGTACTAGTGAAGAAGGTCTTGGTAATGGTGGTGGTGGTGGTTTTTGAGGTGGTGGTGTTTAAAGGTGGTGGTGATGGTGGTAGTCGAGGTTGTGGTGGTGAAAGGGGCTGGTTGTGAAATAGGTTGTGGTTGTGGAGGAAGTGGTGGTGGAGGATGTTGTGGAGGTGGTGGTAATGGAGGTGGTCGTGGTAGTGGTTTTAGTGGAGTTGGTACAAGTGAAGAAGGTCTTGGTGATGGTGGTGGTATTGGAGGTGGTGGTGTTGAAATTGGGTGGTGATGGTGGTAGTTTAGGTGTTGGTGGTGAAAGGGGCTGGTGGTTGTGGTAGAGGAGGTGGTTGTGGAGGTGGTGGTGAGGTGGTGGTAATGGAGGTGGTCCTGGTAGTGGTTTTAGTGGAGTTGGTACGAGTGAAGAAGGTATTGGTGGTGGTGGTGGTATTGGAGGTGGTGGTGTTGAAATTGGGTGGTGATGATGGTAGTCGAGGTAGTGATGTTGAAAGGGAGTGGTGGTGGAGGAGGTTTTGGTGGAGGAGGTGGTCGTTAAGAGGGTGGTGGAGGTGGTGAAGGCGGTGTTGGTCATGAAGGTGGTCGTGGTAGTGGTTTTAGTTGAGTTGGTACTAGAAAAGGAGGTCTTGGTAGTGATGGTTGTGGTGGTATTGGAGGTGGTGGTGTTAGAAGTGGGTGGTGATGGTGGTAGTCGAGGTGGAGGTGGTGGTGGAGGTTGTGGTAATGGAGATGGTCGTGGTAGTGGTTTTAGTTGAGTTGGTACTAGTGAAGAAGGTCTTGGAGTTGGTGGTATTGGAGGTGGTTGTGTTGAAAAGGGGTGGTGATTTTGGTAGTCGAGGTAGTTGTGGTGAAAGGGGGTGGTGGTGGTGGTGAAAGAGGTGGTGGATGTGGTGGTGGTGGTGGAGGAGGTGGTGGTGGTAATGGAGGTGGTCGTGGTAGTGGTTTTTGTGGAGTTCGTACTAGTGAAGAAGGTCTTGGTGGTGGTGGTGGTATTAGAGGTGGTGGTGTTGAAAGGGGATGGTGGTGGTGGTATTGGAGGTGGTGGTGTTGAAAGGGGGTGGTGGTGGAGGTGGTGGTGGTAGTGGTGGAAACTGAGGTGGTCTTGATAGTGGTTTTAGTGAAGTTGGTACTCGCGAAGGAGGTCTTGGTGGTGCTGGTATTGGAGGTGGTGGTGTTTAATGGGGGTGGTGATGGTGGTATTCGAGGTTGTGGTGGTGAAAGGGGCTGGTGGTGGTGGTGAAATAGGTGGTGGTGGTGGAGGAGGTGGTGGTGGTGGAGGAGGTGGTGGTGGAGGAGGTGGTGGTGGAGGTAGTGGTGAGGTGGTGGTAATGGAGGTTGTCGTGGTACTGGTTTTAGTGGAGTTGGTACTAGTGAAGGAGGTCCTGGTGGTGGTGGTTGTGGTGGTATTTGAGGTGGTGGTGTTTAAAGTGGTTGGTGATGGTGGTAGTAAAGGTGGTGGTGGTGGTGGAGGAGGTTGTGGTGGAGAATGTGGTGGCGGAGGTGGTGGTGGTGGTGGAGGAGGTGCTGGTGGAGAAGGTGGTGGTGCAGGTGGTGGTAATGGAGGTGGTCGTGGTAGTGGTTTTACTGGAATTGGTACTAGTGAAGAATGTCTTGGTGGTGGAGGTGGTCGTGGTAGTGGTTTTACTGAAGTTGGTACTAGTGAAGAAGGTCTTGGTGGTGGTGGTGGTATTGGAGGTGGTGGTGTTGAAAGGGGGTGGTGGTGGTGGTAGTCAAGGTGGTGGTGTTGAAAGGGGGTGGTGGTGGAGGTGGTGGTGGAGATGGTGGTGTTGAAAGGGGGTGGTGGTGGTGGTAGTCAAGGTGGTGGTGTTGAAAGGGGGTGGTGGTGGAGGTGGTGGTGGAGGTGGTGGTGGTAGTGGTGGTAATGGAGGTTGTCTTGGTAGTGGTTTTAGTGGTACTAGCGAAGGAGGTCTTGGTGGTGGTGGTGGTGGTATTTTAGGTGGTGGTGTTAAAAGGGGGTGGTGATGGTGGTATTCGAGGTTGTGGTGGTGAAAGGGGCTGGTGGTGGTGGTGAAAGAGGTGATGGTGGTGGAGGAGGTGGTGGCGGTGCAGGAGGTGGTGGTGGAGGAGGTGGTGGTGGAGGTAGTGGTGAGGTGGTGGTAATGGAGGTGGTCGTGGTAGTGGTTTTAGTGGAGTTTGTACTAGTGAAGGAGGTGGTGGTGTTGAAAGGGGGTGGTGATGGTGGTAGTAAAGCTGGTTGTGGTGGTGGAGGAGGAGGTGGTGGTGGAGGTGGTGGTAATGGAGTTGGTCGTGGTAGTGGTTGTAGTGGAGTTGGTACTAGTGAAGAAGGTCTTGGTGGTGGTGGTGGTGGTATTGGAGGTGGTGGTGTTGAAAGGGGGTGGTGGTGGTGGAAGTCAAGGTGGTCGTGTTGAAGGGGGTGGTGGTGGAGTAGGTGCTGGTGGAGGTGCTGGTGGAGGTGCTGGTGGAGGTGGTGGTAATGGAGGTGGTCATGGTAGTGTTTTTAGTGAAGTTGGTACTAGCATAGGAGGTCTTGGTGATGGTGGTGGTGGTATTTGAGGTGGTGGTGTTTAAAGGGGGTGTTGATGGTGGTAGTGGAGGTTGTGGTGGTGAAAGGGGCTGGTGGTGAAAGAGGTGGTGGTGGTGAAAGGGGCTGGTGGTGATGGTGGCGGAGGTGGTGGTGGAGGAAGAGGTTGTGGTGGTGGTGGTAGTGCTGGTAATGGAGGTTATGGTGGTAGTGGTGGTATGGTGGTGGTGGTGGTATTTGAGGTGGTGGTGTTTAAAGGGGCTGGTGGTGGTGGTGAAAGAGGTGGTGGTGGTGGAGGAGGTGGTGGTGGTGGAGGTGGTGGTTGTGTTGGTATTGGAGGTGGCGGTTTTTAAAATGGGTGGTGATGGTGGTAGTAAAGGTGGTGGTGGTGGTGGAGGAGATGGTGGTCAAGGTGGTGGTGGTGGTGGTGGTGGTGGTGGTGGTGGAGGAAGTGGTGGTGGAGGTGGTGGTGGAGTTGGTGGTAATGGAGGTGGTCGTGGTAGTGATTTTAGTGGAGTTGGTCCTAGTGAATAAGGTCTTGGTGGTGGTGGTGGTATTGGAGGTTGTGGTGTTGAAAAGGGATGGTGATGGTGGTAGTTGAGGTAGTGATGGTGAAAGGGAGTGGTGGTGATGGTGGTAGTCGAGGTGGAGGTGGTGAAGGCGGTGGTGTTAATGGAGGTGGTCGTGGTCGTGGTTTTAGTGGAGTTGGTACTAGTGAAGGAGGTCTTGGTGGTGATGGTTGTGGTGGTATTGAAGGTGGTGGTGTTTATGGTGAAAGGGGATGGTGGTAGTCGAGGTAGAGGTGGTGGTGGAGCTGATGGTAATGGAGGTGGTCTTGGTAGTGGTTTTAGTGAAGTTGGTACTAGCGAAGTAGGTCTTGGTGGTGGTGGTGGTGGTGGTGAAAGAGGTGGTGGGGATGGAGGAGGTGGTGGTGTTGAAAGGGGGTGGTGATGGTGGTAGTAAAGCTGGTTGTGGTGGTGGAGGAGGAGGTGGTGGTGGAGGTGGTGGTAATGGAGTTGGTCGTGGTAGTGGTTGTAGTGGAGTTGGTACTAGTGAAGAAGGTCTTGGTGGTGGTGGTGGTGGTGGTATTGGAGGTGGTGGTGTTGAAAGGGGGTGGTGGTGGTGGAAGTCAAGGTGGTCGTGTTGAAGGGGGTGGTGGTGGAGTAGGTGCTGGTGGAGGTGCTGGTGGAGGTGCTGGTGGAGGTGGTGGTAATGGAGGTGGTCATGGTAGTGTTTTTAGTGAAGTTGGTACTAGCATAGGAGGTCTTGGTGATGGTGGTGGTGGTATTTGAGGTGGTGGTGTTTAAAGGGGGTGTTGATGGTGGTAGTCGAGGTTGTGGTGGTGAAAGGGGCTGGTGGTGAAAGAGGTGGTGGTGGTGAAAGGGGCTGGTGGTGATGGTGGCGGAGGTGGTGGTGGAGGAAGAGGTTGTGGTGGTGGTGGTAGTGCTGGTAATGGAGGTTATGGTGGTAGTGGTGGTATGGTGGTGGTGGTGGTATTTGAGGTGGTGGTGTTTAAAGGGGCTGGTGGTGGTGGTGAAAGAGGTGGTGGTGGTGGAGGAGGTGGTGGTGGTGGAGGTGGTGGTTGTGGTGGTATTGGAGGTGGCGGTCTTTAAAATGGGTGGTGATGGTGGTAGTAAAGGTGGTGGTGGTGGTGGAGGAGATGGTGGTCAAGGTGGTGGTGGTGGTGGTGGTGGTGGTGGTGGTGGAGGAAGTGGTGGTGGAGGTGGTGGTGGAGTTGGTGGTAATGGAGGTGGTCGTGGTAGTGATTTTAATGGAGTTGGTCCTAGTGAATAAGGTCTTGGTGGTGGTGGTGGTATTTGAGGTTGTGGTGTTGAAAAGGGATGGTGATGGTGGTTGTTGAGGTAGTGATGGTGAAAGGGAGTGGTGGTGATGGTGGTAGTCGAGGTGGAGGTGGTGAAGGCGGTGGTGGTAATGGAGGTGGTCGTGGTCGTGGTATTAGTGGAGTTGGTACTAGTGAAGGAGGTCTTGGTGGTGATGGTTGTGGTGGTATTGAAGGTGGTGGTGTTTATGGTGAAAGGGGATGGTGGTAGTCGAGGTGGTAGTGGTGGTGGAGCTGATGGTAATGGAGGTGGTCTTGGTAGTGGTTTTAGTGAAGTTGGTACTAGTGAAGTAGGTCTTGGTGGTGGTGGTGGTGGTGGTGAAAGAGGTGGCGGGGATGGAGGAGGTGGTGGTGGTGGAGGAGTTGGTGGTGGAGGTCGTGGTTATGGAGGTGTCGTGATAGTTGTTTTAGTGGAGTTGGTACTAGTGAAGAAGGTCTTGGTGGTGGTGGTGGTGGTTATTGAGGTGGTGGTGTTGAAAGTGGGTGGTGATGGCTGTAGTCGAGGTGGTGGTGGTGAAAGGGGCTGGTGGTGGTGGTGGAGGAGGTGGTGGTGGAGGAGGAGGTTGTGGTGGTGGTGGTAGTGGTGGTAATGGAGGTTGTCATGGTAGTGGTTTTAGTGGAGTTGGTACTAGAGAAGGAGGTCTTGGTGGTGCTGGTGGTGGTATTGGAGGTGGATGTGTTTAATGGGGCTGGTGATGGTGGTATTCGAGGTTGTGGTGGTGAAAGGGGCTGGTGGTGGTGTTTAAAGGGGGTGGTAGTGGTGGTAATGGAGGTTTTCGTGGTAGTGGTTTTAGTGGAGTTGGTACCAGAGAAGGAGGTCCTGGTGGTGCTGGTGGTGGTATTGGAGGTGGTGGTGTTTATTGAAGGTGGTGGTGGTGGAGAAGTTGGTGGAGGTGGTGGTAATGGAGGTGGTCGTGGTAGTGGTGGTGGTAGTGGAGTTGGTACTAATGAAGAAGGTCTTGGTGGTGGTGGTGGTAGGGAAGGTGGTGGTGTTGAAAGGGGATGGTGATGGTGGTAGTCGAGGTGGTGGTGGTGAAAGGAGCTGTTTGTGGTGGAGGAGGTGGTGGTGTTGGTGTTGGTGGTTGTAGTGTAGTTGTTAGTGGTGGTGTTGGTGGTGGAGGGGGTGGTTGTGATTGAGTTAGCAGTAGTGGTGGTATTTGAGGTTGTGGTGGTGGTGGTGGTGAAGTTGGTTGTGGTAGTGGTGTTGTTTTAGGAGGAAGTGGAGGAGGTGGTCGTGGTGGTAGGGGTAAAGGAATAGTGGTGATGGTGGTGGTGGTACTAGTGAAGGAGGTCTTCGTGGTGGTGGATGTGGTGGTATTGGAGGTGGTGGTGTTTAACGTGGCTGGTGATGGTGGTAGTAAAGGTGGTGGTGGTCGTGGAGGAGTAAGTGTTGGTGGAGGAGTTGATGGATGTGGGGGTGGTGGTGGTGGTGGAGGAGGTGATGGTGGAGGTGGTGGTGAGGTGGTGGTAATGGAGGTTGTCGTGGTAGAGGTTTTAGTGGAGTTGGCACTAGTGAAGAAGGTCTTGGTGGTGGTGGAGGTATTGGAGGTGGTGGTGTTGAAAGGGGATGGTGATGGTGGTAGTCGAGGTAGTGGTGGTGAAAGGGAGTGGTGGTGGTGGTTGTATTTGAGGTGGTGGTTTTTAAAGGTGGTGGTGATGGTAGTAGTCGAGGTTGTGGTGGTGAAATGGGGTGGTGGTGGTGGTGAATTAGGTGGTGGTGGTGGTGGTGGTGGAGGAGGTTGTGGTGGAGGTGGTGGTAATGGAGGTGGTCGTGGTAGTGGTTTTAGTGGAGTTGGTACTAGTGAAGAAGGTCTTGGTGGTGGTGGAGGTATTGGAGGTGGTGGTGTTAAAAGGGGGTGGTGGTGGAGGAGTTGGTGGTGGAGGTGGTGGTGGAGGCGGTGGTGGTAGTGGTGGTAATGGAGGTTGTCTTGGTAGTGGTTTTAGTGAAGTTGGTACTAGCGAAGGAGGTCTTGGTGGTGGTGGTGGTGGTGGTATTTGAGGTGGTGGTGTTTAAAGGGGGTGGTGATGGTGGTAGTCGAGTTTGTGGTGGTGAAAGGGGCTGTTGGTGAAAGAGGTAGTGGTGGTGGAGGTGGTGGGGGAGCTGGTGGTAATGGAGGTGTCGTGGTAGTGGTTCTAGTGGATATGGTACTAGTGAAGAAGGTCTTGGTAATGGTGGTGGTGGTGGTATTTGAGGTGGTGGTGTTTAAAGGTGGTGGTGATGGTGGTAGTCGAGGTTGTGGTGGTGAAAGGGGCTGGTTGTGAAATAGGTGGTGGTTGTGGAGGAAGTGGTGGTGGAGGATGTTGTGGAGGTGGTGGTAATGGAGGTGGTCGTGGTAGTGGTTTCAGTGGAGTTGGTACAAGTGAAGAAGGTCTTGGTGATGGTGGTGGTATTGGAGGTGGTGGTGTTGAAATTGGGTGGTGATGGTGGTAGTTTAGGTGTTGGTGGTGAAAGGGGCTGGTGGTTGTGGTAGAGGAGGTGGTTGTGGAGGTGGTGGTGAGGTGGTGGTAATGGAGGTGGTCCTGGTAGTGGTTTTAGTGGAGTTGGTACGAGTGAAGAAGGTATTGGTGGTGGTGGTGGTATTGGAGGTGGTGGTGTTGAAATTGGGTGGTGATGGTGGTAGTCGAGGTAGTGATGGTGAAAGGGAGTGGTGGTGGAGCAGGTTTTGGTGGAGGAGGTGGTCGTTAAGAGAGTGGTGGAGGTGGTGAAGGCGGTGTTGGTCATGAAGGTGGTCGTGGTAGTGGTTTTAGTTGAGTTGGTACTAGTGAAGGAGGTCTTGGTGGTGATGGTTGTGGTGGTATTGGAGGTGGTGGTGTTAGAAGTGGGTGGTGATGGTGGTAGTCGAGGTGGAGGTGGTGGTGGAGGTTGTGGTAATGGAGATGGTCGTGGTAGTGGTTTTAGTTGAGTTGGTACTAGTGAAGAAGGTCTTGGAGTTGGTGGTATTGGAGGTGGTTGTGTTGAAAAGGGGTGGTGATGGTGGTAGTCGAGGTAGTTGTGGTGAAAGGGGGTGGTGGTGGTGGTGAAAGAGGTGGTGGATGTGGTGGTGGTGGTGGAGGAGGTGGTGGTGGTAATGGAGGTGGTCGTGGTAGTGGTTTTTGTGGAGTTCGTACTAGTGAAGAAGGTCTTGGTGGTGGTGGTGGTATTAGAGGTGGTGGTGTTGAAAGGGGGTGGTGGTGGTGGTATTGGAGGTGGTGGTGTTGAAAGGGGGTGGTGGTGGAGGTGGTGGTGGTAGTGGTGGAAATTGAGGTGGTCTTGATAGATGTTTTAGTGAAGTTGGTACTTGCGAAGGAGGTCTTGGTGGTGGTGGTATTGGAGGTGGTGGTGTTTAATGGGGGTGGTGATGGTGGTATTCGAGGTTGTGGTGGTGAAAGGGGCTGGTGGTGGTGGTGAAATAGGTGGTGGTGGTGGAGGAGGTGGTGGTGGTGGAGGAGGTGGTGGTGGAGGTAGTGGTGAGGTGGTGGTAATGGAGGTTGTCGTGGTACTGGTTTTAGTGGAGTTGGTACTAGTGAAGGAGGTCCTGGTGGTGGTGGTTGTGGTGGTATTTGAGGTGGTGGTGTTTAAAGTGGGTGGTGATGGTGGTAGTAAAGGTGATGGTGGTGGTGGAGGAGGTTGTGGTGGAGAATGTGGTGGCGGAGGTGGTGGTGGTGGTGGAGGAGGTGCTGGTGGAGAAGGTGGTGGTGCAGGTGGTGGTAATGGAGGTGGTCTGGTAGTGGTTTTACTGGAGTTGGTACTAGTGAAGAATGTCTTGGTGGTGGAGGTGGTCGTGGTAGTGGTTTTACTGAAGTTGGTACTAGTGAAGAAGGTCTTGGTGGTGGTGGTGGTATTGGAGGTGGTGGTGTTGAAAGGGGGTGGTGGTGGTGGTAGTCAAGGTGGTGGTGTTGAAAGGGGGTGGTGGTGGAGGTGGTGGTGGTGGTGGTAGTGGTGGTAATGGAGGTGGTCTTGGTAGTGGTTTTAGTGGTACTAGCGAAGGAGGTCTTGGTGGTGGTGGTGGTGGTGGTGGAGGAAGAGGTTGTGGTGGTGGTGGTAGTGCTGGTAATGGAGGTTATGGTGGTAGTGGTGGTATGGTGGTGGTGGTGGTATTTGAGGTGGTGGTGTTTAAAGGGGCTGGTGGTGGTGGTGAAAGAGGTGGTGGTGGTGGAGGAGGTGGTGGTGGTGGAGGTGGTGGTTGTGGTGGTATTGGAGGTGGCGGTCTTTGAAATGGTTGGTGATGGTGGTAGTAAAGGTGGTGGTGGTGGTGGAGGAGATGGTGGTCAAGGTGGTGGTGGTGGTGGTGGAGGAAGTGGTGGTGGAGGTGGTGGTGGAGTTGGTGGTAATGGAGGTGGTCGTGGTAGTGATTTTAGTGGAGTTGGTCCTAGTGAATAAGGTCTTGGTGGTGGTGGTGGTATTGGAGGTTGTGGTGTTGAAAAGGGATGGTGATGGTGGTAGTTGAGGTAGTGATGGTGAAAGGGAGTGGTGGTGATGGTGGTAGTCGAGGTGGAGGTGGTGAAGGCGGTGGTGGTAATGGAGGTGGTCGTGGTCGTGGTTTTAGTGGAGTTGGTACTAGTGAAGGAGGTCTTGGTGGTGATGGTTGTGGTGGTATTGAAGGTGGTGGTGTTTATGGTGAAAGGGGATGGTGGTAGTCGAGGTGGAGGTGGTGGTGGAGCTGATGGTAATGGAGGTGGTCTTGGTAGTGGTTTTAGTGAAGTTGGTACTAGTGAAGTAGGTCTTGGTGGTGGTGGTGGTGGTGGTGAAAGAGGTGGTGGGGATGGAGGAGGTGGTGGTGGTGGAGGAGTTGGTGGTGGAGGTGGTGGGGGAGGTCGTGGTTATGGAGGTGTCGTGATAGTTGTTTTAGTGGAGTTGGTACTAGTGAAGAAGGTCTTGGTGGTGGTGGTGGTGGTAATTGAGGTGGTGGTGTTGAAAGTGGGTGGTGATGGCTGTAGTCGAGGTGGTGGTGGTGAAAGGGGCTGGTGGTGGAGGAGGTGGTGGTGGAGGAGGAGGTTGTGGTGGTGGTGGTAGTGGTGGTAATGGAGGTTGTCATGGTAGTGGTTTTAGTGGAGTTGGTACTAGAGAAGGAGGTCTTGGTGGTGCTGGTGGTGGTATTGGAGGTGGATGTGTTTAATGGGGCTGGTGATGGTGGTATTCGAGGTTGTGGTGGTGAAAGGGGCTGGTGGTGGTGTTTAAAGGGGCTGGTAGTGGTGGTAATGGAGGTTTTCGTGGTAGTGGTTTTAGTGGAGTTGGTACTAGAGAAGGAGGTCCTGGTGGTGCTGGTGGAGGTATTGGAGGTGGTGGTGTTTAATGGGGGTGGTGATGGTGGTATTCGAGGTTGTGGTGGTGAAAGGGGCTGGTGGTGGTGTTTAAAGGGGGTGGTGGTAGTGGTGAAAGAGGTGGTGGTGGTGGAGGAGGTGGTGGTAGTGGAGGAGGTGGTGGTGGAGGTGGTGGTGAGGTGGTGGTATTGGAGGTGGTCGTGGTAGTGGGTTTAGTGGAGTTGGTACTAATGAAGGAGGTCTTGGTGGTGGTGGTTGTGGTGGTTTTGGAGGTGGTGGTGTTTAAAGTGGGTGGTGTTGGTGGTAGTAAAGGTTGTGGTGTTGGTGGAGGAGGAGGTGGTGGTGGAGGTGGTGCTAGTGTTGGTGGAGGAGGTGGTGGTGGAGAAGTTGGTGGAGGTGGTGGTAATGGAGGTGGTCGTGGTAGTGGTGGTGGTAGTGGAGTTGGTACTAATGAAGAAGGTCTTGGTGGTGGTGGTGGTAGTGAAGGTGGTGGTGTTTAAAGGGGGTGGTGATGGTGGTAGTCGAGGTGGTGGTGGTGAAAGGAGCTGTTTGTGGTGGAGGAGGTGGTGGTGTTGGTGGTGGTAGTGTAGTTGTTAGTGGTGGTGTTGGTGGTAGAGGGAGTGGTTGTGATTGAGTTAGCAGTAGTGGTGGTATTTGAGGTTGTGGTGGTGATGGTGGTGAAGTTGGTTGTGGTACTGGTGTTGTTTTAGGAGGAAGTGGAGGAGGTGGTAGTGGTGGTAGGGGTAAAGGAATAGTGGTGATGGTGGTGGTGGTTTTATTAGAGGTTGTAGTGGTGGTGGTCGTGTTTTTGGTGGTAGTGGAGTTGGCAGTGGTATTGGTGGTGATGGAGGAGGAGGTGGTGGTGGTGGAAGTGGTGGTATCGGAGGTTTGGTTGTGTTGGTAGTGGAGTTTGTGGTAGTGGAGGTGGTGGTGGTACTGGACATGGTGTTGGTGTTGGGAATAGAGGTGGTAGTGGAGGAAGTGTTAGTTGAGGTGGAGGTGGTATGTGAGGTGGTGTTGGTGGTTGGAATGGTGGTGGTGTTTATTGAAGGTGGTGGTGGTGGAGAAGTTGGTGGAGGTGGTGGTAATGGAGGTGGTCGTGGTAGTGGTGGTAGTGTTGGAAGATGTCATGGTGGTGGTGTAAGAGGTGGTAGTGGTGGTGGAGGAGGCGGTGGTGGTGGTTGTGGTGGTATTGAAGGTAGTTGTGGTGGTGAAGAAGATAGTATTCAGATGGTTTTAGTGGCGGTAGTGGAGGGTGTGGTAGTGTAGTTGGTAGTAGTGGGGGTGGTGGTGGTGGTAGTCAAGGTGGTGGTGTTGAAAGGGGGTGGTGGTGGAGGAGGAGGTGGTGGAGCTGGTGGTGGAGGTGGTGATAATGGAGGTTATGGTGGTAGTGGTTTTAGTGGAGTTGGTACTAGTGAAGGAGGTCTTGGTGGTGGTGGTGGTGGTGGTATTGGAGGTGGTGGTGTTTAAAGGGGGTGGTGGTGGTGGTGAAAGAGGTGGTGGTTGTGAAAGAGGTGGTGGGGATGGAGGTGGTGGTTATGGTGGTATTGGAGGTGGTGGTCTTTAAAATGGGTGATGATGGTGGTAGTAAAGGTGGTGGTGGTGGTGGAGGAGGTGGTGGTCAAGGTGGTGGTGGTGGTTGTGGTGGTGGTGGAGGAAGTGGTGGTGGAGTTGGTGGTAATGGTGAAGAAGGTCTTGGTGGTGGAGGTGGTCGTGGTAGTGGTAGTGGTTTTACTGAAGTTGGTACTAGTGAAGAAGGTCTTGGTGGTGGTGGTGGTATTGGAGGTGGTGGTGTTGAAAGGGGGTGGTGGTGGTGGTAGTCAAGGTGGTGGTGTTGAAAGGGAGTGGTGGTGGAGGTGGTGGTGGAGGTGGTGGTGGTAGTGGTGGTAATGGAGGTGGTCTTGGTAGTGGTTTCAGTGGTACTAGCGAAGGAGGTCTTGGTGGTGGTGGTGGTGGTGGTATTTTAGGTGGTGGTGTTAAAAGGGGGTGGTGATGGTGGTATTCGAGGTTGTGGTGGTGAAAGGGGCTGGTGATGGTGGTAGTAAAGGTGGTGGTGGTGGTGGAGGAGGTGGTGGTCAAGGTGGTGGTGGTGATGGTGGTGGAGGAAGTGGTGGTGGAGTTGGTGGTAATGCAGTTGGTCGTGGTAGTGGTTGTAGTGGAGTTGGTACTAGTGAAGAAGGTCTTGGTGGTGGTGGTGGTGGTATTGGAGGTGGTGGTGTTGAAAGGGGGTGGTGGTGGTGGTAGTCAAGGTGGTGGTGTTGAAGGAGGTGGTGGTGGAGTAGGTGCTGGTGGAGGTGCTGGTGGAGGTGGTGGTAATGGAGGTGGTCATGGTAGTGTTTTTAGTGAAGTTGGTACTAATAGGAGGTCTTGGTGGTGGTGGTGTTTTAAGGGGGTGTTGATGGTGGTAGTCGAGGTTGTGGTGGTGAAAGGGGCTGGTGGTGAAAGAGGTGGTGGTGGTGGAAGGGGCTGGTGGTGATGGTGGCGGAGGTGGTGGTGGAGGAGGAGGTGGTGGTGGTGGTGGTGGTGGTAGTGGTGGTAATGGAGGTTATGGTGGTAGTGGTTTTAGTGGAGTTGGTACTAGTGAAGGAGGTCTTGGTGGTGGTGGTGGTGGTATTGGAGGTGGTGGTGTTTAAAGGGGCTGGTGGTGGTGGTGAAAGAGGTGGTGGTGGTGGAGGAGGTAGTGATGGTGAAAGGGAGTGGTGGTGATGGTGGTAGTCGAGGTGGTGGTGGAGGAGGTGGTGGTTTAGAGGGTGGTGGAGGTGGTGAAGGCGGTGGTGGTAATAGAGGTGGTCGTGGTCGTGGTTTTAGTGGAGTTGGTACTAGTGAAGGAGGTCTTGGTGGTGATGGTTGTGGTGGTATTGAAGGTGGTGGTGTTTATGGTGAAAGGGGATGGTGGTAGTCGAGGTGGAGGTGGTGGTGGAGCTGGTGGTGGAGGTGGTGGTAATGGAGGTGGACTTGGTAGTGGTTTTAGTGAAGTTGGTACTAGCGAAGTAGGTCTTGGTGGTGGTGGTGGTGGTGGTGAAAGAGGTGGTGGGGATGGAGGAGGTGGTGGTGGTGGAGGAGTTGGTGGTGGAGGTGGTGGGGGAGGTCGTTGTTATGGAGGTGTCGTGATAGTTGTTTTAGTGGAGTTGGTACTAGTGAAGAAGGTCTTGGTGGAGGTGGTACTAATGAAGAAGGTCTTGGTGGTGGTGGTGGTAGTGAAGGTGGTGGTGTTGAAAGGGGGTGGTGATGGTGGTAGTCGAGGTGGTGGTGGTGAAAGGAGCTGTTTGTGGTGGAGGAGGTGGTGGTGTTGGTGTTGGTGGTTGTAGTGTAGTTGTTAGTGGTGGTGTTGGTGGTGGAGGGGGTGGTTGTTATTGAGTTAGCAGTAGTGGTGGTATTTGAGGTTGTGGTGGTGGTGGTGGTGAAGTTGGTTGTGGTAGTGGTGTTGTTTTAGGAGGAAGTGGAGGAGGTGGTAGTGGTGGTAGGGGTAAAGGAATAGTGGTGATGGTGGTGGTGGTTCTATTAGAGGTTGTAGTGGTGGTGGTAGTGTTTTTGGTGGTAGTGGAGTTGGTAGTGGTATTGGTGGTGATGGAGGAGGTGGTGGTGGTGGTGGTGGAAGTGGTGGTATCGGAGGTTTGTGGTTGTGTTAATAGTGGAGTTTGTGGTAGTGGAGGTGGTGGTGGTACTGGACATGGTGTTGGTGTTGGGAATAGAGGTGGTAGTGGAGGAAGTGTTAGTTGAGGTGGAGGTGGTATGCGAGGTGGTGTTGGTGGTTGGAACGGAGGTGGTAGTGGTGGTAGTGTTGGAGGATGTCATGGAGGTGGTGTAAGAGGTGGTAGTGGTGGTGGAGGAGGCGGTGGTGGTGGTTGTGGTGGTATTGAAGGTGGTTGTGGTGGTGAAGGAGATGTCGGTGGTGAAAGAGGTGGTGGGGATTGAGGTGGTGGTTGTGGTGGTATTGGAGGTGGTGGTCTTTAAAATGGGTGATGATGGTGGTAGTAAAGGTGGTGGTGGTGGTGGTGGAGGAGGTGGTGGTCAAGGTGGTGGTGGTGGTGGAGGAAGTGGTGGTGGAGGTGGTGGTGGAGTTGGTGGTAATGGAGGTGGTCGTAGTAGTGGTTTTAGTGGAGTTGGTGCTAGTGAAGAAGGTCTTGGTGGTGGTGTTGAAAAGGGGTGGTGATGGTGGTAGTTGAGGTAGTGATGGTGAAAGGGAGTGGTGGGGGTGGTGGAGGAGGTGGTGGTGGAGGAGGTGGTGGTTTACAGGGTGGTGGAGGTGGTGGAGGTGGTGAAGGCAATGGTGGTAATGGAGGTGGTCGTGGTCGTGGTTTTAGTAGAGTTGGTACTAGTGAAGGAGGTCTTGGTGGTGATGGTTGTGGTGGTATTGAAGGTGGTGGTGTTTATGGTGAAAGGGGATGGTGGTAGTCGAGGTGGGGGTGGTGGTGGAGGTGGTGGTAATGGAGGTGGTCTTGGTAGTGGTTTTAGTGAAGTTGGTACTCGCGAAGTAGGTCTTGGTGGTGGTGGTGGTGGTGGTGAAAGAGGTGGTGGGGATGGAGGAGGTGGTGGTGGTGGAGGAGTTGGTGGGGGAGGTCTTGGTTATAGAGGTGTCGTGGTAGTTGTTTTAGTGGAGTTGGTACTAGTGAAAAAGGTGGAGGAGGCGGTGGTGGTGGTTGTGGTGGTATTGAAGGTGGTTGTGGTGGTGGAGGAGATAGTATTCGAGATGGTTTTAGTGGAGGTAGTGGAGGTGGTAGTAGAGGTGGTGGTAGTGTAGTTGGTAGTAGTGGGGGTGGTGGTGATGGTAGTCAAGGTGGTGGTGTTGAAAGGAGGTGGTGGTGGTAGTGGTGGTAATGTAGGGGGTCTTGGTAGTGGTTTTAGTGAAGTTGGTACTAGCGTAGGAGGTCTTGGTGGTGGTGGTGGTATTAGAGGTGGTGGTGTTGAAATTGGGTGGTGATGGTGGTAGTCGAGGTGGTGGTGGTGAAAGGGGCTGGTGGTGGTGGAGGAGGAGGTGGTGGTGGTAGTGGTGGTAATGGAGGTTATGGTGGTAGTGGTTTTAGTTGAGTTGGTACTAGTGAAGGAGGTCTTGGTGGTGGTGGTGGTGGTGATACTGGAGGTGGTGGTGTTTAAAGGCGGTGGTGATGGTGGTATTCGAGGTTGTGGTGGTGAAAGGGGCTGGTTGTGGTGGTGAAAGAGGTGGTGGTGGTTGAGGTGGTGGTGGAGGTGGTGGTGAGGTTGTGGGAATGGAGGTGGTCGTGGTAGTGGTTTTAGTGGAGTTGGTACTAGTAAAGGAGGTCTTGGTGGTGGTGGTTGTTGTGGTAATGGAGGTGGTGGTGTTTAAAGGGGGTGGTGATGGTGGTAGTAAAGGTGGTGGTGTTGAAAGGGGGTGGTGGTGGAGGAGGTGGTGGTGGAGGTGGTGGTAATGGAGGTGGTCTTGGTAGTGGTTTTAGTGAAGTTGTTACTAGCGAAGAAGGTCTTGGTGGTGGTGGTGGTATTGGAGGTTGTGGTGTTGAAAGCGGGTGGTGATGGTGGTAGCTGAGGTAGTAAAGGTGAAAGGGAGTGGTGGTGGTGGTGTAGGAGGTGGTGGTGGAGGAGGTGGTGGTTTAGAGGGTTGTGGAGGTGGTGAAGGCGGTTGTGGTAATGGAGGTGGTCGTGGTAGTGGTTTTAGTGGAGTTGGTACTAGTGAAGGAGGTATTGGTGGTGATGGTTGTGGTGGTATTGAAGGTGGTGGTGTTTAAAGTGGATGGTGATGGTGGTAGTCGAGGTGGAGGTGGTGGTGGAGGTGGTGGTGGTGGTAATGGAAGTGGTCTTGGTAGTGGTTTTAGTGAAGTTGGTACTAGCGAAGTAGGTCTTGGTGGTGGTGGTGGTGGTATTGGAGGTGGTGGTGTTTAAAGGGGGTGGTGATGGTGGTAGTCGTGGTTGTGGTGGTGAAGGGGGCTTGTGGTGATGGTGAAAGAGGTGGTGGGGATGGAGGAGGTGGTGGTGGTAGAGGTGGTGGTGGGGGAGTTGGTGGTAATGGAGGTGTTGTGGTAGTTGTTTTAGTGGAGTTGGTACTAGTGAAGAAGGTCTTGGTGGTGGTGGCTGTGGTGGTATTGGAGATGGTGGTGTTTAAAGTGGGTGGTGATGGTGGTAGTAAAGGTGGTGGTGGAGGAAGAGGTGGTGGTGGATGTGGTGGTGGTGGTGGTGGAGGAGGTTGTGGTGGAGGAGGTGGTGGTGGTGGTGGTGGTAGTGGTGGTAATGGAGGTTGTCGTTGTAGTGGTTTTAGTGGAGTTGGTACTAGAGAAGGAGGTCTTGGTTGTGCTGGTTGTGGTATTGGAGGTGGTGGTGTTTAATGGGGGTGGTGATGGTGGTATTCGAGGTGGTGGTGGTGAAAGGGGCTGGTGGTGGTGTTTAAAGGGGGTGGTGGTGGTGGTGAAAGAGGTGGTGGTGGTGGAGGAGGTGGTGGTGGAGGTGGTGGTAATGGAGGTGGTCGTGGTAGTGGTTTCAGTGGAGTTGGTACTAGTGAAGGAGGTCTTGGTGGTGGTGGCTGTGGTGGTATTGGAGATGGTGGTTTTTAAAGTGGGTGGTGATGGTGGTAGTAAAGGTGGTGGTGGAGGAAGAGGTGGTGGTGGATGTGGTGGTGGTGGTGGTGGAGGAGGTGGTGGTGGAGGAGTTGGTGGTGGAGGTGGTGGTAATGGAGGTGGTGGTGGTAGTGGTTTTAGTGGAGTTGGTTCTAATGAAGAAGGTCTTGGTGGTGGTGGTGGTATTGGAGGTGGTGGTGTTTAAAGCGGGTGGTGATGGTGGTAGTAAAGGTGGTGGTGGAGGAAGAGGTGGTGGTGGAGGAGTTGGTGGTGGAGGTGGTGGTAAAGGAGGTGGTCGTGGTAGTGGTTTTAGTGGAGTTGGTACTAATGAAGAAGGTCTTGGTGGTGGTGGTGGTATTGGAGTTGGTAGTGTTGAAAGGGGGTGGTGATGGTGGTAGTCGAGGTGGTGGTGTTTAAAGGAGCTGGTGGTGGTGGAGAAGGTGGTGGTGGTGGAGGAGGTGGTGGTAGAGGTAGTGGTGCTGTGGTGTTTAAAGTGGGGGGTGATGGTGGTGTTGAAAAGGGGTGGTGATGATGGTAGTCAAGGTGGTGGTGGTGAAAGGAGCTGGTGGTGGTGGAGAAGGTGGTGGTGGTGGAGGAGGTGGTGGTGGAGGAGGTGGTGGTAGAGGTAGTGGTGCCGTGGTGTTTAAAGTGGGTGGTGATGGTGGTAGTCGAGGTGGAGGTGGTGATGGTGGTAGTCGAGGTGGTGGTGGTGAAAGGAGCTGGTGGTGGTGGAGAAGGTGCTGGTGGTGGTCAAGGTGGTGGTGGTAAAGGTGCAGGTGGTGGTGCTTTGGAGATGGTGATGGTGGTGATGGTGGAGGAGTTGGTGGAGGTATTGGTGCTGAAGGACTTAGTGGTGCTGGTTGTGTCAATAGAGGTGGTGGTAGTGGAGGAGTTTAGGGATTTTGAGCAGAGGTGGTTGAGGATGTGGTGCTGATGGATGTAGTGGTGATGGTAGTAGAAGCGATGGTAGTGGACGTGGTGTTGGTGGTAGTCGAGTTGGTGGTGGAGGAGGTGGTGTGGTGGTGGTTGTGATAGTGGTGGTCCTGGTGCTTTGGAGGTGGTGATGGTGGTGGAGGAGGTGGTGATGGTGAAGGATTTGGTGGAGGTATATGTGCTGATGGATTTAGTGATGGTGGTGGTGGTAGTAGGAGTGGGAGTAGTGGAGGTGTTGATGTTGAAAGGGGCTGGTGGAGGTGATAGAAGAGGTGGTGAAGGTGAAAGTGGTGGTTGTGGAGGAGGCGGTGGTGGTTGAGATTGTGGTATTGGTGGTGGTGGTAGTGGAGGTGGTGGTGGTATTTGAGGTCGTGGTGGAGTGGGAGGAGGTGGGAGTGATGCAGGAGGAGGTGTTGGAGGAGGTGGTGGTGGTGGTGGTAGTGGTGGTAATGGAGATGGTGGTGATAATGGTGTTAGTGGAGGTCGTGTGGTAAAGGTGGTAATAGTGGAGGTGGTGGTGGTGGAGGAGGAGTTTGAAGTGGTGGTGGAGGATGAGGTGGAACTGGTGGTGGCGGTTTTGGAGGTGTTGGTGTTGGTTGTGGTAGTGTAGTTGTTAGTGGTGGTGTTAGTGGTGGAGGGGGTGGTTGTGATTGAGTTAGTAGTAGTTGTGTTATTTGAGGTTGTGGTGGTGGTGTTGGTGAAGTTGGTTGTGGTGGTGGTGTTGTTTTAGGAGGAAGTGGAGGAGGTGGTAGTGGTGGTAGGGGTAAAGGAATAGTGGTGATGGTGGTGGTGGTTTTATTAGAGGTTGTAGTGGTGGAGGCGGTGGTGGTGGTTGTGGTGGTAGTGAAGGTGGTTTAGGTGGTGGAGGAGATAGTATTCCAGATGGTTTTGGTAGTGGTGGTAGTGGAGGTGGTGGTAGTGTAGTTGGTAGTAGCGGGGGTGGTGGTGGTGGTATTTGAGGTTGTGGTGGTGGTGGTGGTAGTGGAGATTGTGGAAGTGGAGGTTGTGGTGGTATAGATGCTCCCTCTTGGTGTAACTCTAAGAATTCAGGAGTCGAGCACAAGAGAGAACATGCCAAATGGTGCCTCGTCTTACAGTTATACATGAATCAGATATGTAAATGTGCTGCTATCTAATTGGACTAAAGATGGAAGGGGTCGTGGTTTAGACTTGATCCCTCCTTTGGTCCAGGTTGTTCTTTGTACAAGATGTCTTCTCTCTGAAAGAATGTCTATGTAGGGGTCAGTTCTGAATGTGCTTACATGTCTAAAAAGGAATGTCCATACATCATGTTCAAGTGAAAAGGTCAGGCTACATGTGCGCTGTGGTTGCATCTGCCTGAACCTGTGGTTGCATACTTGAGACCACTCGGGCCAGTATAGCCCTGAGCATCTTCCTGTCCCCTGGTTCACCCTTGGTGGGTGCTTTCTGCTATTGTGCAACCATCTTGCCCTAGTTGTGCACTTCTGTTCATCCAAAATTAGCAACAGTATTTTTAAGCAAGCAGTGCAAACATGTCTATAATAAAGCTAAGTGTGGTTATATATGTTTAAATGATGGCTATATGATTAATATAGTTAATGTAGATAATAAATGATTAGATAGTAAGGTAAAGGAATGTTTAAGATAAAGGATATTCCTAACAGTGGAGGTAGTGGAGTAAGTGGTTGTGGTGGTTGAGGAGGCGGTGGTGGTTTTGGAGAAGGTGGTGGTGGTAGTAGTGTAGGTGGTGGTATTGAAGGTTATGGTGGTTGTGGTGGTAGTGGAGGTAGTGAAGTGATGTTGGTGGTTGGAATGGAGGTGGTAGTGGTGGAGGAGGTCGTGGTGGTGGTATAAGAGGTGGTGGATGAGGTGGAGGTCATGGTTGTGGTGGTAGTGGAGGTGGTTGTGGTGTTGGGGGAGGTGTTGGTGGTGGTTGAAATGCAGATGGTAGTTGTGGTGGTATTGGAGGTGGTGGAGGAGGTGGTGGTGGTGGTGGTAGAAGGGGTGGTAATGGTGGTAGTGGTGGAGTAGGTGGTGGTGGTGCAGGAGGTGGAAGTAATGGTAATGGAGATGGTGGTGGTATTTGAGGTGATGGTGGTGGTGGTGGATGAGGTGGTGGTGATGATATTAGAGGTGGTGGAGGATGTGGAGTTGGTAGTAATGGGTATGGTGGTGGTATTTGAGGTTGTGGTGGTGGTGGTAGTGGAGGTTGGGGTGGTATTGGAGACGGTTGTGGTGGTGATGGAGTTGGTTGTGATGGTGGAGGTATTGGAGTAGGTGATAGTGGTGGTTGTGGTGGTGGAGGAGGTGTTTGTGATGGTTGCAATGCAGGTGGTAGTGATGGTGGTTTTGGAGGTGATGGAGGAGGTGGTGGTAGTGGTGGTGGTCATTGTGGTGGAGGAGGTGGTGGTGGTGGTGCAGGAAGTGGTTGTTATGGGTTGGTAAAGGTGGTAAATGTGGAGGTGGTAGTGGCGGAGGACGAGGTTGAAGTGGTGGTGGTGGTAATAGAGGTGGTTGTGGTTTTTGGGGGAGGTGTTGGTGATGGTTGCGATGCAGGTGGTAGTGGTGGTGGTATTGGAGGTGATGGAGGAGGTGGTGGTGGTGGTGGAGGAGGCGGTGGTGGTTTTGGAGAAGGTGGTGGTGGTAGTAGTGCAGGTGATGGTGGTGGTATTGAAGGTTGTGGTGGTTGTGGTGGTAGTTGAGGTGGTGTAATTGGAGGTGGTGGTGGTATTTGAGGTCATGGTGGTGGTGGTGGTGGTGGTGGTCATTATATTGGAGGTGGTGGAGGAAGTGGTGCTAGTATTGGAGGTTGTGTTGGTGGTGGTGGTATTGGAGGTAGAAGTGGTGGTGGTTGTATTGGAGGTGGTTGTGGTTTTTGGGGGAGGTGTTGGTGATGGTTGCAATGCAGGTGGTAGTGATGGTGGTTTTGGAGGTGATGGAGGAGGTGGTGGTAGTGGTGGTGGTCATTGTGGTGGAGGAGGTGGTGGTGGTGGTGGTGCAGGAAGTGGTTGTTATGGGTTGGTAAAGGTGGTAAAAGTGGAGGTGGTAGTGGCGGAGGAGGAGGTTGAAGTGGTGGTGGTGGTAATGGAGGTGGTTGTGGTTTTTGGGGGAGGTGTTGGTGATGGTTGCAATGCAAGTGGTAGTGGTGGTGGTATTGGAGGTGATGGAGGGGTTGGTGGTGGTGGTAGTGGTGGTGGACATTGTGGTGGAGGAGGATGTGGTGGTGGTGCAGGAAGTGGTTGTTATGGTGTGGTAAAGGTGGTAAAAGTGGAGGTGGTAGTGACGGAGGAGGAGGTTGAAGTGGTGGTGCTGGTAATGTAGTTTGTAGTGTTGTTGGTGGTGGAGAAGGTGATTGTGGTGGTATTAGAGGTAGTATTGGTGGTGGTTGTATAGATGGTGGTGGTATTGTAGGTGGTGGTGGTGGTGGTGCTAGTATTGGAGGTTGTGTTGGTGGTGGTGGTATTGGAGGTGGTGGTAGTGGTGGTGGTGGTGGTATTCAAGATGGTGGTGGTGGTGGAGACGGTGGTGTTAGTGGTATTGGTGGTATTTGAGTCCCTGGTGGTGGAGGAGGTGGTGGAGGAAGTAGTGTTAGTGGATGAGGTGGTGGTGGTGGTGGTATTGGAGGTAGTGTTGGTGGTTGTTTTTGAGGTGGTAGTGGTGGTGGTGGTGGAGGTGGGTGTGGAGGAGGTGGTGGTGATAGAGGTGAAGGTGGTGTTGGAGGAGGATGTGCTAGTATTAGTGGTGGAGCAGGAGATTAAGGTAGAGATGGAGGATTAGGTAGTGTTGTGGTAGGGTTAGAGGGTGGTGGTGGAGGTGGAGAAGCGTTGGGGAATTGGAGGAGGAGAGGAAATGGTTTTGGAGGTGGAAGTGGTGGTGCAGGAGGTGGAGGTGGTGCAGGAGGTGGAGGTGGTGACAGAGGATGAGGTAGTATGGTGGTGGTGGTGGAGGACAAGGAGGTTGGAAAGGTGGTGAAGGTGGTGACAATGATGAGGTAGTGGTGGTGTGGGGTGGTGGAGGAGGAGGTGGAGGTGGTGAAGTAAGTGGTGGTGGTGATTTGGGATAGGAAGGAGGTAGAGGAGGTGGTGGTGGTGGAGGAGGTGGTGGTTTGGGAAGAGCTGGTCGTACTCGTGGTGGAGAGAAGGTGGATGAGATCCTACTGAAATAGAACATAACAATGTTTTATTAACCCCCCATAATAAAAATGTTGTTACAGCAACAGCAAGAAAAAAATAAAGCAAAAAATGCAATTAAAAATGAGAAATAGTATTTAAAACTAAAAAGCTTAAATATTTGCACTTCATAGCCAACACTTCCATAGCAAATTAAGTTCAAGAATAAGAATAACAATGAATATGAAGAAGACATGCAAATCTTTGGGGTCAATACGTAACATGCCCTGGAAGCTATTGAGCTAAAGTTCCTATAGTAAACGTAATAAAGGCTTTACAAGCATGTGGAGTGAAAATGAAAAAAGGCGTAAGTAAACAAATTTACACGGACCCAAATCAGTGAAAGACCATAGTAATATGTTGGCAGGTTGACACACCTTTTTTAAATTACACTTTGACACTCCACCTATTTTAAATTATATTTTATAGTAAATATTAGTATTTTAGCTAAATGGCTTCATGGTCATGTGACCTATTGACCCCAAATCAGTGCAAGACTGTCATACTACGTTGGCAGGTTGACGCACACCTCTTTAAATTACACTACAATAATCCACGTATTTTAAATTATTTTTTGTAGTAAATATTTGCATTTTAGCTCAATAGCTTCAAGGTGATGTGACTCAGTTGCCTAAAATCTGTGCTGGATATTTTTGATGGCCTGTCAATTACCCATCTTTTATTGTGAAAACCAGCAATGGTCATAGGTCTTGCGTTCCGTTGCTATTTTTTCCGTAACACCTGTAAAAGAAGCGCACTTGAAATGCAGGAGTGGCTGGCTTGACAGCATCTCTTAAATTGTCTGTTTGTGAGTCCAAATGAACATCAAAGCTCAAAGGGAAAGCTAAAGGGAAAGCTTAAGGGAAGTTGATTCAGTGAGGTTTTGACTGGGATTACAGTCGTCTGTCGATCGTGTCTGTGTAACAGCCTTTTCCTGTGTTGTTTCACGTCAGACATCTCTTCAACGACTACTGATGTGACTAAGATATCAGCCTGTTAAAGCTGGAGTAAATTGGTGTGTTTTACAGACACACATTAGTGCTTTGGACACAAACCTTACAATATTTTGTAATTCTAAAACTTTCACTCATTCTAAAAACATTCTACACATGGGGAAATTCTACACATGGGGAAAAAATAATGTTATATTCAAAGACAAAACTACATTTCATAGTCTGAAACTTCAACTTCTGGGGACTCTTTCTGTTTTTTTTTTTTTTTTTTCACCAAAGACAGCTGTTACCTAACATCAATCATAAATAAAGATAAGAGAAGAATACAACAAAAAGTGATAAAGTGACCAGCACCAGAGTACAGCATCCCATGGCTGAGAGTAATGTGGAGAGATATGGACTATGATGAGCTGAGAAAACTCCATTAAGTGACAAAAAACAAGGCACATCGAAAGACCAGATGTGTGACATCTCTTCCAGTACTTTCTATGAAGCTTTCATTAGTTTGACTGACTGCGGTCAAACTAGCTGTCACTCGCAAGTCTGTGGTCGAATCAGTTGGCACTCGATTTGATGTGCTTGCTTACTCCAAACTTTGAGGTGCTCGCATCGAAATGACAGTGAGAGTCATAGTAAAGGTTACGGCGATGAAATGCAATTAAGTGTACTTCCGGTTTTCGAAAACAAAATGAAAAATATACATTTCATTATACAATTCACAATTTCAAGATAAAAGATATTATGACTGAAATGACACTTTTCATGAAAAAGAGGGAGGGATCTTTAAAATGTGAAGCATTTTTACTGTAGAATTATGGAGATTTTCAAAGTAAAAGTCTTACTATATGACACTAGAAAATAAAGAGATCTGAACATTGGCTGGATGTGAAATTCTAGTGTTCCGTAAGTTCTGATTATGGCTGTTCTGAATGTGTTCAACATCACTCTGACAACACACTGAGTAAATATCAAGCATTTTTACTGTATAATTATTAAGATTTTCAAAGTAAGAGTCTTACATTTTAACAGAAATAGATCAGAAACCTGAGGTTTGTGTGGTTGTAAAACCCTTATTTCTGATGAGTTCTTTCAATGGCTGGTCTGGGTGTGTTCAGGAACACTGACAACACACTGTGCAATAATCAAGCATTTTTACTGTAGAATTATGGAAATCTTCAAAGTAAAAGTCTTACATTATGACACTTAAAAATAAGGAGATCTGAACTTTGGCTGGATGTGAAATTCTTGTTTCCCATAAGGACTGTCAATGGCTGATGTGATTGTTTTCAACAACACTCTGACTATACACTGAGCAAATCTCAAGCATTTTTACTGTAGAATTATTGAATAATCCATCTTGTTTAATTCTTTTCCGATTCCTTCAACTTGATCAGAATTGCAAATTTGAGACAATGAAAAAGAATCACAGCAGCACCTGTTTTATAATTTGACATGTTATAAATATATATATGCTTCCATATTTATTCTTATCTCTTTTATTTGTTATCATATTTGGATTTGATTTCTACACGTCTATCGTGTTATCTTTGTATTATCTACAAATGTTCAATTAAGATTTGAAGAAAAAAAATTGGGGAAGGGGAGGGAGGAAATTGAAACTTAAATATTGATCATATAACGCAAATGCTCACCACAACTGTCAATCACCTTGGGTGGCACAGGTGTCCATCAGGTTTTAGAGGTGGCCAATGCTGCCCCGGTCACCTCACTAGCTCCTTCGCTGCTACTTTTGACATGGCATCATGACGGGGATATGTATCCAAATATCGAAGTTTTAAACATGAAGATGATAGTTTCTGTGACTGTAACCGTATTAATATGTAAATATATGGTTGAACATCTCTATATTTAGACCATATGTAAATCATATAAATAATCAATAAATCAATAAAAAATGAAATTGCTAGGCTATACATTTGTCTTTCAATTAAGCCCGGGATTAAAATGTATCTATCTCGCCTTGGTTAACCGCCAGCAGGCTATTGCAGGCCCCTTTTCAGACATTACATGCATATCTGAACTTCAGAAAGAAACACCTACTTTTCCCTGCATAGAAAAAAAAGTTAAGTTGCTTAATATGCTATGAATATACTTTTGATGCGTTAAAGCTTTGGATCAACTTCAAAATGGTATGTATTTCAAAATTATTTTAACCATTTAATGCCATTTTTTGAATATATTGACATTACTGAATTATTTATTGACCAAAACACATAATATAAAACAATTTGTGTACGTTTATGTCTGTGTGTGTGTGTGTGTGTGTGTGTGTGTGTGTTTTATTGCCCATCATATGACAATTTACCTCTAAATGGCTTTTGACTCCATTATTTATTGTTTCACTTAAGTAAATCATGTTGCACTTCTGATTATTGCTTGGCCAATTCAATAATAAATGACGGCAACAAATTCTCTCATTACACACTTTCATACCACACTTTTACATTATTACCATCATACTCAGATCATTTATATGCTGTGGGACCAAGCAATAGTCATAACTACAACAGGAGAAACAGCAAATAATGGAGCACTCAGTTATGTTATGGAAAATGAGTTCATACGATGGGAAAAAAATTGTCGTTTTTTTAAGCCAAAATAATGTAAAACATTTTCCGGTTAAAAGAAGAAGGGTCAAAAGGTGACTGAATGGGAGTCAAAGGTGCAGAAATGTGTATTTTTTTAAATAAAATTCCAAGTGGAATTTGAAGATTTGAGAAACTTAAACCCTTGCAAAACTGTCCCATTATCTCCAATAATGGCAAAATTAATCAGCGTTTCTAGTTGAAAATGCGGGAAATGTACCAGCATGTAAATTGTAAGGGATGAACAAGGGTGACGCTGCAGTAATCTGCAGTAATCAGTAACCTGGGCCTGGCATGCCTGGGTCATACCAACCTGGGCCTGGAACACCTGGTTCTGACACACCTGGGCCTGAAAAACCTGGATCATACCAACCTGGGCCTGGAACACCTGTTTCTGACACACTTGGGTCTGGCATACCTGGTTCTGGCACATCTAGGCCTGTCACATCTGGGCCTGGCAAGCCTGGGTCATACCAACCTGGGCCTGGAACACCTGTTTCTGTCACACCTGGGCCTGGCATACCTGGTTCTGACAAATCTGGGTCTGGCACACCTGTTTCCGAAACACTGGGGCCTGGCATACCTTGTTCTGGAACACCTGGATCATACCAACCTGGGCCAAGCACACTTGGTTCTGACACACCTGGGCCTGCCATACCTGGTTCTGACACATCTGGGCCCGACACACCTGGTTCTGACACACCTGGGCCTGGCATGCCTCGGTCATCAAAACCTGGGCCTGGCAAGCCTGGTTCTGACACACCTGGGTCATACCAACCTGGGCCTGGAACACCTGTCTCTGTCACACCTGGGCCTGGCATACCTGGTTCTGACAAATCTGGGTCTGGCACACCTGTTTCCGAAACACTGGGGCTTGGCATACCTGGTTCTGAAACACCTGGATCATACCAACCTGGGCCAAGCACACCTGGTTCTGACACACCTGGGCCTGCCATACCTGGTTCTGACACGTCTGGGCCCGGCACACCTGGTTCTGACACACCTGGGCCTGGCATGCCTCGGTCATCAAAACCTGGGCCTGGCAAGCCTGGTTCTGACACACCTGGATCATACCAACCTGGGCCTGGAACACCTGTTTCTGACACACTGGAACCTGAGACAACTGGGCCTCGCACACCTGGGCCTGGCATTTCTGGTTCTGACACATCTGGGTCTGGCACACCTGTTTCCGAGTCACTAGGGCCTGCCATACCTGGCTCTGACAAATCTGGGTCCGGCACACCTGTTTCTGAAACACTGGGGCCTGGCATACCTGGTTCTGAAACACCTGGATCATACCAACCTGGGCCTGGCCCACCTGGTTCTGATACACTTGGGCCTGGCACACCTGGGTCATACCAACCTGGGTCTGGCACACCTGTTTCTGATCACACTAGGGCCTGACATACCTGGTTCTGACACATCTGGGTCTGGCACACCTGTTTCCAAAACACTGGGGCCTGCCATACCTGGCTCTGACACATCTGGGTGTGGCACACCTGTTTCCAAAACACTGGGGCCTGAAACACCTGGATCATACCAACCTGGGCCTGGCACACCTGGTTCTGACACACCTGGGCCTGGCAAGCCTGGGTTATACCAACCTGGGCCTGGAACACCTAAAGATCCAGAAGGCACTTCAGAGGCACCATTTTTCTTATTTCACCCAAGTATGCATGTATCAAATCAAAAGAATGTTGGAAAAACAGATCAACGATCAATACTGTACATTTTGGGCAGCGGTGGCAAACATTTTACACCATGGCAATGTATGTTAGTGAGTGCCCGATTTTATGTGTTCTGAGATAGAATAAATCGACAGCAAATATTCTTTGAAAGTACCGGTAAAAATATTCTTAAAATTAAATGTAAATTTCAAAAAGAATGCACACTTGAGTGTATATCGTTGAAGTGTATTCACTGTTAAGCATTTCTGCAACATGTCACTGATGACATTTACTGATCTTGTTTCATTGTGTTTTGAAGATAAATATTGCATCATCCTCAGATGAAATTTTTTTCACTTACATGCTACCAGAACAACCATGTTTCTTTTTCATTCATCATAATGACTGGAAGAAACTAAGGAGGCAACAGCACAAACAACGTTTTAAAACTCTTAACTGGACAAAAATAATTGCAGATGGAATAAGAACTACTCCCGTACTGCAGTTTGGCATTTAGAAATCACAGTGTCAAAGCTGTAGGTTCCAGAAGAAGTGGACCACTTTTCTCTTGCCTTGGGTATTGCCTTTTTGATGACTGCCCAATTGAAGTGGAGGTGAAAATCCACAACGAGACATCACTGAAGGCTTTCGTCACATTTAACGGAGACAGGGTTTGGCACCATCGTGAACAATTAAAAAGACGACCCGTGTGTGCAGATGAGAGGAACGCCATTGCTGACGCCCTGAGCACCAAGGAGCTTGTACCTTGAAAAATTGGAACACCTTGATGACAGTGTGGTGGAATCTGGTTGTAGGGATCAGGTTCCCACAATAGCTATTATAAAAACATTGTCCTGAAGCCAAAAAAAACAGAAAACACAAAAATGAAATAATCAGCCTGAATAAAATGATGAAAGAGGAGCATGGATCTGAAGATGCTGTGATCCAGAAGATAATGCATCCAAAAGGTGTGATGCTGTGGTCTAAAAAAACTGCTGACTTGTTTTTCCAAAGGTGCAAGGACGACATTGTATACATTGATGCAACAGGAAGCATTGTCCAGAAAGCAAAGGAACATTCATCTGAAGTTCATCTGTGAAATATTCACCCAAGACAAAGAATAAAGACTGCTAAAAGTTTTTTGAGACAAGAAACAAACTTATGTCATGGAAAATGTAAGATATGAACTTTTGACCATCTATGGTCTCTACCAAAATTTATGCCTACAGTCTTCAAATGCTAAAGCTTTTCAATGTTGCTGTTTTTTCATTTTGTCTGTTAAATCAAGTTTGAATGATTTTGAATTTATAGCTACAATAAATACATTTAGATATTCAACAATTAAAGCCAAGTTAAATTGAGATTGTCAGTGTGGCTAAGAGCAAAACTTGTTTGCTAACTCAACTGACCCTGAGGATTAAAAGCTTTGATGTTCTACATGTTGTGATAGTGGATTGCTCATTTTATAGCTCTTAAACCAAAAGCAGTCAAACAGAAATTTGTCATTTCTGACAAAATGTGTAGTGTTCATAGATTCATTTTTAACTACTTGCATAAATCAATAATAATATGATAGTATTATTTTTTTTCTCTATAAAACCCTCAAAGTTTGGCCTAAAAACAAAGAAAAACACTTTGCTGTTTAAAAACACGTCCACTGGAACGGTTTCCATGTTTACAATAAAGTGTCAATTATTCCTCTGTCTGGTGAAACTTGTTTTCATTTTGATGAGTTTTTATCATTATAATTTCTCGTCTTTGATTTAAATTTCTTGGATCTTTTGTACACTCTGATATTCAAACTTTTGGAGGTTTCTCATCTTCAGATGGTGTAGTTCTCACATAAACCATTTACAGGTTTCTACACACCTACACACACGCTTTTATACTGACATAAATACCTTAAATCTGTCTGTTTGTTGTTGATCTTGTAAATAAATAAGTGAATCAATTAAACGTGTTTTTTTTTTTTTTTTAATAATTTTACATTGTGTAATTCAAATTATAAATCAAACATCAAGACCTCTCCAGAAACTGGCTGTGCAAAGCCCATCTCTTCAAATGTTTTTGTAGCTACATGATTGATTTAGTATATTGTAATATTTTCCTTCATGAGAACTATCAGAATAAATTACACTTCCAAAGCTACAAGTCCTTCATTTAATACTTGGTCTAAGATGTTTAATCTCCATCTCATCTTCACCTTTAACGATCTAAAAAATAATGATGTACTGTGAGGAAATAACTCAGACTGGCTTTTAAAGGTCCTGCAGTGGATTTTTGTTTGATTTGGTGAAGTAAGATGATAATCTGTAATCCACACAGCCTGGGGGAGTTCAGTTTATTGCAATAGTTGATCCAAACAGAATTCAGACCTTCATTACTTCCTTGATACGTTAACCTTCTTAATATTAGTTAAAGCAAACACGTATTGAGCTCACTGCAGTGAATCTGTAGAATGTTTATATCCCCACACATCAAATCGAACATGTTTTGGGCCAGCAGCCCATTTTTTACTGGTTTAGCTTCTAAAAGAATTAGTTTAAAGGACTAACAGGAAAATAAGGCTGCAGAAAACACTAATTTAGTCGATGTTTTAACTCATACATGTTATTTGCTATCATAAATTTCCCCTTTTTTGCACTTGTGTTATAAAACTTTGTCTTAACGTGTTTGTTTTGCTGCAGTGGGTTGTTCTTTGTTATCAGGACCAAAACTACAGCCAGATCAGGAGAGTCTCAGCACGCCTTGCTGAGAGAAAGCGCCCAGCATTCACTCCTTGTTTCCGCTGCAGGAATAACAAGGTAACACATCTGATTTTCATACTTCAAGATCTCACAGCAAACCTTATGGAATACCACATATTCAATATGAACAATGCAAAATCAGGACCAAGTTGTCATTTTTCAAAGTTATTTATTTATTCAAAGGGACAGTGCATATTAATGAACATTTCAGCATAGCCTCAATGTAAATATGCCAGAGTTAGCCATCAGGCTAGTTTTCATCTGTAGTCCCTGGCAGGTCAGAACAGAGTTAGTATTTGTATCACAGAAGAAGATACAAAGTACAAATAGAAAAATTTGTGACTTATGACAACAAATCTAAAGTTTGCAATATTCCATTTAAAGCTATAAAATATCCATACTTCTAGCAGGTCATAAAATATTTTTTAAGACTAGCAGGGGAAAATAAAGCATATTTGTGTAGCTCTACAGAGTTGCAACCTCCGGTCTGAAAATATGAGACCATGCCAAAGTGCTAAAGTCTGCTGTTCCTCCGCTTGAGGCTGGCTCCGGAAGAACCAGAAGTCACGTACACACCAAGTCAAAAAAAAGCTGTTTTCATGGCCAAAATAAGCCTATTTACAGCCTGGTACAAAGAATCTCTCCCGTCTGAATCGCTAATTTCACTAACGGCACGCACTGTACGGGGGTGAATTTTTTTTTCTAAGTCAGCAGTTTAGACAATATTAGGATCGCCATTTCGTCCAATCAGAGGCACAGCTCAGCTCACGTGACTGCCGGGTGCCCTATGGCTGTTACTGTGGAGACTCAAAGCCCGGCTCATTTCTAATATGGCCGCACCTGCTGTTTTGCCTCAAAAATCAGTTTCAGAAACAGACGGGTGACGTTGCGGCAACTACATCCAGTAATTATTCAGTATATGAGCTCAAGAGAAAATCCAAATGCTTAGTAAGTTTATAACTCAATTATTTCCACAAGATTTATTTATTTGTGAAGCTGTTGTGAACTTGACTTGAGCCTAACATCCTTCCACTTGTTGAATCTCTGTAAAGGACTCCGAGCACCATCGCCCAGCTCCTGCAATTAAAAGGAAGAGAAAGCAGACCTCTGTGGGAAACCCTGCTCCTCAGCACTCCATCCAGGAGGATGTTGGCCATCAGTCCACTGTTCCACCAGATGAGCTGCCTTCAGGCTCCAGTGTGGTTCCCAGAGACCAGCCGTCCACAGCTCCACAGCCAGACAGCGGGCCAGTGATGATCCATGACTGCTCAGTGTCTGAATACCAGCAGCTCTACCACGCTGTGGCAGAGGACAAGCTTCAGTATGTTTGTGTCAAATAACTGGAATCTACCTCAGTCTACATCCCAAATTGATCACGTTTTTCAAAATGTTTACCTCACCTTGACTTAATCCAGTCTCTTTCACAGGTACAAGAGTGGTCGTCCTCATCCCTACAGTCTGGATCTGGGACGACACATAAAATACCAGCTGTGGGAGCAACTCAGGCGCCCTTTGTTCACTGAAACAGTTTCAGAGACAGGACTCATTACAGTGAACATTACATACGGGGTTGAAGATCATCCTCCCCTTATGATGTGGATGTCTCCTTTGAGCCAGAGCCTCAGACCAGAAAATGAGTAAAGATTCAAGGTCTTTACTTTAGCTGAAAAGTTTTGGCCTGTAAATATTTTAGTTTTAAGATAAGAACTATAGATTTAGGATCAGTTAAGTCTAAATTAAGTAAGTTAAGTATATTAAGTATAAGTTAAGTTGAGTTAAGTATATGTTAAGTTAAGTGTAAGTTTAGTATGTTAAGTATAGGTTAAGTATAAGTTAAGTATGAGTTAAGTATGTATTGTAGTTTAAGACAGTCAAATCTTTAGCTTCCAAAAAAAAAAAAAAAAAAAAAAAATCTAAAGTACAAAGTTAATCTTCCACCTCAAGCCTTTAAAATCCTTCCTGCCTCAAAGAAACATCTGGAAACCACTGAGCTAAACCTCCAACCTGCCTCCATCTAAAAAAACATCTGTGAGCTCCAGAATGTGCAGCAGCTTCTACCTCACCAGCCTGTCTTCAACACTATATCAGGTTGCCTTCACTGCCATTCACTTGAGCCTCTGCCTTAAACCAAAACTGCCTCCACCTGTACCAGCGTCTGTCTGCTGCCTTTCAAAAAAAAGGGGACAGACCTTCAACTACAGCTTCTGCCAAAAACCTGCAGCCCCCGGATTCATCAGAATCAAGTTTCCACCGGAAATCAACTTTTCAGCAGCGCCTCCACCAACAGGTTTTATTTCCCCCGTCCTTTAAATTGTTGCGTTTTCCTCTTTAAGGTTGTTATTTTGGCTTGCAAGTTTTTTTTTTTTTTTTTTTTTTTTTTTCAAATTTCTTAATTGTATTTTGTTATTTTACTTATTTTAAGTTTTTATTTGGTTCCTTGTTTAATCATAGTTATAGTTTGTTATTTTGATTTTTTTCTAATTTTATGTATGAAATTTGAATTTATAGCAAAGTGTGTAGCTTAAGATTTTAAATTGCAATTTAAAAAAAATATTTTTGATTTGAATTCATCATTTGATCGTTATTTTTTGTCTTTGGTTTCATTTATATTTGAGTTTGTTATTTTGAAGATTTACTTACCACAGAGTCCCCTTCCTAGTTTTAAGAGAGGTCTGAAGACTCACCTGTTCAGGGAACACTTTGGCACTTAATCTGACCCTTCTCCTCTTTGTCCTCAGGGGTCAAATGAATCAGAAGGTCTCAGACTGAGCTGTTAACAAATGAAAGCACTGATTATTAAATGTTGCTGAATGTTGAATGATATTGCATGCGCAATACTGAATTTTAGATGTGGATACTATTTACATGGAATACTACTAACTAACTAACTAACTAACTAACTAACTAACTAACCACGAGTTAGTAGAATTTAACTGAGTGCATGAACTACCTTAGTTAACCTCTGGCTTTGTGTTACCATTCCAGTTAACTTGTTTAGTTTTGGATACATACACACCAACTGGTTCATACAAACTAACCCCTAATTCACACATACACACACGCCGCAGTCCATCTCCAGCGCGTGCTACCAACGGCTGCTCGCGGCTGTTCCGCTGCGAGTCTATTTTTAACGGAGTACGCTGCAGAGACGCGTCAATCTCCGCAGAGCAGATCGTACCAAACAGGAAAACAGACACGAAAAATGACCAGAGTTTCCGGTCTTTTCAAAATAAAGCACCATGTTCAGCCTGTCGATCGTAAAATTATCCTCGTATATTAGAACTTCAACACTGGCACAGGGCCAGCAGTCATCAGCGGGTCAGACCCAGAGGAAATCTGACACCATGGATGAGGAAAAGTTTATATTGGAGGCGGAAAACCTTTATAATTGTGTGCGATACGACCATAGACTGTATAATTAATGGACGTAGTCTCCGCGAAGTCACCCTTCTGTTTCTGAAACAGATTTGCATGGCTATATTGGAAATGAGGCGGGCTGTGAGTCTCCACAGTAAAAGCCAAAGATGGCCCCACAGTCACTTGATCTGAGCTGGGCCTCTGGCAAGCTTAATATTGTGGAAACTGCCGAGTTAGAAAAACGGTTCAGTGCGTGCCCTTAGTGAAATTGGCGATTCAGACAGGAGACAGTCTTTGTATCAGGCTGTAAACATGCTTATTTTGGCCGTAAAATCTTTTTTTTTTTTTTTTTTTGGCTTGGTGTGTTTGTGACTTCCGGTACTTCCGGAGCCAGCCTCAAGCGGACACTCGAGGGACAGCAGACTTTAGCACTTCCGCATTGCCTCATATTTTCAGACTGGAGGTTGCCACTTGGATACAACACATCCTTTCCATAAGGACACCAACAGAAACTAAAAGGGAAGGACTGAATTGCTGAAGTTCTGGAAGGGCAGGTGAGTTTATCATACTAATTAAATATCATGAAAGTACTTGTCATGGGTGTGATTCCTGCGGGAACATCCGGTTCTCCTGTGATCTCGCATATCCAGCTGCTGTGGAATATGCTGAGCTGCACTACGCTCCAGAGACGGATCCAGTGTGAATTGGCTCGTGCTGACAGACCGCAGCGCTCACAAAGTATGTGTGAATCGGGGGTAAAACGCAAAAAAACGGAGAGAAAAAAAATTGTGTTCACATAGAAACGCTGAGGGGCTGAAAACGCTGTAGTATGCACACCAGACTTGTAGGTGGCGGTGTAACTATAGTCTTTTGGCAGTCTGCGGCCAAAGAAGAGGTGGGCTGATCACATAGGGCGCGTCTCAAAGTGCAAAATGTCCATCCTTCCCTCCTCCACTTGCGTCTTAGTCCCTCTCACCAGAGATGCATGGGAGAGAAGCAAGGAAATGAAGAGAGGAGTCGAGGAGATTTGTTTTAAGAGAAATGAGACGTCCTCTCCTCCAGAGTGTCACATAAAGCGACATGTTTCAGTGACATAACAGCATCACATCTGGATGTGCCGCAGCTGAGCGCACAGGGAAGCTAATTGAATGAATGAAAGTTATTTAAACTGCCGAGCAATCTACTACGGCACATTTATATTTACATTAGAATTTATATAACGTTCACATGTACTTAAATTGCGACCCCTTTTATACGTGGAGAAAAACTATATATGACTAAAAACTATATAAATATATATATATATATACACACACACACACACACACACACATATATATATATATATATATATATATATATATATATATATATATATATATGCACACCGTCTATTCACTCTTATCCACTCCTCTCACCAAAGTCAACATTAAACAGTTATTCTCTCCTTAGAGGCAGAAAAAGCATTTGATAAGGTAAACTGGACATTTCTCATATAAACATTAGAAAAATTTGGTTTTGTACATTCATTTATTCAATGGATCAAAACGCTCCACCAACCAAAAGCAGTTATTACAAACAACCTCATTTCACCACTGTCCACACTTCACAGAGGCACTAGACTGCTTGTGGTCCTAATTATTGCAGAGAAAACAATACTGCTCAACTGGGAAAACAGAAAAAACATTACAATGACACAATGGTTAGACCTCCTCACACAACACATATCAATGGAACAACAATCAGCAAATTACAGGAATCAGTTAGAACGTCACCATATGGGTTCAATTCTACAATTTACAATTCTACAATTTCATTTAGCAGGCCTTTTTTCCAAAGCGAAGTACAACACAAACAAGAATTTAAACAAGAAGGAGAAACCTTAGTAAGTGCGAAGAAAGCTTCAAGTTAGTTGGGCCACAGGTACTCTGCCATCAGGTGCCCAAAGAACCCCCCCCACACCCACCCTTTTTTAAAAATATTGTATTAAGTGTCAAAGAGGTTCCCTGAACAGGTGAGTCTTGAGACGTCTCTTAAACTAGAAAGAGACTCTGTGGATCGTAATGAGTTGGGTAATTCATTCCACCATTTGGGAGCAACAGAGGAGAAGAGTCTGGTAGAGATTTAGAGCCATGCTGGGCTGGAAGCACCAGGCATCTCTCACAGGCAGAGCGTAGCGGGTGGTAGAGAGTCTAGACCTGGATTAGAGACTCTAGGTAGGTAGGAGCCGTTCTTGTCACTGTTTTATGAGCCAGAAGAAGAGCTTTGAGTTTGATTGGAACTGCCACTGGAAGCCAGTGAAGAGAGATTAACAACAGGGTGACGTGTGCTGTTTGAATGTAGACACAGGGAGGCCGGCTAGAAGAGAGCTGCAGTGGTCAGTGTTTGAAATCACAAGAGCCTGTACCTTCAAAAGTAAAACATTTTATCCAAAATGAAAATCAAAGTCCATACTTAAGGAAAATCAAAACTAAGAAACCATGAGAGAAAATTTAGTGAAATAAAAGTCCATCAAAAGGCATAACAATTGAGCATCACAACGGGAAAGACAGAGGAAGGCATCTTAAGAACAGACAGACAGAGAAACACAGAAACTAAACACACAAGGAGTGATTGCACAAGGAGAGACAGGTGTGGGCAATGAGACTCAGGTGAAACTTATGAGAGTCATTACTGAGGAGGGAAACTGGAATAACACTTGAGGGAAGGCAACTGCAAAATAAAACAGGAAACTTCAAAGCACAAAAAACAGGAGGATACAAAGAACAACACAAAAAGGGGGGGAACTCAAACACATGGAGTAAAATTACAGATGAAACATGGAGTAAAACTGAAGACTAGAACATGATATAACATAAGGCACAAAATACACAGAAACACATGGGATCATATACGAAACCCGACCTAAACTGAACTGAACAAATCAATATCATGACACAGTGTGCCTGACCTTACCATTAAAGACAAGTCAAACAAAATACCCAAGTAATAGTTATGCCAGAAGTTGAGTTTAACTTCTTTTTACCTCTGTAAAGTGCCACTGAGGCTCTCCACACGCACAGACTCCTCTTGACTCCCAGAAGCTGGAACACTTCTGTTTTGATCTGTAAGAAATAATTCAAATGTGTTGTTAGGCACCTGAGTTTAACATTCTTTGTATTTATATGAACTTGAATAATTAATAGCTATATTAAATATGGTATGACTAACCAGTCATACCGTGCTCAAGCACACTTCAACCCTAAAGTCCAGTTCTTTTAGCCAGTGTGACCGCAAGCGTTACGTGCTTGAGCACAGTTCACTTCTCCTCTTTGGCACGCTTCAGAGAGGTGAGCTTCATCACGGTACACTTCATGCACAATCGCTGTGACCGCTCCCCGCTCAACAGTAATTTGAAGCAATAATGCCGATGTTAAAGAGCTGCGTTGGACCAAAACAACTTAACATGAGACAAAAAATAACTAAAGCTGTAATCCTGTTCTCTGTGTCTCACTCTGCTGACTCTGATGAGACCACGCTGAATGTAAACAGGCGCTTCATGGTGATGTAGGCGGGCTGTGTGTGTGCCTGAAGTCTGGTTCATGTTCGAGTAGTGTGACCGCGGAACAACTGGCGAGCTGAGAAGTGACTCTGCAGAGGGGCAATCATGCTTGAGTTCAGCACGGGACGTTTGATCATTGTGACAGCGCTCTCATTATTGTCAGTTTCTGTCACAGTATAAAGGGAAATACATGCGATGTTCACAAACTCTCTTCCTTGGTCTGTGAGAATCCTCTGGGGAACCTCAAACTGGTGGACAAATTTGAGCATGCATTCAGGGACCTCTGCCGCTGACTTTGATTAACTGGCATAGGCCTGTGCCCATCTCGTACAATAATCAGTCATGATGCAGATATACTGATTCCCACAGTCTGTTTTTACCAGCCTACCAATCAGGTCCATACCCAGCAGTTCAAATGACTTTTTGGTCTATATTAAAAAGAAGAAACAGCATGTCATTTAGACTGGGCAAATTGAAATTTAAAACCCCTAATCAACATATACATATACTTGGCCATGTAAATATATAGATATTAAAAAAAGGTTTGGGTTAATGTCAGAGTTGCAATTTGAGATTGAAACACTGAGAGGTTATAGGTAAAATTTAAAGTAAGTACATTGGGAAACTCATGCATTCTACTACCTTATAACACACTGTCCATCCAAAAGAAATCAGAAAAGATATGCAGTATTACAAAGAAATATCCCAACATCATAAGAAGTGAATTCAAATCTTTTTCAGTGAACTAGGGAGTGGGTGTGAGTTCTATTTGTGTTCAAGGTAAAATATTCCATGATTTGATATATTAATTTAAGTCTTATCACCCAGCCCTTCCTTTTATTACACCACTACTGTGACAAGGTTGTGCACTGTGGATGAGTTATAATGATACTCTTCTTTAGAAATGAAGTGAGTAAATAAAATAGAGAAGGAAATGTTTACCTTGACAGGCCTGTAATCTGTCCCAGCCTTTATCGCAGTCCTGTTTTGCTGGCACTCAGTGCATTCTGATACCTGGGAGTGATTACATATGAATTTAATTTTAAATTTTTTAAGTGCAAAAGTACATCGTTTTCTGCTATGACAAATAAGGAAGTTGTTCACACGAGTGCAATGATGAATAATGAATAATAATAATGAATTTTATAATATAACTTTTTATAATAATGTCTATGAGGTGTCTATGGGCAACAACATTGTAATGTTCATGTGGCACAATACTGGTATTAAACAGATTCATTTAAAGAGATGGCTGCCAAAAATGGAGCTCTGGGTTCAGTTTTTGCCACACAGGGTGCAACACAAATATACTTGCTTACTTGATAGGATCCAAAACAAGTATACTAAAAAATTCCCAGTTATTTTATGACTTATTCTGGAGTTTGCTTCTTGAAGCTGTGCTTCTTAATAAAGTTAAAAAAAAAACCAAAACAAACAAACAACAACAAAATACATGTAGACCAACCAGTATAAGAAAGTGTCCTACCTATCTGTCAATGTCTGATGTCATGAAAGGACAATAATATCTCTGACTTATGGCATCCCTGGTTTTAATTTGACCGCAGTGTGCACCAATGTCACTGACATGAAATTTACAAAAAATCATGTCTGCATCAGCTGCTCCACAAACTGCTTTTACTCTGACGTCCTTCTCAGAGGTTTTGTATCTAATGTAATATAACTGGTCATCTAGGAGAGAGAATTACATTCATTAAAATTCAAATTTGTCAATTTCTGTCTGTGAGAAAGTCTGTGACAATATGGCGATTGTACGTATTTCTTTGGATAGGCCAAATGTTTACCTTTTAATTGACAGCTAAAAGACCTGTGATTGGAGGACAGTAAAATCCTGTATTCTAATTGGAGCCTCTGTTGATCCATGATAAGAATACTGAAGTCCAGATCAATGTGAGAGGATGACAAAGACCTTCAGATTAGTTATTAAGGTGTTTTAATGCGTTATTATGCACATACAGTGAGGTCACATATTCTGATGGCTGCTATCAGAATCTGTGACCCCTGCGTTTCTGACTCATGTGAAGATCCATGATAGGAATGCTTGAGTCCAGATCGATGTAAGAAGATGACAAAGACCCATTACAAAGTTATTTAGGGTCTTTATTATGCAAGCACAGTGGGGTCATATATTCTGATGGCACACTGTTGTCTCTTTTTTGGGGGGTTTTAAATGAGATTTTATTTGTTCAAATGATTGACAGAAGATTGATCTTTAAATGTACTTATTGAGTGAACGTGTGCAGTGGGGTTACATTATTTGATGATTTTAAAGTAGAACAACTAAAAACTCTGCATAATAACTACTCGGGCAGGTGCATAGGACGAAGACGGTTAAGTCCAAAATAATTGAAGGAAAATATCCTGCACACTGGCCAACTTCCAGAGAAGAGATTAATTAAAACGTAAAATTATAATTATTATTTTAAATTAAATATGAGTATTAAAGTCTCCACAGATCAAGATTTTATCAAACTTTGAATAAAATCTGACAAAAACTCAGAAAACTCTTGAATAAAGTCCTTATTAAATTTAGGTGGGCAGTAAACTGGGGTGCACAGCACAGGGCAAGAGAGATCAATCACAAACAGCTTGTTCAAAGCTGGAATAATTATTTGCAGTTATCATTCGGCATCTAAAGCTGTCCCTGAGTAAAGTAGCCAGGCCACCACCGCGACGGACAGCACGCGGGGTGCTGAAGAACGAACAGCTGGGAGGGAGGATCTCCAAGAAGGTGCTATCACCATCCAAATGATCCTTCTTTTGTATTTTTCTCAAAAATCTTTAGTGTCTTAGTTTGCCCTACTACTCATGAAAACTTGCAGGGATGTCAGCCCTCTTTTAAAGTTTTATACTTTACAGGCTTATCGACAAGTGTGTGAAAAATTTGATCACTGGCGCCTCCTGTAGTGGGCTTTTGGAGCCAAGCTCCTCGTTACAGTCTTATGTAGAAATATGATCTTTTGTACACAGAGACTGAAAGAAAAGTTTGTTCATTTCATGGTGAAATGTCATAATGAAGTGAGACAATAAGGAGAAAAAATGGCCAAAATCAGCTCTCTTCATACTGAATTTCTACTTTGACATTTTGTCTTGCCTTAGAGATAGAGTAGGCCTAACAAACCAACAATGTGGACAACCCCATGGCTAACCACCTTTTAAACGCCACCAAAGAATGAAATATTAGTCTTCCAGAATTTGAGGGAATTGAGCAGGTTTATCAGCCAGTTCAGTGGTGTCCAGCACATTCTGAGACCTGATTTAAAAAAATGCTGTAATATCAATAGCAATGTTAAATTACAAAACCTCCTCCTCAAACAGATGTCCCATAAATGTCTCTTTCTCCATCTTTCTGAAGCAGCCTACTGCAGCTGTCTCTTATTTTCTTTGTCTACAATCATACATTGAAAAACTTCAGTGCCCTCTACATGATGATGTAATCAGTCAGGAGCCTGCAGCGTTCAGACCTAACCACAGATGGCAGTGTTGCATTTCACACCAAACAAACCTTGTTCACCCAGTTCCCTACATACAGTGGCTGAATGTGCAACCTCAGAAGTTTCATCCTCTCTTCCTGCACTTACATGGTTTACTTTCATCTTAGTCCCTCCCACCAATGATGCATGGGAGAGATGCAAGGAAAGAAATAAGGAGATTTGTTTCAAGAGAAATGAGACACCCTTTCTTCCGGAGTGTCACATGAAGCGACGTCTTTTAGTGATGACGGTGTCAGCTGATCACAGCTGGATCATCTGTCAGTCAGCTGTAACAGCTGTTTGTTTGTTACGCTGTAATAACTCTTATAAAATATAAATGATGACAGAGCTTTGTCTCTGTTTTAACCTGTTTAACAAACACTTTCACATGAAGAAAACCTGCACTTTGTTTATTCCGTGTCCTGTTTAGAAGCACACAGATCACTTTACTGGTAAAACACATCATTACTAGATTATTGGTTAATTATTTAGCCTCTATCTAGTGCGTATCTGATTCAAGGGGCAACATCTGATTTAGAGAAAATGAAGCCAATGCGGAAACCACACACAGCAAGCCAAAAAAACAAAAAAGGGACTTTTACTTCATTAAAACGCATATTTACAGCCTGGCTCAAAAACCGTCGGGAGTCTGAAATGCTAAATTCACTGTTGCACATGCTGTAATTGGAGGGAACCTTTTCCTAACTCAGCTCACGTGACTGACGAGCGCCAAACAGCTGTTAGTACGGAAGCTCAAAACCTGTGTCATTTCCTATGGCCTCCGCTGACGATCGGCTTCATTAGTCTGTATCAGTAACAGACGGGTGATGCAGCAGAGACTATTTCATATTTGAAACAGTCTATGATCTGATTATGATTTCTCAAGAACACTGGAAATAAGTGATTTATTAGATTCCAGAGAAAATAGAAATCATCTTACTCTTTACAAACCCCATGAACTCAAAAGGAAACGTAACAAGTGTTTTTTTTTTCTGATAGACTTTTCCCTCAGACTTAAAGTATTTTCATAAAGAAAGAGAATCAACAAGACAATGAATGAGAGAAATAACTGATCATGAATATTTCTATTCTTTTTTATTGAACTATATGAGTTATTTTTTAGACAAATCTAAAGTCTACGTATTGATCCTCTGTTGTATTTTCACATCGTATTCTTTTCTTTTAATCCCTGCTTTATGACCTGTTTCAGAACTATACTCAGTGACTGTTTTCAGCTGTCTTTAGTGATGTGAAGTTTCAGAGAAGTTTAATCCTCTGCAGCATCCAATCAGTGAGTGATATCCCATATGGGGCGTGTCTTTTGGTGGAAAGACTTCCGTAAAGGCTGCTCTTGTATCTCCTCGCTCATTGATCCTCCGAACAGTCTCCTCTCTTAGCCACCAGGCGTGGGGGTAAATGTTCTTTCCATGCAGAGCTTTTTTTTTTCAACTGCTTTAAATGAGCAGAGACAGACAGAGAAGAGAAACGAATCTGAGTAAGGGTTTCAGATAGAGAGCAGTGAAGCAAAAGAGTTAGAGAGAGAGCGTGTACTACTCCTCCCTGATTGAGCACCAAGAGCAGGCTGCCTTTTTTCTTCGAATGCTTCCGGCAAATTGGAATTCCTCCACAACATTTGGTTTTGTGAATGAAAAAATAGAAAGTGTGGCACTATGATATGGATGAATGCATGAAAATAGTTGCCCCCCTTTTTAATGCTATTGCTAAAGGTAATTTCTACAAGTACTGTTATTTTGACTCTAATACAGTGTAATCCAGGTTTTGCCAGTAGAGGACTCTCGGTGCTTCGTGCTGACTCCCACAAGAAGTCCAGTCAGTACATGATAAAGCAGTGTACAGATCGTGCATTGAGTGCGCTTATTTCCTACTTTTGCAGGTAAAACTGGGTTGTAAATGATATATTTAGAATAGAAAACGGTAGTGTTGTAAGTGCCTTAGAGTGTAACGGATGTTGAGCTAAAGAGCGATTTAACAAGTTTGACTAGTCAAGTTGTACAGCTATGATAGCGGATTCGTAGTCAGTGGCGATCACCGTAATGAACCAGAGAATTGTTTCATGTCTGTATGAGTTCAAGTGATATAAGCTAACTTCTAAGAAATGCACATATCAGCTGTAAAATATGAGTTTGTGGCCAGAACCCAATGTTAAACTGAGTGGATGTGTTGTTTCAGAGGATGCTTGTTGTGAACAGAGATTCTGAGATGAGTTTAAAGTGTAGCCAAGTGTGAGGCAAAGTTAAGAAGCACATGTGCGGTCTTATTCCAGTGCTAATAGACCCCTTTCCTGTTTGTAAACAGTGATGACGTTTCTACGGCTGCGTGCACATTTTGGCAACGGAAGTGCTTCGGAGTACAATGACTGGTCAAGTGGATCAGTGAGTGGAAATCAGTGAGCAGATGGAAAACATCAACAAGTGGACAGACATTCAGTGGACAGAGGTTTTTAGTGTATAAATACAGTGTGAACCCAGAGAGGAGTGTAAACACACAGTCACTCCATGCTTATGGCTGCATTATCCATTGACTCTGACCAGACTGTGAAATATAAAGACATGAACTTGTGTCAATAAAGCAAAAACCCTCCCAAACCAAAAAGAGCTCACAGAGAGCTGAGTCTGAGAGCTGGGTCATAATAAAGGATCCAGAAAACCAGGTCCAGACAGAGAACTGCTCCAAATCTATCAGAATATTAATGCTTCGATATCTTCAGATTACTAATCAGACTGCTTCATAGTTTGATAATATACCGTAGTTTAACGTTGAACTTCAAATCTGTTTCTGTTCATCATCATTTATAGCTTCACTTATTATTTCCTCTCCATAGTGAGTCCATATTTGGTCATAACCTCGGCTCCAAATCAACTTTCTCATCAAACACTCAAAGTAAAAACTGGATTTAGAATATCAGCAGTTAATATTGATTATTGGAGCTCAAACCTGGTTCACTGAGGTTGGATAAAGAAGACACATTTAATAACACAGCTGCAGACATCGCTGGTGTTTCAGTGTAAAGTGTGACCCTGTTAACTGGAGACTCTCAGCCGACCATCACTGACACGTTCAGCTGAGAGTCACCAGTTAGCACGGTCACACTTTACTCCTAAACACTGGTTGCTCTGTAACACTCTGAACTCCATAGAAGTTGACTCCATGGTATGTTATTGTTTTTGAGAACAGACCACAGCTTTATGCTGCTAACAAACTGAATTTAATGTTTGAAAAACGAGATCTTGTCTGAATGAATAAACAGTGCTTCTCTTACTAAAGTGCGTCCACATCTTTATGGTGATGTCGTCTTGGAAGGCGTCTACACAGATATTAAGCCATGATGAAAGTCTTAGTTTTTTCATGTAAAACAACAGGGAAACATTTAGATCACTATTACTGATCACTCTTACAGCTTCTGAAGTTTTGTGTATTGTGGTTGATGTGTGGAAGCACACATTCATAAAAGTCCATGCTTGTCTTGCCTGGAGTTGTGTTTGTTCTTCACTGGGTAATTGGATTACTGAATACCTCAAACGCAGTGACTAAGACCCCGAGTCCTACTTTATGCCTATTCTGCAATGTTGGTGCTCCCTGCTTTATATTTTGCTCTCATTTTAACTTTCCCGGAGACATTCACTGCAGAGACCCTGCTAATTTAAAGGACCAATTGGAAGTGCTGACAGGTACTTGAAGAGGAGTCTTATCCAGCGTCTTTGACCCATTTCTTTAGAAATGGCTTTTAATCTCTGCTTATCCACTTATGCCCTCCTTTTCAAACTTGTCAGCAGGAGTGGAGTGACCTACGATATTTGCTTTGAGCTTTGATGTTTGTGTGTTGTGCTCGATGCTGTTGTGTTGCATCAAGTGTTGCAGAAAACTCCTGTTTCATATAGTATTCACACATCCTCGCTATTCTAGCTTAAAGAAAGAAAAGACTTGTGCTATACACTGTATGTAGCCTTCCTACACAACTCTAATACGCTACATCAACAAACAGCATTCAGAAATAGTGTACAACAGGCTCCAATGTTATAACACAACAACACATTTCTGAAAGACTTTGAGAAACACAGGTCTATGGAACAAAAGAAACTGTAATCCCTTGTTCCCCTCTATGGTTTTATTTATCATCTTTGTCTCAAACTTCTATCCAAGGTGAGTCAAAGGGTATGTGACTGGCACTTCTTACCTGACTGACACCAGTCTAAACAAGTAATAAAAATTGGCAGTGCATGATAAATTCAGGGACAGCTCAGAATTCAGTTTTTAAAATTTTACACATCATGTTCCTAAATGATATTTAAATGACAGTGTGAGAACGATAAAGACAGGAGCGTGTTTGCACTGAAATATAACTTTAAACCCTTGATTACAACAATAAAATATTCAAAAAGTAAAATGAACATTTTTTCTGGTTACTACATCTAACTGTTCTAGTGTTTGTTGGTTAAACTCAGTCTGAGGACAGGGTGATGCCAGTGTGCAAATCCCATTTCAAGTAGGAGAATGATTTGATAAGGACAGAATGATAGTGGATGAGACAAGAGACAGATAGGATAGATAAATGTTTAGATCATCCCACCTACCCACTTTCTTTGCCCTAAGCTCTTTGTATGGTCTATCTGGCAGCTGAGCTCTAACACTACACCGGGATGAGAATGAAGGGAGACAGCCAGGGGAATAAAGCAGGAAACATAGTCACTGGACTCGATTCAATCAGTGTAGCCCAAGATCCAGCACATCTGCTTTCTAACAATGAGGAGGTCACTGCAAATTAGAAGCACAAAGAGATTTGGGAGGTGACAAGCTCTCTCTCTCTCTCTCTCTCTCTCTCTCTCTCTCTCTCTCTCTCTCTCTCTCTCTCTCTCACACACACACACACACACACACACACACACACACACACACACACACACACACACACACACACACACACACACACAGAGATGTACCTTGTACACCTTTTCATGATCCTTTCATTGGTATCCCTTGATTTGTTCCTTCTTTCACTCTCTATTGCCTGTCTTAAATCCAAACAGGTCAGCCAACAGGCTAAACAGTAAAACACCCCCGAGGATGTCACATTTAGCCCACTTGGTTCCATTTCCTTTTTCATCATCATCTGTCCATTCTGCTGTGGTTCCACAACAGTCATGACCTGTTGTATTCAAAGCCACCTGCTACAGACTATCTATAGAAGTAGTATGGAGAAAGTACAGCATGCTGCATTTGAAGGAAGTATGTTGTCTACAGCTCTGATCTGATCTGTGTCACAGTATGCCTTGCAGGTTCTACTGTTGGAAAGTGGAAGCAAACAGTGGCCAAGCTGTTGGCAAAACGCTTCTGTACCATCCAAATGACAATTCCCTGAATAGTGGTATTCTTTCTGTAACCACTGGAAGTGACAAGTTTGACATCACTTCACTGTGAATGTAACTGTCTGTCAGTGTTGTACAACCCCAATTGCAATGGAGTTGGGACATTGTGTAACTGAAGCTTTTTATCAACCTTCTCAACAGTAAATTGAGTAATTTATCGCTCCAGTTTAGACCCTTTTGGTGACTTTTAGATGATTTGTGATCTTTTTGTCTCCAAAAATCATCAATATCCTCCTGTGAAATGTCTCCTACTGTGACACCTCCCATAGCGCCTATCAATAAATGTTCATCGTTTGTCTGAGTGAGTTGTGGGGGGCGTGGCTTAGCAATAGGTCAATTCCACCACTAAAGCTTCAACAATTAGTGTCCTCAGTTCACAAACACTTATTGAGTGTTGTTAAAAGGAAAGGTGATGGAACACAGTGGAAACATGACCCTGTCCCGGCTTTTTAGGAACGTGTTACAGGCATCAAATTCAAAATGAGTGAATATTTGTGAGAAAACAAAATTTATCAATTTTGAACAACAATTGTCTTGTCTTTGTAGTATATTATATTGAATTTAGTTTAAACAGGATTTTCAAATCATTTTATTCTGTTTTTATTCATATTTTGCACAACGTCCCAATTTCATTGGAACTGGCATTGTACAAAGTCACTGTGGTCGTTCCTGAATTATTTGCTTTCATCCTCTTAGTTGAGTTCAGGACCCCACAGAGGACAGCAACACTGAAGCCAGTTGTTTTGTTCTCTGGCTCGTTCACAACCCTGAGCATTGCCATATGTACACACAGTCAGCACCGAGCATTTATGTGTGTGATCCACATACACTTACTCATAAGCCATTAACCACAATGTAAATTTTCATCCCCTGGGATGAACCTGGGACGTTCAGCTGATGAATCTTGGATTTAGCCTGATCAGCCTGGCTTTGGGCACAAGGTCAAGAGTGAGGGAGGTAGGATGGGGATGAGTCACTCTTATTCAGCTGGTGACTGGTGGTTAAATGGATCTACAAGCAGGCAGCCTAACCCTATTGACATGTTGGAATTAAGCTGTACGAGTGAAAGGGTGTACAAATGAGGGCAGGACATGAGAAGGCTCAATGAGTTTGTGAAAAAACACAACAGCAGGGCATGATGAACTAAGCACTGGTCCACAGATACACTCTCCATCAACAAAGGAACACACTATATATATATATATATATATATATATATATATATATATATATATATATATATATATATATATATATATATATATATATATATATATATATATATATATGGTTGTGAAATGATGAAAGGAAGTGTAGAAAAATAATTATCCTGTACATAATTATTTTAACTGTTGTTTCAACATCTCCAAGAAACCCTCCATATTACACTCTCTCCGATACCAAAATTGCCCCTGAATTACATCTTTAGTACAGTACAAATCTGGTTTTCTAGACTGAAATTTTTAAGTAATTTTGTCAACAACAAAAGCTCCAACTTACAGCTGATACATCACAAGGTCAGTATTCATCAATCCACTGAACTTCTTAATTGCCAAACTTCCAATCCACAAAACTAACTCAGACACACTTCACTCCGATTTAATTTAGTAAGGCCCCATTTACACAACAACGTTTCACAATATTTCACTGTAAAATACAAAAAATGCAGTTAAGAAATAAAATAATTACACAGTAATGCAGAGGGACTGAAAACGCTGTAGTATTCATGCCAGGCCTGTAGTTGGCGATATAATTGTCAAGTCTTTTGGTAGCCCTCTGCCAAAGTAGAGGTGGGCTGATCATCTGGCGTGAATGCATCTTCACTGAGTGCAGAAGTGGAGCAACAAGTGCACATTTTGTTTACGGCAGTCAGCAGATTCAGCTGCAGAAGCACAACACGATAGTCCCCCATTGAACCATTGTTGTTGTCCGGTTCACACATGGCAATTAAAAGTTCCCACAATGAAAGTGGAATGTACACGGGCAAAATGGAGCAGGATGTCAGCGTTTCCACTTAAAACTCTGGCTTGCTGTTCAGACGGCAGGGTTAACTGCAGGGATTCAGAAAAATTCCACTCTCAAAGGTGCTTCAAAAAATTTGCATTTCAGGTCAGCCGAAACGCAGTTTCCATGTAAACTAGAGGCCAAAATGTAACAATACTTTTGCATTTCGTCCTAAAACCATTGTTGTGTCAATGGGACCTTAGACGAGAGACAGGTGTCTTTTGTTGAGAATCAGGTACATGAGCACATCAGGGTCTGAGGCTGTGTGCTTTGTCAGACTGATCCAGGAAGTACTGAATCTTATACAGAGAATCAGAAGGGTTTTTCCAGTAGAGACCAGTCAGACAATGACCGGGGCCATTCAACGAATAAGCTACCATTTGTTATGAGACTAAAATCTTATCAGACATGCTGGTTAAGTCAAACACCGTCATTTTTAACCCTTTCTTTGTCTCCTTTCTTGTTTCTGTGTAGCTGTTCTCAACCATGTCCACTACACCATAGATATCAGTGTGTAAATGTGTTTCTCTATGGGTTTTTATTAGTTAGCCAAAATATGCCTCTCTGACTGAAAGAAGGGCTGTTTCCACGGCGACTCGTCTCCATGACAACAGCCATCCTATCCTCACCCCACCTATTTTGATTCCTGTTTCCATAATCCACCTCCCAATCCTGACTGGTCTGTCACCACTGTTCAAAATCATCCATGACCCATCATTTTGCTCCCCCCTCTCTGTCGCTCTCTCCATTCTCAGGAAGGAAAGCAGGATTAAAAAGAGGAGTGGCTGTTGGGATGGTCCCTGTCAGTAGTAGTATATGTAGAATAACCTAAGGGTCAGGGAGAAAAGCAATATATTTGGCTGGAGATCATTTTCAGGAGATTTAATGTTAAATGTCTCTTTTTTTTTTTCTACATTAATATTTCTGTTCACACATTTACCCCACAGTTCAGTACACCAATGACATTAATGACATAAGGAACTTCTCCCTCATGGCCTACTGACAAATTTCTGGATATATTTCTCTCATTTCTTCCTCCTTTAAACCAAGTCAAAAAGAATTATAAGAAAAGTCAAGCAACAATACTTACAATACATATGAGCCAGAAAGGACAGAAAGGAAGTTCATAAATAAAATTTAAAAATACTTGGTCCAAACACAGAATTTCAGTCCTCCTGAATATGCGTTTAAAGAGTAGGAAACTCAAAAATAAACAAACTAACAAATAAATAAATAGATGCAAAAAATAGATACTTATCTAAATGCACACTTTTTTGCTTCAAATATTTCTTGACATAAGAAGATGTCTGTACAGACACATGATGCTTTCACAAAGTTGCAGAGCACATAGATGTTACAGGCAAAGTGATGACAATTAGCTCAGATGTTGCACAGTATCTGATAGCAGCAACAAAAACCAGGCCACACAAGCAACTGTGGTATTGTGTACAGTTTAAAGAGCTCTATTGCTACATCAGTCTGTGACAGTGTTTATTTTAAGAATGTGTTGACAAAAAGCTGCCAACTGGTTAGACTTTTCAAGCACAGTCCTGGAAATGCAGCAGAACTGTGGCTACAAGTGTAGAAAAATAGCCAGAGCCTCTAAATGAGCATGATCACATTTGGAAGTGGAATTCATTCTTGATTGATGAACAACTTCAGCTGCTCCGCAGTCCAGGGACTCTGTTGCTGTATTTTGTGCTTCATAATGCTCAAGACATTTTCAATGGGAGACAGGTCTGGACTGCAGGCAGGGCAGTCTTGTACCTGCACTCTTTTACTACGAAGCCACCCTGTTGTAACACGTGCAGAATGTGTCTTGTCATTGTCTTGCTGAAATAAGCAGGGACGTCCCTGAAAAAGACGTGGCTTGGATGGCAGCATATGTTGCTCCAAAACCTGTATGTACCTTTCAGCATTAATGGAGCCTTCACAGATGGTCAAGTTAGCCATGCCATGGGCACTAACACACCCCCATACCATCACAGATGCTGGCTTTGAGACTCTGACCTGATAACAATCCAGATTGTCCTTCTCCTCTTTGGCCTGGAGGACACCACGTCCATGATTTCCAAAAACAATTTGAAATGTGGACTCCTCAGACCATAGCACACTTTTCCACTTTGCATCAGTCCATCTCAGATGAGCTCAGGTCCAGAGAAGCCGGCGGTGTTTCTGGGTGTTGTTGATATATGTCTTTGTCTTTGCATGGTAGAGTTTGAACTTGCACTTGTAGATGTAGTGATGAACTGTGTTAACTGACAATGGTTTTCTGAAGTGTTCCTGAGCCCACGTGGTAATATCCTTAACACAATGATGTTGGTTTTTAAAGCAGTGCTGCCTGAGGGGTCAAAGGTCACGGGCATTCAGTGTTGGTTTTCAGCCTTGCTGCTTACGTGCAGATTTCTCCAGATTCTCTGAATCTTTTGATAATATTATGGACTGTAGATGATCAAATCCATCAATTCTTTGCAATTGTAAATTGAGAAACATTGTTTTTAAACTGTTGGACTATTTGCTCACACAGTTGTTCACAAAGTGGTGAACCTTACCCCATCCTTGCTTGTGAACGACTGAGCCTTTCAGGGATGCTCCTTTTATACTCAATCATGACACTCACCTGTTTCTAATGAATCTGTTCACTTGTGGAATGTTCCAAACGTGTTTTTTTTTTTTTTTTAATGAGCATCCCTTAAATTTTCCAGTCTTTTGTTGCCCCTGTCCAACTTTTTGGAACATGTTGGCATCAAATTCAAAATGAGTGAATATTTGCCAAACAAACAAACAAACAAAAAAAAAACAAAAACAAAAAAACAACAAAGTTTGTTAGTTTGGAAAATAAATATATTGTCTTTGTAGTGTATTCAATCAAATATAAGTTAAATAGGATTTGCAAATCACTGTATTCTGTTTTTATTTATGAGGGATATTCAACCTGTGTTCCACAGCAAACTGTGAGATCAGTGATCTATTAAACCCTTAACAATTCACGGTGTCAGTTAAGCTGCATGACTGACAGAGAGTCAGTGATACAGTCATTGCAGAGGAAGGTAAAGCAGTCCTGATTTGACCACTCCTTCCTCATTTGCATTCTTGCAGCGCAAAAGCCGGGTCTGCTGCACACATGGCTACTAGAGCAAACACCACGAGTCATTTACATCTGAGTGGTTAAAATAAAACTGAATAAAATAAATGGTACACACAGGTTCACCTTGGCAGATCATTTAAAACCACTGACTCAAATTTTCCCAAACAACAAAATGAACAAATTTGTTCTCTGAAGTGGTTCAAATGTGGGCTGTCATCCCCAGAATAGGTCCTTTGAGGTGAATCCTGCACATAGGCAGTGCCTTTAATCCCTAATGCAGTGAGTCATACTGGCATGCTACATATAGAGTAGCCTCCTGCTGCAGCACAGCACACCATGTGCCTATAGAGTGTGTCCCCAGGTCACCTCAGAAAGACTTATATAATTGACACTTCTGCAGCTTGTGGTTGGAATTTTTTATCTAGAACAAGCTTATCTGTGGACTGTCTTCATATTTGGTCACTGATTAAAACCAACACAGAGAGAAACATAGACTTACTCAGTATGCGTGTCACTTCACTGATTTTATCTGAATATGGCATCTCAGTGTTAAAGCATCTCTCTCTCTTTCTGTCAGCATCACGTGTCTCTTCTCCTCATTCGCTCTGTACCAGCTTGAACTCTGTATGTCCCTGTTTCCCTTTTCTCCCTCCCTTCTCTTTTCCTCCTCCTCATCCATCGAACAAACTCAACCACCCTCGTCTTCTAAACTCCTCCCTGCTGTCTGCTACTTTCACTTATCCTCATTTTTTCATCACCCTGCTTCACCCTCTTTACCTTACTTCCTCCTCGCCTCCCTTTTTCCTCTTCCCCTTCCTTCACAACTTCTCCCTTCCTATGTTGTATTCATTTCTGCTCTCCCTCCCTCTCTGCCTTCAGTATCACATTTACCATTAGGTAAGCAGAGTAGTGTCTGAGAAGGACAGGGGGAGAGACAGAAAGAGGGGAGGAGAGGGGGACAGAGAGAGGGATGAGAGAAAGACAGGATGAGGAGGAGAGGGGGGGGGGGGTAGTGAGAGGGAGGGGGTTATGGTGAGAGAAAGAGAGAGCGAGTGAGAGAGGGAGAGCATATAAGGTGAGAGGCACTTAATGAACTGTGTTTGTGTGTGTGTGTGTGTGGGGGGGGGTTGTCTGTTGCACTCAGGCTACAGTATTACAGGCTGGATTTTCACAAAGCTGCTCTCTAAGTATGACCAAACCTGTTTTCTCTCCACCTTCCTCCTTTATTTGAATACTAAATGGTGTTTAGCATATTGTGTCCAAAGTGAGTCCTGTGAGATGAGGCTCCTGCCAAAAATCCTCAGGGGGCACTCTTCATTTCATTTAAATGTATAAACAGATTTTCCTTAAAACAGCTGTCACTGGTTAAACTGTAAATTTGTGTGTGTGTGTGTGTGTGTGTGTGTGTGTGTGTGTGTGTGTGTGTGTGTGTGTGTGTGTGTATGTGTGTGTGTGTGTGTGTGTGTGTGTGTGTGTGTGTGTGTGTGTGTGTGTGTGTGTGTGTGTGTGTTGGGGGGGTTTCAAATATATGTATAAGTAATATAAGTTCATTTGGCATGCAGTCTTAAGCATTTGAGTGAATAACAGACCATTGTGAGTGCTGACCTTTCACTTATTTTCTTTTAATTACATCCTTTCAGAGTCCATGTAATAATCTAATAAGTGATATGTTACATTGGAAATGGGCATGTTTAATGACTCAGTTTGCAGAGAATTAAGATGACCTTGTTTCAACATTCACACAGTTTGAGGTCGGTGAATTTGTGGAAAAAGAACATCCAGTTCTCCAGACTTGACCCCATGAGTTCTCATCAGTTCTCCACTGCTCAGAGGAATATAACTCACTGCTTCTGCAGTCTACATCATCTGTTATTCCGAACAGGATCCTGACCCCGCAGCCAGTTTTTAGTATTAAAGTCCTCTTAAATACTACCGACTTATGTCTAGTTATTATTATGTTGTGTGATGACTTGTACCCCCTGTAAAGAAATGTCTTTACATCATGTGTCCAGGTTGAGTTTGTGTATTTGTGATAGATAGAAGACATGAATTGGAAATGGACATGTAAAAATCTAAGCACTAAAAAAAAAGAGTCTGATTTGAATAAACAACAACAAACAACAACAATAACAACAACATCATTACCGTCATAAGTTAAAACTGCTAACAGGAATGATCCTGCTCTTTCCTCCTGGTGCTATGATGCTAAGCTGGGAAGTTTTTAAAATTGAATGTTTGTATCTGTTTGAGAATCAGAGGTATAAAAAACTTGAAGGGCAGCATTTCACTTCCTCTTTGTAAAACATTTTTCATATATTTTACTTCCCCTCCTCTCTTTTCAGTGACAGCATCTCTTTTTTTAGTCTGCAAAGCCTCAAAGCTACGTTTCCATGGTGACAGACTTCTTGTTGAAGACAGGAATGTGTAACTCGGGATCCCAGAGTCATTTTCACAGCTGGTACAGACAACCATCAATTACAAATTACTCACCCTTTACTGAGTCTGGCTTTGATTTTTGCTGTCAGCCCTCTACAATCATGTGTTTATGTTTTCAACAATCAATAAGATAAGTTAGGACTGAATGCTTGTGGTCAATGAGCACAAAACCATCAGCAAAGACCATCAAACCCGACTCTTGTCATCTTTCCCAAATTATATCCTCCATGATAATCTGGAATCACCTCTACGATCGACTTTGCATTCATGGTCTGTCTATAATATTGATCCAAGGATGATTATAGAAACAGATAAAAAAAATTATATGCAAGCAATGATGAGTGCATAAAAGAAGAAAACAGTTGCATTAAGTTTATATGCAACTATTATATTCTATTTTTTGGAAAGGGTCTGTATATATTATGAGCTGACAAAAAATATCCTGAAAGTATGAAAGAGTACAGCACTGTACCAAAATGTTTGTGTCCTGAGATAACATTGGTTGTCATATTGCAGTATAGATATTTAGATAACAAGCGGTACATGGTTTGATCTCTGAAACATGGTCCTAATATGCACAGCGTGGCCCTAATTTAACTAATTCAAATGTTAAGGTCTTTGGACCAATTCTGACAGATATAAGTCAGACTTTTCAGACTTTTCAAATACACAGAGGTGAGATTCCTAATTGGACCCTTTGAAACTGATTTAAAATACCCAGGCTTTATCAGTCGTTTTATATATCCTATGATGAAGCATAGTTCCCGGACACTGGGCTCCTCCATTATCCATACAGCAGTATGGACTACTCCACTAGAGAGCTATGCTATAGAGAATACAGGAACAATACCAATCAAATCATGCCTTTCGTGATCTTGCAGTATAGAGAGTTTCTATAGTCTCCTTGCCTCAGGATGCTTCCAAATTCTTGGCGTGAACATTAAATTAACTTGCATTAAAAGGGCAAAATTACTCATTAGCTGATAAAGATTAATACATTTTTTTCCAATAAAAGCCGCCTTTTATCCAATTTTCTTTTCTCCTCATTCTTCTTCCCATTGCCTCCCACTTATCCACTTAATTTTATGTTTCTGCTGCAGCGTAAAGGATTATAAACAGTCCTTTTGCCTAAGCCTTGGCCATAGGCCAAAGCCTCAATAGTGTTTTATGAGAAGTATTGACTGGGAGCTTTGCATTGATAAGCCAAGGTGAGGCTGCATGAAGGGATATAGTGGTGACCCAGGGGGAATCACAGCACACTCAGCTTTATGTTTACAAAGCTGCCTCAAACCTGATGATGGCCACCCCCTTAAATGTATTCTCTCTCTCTCTCTCTCTCTCTCTCTCTCTGTTTCTCTTCCTCTGCTCCTCACCAACTCCTCTGCTCTCGCTCTCTCACTCTGTTTTCTGGTCTTGATGAATGCAGCATGAATCAATAAATCTATTCCCTTGCTGAATACCTGATAAAATTTATGAGGACAAGCTTAATATGTTGCTAATGGTGTGGCCAATTAGTTTGTGTTCTTGCCTGTGTGTGTGAGAGGGGGAGAGAGATTGTGTGCGCGGCCGCCTGTATCTGAGTTGATATTCTCTCTACCTTCAGTGTGTGTGTGTGTGTGTGTGTGTGTGTGTGAGAGAGAGAGAGAGAGAGAGCGAGAGAGAGAGAGAAAGAGCATCAAACTCTAACTCATGGACGACGTCACGTAATCACATGTAACTAATGGGTATTTTATTTTCTTTTGCAGAGTAAATGAAAATGAACTGTACCATTTGAAAACATCATGTCCTTGTGTTATTTCTTGTACAAAAGACAAAAGATCTGAACCAGTGAATTCAAAATTCTATGCATGCTGCTATTGTACTCAAACACTAATGCAGAGCATGGAAGGAGGCAGATTTTGGGGGATTTTCTTTACACGAAACTTTCCTCGCATTAATTATAACTTTGCTATGAATAAAAAATACAAGCCAGAATCAGGCAAGACTGAAGACAATGAGCACAACAGAAAGAAGACAGTCACTACAACCACAGGTGACTTAATCATTACTTGAGAATTCGGCCATCAGCTGAATGAAATTTAATTCTTTTAGTCAGGACAAAATATTTTATTCCAAATTTTATGGACAAAATTGACCACCAGTGGGGTAATAGAAATGTACTTGTTTAGTTTCTTGTATTAACCTTTTGACATGCATCCCATAAAATATATTTGAAAAAAATATTTATTTGTGAAATTGTTTTGCTGCCTCTGCATTTTGCAACAATTCAGGTTTTATTTGTCAGATTATCCAATCAGGACGCAGATATGCAAGTCAAACATCCGGTTGAGTCGGTAAATGTTGATGTTGTTTGATGTTTACTTTTTTAGCTTTGACCATTTATTCGACAACAGTGCCCACCAATCAAATGAATGGCTCTAATCTGCCATCTAGTTCTGTGTTGGTGTCTTCCGACAGCTTATTCTCAGATAGTATAAAAGCCACAGCTTAGCTATTTACACATAAATCAAGATTCATATTTGTAATGTGCTCACAAGTAGGCAAACATTTCAATACAAGGATGTCTGTGTAGCTTACAAATTCAATGACTAGCAATGGTTTAAAAATGGGTAATGAGAAATTAGCTACTTGAGCTGGGCTGGACACTGACTGCTTCACTGGGCAACTCAACTGAGCGGTTGGCCCAAGGGGCAACATCTGGTCGAGAAAATGAAGCCCATGCAGAAGTGCTCAATGTCGCTGTTCATTGAGAATCCACCAGAGGCTGGCTGCAGAAAGACCGGAAGTCACATACACACCAAGCCAAAAAACAAAAAAACAAACAAAAAAAAAAAAAATATTTTTTTCTAACTAGTTGGTATAGAAGATGTTAGGATTATGAGTTTGTCCAATCAGAGGCACGGCTCAGCTCAGGTGACTGACAGGGTCCAATGATTGGCTTCATTAGACTGTATAAAATATGGACGTTTGTTCCTGATACAGTCTATGGGTTGACCATGTTTTCTGAAAACTCGTACTTAAAACTTTAATTGTGACTAACTAATTAACTAACAAACCAACTAACTAATGCCCCTCAACTAAAATATGATTGTTAGGGTGTGTGGAAATGAAATCTGTAAAGACTTTTTTTCTTTCCTCAACTTTCACACGTTCTCCACATAGTTTTTGAGAAGCTGCACCGCTGTGTCATTTCCGTTTTATTCAACAACTTTCAGATAATACTATTTCTGTACAGCAGCAAGGCCCAGTGGATTTTAATACACCAAATGGTGGCTAAAAAAGGTCAACCATGCAGTTACAATCTCAGTTCAAGGGTTAACACATTATTCTTAGTTCAAGACACTTGACAAGTACATTTTTCTTACCCAAATGGCATTTTTTTCAAGTATTGTAGGCATCATTTTTGTCCTATATATTGAATTAAGATTTTTTTTGTCCTGTCAAGGCAATGTGGCTCATATTAAGTCTGATATGACAGCAGAAACAGACACCAGCTCGACCTCCCAGTATGTCTTTTTTTATTACTGAACAAAACATCAGTGAATCTTTTGAGGATCTTCAAAGAGCAGCCCAGCTTTCCTCAACCAAACAATAAAATAATTGTTATGCATTTGCATGATAAGTGTGTCTGCAGGTGTATGCATTTATGTATATAGTATGAGTCCACACACTAAACATAGTCTAAGATGCATTCTTGTCTTTTATCTTGGTGTTAAAGCAAACAAAGGCTTTTTAATGTGGAGTCTGGATTGCTGTCTCTTGGCTCTTCATCTGAGTATTCATCATTAGCCACTGTCAGCTGAGGATCCTAGAAGTGGAGTCAGGGGCTCTCTTATGATGTGGAATAGCTGGCACACAAGTTCGTGTGTAAATATGAAAGCGTACCAACAAACAGGGATGTAAAAACACACAGCTCTTGAACACACCTTCCATTTTTACTTTGCTCTAGTAAAAAAAAAAATAGAAACCAGTTTCTTCACAGAAATGAGGCTATTAAACAAGTATTAAACGTATTAAATTAAATAAGTATTAAACTCTTTTTTCTTTAGACACTGAATATTAGAAGTGTTGGACATGTTTTCTTTTCACCCTTCTACAACATAACCTTTTGTCTAAACTAAAAAATCTGACTCCAAATTACTTTACCATTTCCAGCGCAGAGCACATGATGTGGCTTGAAGAAGTAGAAGGAGACGGTCGAGTTCTCAGTCTATGCCAAATTTAATGATTACAATAGATCAAGAATGTGCGACAGAATTCTGGGTTCTTCTTTACCTCTCCCTCACATCCCTGATACAATTCCGGGGCCTTCCAACAAAGAAGAACCCCGCTCACTCATCCTGAACCCCATAATATACTCATAGCTCCGCCTATAATAGACATTGGTTTCCTAATCTGAGACGGTGTCCTCTTCAGTGCAGGCTGACTCCGTATGCTTCCCACCACTCAGCGTCTGTCAGGGTGTACCTAAAAGGAAGTTTTAGTGCAATCTCTGACATCTCACATGTTTATCCTTCCTTCTCAAAGAATGCTATCTGGTACCAGGCTCTTCCTACCCCCCTGATTTAATGACAGCCTGGTTTACAACCTCCTGCAGTCCTGCATTCTTTGTCTCCAATCAATCTCACACTCTCAACAAACACACAGACTATCTTCCCCTGTTTCTGCAAAGAAAATAGTTATATTATATAAGTGGATAAACAAGGTTAATCATTTATTACAACGTTAAAATTGACCCTTCATATTAATGGTGTCGATTCTTCCTTCATACTGGACGATCTGTAGCCTTCCAGGAGCTTTCAACCTTCTGTCAATACACACATTAAACAAGCCTATAATGATCACAACTAATATTGATTAATACACAAAATATAGGTAATAATGCTTAAAATTTCTTTCAGAAGCTAAACAGATGTGCATTCCTATTAACATAGACTGGGGGGCACACAGCAGCACACAACTCAGAAATCAATAAGAAGTTTGTCTGACTGGGCAGGAGGTGCACCATAAAGCAAGGCTGTTTATTACATCTTTATGGACCAGATTTATTTAGTCTATGCACAGCTTTTTCTGTCCTTTTCCTTTCAATTTTAATGTTAAAAAGGGGATATTGTGCTTTTAGTAAGGCTTCGTTCTGACTCTGACTTTATATATATATATATATATATATATATATATATATATATATATATATATATATATATATATATATATTTTTTTTTTTACCTTTTTTTTTTTCTCACACTGGTGTTTTGAAAACCTTTATTTCAGCTGCTTAGTTTTAACTGCTGTCACTTTAAGGCTCCCTGCCCCCCTCTCTCTGACTGGTCAGCCCTCTGAAAGCCTGATGGGGGCAGACCTTGGTGTTTGAGGTGCACCCCTCCAACGTGTCAGTAAGGAAATCTGTATGTGATGACTCCATTATTCCAGTAAATCTCCTTATGATCCTATACTACTTTTATAACTGGTCATTTTGAGCAGTTTACAAACAGATTCAGGGATTTCTACAATGAAAGGAAACTCAAGATTAGATGGCAGGCAAGAAAGTTTGCTTGCTTGGGGGTGGGGGTGCGGGGATAAGGCTTTCCAAAACAGCCTGGCCTTCTTGGCTTTTAAAAGAAAAACAGTACATTCACGACTAACTTCACCTGAAACGATTTGATGAAAAGTCCTGTGCCACAGTGCAAAAATCAAAGAACAGCAGCACAAGCGGAACTAAATAAACATTTTCTTCCAGCCATACTCAGCAAAACACCAGTGAAGTATTTGTGCTGGTGCAGATGGAAATAAGCTTATTGATAGTCATTCATAGACATGTGATTGCGTGTGTGTGTGTGTGTGTGTGTGTGTGTGTGTGTGCGTGTGTGTGTGTGTGTGTGTGTGTGTGTGTGTGTTTTGGGGTGAATGACAGCTTTGACCTTTTCAGTATGCCTGTTTAACCTGAGCTCTTGTCCAAGTGCAGATGTGCTTGTGACAGCCCCCGCACTTCCTACATGAAGGTCAAACTCTTGTTTGGCAGACACACACACACACACACACACACACACACACACACACACACACACACACACACACACACACACACACACACACACACAAATTGTTTCTTTTGTAATGCAAACTCAATGAGGAAAGAACAGAATACCCAGTCCCATATCTACCTTGCTTGTGTCACACAAACTTCTATACTGCAGGTATTCTACTGCATTACTGTTTGTCAAAACACATAAAAGTGATGGGAAAAAAATTGGACCACAAATAAAACAAGTAAAATCAAAGCCAAGGCTGTCCTTATTACGCACCCAAGGATGTTCTTTTCTGATTACAATGAAAGTATCTATCTTGCCTGTGATGTCAAAATGTCTTCAAACTCTAACCTGGACAATAAAGGGTCATGTTACTTACTGGATGCTGGTGCTAAATGAGTGACTCTTGTCCACAGGATTCTCAATGGTAAACTGTAGTCTATGTGGTCAGCCGTGATTACAGTGGTCATGCTATGCAAACCGTGTTTGCAGTCTGTTGCAGATCCTGTTCTTTCTCATTCTTTTTATTTAATCGGCTCTTTTACTTACCTTGTCCAATGTTTCTCTGGCGGTTTCTTTGAGCTGTTCCTCCTCTGGATGTGTGGTTGACGAGAGAGTTGTAAGCTGTTTTTCACATTGGAATTGAGAACTTTTAACCCGCTATCTGTTGTTGATGCAGTTAATCATCAATCCCTCTGTGTTTACATCCATTCTCAGCTAGTGGCACTGAAGCTGGCTGGGTCATCCGAACTAACCACCAGATATGACTACAGAACTTTGGATAGTTAAGATGCAGAGAAGGCAAAATTGAGGGATCTTCTCTTTCTTATTTCAGGAAATGTGAAGAGTCAAACTGAGTTCTGGGAATTCAGCATGTTGTGCCTTACAAAGATGTGGCTGCATCAGACTTTTCTCAACCACTCTGTCACCATTGATTGCTTCCAGACTGTTTGGGCTGACCGGGACATACATAGCAACTAATCTGAGGTTCTTACTTATTAGAATTTGTTTATTTAGTATTTACCCCTTCTATTTTTGTACTTTACATTACTACTATTATGTTCTTACTTTCTTGAGTATGAGGACTACTCTCATGACTTTATCCCCCATGGGGATAAATTAAGTACTCTTTACTCTGATCCTGATAATCTCCTGTTGTGCTGTGGATCTGTGCTAGCTCCTGTGTGAACTAGTTTCCATAAACAGACATGTTTAACTCACAGAATGATTTATCATCAGCTCCAGTCGCAGGATTCCTCATGAATTCACAATCATATTGACACTGATTTTGAGGTCTCATCTCACATGTATTGCAATGGAAATGATTGATTGATTGATTGTACTTTAAAAATACCAGAGACAGAAAAAAAAACAGTCACGAATGACCCTCCATATAGTATTCTATTGGTTTGATCAATATATGTAAGCAAAGTAAGAATTATAAATAAATGTGAATGAATATGCTTACAGATGTCAACATAAAAGTGGTCTTTGAATACATGCATTAGTTTACACCAACTATGTTTACATCAATTTCTGCTTTTGTGCGTTTGCCTGTAGACTTTGTATTTGTGTATTTGTGTGTGTGTGTGTTGGCGTGTGTGTGTGTGTGTATGTGTGTGTTTGGTTTGTGTGTGAACCCTGTGAGATCATGATCATCCACAGGGGAGGTTCTTCAGTCCATTTGTCTGCAAACACACTGACCATTAGCTGGCCACCATACATAATGTATGGCAGTGACCTTTCTGCACGCTGCACCCTTAGTTCTATAAGCCATTGTTTGGTGTTGTATTGATTTTTACCCCCTCATAGATGGAGACGGTGATTTCAGGAGAGAGAGACTGCTGTGTCCACTGAAAGAGAGGGAAAAGCAAAAGCAATGAAGTGTAAAGAATTGAAAAGGCTTGGTGCACACGCAGTGGCACATACCTGTAACCCTCTTTTAAATGGAGTGAGCGCTTGGCTGGCCACTGGATAAAAGACGGGGTCATGTTCAATAGTGTTAAATGTTGTGCACCAGACAAGTGTCACCTATACACAGCCCATTAGACGGAGCAGTGACTGTGAGGTCTCAAGATAAACAATCTAAGCTGTCCTTTAAAAACTTTCGAAAAAAGGTGGGCTCTGGGGTGTGATCTGCCTCCTCGCTGTGTGCCTGTATGGTCTTCGTATCTGTCCTACTTCAAATGACCAAAAATAGAGATGGACAAAAGAGGGAATAGGTTTAAGGAAACAGGTATCGGTGTGACTTTTCGCCAGACTGAGACTAATAAGTCAGACTAACCATAAAAAATAGATTCTTAGAGTTTGGAATCAGTCTGTGCCAATTAGACATGGACATGCTGCAGATACATACTATTCCTGAGGTACAAAGCCTTTTGCGCACACGCACGCACACACACACACACACACACACACACACACACACACACACACACACACACACACACACACACACACACACACACACACACATTGGCAGTCAGACAGTGTGTTGCCTGAGACAGTGTGGATTTGACCATAATTACATCATCCCTCTTTAAACAATAACTCAGAGACTCATGGATGCAATCTGTGCTCACGTATAATACTGTAATCAGTAACAGACCCCTTCCGAAACGACATCATCATAAAGATGCGCACACATTATGGCAACGGAAACAGCATTTAGTCCCATTCATTCAGACGAGTTCTCGTTCGTTAAACATTAAATTGAAACTATTAGCAACATAAAAATGTCCAGTTCTGTGGTCGGTTGTCAGAAACAAATGTACCATGGAGTTAACTTCTATGGAGTTCAGAGCATTACAGAGCAACCGGTGTTTTGGAGAAAAGAGTGACCTTGCTAACTAGTGACTCTCAGTCGAACGTGTCAGTTATAGTTTATGCTGAGAGTCTCCAGTTAACAGGGTCACACTTTACACTGAAACACCAGCAACGTCTGCAGCTGTGGACTCACTATGGAGAGGAAATAATAAGTGAACCTATAGATGATGATTAACAGACACAGATTTAAAGTTCAACGTTAAACTATGGTATATTATCAAACTATGAAGCAGTCTGATTAGTAATATGATAATCTCAAAGCATTCATATTCTGATAGATTTGAAGCAGCCTGGCCACTGAATGTCTGTTCACTGAATGTTTGTCTACTTGTTGATGTTTTCTCACGGATTTCTCACGAACCCGGTAGTTGTTTACCATCTGTCAAATTGGTGTTATTTAGGTAACAGGTTGATTAGGTTGATGGTTGACACCCTCACGTCGCTTGACCAGTCATTGTACTCCGCAACACTTCCATTACCAAAATGCACGCGCAGCTGTAGAAACGTCAGCACTGTTTACAAACAGGAAAGGGGTCTATAACAAACTAATACACAACAACTCATTGACTTTGAAAGACAGCAATCCTAAAGCCTGACATTTGTGTCCCCTTGTCGTCAAAGTCCCCAACTGGTTGCCAAAATCAGATCAGTTTGATGCATAGTTTTTACTGATTGTAACCATACCACCCCTCCACATGACTCAGAGTCTGTGGTGAATGCCTTGGCTCCAAAAGGCAGCTTTGTTACCTGACTAATACTATAAATAGCAATTTGGGAGCCTAAAGAACTTGTTCTACCTGAGTCATTTGATTTAGAGCAGGAGCTCCCAAACTTATCAGCCCCAAATAATAGAGCCAGAAACTGGTGACCCCTTTCCATGGGAATAAACTAATGGCCACCAGTAACACCAATCAAAAGGAGAATATATATATGGATATATCTAGCTGGTTGGTAGAAAATTGGACTGTTTATGTGCACATATTAGGCCTGTGATAGTCCTGGGTGTACCCGGCCACTCTCGCTAAGCCAGCTGGGATAGGCTCCAGACACCCACCACCTTGAACAGGATAAGCGGTATAGAAAATGAATGAATGAATTAATGTGCACATATTGCATTTTTATCAAAAAATACCTGCTGCCACTGACACAGTTGTTATCCTGGCTAAGTCACCTTGGCGGTCTTCAACAAAGAAATGTGGAAAACAGATCAAATATTATCTGTTGTATGATTTTATCTTAAATTTAAACCCCTATTTCTGTTTACATTTTTACAACTGTGGATGGTTGGTGGAATTCTTTTGATTTTGGAACGCAGGAAAGCATTTTGTAATGCCCCTGTCAGTAGTTTGTGGCCCCAGAGGAGGGTGTCAACCCCCACTTTGGGAACGACTGATCTTGAAATCAATAAAAAGAGCTGGAATTCACACCACTAAGCCTAACCCTATATGGTGAGGTTCTTTACCTGAGAAAGTAGGATCCAAAAGCTGTTGCATCAAATCAACCACTGCCAGGATTTTTTTAAAAGCAAAAAAAAAAAAAAAGTATTCCTTAAAGGTGGATTAAGAGGTGATTAAAAGTGAATGGTTGACTTGTAACTGATCTTGTGTAATTTAAGCAGACCAAGTATATATATATATATATATATATATATATATATATATATATATATATATATATATATATATATATATATTAGTCTTTTAGTCTGTTAGTCTGTTAATACTTTAATCATTCAGTTATTTAGTCCTCTGGTCTCTATTCCTTTAGTCTTTCAATCTGTAAGTCTTTAATTCTTTTATTACTAAAGTACTTAAGTCTATTAGTCCTTTAAACCTTTAGTTTTTAAGTTGTTTTAATATCAATTTTCTTGCACACCTCTGCATTCTGCACCGTGACTTTTATCCTTCTTTTTTGCCATTTTACTTTCTTTTATTATTATTATTATTATTATTATTATTATTATTATTATTATTATTATTATTATTATTATTATTATTATTATTATTATTATTATTTTGCTCTTTTAATTAATTTTTAAATTGTTTCTTTTATGTTTTGCCGCTAAGCACTTTTAATTGCCTTGTTGCTGAAATGTGCTATATAAATAAACTTGCCTTGCCTTTCCTTAAGTCCTTTAGACTTTAAATCCTTTAGTCTTTTAGTCTTTAAGTCCTTTAGTCCTTTAAACCTTTAGTCTTTCAGTCATTTAGTCTTTAAGTCCTTAAGTCTTTCAGTCATTTATTCTTTAAGTCCTTAAGTCTTATAGTCCTTTAGTCTTTTAGTCCCTTAGTCTTTATGTCCTTTAGTCCTTTAATCCTTTAGTCTTTAAGTCTTTTAGTCCTTTAGTGTTTATTATCTTTAGACTTTTAGTCCTTCAGTCTTGAAGTCCTTTTGTCTTTAAGTCCTTTAGTCTGTTAGTCTTTTAATCCTTTCGTCCTTTAGTCTTTAAGTCTTTCAATTTTTTAATCCTTTAGTCCTTTAGTCATTTAGTCTTATATATATATATATATATATATATATATATATATATATATATATATATATATATATATATATATATATATATACCACAGGAGAAAATACACGGGAGAAATCTCATGTAGTGCCCCTGAACAAACACTCTTCTCTGTTCTTCCTTCAGCTTAACTTCTTGTTCTTTCATGTATCCACTTTTTGTCTCCACAGCCTGTTAGACACAGTTATGACTCATCTGTCTGTCACATTGAAGATGCCAGACAAACAGAAAGCCAGAGGGTCTGTCTTTATCTCCATAGAATGAATCACATTTCTGTGCTGGACGCTTTATCCAAAATCAGGCAATCTGTGCTGTCTGCACCCCTCGTCCCTCAACAGTTGGCGGCTCTTGGTTAGTAATACGTAACTAGAAGTTCTTATCATTATGGAGCTGGCTGGCAGTAGGAAGCACTTAATGAAATTGGATAGTTATGTAGCATTTCGATTGTGTTTTATGAACTTTGAAAGAATTCATAACATTTATTCATATAAGAGCCCCAGATAAGAGTTCTTTTATTCATGTTGGAGTAAACACTGACTCATGGGCTTTCCTGTCAGGCAAACTAAAGTTATTATAGTTTATATATATGATTATGAATATATATATATATATATATATATATATATATATATATATATATATATATATATATATATATATATATATATATATATATATATATATATATATATATAATAGTTATTAAGTTATATTTATTTATTTTTTATAATTCCTTATTTTTTGTTGGAAAAGACATTTATTTTGATATACAGTTAGACAATTCTTATATAGAGCCCTTTTCCAGTCTTTAATATTTACAGAAATACACAGAATTTAGATCATCTTCCGGTGTTGATTTTTACATATATACTATTGTGTACATTCATTTCTACGATTTACCTTCAAAATATTTTTTAACATCCACCTGTTTATATCACTCATAGAACGAAATAACTATGTACAAAGAACAAAGGGAGTTTACATTTAAATTGTGTCCTTTAGTTATCAATCAATCTTTATTTATAAAGCTCCAATTCATAACAAACATAATCTCAAGACACTTTCTAAAAGCATGAACAGGTCTAGACCTGTGAATGATAATAAATTTTATTAACAGAGACCCAACATCAAGACAAGATAAGAAGTCTGATCTCATCTTAACCCACCATGAGTACAGACCTTTGCAATATTTAGCAAGTTACAATGGAGAGGAAAAACTTCCCTTAAGTAAGGGAAATGTAGTAGTAAGGTAAATGAGTATGATTAATGGTGGAGTCATACAAAGTCTGCTCTTATTGGGGTAATAAATTCAATCCTCTCATTCCAGATAAGATAAAATTTGGAAAATCAGTGGCTAAACTTAATTCTAAATGTTTCTATTTGACCTTGTGTTCTGAGTTAAACCAATACAGCAGAGGAATCAGCTATGAGGCATAGTAGTAATATCTAAGACATGGAAGTGACATCCCCTCTTTCTCTTTTCCCAACTGCAGGTACTAAATTTGATTCTTGGTTTCTTTCCTTGCCAGATAAACCGAGAAATCCTTTTGTCCCACTCTCTCAGCTGACTGTCCTTTACTTCAACTGTAAAGTGTAGAATATGTATAAAAGACGTAGAAGAATATTCATTTTAACTGCCCTTATCCTTGAGTTCACACCAAGGAAAAATATTGGCCTAACTTCCTGTTCTGTGAGAGCAGGAGAAGTCTTATGTATCTGATCTAGAGGGCTCAAACCTGACAAATCTGAAACGCAGTAACTGGGCGCAGATGGGTCAGATTGGTGTGATTTGGTGTCCATTTCATGGAAGACTAATATTTTCAGTCAGTTAATAACCAACAGCAGTCAGTACGTTAACATGCACGCGGCTGTCTAACTACTTCATAGCTCGATTGTCAAGTCACAGCAGGGGATCTAGTCTTGTCTGCATGTACATCCAGAACAGGGAATCAGACTTTTGGCAGAGAACATCTCACTCCAATACAATAGGTAACGCTGTGTCCTTTTTTGCATGCATATCAAACTAGTTTTGGTTCACCTGAAGAGGAAGCAACATTTGAACGTTGATAGTAGAGATGGATGCAGTTGTAGCTCTTCATGTTTCTTACATAAAATGCGTATTAATTACGTTACATGGTGTTTGTTTGTTGCATTGGAGCACAGCGACCCTATTTATCAGGGACATCTATTTCCTCCTCCGGGTGAAATTTGCTCACACTGAACGTCGAGGCGTACCGGGACCTGTCGAGTCCTACTGAATCCAACCACAGTCCTATAGCAAACGCAACCAGTGTATCGATCAAGCTTTGCTCAGTCCATTCTCGGTCTGACTAAGCTGTTTACATGCATATTAATAGTTGGATCTTGTGCTGACTAAGCTCACGGTCTGATTACTTAAGCTGCATGTAAACATAGAAGGCTGCCATTTAGTCAGGCAGAGATAAAGACAGCACAGAAGACCATAACTTGCTATGCAACAGGGAAGAAATAAGGGAGCTTATGGGAGGAGTGTGCCTTCGGAAGATGGATCCTCACAGCATCATCCCTCATCCAGACAGTGCATACAAGTGTCACCCACTGAATCTGACTAACTTGTTGGTTGCTGTTGGAAGATCACTCCAATGATGCCTCTGAAAAGAAGCTCTGTAAGAATGTAGGACTAGTCAGTGTTATCAAAATCACACCATGTTTCAGTGTTGTGTTTTCAAAGTCCGAGCAGGAGATGTGTTGACTGCTCATAGCTTGGAGCTGTATGTGCCATCTTTGCTCCTCGCTGTATGCAGCAGCTTTCTGGTTGCACAAGTCAGCCAGAAAAGACCTAACTTTACTCTCCTCTGTCTTTCATTCTTTTACTCTCTGCCTTCTCTTGCCACCTCAAGGCAGAGCAAGGCGATGAGGATTCCTTGCAAAAGAAATGATCAAACGCAGCACTGGGATGCCCCAAGCTTTCCTGACATGAGAGGGGGTTATGTGGTAGGAGTAGAAAAAGCAGAATGGAGTTTGGGATGAGGCGAGGAAAGAAGGCGAGGAACACCTAGTGCTTGTCAAGCCCTTGTAGAGTTGGTGCACCTCAAGATTGGGGGAGATGTATAAATAATGGTGGCAGTGGATTGGTGCTCGTGATGGGAGGGGTATTACAGAATAGGATGAAAGGTTTAAGGTGTGAAAGGGGAAAAGAGATGAAGTGAAAGAAGCAGAAAAAAGGGAACACCAAAAAAAAAGAAAAAAAAAGGATGAATGTGAATGCAAGGGAGAGCGGTGTGTGATGAGGGAGCTTGGGTATCATCTTGAGTTGAAAGGCTGTCATAAGTGAATAATTTACGACAGGTTTGGCTGCCTCCACACACTCAGATACTGTCAAATCAAAGGAGTAGAGATGTGTACAAGGCCAGATGAGCAAAAATGGAGAGTGAAATCTCAAGTAATTACCTGGCTAAGTGAACTAACATTTTCTCAATTTAGGGAGAATTTATTGAAAAGATGTACCGACTTATTATGAGGTTACATTTTTGTTGTGTGCTGATGTATGTTTTCAGGCTGGTTTGGTATTATAACAATGACATTTTTTTGCCTTACCCCTGCTCTTCTTTTAGTACCATGGGATGAAAATTTAAAGTCATCTCATGACCTCATCAGTAGAAACTGCAAGTTGACCAGCCTTGTGTTAAAATAACATAACATACTTTAAATATTTGTTATATAAATATATTTAAAAATGGACATAAAGTAATAATTCTGGAACTTTATACTAAATATGCAGATTTTCAAACTCCTGCATATTTATATATTTCAGAAATCACTGAGTCTGTCAAAACGGTCTGTTCCAAAAAAAGCTTGAGATCTTCATAAGACTTGCTGAAATAGTGAGGTCATCACATAAGAATCTCCTAATTTGTTTGAGACACGATGGAGAGGTGGGCCTCAAACACAAAGGTCTGCCCATTGCTCTGCCACCAACAGGCCTTAAGAGGGGTAGCCAATCAGAGGGATTCAGAGGGAAGGGGGTTTGTGGAGTGTGGGCCTCAAAGGGACAGCAGCTGAAAGAAAGTGTTTCACACAGAGGCTGAAATATGTTTTTTTTTTTTTTTTTAAAGCACCATTGTGAAAAAAGGGATTATTTTCTAGCTCCTACTCATGTAGACAGTATGAAGCCTGAAAAATGCACAACACCCCCTCTTTAAACATCGATAACTCCTTGGATTGTGCTAGGAATCTTGTACTGTAACTTGAGTACCAAGATGAAATGTCAACAAAACATTTTCTTGTCCTTTTTTCACAAAAACTCAATTGAAAAAGTCAAGAATAGATCACAGTGATTAAGACAATCAGAAGCCATCATCCTCAGAGCTCATATAGGTGGAAGCTGCTGTAATGTCGAGCCTGCCCGTTCTGAGGGGGATGCAAATGGTTTGCCATTAAAATGACTGTTTTACTGAAGAGATGGTAGCTAACACCTGGAAAGTTACATGACATATCCTGCATTAAATGTATTAGTGTAATTTTAAATGTGATTTTTTTTTTTTACCAAACGAGGACATAACAGTGAATTGAACTTGGTGGACACTGCATGACTAAGGAGGCAAACCAATGATGGTAATAGAGATGTGCACAGATCATCCAGTACTGGGAAGAAACCTCTGATTGGCTACAGACATTTCCCTGTTGAAAAAATGCATTTGTGAATCCAAGCGCGTCAGAGGAATCTCAAAAAACTACACACAAATGCAGCGGGTTCACAAATGAAAAGCAGCTTGTACATGCGCTGTATATTTGTGAATATCTATTAAATATAAATAAAACAATAAACATTTGTGTGTGAATCAGAAATACGTTTGTGAATTTGTTTTTTATTTGTGGATTATTTTTAAATTTGTGTAGAAGGATATATATTTGTGAGTCTGAAATACATTTGTGAATCCCTCTGTGTGCATTTGTGGATTTTGAGACTGATCTGACTCCATACCCGCCAGGTAGTAATTTGCACATGCTTGTCACTTGCTGCCAAGTTGGGGGTGCCATGTCTAATGACATGCATCCTACACAATAGTTATAATTTTAACTACTTTTAGTAGTATCCAGAGATAATCAAGAGAAATTACCAGGTGGGAGCACAGTGGAATCAGGAGGCTTGGCTGGTTTGATCCACTGTTTTGGAGAGGCAATGCTGATAAAAAGCACAAAGAAGAGAATCATCTTAACTTGAGATTACAGTGGACACTGGTTAGTAAGCACTGCAGACTACAGAGCTGTTCTTACTGTTTGTACATTTCCATTCCCAAAGTACCAGAGGTACTGTTGTTATCAATTCTACCTTATGACTCCAAGTATTTTCTTGATTTGTGAAAATTAACTCAAGTTCACACACCTGTACCACCAGGTAACTTAGGATCTCTCCTGATAGCAAAAGAGTTTCTCTTCACTTTCTCTTAGTGCATTAAGTTGTTTTAACCTCTTTAAACTGTGGTTGATGAAGGTGTGTTTTTGAGTTTACAATAAATTCTATGCCATTGGTGCTGTCAGAATATCTCACTGTTTCTGGTCCTCTCTCTCTCTCTCTCTCTCTCTCTCTCTCTCTCTACCTATCTCTCTCTCTCTCTCTCTCTCTCTCTCTCTCTCTCTCTCTATCTATCTATCTATCTATCTATCTATCTATCTATCTATCTATCTATCTATCTATCTATCTATCTATCTATCTATCTATCTATCCTTGTGGTGCACTGGACTGAATTCTTTACCTTCCAGTTAGGGATGATTCAGGTAGGTTAACGATGTAATCTGGTTTGTGGCGAAATAAACGTTTCCACGAAAGGGGAAAAACACAGGACAGTTGCGTCAGTGAGTAATATTTACGTGAATACAGAGTGTATGTCCATCATTGAGGGCTTGCTGAAAGCAATAAGGAGCGTTGGTTTTGTTACAGAATTTAGCTCAAGCAAATGGTTTATTTTCTGCAAATTTTCAAAGAAGACAAGAGACTCAAACAATGCTGATGAAATTCTCCAGTCTGTTTACACATGTTGCTGACGTCATTTGTGAAACATTAAGGTACCCTTGGATCCTTGAAAATCTGACGATAACCTCAGTCTTTTCATTTTTTTGATTGGACAAATTGTTTGTAAATGCCAGTCTCTTAAACAAAAGTGGTTTTTTAATCCCGCTGGTGAGTTTGGGATCCAGGGGATTTTAACATTGTAACTAGCTGCACTAAGTTAAATAGACTTTGTAAGCTCAAGACATATTTTAACTACAACATGCAAAACTTAGTGCCCTCTTCATTGGCAAGAACATGCTGTATGTGCCTTTATTTTTCTTTTTTGCCCCTGCCCTTCAAAAAGTCTGTGCACACCACTGCTTTGGACCTTTAGAATCTAATCTGTGTTAAAAACAGTAGACAGTCACTGGTTGATGAACACTGAGCAGATAAAACCATTTCACAGACGATGAATGTTTTGTTGCAGGAAGACAAGAGAAAAATGAGACAAAGATGAAGTACCATAGATCATAATTTGAATGTGACAGGAGAAGGAAACTGGCATTTCAGCAGGGAGAGGACAGAGCGCTGCAGTGAGTGTGCAGGAAGCAGAGAAGTGGGCGTGAGAGCTGAAGGCTGGGCTGGGGAAGATGGAGAGAGGAAATTTGTATTGCACTCCTGTTGCATCAGTTCAGGGTAACAAGATTTGGAGATGCAGGCTCAGACATATTAATAGGTTTTGCAACACAGCCTGACACACACAAATCACATATTCACAGGGTTAAACATTTCTGCCCCACAACAACACTGTTTGCTCACAGCCAGCTCCTTTTGACAACTTTCTGTGTTTGTGTGAGAGATCATTACACATACACACACACACACACACACACACACACACACACACACACACACACACACACACACACACACACACACAAAGAAAAGAAAAACACCATTGAGGAGACATCCAGTATCCCCCTGTAAAAGGATGGGTAAAGATTGACCTTGAGCAGCACTGAATAGAACCATCAGGACTCAATCAACAGAAACAAGGTCACCAAACACACACACACACACACACACACACACACACACACACACACACACACACACACACACACACACACACACACACACACACACACACACACACACACACACACTGCATCTCTTTCAGGGAATGACTGGAGTTTTACTTCTCATTTTTGTAGTCAGAAAGCGAAAACATCTGCTGGGTCTGTAATACCATGCAAGATCAGTTTCTTATCTATGTTTATCAATGTTTTACCGAACATTATATTTATTCAAACACTGAGTCTTTCACAGAGATGAGGAATAAGCTTAACATAACAGAATGCATTTTACTTCATGCATTGCATGATTATTTGATGCTCAAGTATCATCTTCTGACTGCTTCCACAACGAACATTTAAAAGAAAAGGTATCTGAAATGATATCTGGTCCCTCATAGAGGGACAATTTGTTTATCAGCTTGGTGGACACACGCAACTTGACTGCAGAAGCACCGTGGAGTGTAATGGTTTGTCAAGCAACACAAAAGAATTAACCACCAAAAAACATAACTTAATAGCATCACTTTGACGGATGGCAAACGACTTCCAGGTTCTTGAAAAAGCAGTGAGTGGATTGAAGAGATCAGCAAGTGAACAGGCATTCAGTGGACAGACATTTTTAGTGGAGAAATCCAGTGTGTAGTCCAGAGAAGATTTTGCACACTGCCACTCGACTGCATTTGACACTTACTAGACTGTGAAATAAACATGAATAAATAAAAAACCCTCTCAAACCAAGCTGATTATAAGACCCAGTTCTTATTAAAGGAGCCAGAAAACCAAGGCCAGATAGAGAACTTCACCAAATGTGTATTTAGGGATTACTAATAAGACTGGTTAGGTCTTATAACATATAAGTATAAGCTTATATAAGTTTGATAATATATCAAGGTTTTACTTTGATCATAAAATATGTTGCTGTTAATCATAATTTATAGCTATATTCACTTATTGTTTGCTCTCTGTACTGATTTGGTTATAATCTTGGCCTGAAACCAACTTTTTTATTAAGGACGCAAAGTAAAGACTGGATTTAAAATATCAGCAGTTAATGTTGCTTATTTGTGCTCAAATCTGGTTAACTGAGGTTGGATAAAGAAGACACATTTGATAACACAGCTGCAGATGTCACTGGTGTTTAAGTGTAAAGTGTGACCCTGTTAACTGGTGACTCTCAGCTGACCATCACTGACACGTTCAGTTGAGAGTCTCCAGTTAACACAGACACTCCTAACTTCAGAACACCCGTTGCTCTGTAACGGTCAAAACTCGATAGACGTTGACTCTGTTGTATAGTATCCTCTCTGACATCTGACTACAGAACAACCACACATTTCTATGCTCCTTACAGTTTAAATTTAATGTTTAAAGAACGATAACTTGTTTGAGTGAATGGCGCTAAATGCAGTTTCTGCAGTCAAAACATTTCAGCGTCTTTATAATGACGTAGGTTGTAAAGGGGTTTATAAGCTCCTTTAATCTTTAAGACGCTTGGAAAAGCATTACCCCAAACCTGGACTTGAGGGCAGGTTAAGGAGGCAATCAACAGCAAGTGTTGCTGTAATGTTGCATCATCCAATATATTTTTAGTTTGCATTATAAAAAACAAAAAAATAATCTTTTTTTTTTTCATCGTCTGGCACAATGTACATAGTAAACATACAAAAAATAGCATCACACATCCAAACTGTTACCTCATCTTCAGGCAGTTGAGAAGAGGTGTGCTCTGCTTTCTTTTTACAAATACACAACATAAACCTTTAACCAGCCATGCTTGACTACTGGAGGCAGACCTGTATTAACAGAAAGACAGGAGCTTCAAGATCATCTGGCATCTTTTTCGCCTTTTTTACATCATATAGTCGAACAAACTGTTAAAATTTCCATCCAGCTAAGGGCTTGAATCCCCCGCTGTGTTCCCCTCAAAGGACCCCTCTCTTTATTCCATTCTCTCTCTTCTTTTTTAAGCTTGCTGGTTCTTTCAGGTCAAAATGGTCCCGTTATGAGTAAAGCAGAGAAACAGTGAATCGATAATCAAAAGCTCTCTGAGTTTGTGCCCAAAGGCAAATGGTTTCTTTTTTCTCAGTCTGTGCAGAGGATCATTCACAGCGTATAAAAGGCAACACTAATGCCATGCTGTGTGAGCAGCAAATAAAGCCTGTTTATGTTCATTTTATTCCTTGCAAGCTTTTGAGCTGATTTTTAGTTTCCTGTGATGAGTAATCTACCACCAAAGGAATGGATTAATTTCAGTTGAATGATGGCAGTGGATGCTTTTAGTTTAATTTAACCCTCAGAATCCCAGGTAGTCATATTTTGCTTCTGTCACATTTTGAACCTCTATAGATTCAGGACAACCATGGCTATAGGCTGATGTAACTCAATTATGTCTCCATGCAATGAGACAGAATTTAAAAGCTATAAATCATTTAAAAAAAGAATACACTTCTCTTCTTCTCTTGATTTTATCCTTTTAAAAACTGAAAAAATAACTCTGACACAAGGTATCCCAAGAGGATGAATGTATTTTTTACCCTTTCCTTGAGACACATCTCAACCCAGAAAAGTGTCTTCTTTGGATCCAGCGACGTAATGTGAATAAAATTAGCAAGGGTTCCTACATCTGTTCTAAGGTAAGTCAACATCATATTTGAGGCAACATATTGTCACTTTATTGGAGTAAATTATAAAGTTATCTTTAGCGCTAGAACCGCCACAGCAGTCTGACAGATGTTTTGGGACTTTCTCTGTGCTAAAGTTAGCCTAATGTTAGCTCCTAGCTGTGTTGTTCATCATGTCACTTTGTTTGTTGGGAGTTCACTGACTTATTTTGTCCTAGTTTCTGTTCTTTGGTGATCGTCCATTATTGTTAGCTGTTGTCCAAAGGGCTCTAGTTAAACTGACATTTGCTCCTGGAGCTTAGCTTAGCTAAGCTTCATTAGCTTATTTGTATTAGTCGCAATAACAAAGGTGGATGATTCAGTGTAAACACTCTAGCACCAAACTAACAGAGAGGTACACTTGATAAAGATGATGAAAAGGCTGTCATGTTTTTCTCATGACCGATGCTGATCCTCAATCTTGTTGACAGAGATGGTGATGGAAATAAGATGCAGTTTATCAGGTTTGCACTGGGACCTGTAAGTTTTTTCTCGTAACTGAAACTTTTTATGGACCTTCTCAACAGTAAATTGATTCATATATCCCTCCAATGTGCAGTTTTGGTGACTCTTAGATGATATGTGATCTTTCCGTCTCCAAAAATCATTAATATCCTCCTGTGAAATACCTCCTACTGTTACACCAGCTATAGCACCTGTCACTGAAAGTTCATTGTTTGTCTGAGTGAGTGGAAGGGGCATGGCTTAGCCATAGGTCAATTGCTTCTAATACTGCACTGTTCCTGGTCTCCATCTTGCTTAATAGGTTCATAATTATAAGCCTGGTGACCACCATATGAATACAGAAATACAGATTTTCCTCCTCTTCATAGACAGGAGTGACAGTTGGATCCATGTTTATTAATGTTAAACAGAGGCAGAGTCAGCTCGACTCCCCTTTGTGATGTCACGTAGAAATACTAGTTTTGGTGCAGAAGTAAACGCAAATGGCCCCTGCCAACTATTTGATTCAGAACTGTGTTTCAGAAACAGCTCTGTTTCACAGAGACTACATCCATTTATTATACAGTCTGTGCTTTTATCAAGAGTGTGTTTGTTTTGAATCAAATGAATGGAGAGCAGAGCTTCTTTGTAATACTACTTTTCTTTGTTTGAGACAAATTTAATCAACAAGTGGTACCTCGTTTTCTCCAAACATGACACCTGGCATTCACGCCTAAGAGTTCATGGACTGTAAATATAAAGCATGTCCTCTCCAAGTGTGTTTAAATTACACATGGCATTACCATTACATTCAAACGTTGGCAGAGGTAACTGCGTAAAGCACACTTTAGTAATATGTAATCTGGCCCTCTGTGTCTGTGCCTGTTTCAAAAGCCCAGAAATATTCAACAAATTTTATTTGCTTATTTCTCACCCTTGTATTGTCTTCATATTTTCCATGCATCTTTTGTTCCTCGGGTCAAGCTTCTGATTGTATCTATAGTGTACAGTAGGGAACCCAGAACACTAAATAAAAAAAAATTGTGTATTCTCAATGAAAGTTATCGTGAGTATGCTACACAGTTAATGAATGAGTATATCATGGCCAAATACTGACACAGGCGATGTAATGTACAGTCGGCCTTTGTGATAACTATGGATGCGGGACTGTATGAACACAAATGCATGTAATGGTAAAACTGGCACAAAAAAGCCAACCTGATGCTTTTTTAAGTGAATAAGATGCAATAATTTACATATTTACATAAGTGGGAAGGTTGTTTTTAAAGCTTTAATCTGCACTATTTCCCTTCCTAATGCCCCAAAGCACCACAGTCAGATCCATATAACAACGTGCATAAATGTGGAAATGTAGTAATGAAACGTATTTTTCATTCAGAAACGTTCAAAGTCAATGTTTTGACTTTTTGCAGAAACGTAAAATGTCGATGTTTAGCTCTGGTGACTGGGCTGGTAGAAGTCAGTTTTCTCTGAAGTGTTGCCTGCAAAGTCTTACAGTGTTAACAGCAAACCTTCCCTTTATAATCTTGTTTTGTTCGATTTCTTTTATTTCTGGATGTGAAAGCACAACAGCTGACAGATGGTTAAGTATGCTGTGACCTTTCAAGACTTCCGGGTCAGAGGTCGGACATTATCTGCCCATCACCACTCCTGTCATAACCTGTCTGACATTTTACTGCCTTTGAATCCAAATGTCAGGGCATCATCTATGAGGAGTTTCTGCCAGGCCTCAGCTCTTCTGCCTGTCTGAAATCTAAATCATTTTTCTTCTTTCTACTGCACTCTTTCTCTCAGATGGTTTTCATTTGTAAACGTGTATCACAGATAGCTCTGTCTGATATCAAATGATGACCTACCTTAATGCACACTGTTAGGGCTAAGATGAGTATTCTGCTGAATTTAAATACCTGTGAAGTGCTGCAATGAAAAAAACATTTTTGTTTAATCATTTTCCACTGAGCCTGACATCCTCTCCATTTTCAAAACCCAAGACAAAGTATTTTCCTCAAGCTTTCTTAAAGACACCTCGGCATGTTAGCAGGAAGTGGTGAAAATATCAATGTACAGCATATTTGCCACTTTATTGTGCTGATGTCAAACGTATCACCCTCCCCCTTCCTTTAAAGACAGATTGTCATTAGTTACCGCCCACTTTATTCTTAGCTTTACTTGAGGTGTGGGAGGAGTTCTCAGTCATTGTGACATATATAGGTCCAGTACATCTAATGGTGCGTGAATAAGACATAGCATGGGGTGCGTTTGAGTCACTACTGTTGAACACATTGATTACAACTACCTCCCCTCAATTATACTTTTTAAAGAGAAAGATGGATAATTGAGGAAAAGAATGTGATATGGTTTGAAAAAGGGGGACAGCAAGATCTCAATTATATACATGAAAACAGTTTCAGTCTCCTGATTCATGTTTAACCCTCTGGATCCCAATCCTTCCAGCGGGATCAAAATAACACTTATTTTATAAATGAACGGCAGATTCTTAAGTGTCCAAAATATTTTATCACAAGTGATGTTAGCAACATGTCTAAACAGAGCATCCTGTAAAAACAAATAACTCAGAGCTCTTTAATGCAAACACTGAGTGATCAACACACACCCTGTGGACGCACATGGCATTGTCTTGCAGGCATAAAATTTCTGCTCAGAACCGCTCGGCACTCATTACTGATAGAAACTTCATGGCTCGAGGCCTCTGCAGAGTAGACCGTAAACTGTGTAAACAGTAGTGCCAGTACTGACTGTAAATAGTTTATAAAGAGTAAATAGCTTGTCATAATGTTGTAATAATTGTTGCATTGCACTGTTGAGTTATCCTGAACCCATAGAGGAGCAGGACGGCTTACTGTTGGGATTTTTTTTTTTTTTTTTTTTTTACAAACATCAAAATTTGTAGATTCTTTAGATTTGTAGATTTAGAGCCTCCACCAATATTTTTTCTCTGTTCCTTGGCCTGCGGCTACCTGAAAATGAGTTGTATACACCAATTCATTATTTTTTCTGTTTTTAATCAGAGGAATTCAATTTTTGTTTTTCTGTTTTTTCTAATGATTTATGGCTTTAAAATTTGTTACCTAATGCATAAAGACATAACTGAGTTACATCAATCTACAGCCATGGTTGTCCTGAATCTATAGAGGTGCAGGACTTCACTTTGCTGAGAAAATGAGACCACAGGGAGTAAAAATGTGACAGAGGCAAAAACAATCAGCTTGGGATCCTGAGGGTTAAAACAAGAATTTTGTCACAACATACATCACTCCTGATTTTACTGAAGTAGGTGCTGTTACACTGAAATCATGTCTACCAGTGCCTGACAAGATCTCTGTGTATACACAAACTGGTAGCCTAACACAGGTTGTGTTTGAATTGATAACCAGATGTTGTGTTTACATGCTCATACGTTTTAAAAACTGAGTAAGAAAGACAGTGTGCCCTCATTTCAGCCATTGTGAGCTGTGAAGTCAGAGTTTTCAGGCCCTCACTTATTGAATTGTGCTAGTGCAGCCAGGTAACACGCATAATTATACCACTTGCTGCATACCCTCCAAGGGTCTCCTCCCTTTTACTTCTCTCTCTGCTCTACCATTCCTTTACTTTCTTTTAATTTCTGTCTTATATGAGTTAAGAAGCAGTGAGTTGCTACATGCTAAGTGTGTCTTGGCCAGAATGACTTCCTCTCAAACAGTTATGTCATAAAACAAAGGTCTCACCTACTGTAACGTTTTACAACCCCAATTCCAATGAAGTTGTTATGTAAAATGTAAATAAAAACAGAACACTGATTTGTAATCACCCTCATTTTCTGATGATTAAATCTGTGATAGGTTTAGATCATATTATGTCTATTGTGGATTTGAAATCTGTTAAGAGACCCTCAATAATACAGCAAGCATGTGATGTCAGCAGTACAGAATGACCTTTAAAGACCTTTAGAGGTCAGAAGATAAAAATCCAAACAAAATGATTTGTAACCATGTGATTCTTTGAGCAATGACTGTATTGAAGTTGTTAAGTTTTGGGAACTTTATTACTTTGTGACGTACTTTATGGGAAGGAGCGATGGTGGCATCAAGAAGAGGCAATAATTATTGCAACACCTTTTGTAAGAGCAGTCCTGGCACTGCAACCAAAGCTGGATCTAACAGTCGCTCAGGCACATGTACACATGATGATATATGTCTGATGGAAAAGATGGAGAAATTTCTGGGCTGTAATTCTTGCCAGAGGGACAGATTGGAAGAGTCTGTGTTTGTGTGTGTGTGGCTTGCAGTGACAGACAGGTGCTTGTAGAGGAAAAGACAGAAGGAAGAGAAACGGATGACTGAGACAAAAGCAGATGAGGCGAGAGCTGTTCCGTTCGATAAACAGGGACATGGCTCATCATTACAGGGAGCATCAAGGAGCAGTGACACTCCTCTGCCAGCTAATACATACTAATGCGCTTTCTGCACTGTCCAGGCACCATTAAAGCCACAGGACGCAGCATGGCATGTGCACTCTGTGGCACACCCACTGAAATACATGGACAAAGTGAATCCAAGCAGGTCTTCAAAGATATTCTGTGGATACAGTGAAACATGATTTTTGAATTTGTTAGTTGATTTAAACCATTAACATAAACAGATAAAATAACCATCTTTAGTCGTAGCGGGCAGAATTTTTTGGTTAAATGAAGCAATTTTAAATCACTTTCACTCAACATTGTTACAGGTGCGAAAACACAGTAGGTAGAGTTTGAGCACAAGGAAGGCAGAGGAGGCAGGTTTAAACAGATTTATTTAACACAGCGACAGGGTGAGGCAGGTGTCAGAGTTTGTGAGAGTGAGTCCTGTGAGAGTGAATCCAGGTGAGAGTGTGGCAGAGTCTGGGCAGCGAGGCAGAGGGCTCGAGGAGGCACTGGAGGGGAGGAGGAGAGTGGCAGTTAGTGGCAGGGAAGACACAAGGCATAAAACTGGTAACTATAGTAATACCTAATCTTGAGAGACGGCCGATGTCCCACTGAGAGCTTAAATGCAGCTCCTGATTGGGCTGATTGGAAACAGGTGTGTAGGTGCAGGAGCAGCCAGAGCAGGAGAGGGAGCCACCACGAACGCTGTAAGGGAAGAGGAAAACACACTCCACACACACACACACACACACACACACACACACACACACACACACACACACACACACACACACACACACACACACACACACACACACACAGGGTTAGTGATCACCGCAAACATCATACAATACCAAGAGACTAGATGGCATTATACTGCCAAAATTCAAGAGCAAATATGAGATCCATGCTCACAGCTGCAGAGCAGCCACACGCACATGTCAAACATTCGAGCAAGCAGATAACTTTTGTGACAGCTTTCACAGCCCTCACACGCAGAATATCCCCGTCCACGTGAGCAATGGACCCTGAACACAGTCAGAATCATTGTTCTCCTGCTCGCGAGACTTTCACCTGCTCACTCGCGATTTGGATTTTCATTTTGGCAGTAAGTGGGCGGACCCAGTCTTCATCGTATCCCTAAATGTAATTGGTTATGGTCCTCTTCTTTTATGATTGACAGTTGCAACTGAAGGAGACGCCTATCAAAGCGGTAGACTCATTATGAAAAATGGCTGACCATCACATGATGAAAGCAGTAAAATCAAATAACTTATGTGTGGTGTTTCCACAGCCATTCTTCAGAATCTTTGAGAGGATTTCAGCGTTTCACTGTCCTCTTTTGATTACTTTCGCTGGCCAACACATAAACAACATCCACTCATGAAATATGAGGACAGTAACCAGATACATTCAGAGATATGATGATGGCTGGGTCTGCCCACTTACTGCCAAAAAGAAAAGAATCCACTCGTGAGCGAGCAGGTGAAAGTCTCATGAGCAGGAGACCAGTAACAGTGGTTGTGTGGTCTCTCAGATTCTGGCTGCATCAGGGTCCAATGTATTGCTCGCATGGACAGAGATATTCTGCGTGCGAGCGCTGCGAATGCTGTCACAAAAGTTATCTGTTCACTCAAATGTTTGACATGCGCGTGCAGCTCCTCTGCAACCGTGCGTGGGGATCTTATATTTGCTGTCGAGTTTGTCATGTTGTATGCTGGTGTAGAATGATAGAACGCCAAGTAACGTGTTTTCTCAGTTTTAGTTTCCCTATTTCCTCTCCTTATACTCCTCAACAGGGACAAAAAGTCAATCACAGAGCAGTTTACTGCGTCTGGATGATTCAAACAGGCTGAAATCCATGAGTGTTTAAGTCTGACACCTACTGGGACGTGTCTTAAGTTTATCAGGGTTTTCTCTCTCTCTCTCTCTCTCTGTGAGAGTGTGTGTGTGTGTGTGTGTGGTGGGGGGATGTCAGTGATGTAAACAGTGAATGTCCCTGGTGTCTGGAAGTATTACTCTGAGGAGCAGCTATGCATGCAGGCCTGGGAGGGTCTTTCTGAATCAGTGGACAGGACTAGAGCAACCTTTTCAACACACATTACAGCAGGGTCACCTCACTGAGAGGCAGGTTAGTGGGAGAGCAGCACAAGAGGAGCATGGGGACAAATAAGGGGATTAATAGGGGTTGCATGATAGTGTGATGTGTATCTTTCTGTACGTCTCTCTTCATTTGCTCGAACATACGTGGTCACGATTCTCTGTTTTGCTCTTCAAGGTTTCAGTGTTGCACAAGGTCAGATTCGAACATTGTGTGTAGAGAGAGGGACATCAGTTCATCAGAGGAGCACTATGACATCTATGACGCTACATGGTATCCAGACCTATCCCTTATAATCTCATACATGAGTGCACCTCAGCGTAATCTGTAAGAAAACGACTCAACCCATCAAACGAGTGTGTTTGTGCACACTCTGTTTGTGTGTGTCTGAATGTCTGAGTGCATCATCAGGTGGAGAAAAGAATAACCCAATTATAGCGACAGTCTGCCTCTCAGACCCACAGTGTGAGTGTGAGTACAAGGAGAAGAGTGTGTGTGCGTGTGTGTGTGTGTAAGAGACAAACAAAGGAGAGCACACTGAAGCTGATTTATTATGATGAAAGAAACGGCAAGACGGAGAAAAAAAAAAGCAGAAATGAACAAATGTGAGCCGCTAAGAATTAAATCTAGCTCAGGAAAATTTAATCTGAAGAGAAAATAAATAAAAAACAAATAAAGAAACATTTGAATTTATTCAGGTGATGAGCCCTGATGGTGGTGCACTACACACACCAATGCTCAGATACCAAGTTTGTTTTTTTTATTTATTCGGGGGGGAAAGCCCTGAACCTGAAAATTTAGAGGAACGTGGTTGCTTAGCAACAGACAGCAGCCACTGGTACCTAAAAGCAAAAAAAAAAAAAAAAAAAAAAAAAAAAAAAAAGAAGAAATGCTTTTTGGCTCTTAAACATGCTCTGCTTGCCAAGACAGCACTCACAGCCAAATGCATTTCCAACCAGAGCCAGATTTAGACATTCAGATTTTAAAAACACATACACTCTGCAGGAATGATCAGTTTAGTCACTTATTTCCTCCAAAATGTGTCTTTATTTTAATCTTAATCAACAATACCAAACATGAGCATGAAAGCACCACATCATTTAACAAAATATGATTACATCTTTTGACTGCCTTGTCAGCATCAAACAGAGCATTTTATAGTCCAAATAATCATAATAATAAAAACATTGAGGTTAAATGTGAAATAATAAACATACCATAGATACAGTCGAGGGGAAAAACAAACCACCAGACATAATTCTGAGGAGCTGAGGTGTGCACCATGAATAAAATAAAACATCTCAAGATTTATCAAGAGAACATGGTGGCTCTGAGCCACCTGGCAAGAGGACAAGTTTAGTCGCCTCCATGATCCAAACGTGTTTGTCTGTAGTCAGCGCTTCAGTAACTGTTGTTATTTTCATCTCACCCAAACAGTGTAAGATTCATTCAGGAGTTACATAAATGTCGGATTAAAAATTGGAAGGCAAGTGAACTAAATGGCTTGATTTTTGAGGCTGCTCTGTGTGTTAATCCCAGATGGTAACCTCCAGCTGTGAAAAATGGAGCCAATGTGCATGAAAGAAACAACAACAAACAAACAAGGAAAGGAAAACTGCAGTTCATGAAGCATCCACTTGAGATTGGCTCTGGAAGAACTGGTAATGCACAAAACCAATTTAAAAAGCTGATCTCAAGCATGTTCACAACCTGGTTCAGTCTGAATAAGTCATTACTCAAACACAGAGGTTCCAAACCTTTTTTTTTAACCATGACCCCATTTTTCTACAATTCTACAATTTAATTTAGCAGATGCTTTTAGCGACGTACAACACAAGAAAAACCTTAGTGAATGCGACAAAGTGCTTCAAGTTTGTTTGGCCGCAGGTGCTGCCATCTAGTGCCAGAAGAAGAGCCTTTTTTTTTTATTACTCCATCTAAAATAATGTTGCCCAACTAATAAGTCAGCGTCAACAATATTGTTTAACATTCAACAACATTCAATATTCAGTGCTACGTTTGACCCCTGAGGACAAAGAGGAGAAGGGTCGGATTAAGTGCCCCCTTAAGTGTTCCCTGAACAGGTGAGTCTTCAGATCTCTCTTAAAGTAGAAGGGGACTGCGGATCATAATGAGTTGGGTAATTCATTCCACCATTTGGGAGCAACAGAAGAGAAGAGTCTGACTGAAGCTGGACTGGAAGCACCAGGCAGCTCTCATAAGCAGAGCGTAGTGGGAAGGAGTGTAGACCTGGGTGAGGGACTCCAGGTAGGAAGGAGTCGTTCTTGTCACTGTTTTATGAGCCAGAAGAAGAGCTTTGAATTTGATTCGAGCTGCCACTGGAAGCCAGTGAAGAGAGATCAACAGTGGGGTGACGTGTGCTGTTTTGGGCTGGTTATAAAACAGACGTGCTGCTGCATTCTGGATCATCTGTAGAGGTTTGAATGTAGACATTTTAAAATCACAAATTTAGAGCACAAAGTGACAGTTTTATTTTCCCTGATTAGGATGTAGGCTTTTTTTACAAGGCTGAAAATTAGTCCTGAACAGTCTGTCATATAATGAATTATGTGTTGTCTCAAAGTGTGTTTTGAGTTCGCTGGGTTTCATACTCTTAGCAGACAGGACGTTAACACACAGCAGACATTTAAACATTAAAAGTGATGCACTCATCCTGACACGCTTGTTGTTGAAACAGATTTTGAGTCACCTTATTAACGTCCTCTTTCCATCAGTGGTGTTGGAAAATGAGATAAAAGTAAGTGCTTTTGATTCATTTTAACATTGTGATCTAATAATAGACCTGTGCGTCACTTTTAAGTGTCCTCTGGAAACTCTTCCGTTGTGTTGTGGTCTTTGCAGTGCGTTAAATGTCATGCAGGTGTTGTCAAATTGATGAAGATGTTTTCTTAATTTGCTTGAGTTTTGTCTTTTTGCGTGTGTTCTCTTAAGTTGCAGTGCTTTGAGCTCTCAGGGCCATCGTTGTTTGTCGTACGGGTCGAGGCTTTAAAGCTGTTAAGTCATGTTAAGTCAGAAGCAATCTAAAAGATAGAAAAAAGGATTCCTCAAAAAAGATCCCATTTTATTAAGCTTCTCTTCGGTCGATATGAAATACATCACCTGTTATGTATTTTAAAAGTCAGTCTTTTATTTTGTATGATCAAATCAAAAATCAAAGCACTGTTCTTTCACTTCTTTCTGCCAGCTCTGCAGCCATCCCTCTATCTCCCCGTCTATTAAGGTGTCTTTTGCATACGAATACGAAAGCTTGCCTCTGGGACATATTTTGACTGCTGTTGATCTCGCCACCAGTGTCTTCTCACCATGCTGTGAATAACAGATGAAAAAGCTGACCAAAGATAATATGTCTCTTATTGTGGCTGTAGCTCCTGGCACAAGCAGGGTCTGCTAACAAGGAACCTTTTTTTTTTTCTTTCCCCCTCCTCTCCTCTCTCCTTTTTTTTTTTTTTTTACAGAACTGCAGAATGTTCCTTTTTTGTTGGCACTCATGCATTTATTAATAAGTGAGTTCTCTGAATAAGATGGATAACACTTTCCTTTTATCATACCCCCTCTCCCTCACTTACTCTCACTCTCACACATACACGCACACACAAACACACACAAACACACACAAACACCGCGCTGACAGAGATGAGCTGTGAAATGGGATGGGTGGGCTTGAGTGCAGTTTTATGGCAATTCAACACCTAAATTGAGGTCACAGAATATATTTTCACCCTGTGGATGTCACAGTGACACTGATAGAAACATGGAACCCCACAACCCTTATACATTTCACACACTTTATAAAATTTAATAAATCATTAAATGGTTGATGATCATTCTGTCAGTTGATGTGTCCTGTATGTATGGCTCTCTTTGTTTTTCTGCAGCTTACATATTTTTAATCACTTTATTTCTAAATGTGTTTTGGTATTAAGACTTTTCTGTCTTCTGTCAGACAGGACACCCTATATTTCTATCAAACACACAATATTCTAAATTCAATTCAGATGAACAGAAAGAGCAAGGCGTACCCTTGCATAAGGTCTGACTTTGGACTGTCTGCTACATCTCAAGGATCCTATAGAAAGGTAAAGACTGACAGCTGAAGCTTCCACTGAAGATTTCAAACTGCAGCACTGAATGAAGTCAGTGACAGCTTTCAGGGATTTCGTGGAGATGAAAGCTGTCTCTTTTCCTTCTCTGTAACAAAGAATGTGGGTGTGTTTGTGTTAACTTAAAGAATAACACTGAATAAATTAAGTACAATTTCAGCTTAGGGAGTCATGGTTTTTCTTTAAAAATAACTACATTGAAACTGATTTCTAACCAAAATGATCAAATGGTATGTCAATTATGTGTATTTGTTGCAAACTAAGTTAAGTTTAGAGGCTCTGTGAGGACTAGACATTTGGCATTGATAAAAGGGACACTTGTTGCTGTAATAAGCATTGTTTTTCTCTGGGATAAAGACTCTGTTTACCATGAGCATCATCACCCAGTGTTGTAGACGTGTGACAATAGCTATAGTCCGAGTTGAGTCCATGTCACCTGAGTGAAGTCCAAGTTGAGTCCTCTTCACCTGAATTCAAGTCCTTAATAACTTAGCCCAAGCTCTGGAAAAGTCCCCAAAGTAGGACACAGGAAACTCACTTAGTGGAACTTTAATTTTCTAACTTTTAGTGTATAAAATATTATTGGTGAAAAAGCCCAGACTGAGTTCAGGATAAGGAATGCTGCTGTTTGACTACAAATTGCCGGCTGTGTAAACCTGGACTGACCTTGTTGGACAATTTTGATGTGCAGAAAAGACTTTCATTTATTAACATTAATGTCTGTTGATCTGAATTTTACAGTGTGACAGTTAAGTAAAAATCACTACTAGACACCTTCTTTTTAACACTACTTTACTTTGTTCAAGACAGGTAATGTATTTATTTGTAGTTGCATAGTGCTATTGTTTAAAACGTGACAACAATCAAACTTTGTAAACTCAGTTTTTATTGTCGAGAAGGTGAGCAGACTAGTGCCACTCACGGCCTGGTGCTCTGAGACGTGTCTGTTACGTGTAACATTAGTGAATCCTGGTTATGTCCTACCAGAGCTCATCTACCAACTCCAACCTCACCAATCAGAGCTAACGTAACCTCAATCTTCATTTTATTGACAGACTCTCAAGTTTGATCAGCTCACTGCAGAATAACTGCTGCATGTGGGTTGAAATTAACATTATCACAAACAGTTTAACCCGTGTTTTAGCCCGTGCTCTGTCACTCTCATGTTTAGCTTTCTCCTGCTCTTCAATTACTAAAGCAGCAAACAGGGCTGAAACCAGGGCTATTCATGGTTTCACTGGTTTTGTTATGTGTTGGCTTTTCTATAACAGTGTGTTTCTGTTCCAGGCAATCTTTTGGCATGGACTTTTAGGTTTGTACAGCTTGGCTTGTTGGCTCGTCATTTGCTGCTTTGTCACATGTGGGAATGACAGACTTCAGGTTTGCCCCCCTCTGCCCTGAAGCCCCCCCCCCCCAATCTCTGGTGACATCAAGGTGTTAAAAGTCTTTTTATGTCTTAGAAAAAACAAAGAACATAAAGTGAAAGATTTGCCTGCCGCTCTCTCCACTAAGCTATTATCCAGCCCTTTGTGAACTAAACCCCCCAACATCAATGGACCAACTGGGGAACAGGCAGAGCCTTCGTGCCCCCCCCCCACCTCTCAATAAGAGAATATGAAAGCTCGTCCTGACAGGATGAAACCTGGGGAGAAAGGTTGTGGTAAAGGTGGAAGGGAGGAGAGACAAAGTGAGTGAGGATGACTGCTTCCTCTACTGAGATGCTTCTCTCTGCCTTCCTTCCTTTCCTCTCTCTCTATTTTTTCTCTTACCTTCTTCCTTTCTTCCATCCATCTTTTTTTGTCTTGTCCTTCCTTCAATCTCCTTGTTTTTGTCTTCCTTCCTTCCATATTCCATCTTTTATTTCTCCTTTTCTTTCCTCCTTACTTTCATTTTTTATTCCTTCCTTTTTTCCATTTCCCTGTCTTCTTTCATTTCTTTCTTTCTTTCTTTCTTTCTTTCTTTCTTTCTTTCTTTCTTTCTTTCTTTCTTTCTTTCCTTTGTGTATGACCTTCACAACATTACATGTTACTGGGAACCAAACAAAGTGCAAGGTTTGTACACAGATATCCAAAAAGAAGCAAAGGTGTCCAAAACAGCAGGTGAGAAAACTATGTCAAAGAGCAAAAACTGAGTCAAGCTCTAAGTAGGATTCACGAGGAATGTAAGTAAGCTATCACAGAGGAAAAGACAAATTGGCAGGAAAGGAAAGGCTAAATTACCACTATAATTACAGACTAAATACTCTGGAGAGAGGGAGACAATGGCACGCAGGTGAAACACGAGGTAATCACAGACACAGGAGACAGGTAGGGATGGGCAATCTGAAATGAGACTCAGTGTAAGAAACAAAATAAAACAGGAGCACAAGACAAGAAACACAGGGATGAAAGAATTCTAAATCAGATATCAAATCAAGCTATAGATTTAGCAGTTACTTCCTGGAAAAGTCATGCATCATTAATCCTTCACTGTGCTGGGAAATAAGGTTGGTGCAAGAATATCAGCCCATTGCTCTATGTTGCAAACAAAACACCTTTTATCATACATGTTTGATGTTTAATGATTTTTTTACTCGCCGCCAGTCCTATTCACCCTTTCTTCATACCTGCTTCATGCTTTAAACTTTTGTATGACATATTTTTGAGTTGATTTGTTTTTCATTGTTTAATTTTCATTAGCTCTGTTTGTCTTACTTCTACCTCTTGGTCAGGCTTCTTTTTCTTTCTCACGTCTTACTTCCTGTTTTTCTCCTTTCTTTCTTCTTTGCTCTTCTACCCCTCCATCTTTTTCTCTTTCCTCTGTAAGTGTTCCCTAACTCTTTCAGTATTGTCCCTCTTGTTTTATACTTTCATATTTTTTCTTTGCTTTGTTTTGTTCCTCTTCTTCTCATTTCCTTACCCTCTTACTCATCAGCAGAACAGTAAACACTGAAAAGCTTCATAAGTCTTTCCTTGTTACTGCTAACATCAGCTGCCCCATCCCTTCCAAAACACAACACACACACACACACACACACACAAACACACACACACACACACACACACACACACACACACACACACAGATATCTCTGCTATCTGGTGTTAATCCAACTCAGAGCTAATCCAGTGAAAACCATCCTCTGGTTTGTAATCAGCTCTTTGCAAACAGATTTGGAGAGCACACGCGCGCATGCACGTTCACACACACACACACACACACACACACACACACACACACACACACACACACACACACAAAGTCAGAGAGTCTAGCCCTAGAGCAAGGAACATCACGCTCCAGTAATGTGATGCTGAGGCAACACTGTGGCACATGAGTGTGGCATTAATATGAATGTGGATTACAGAGTGAGGGAGAGGTAACGTGCGGACATTTAAAACTGTTTGCATGGTTTAGCTGTCTGATCTGCAATGAACTCATTGTCCTTACAGTTCACACGCTCACACACACACACACACACACACACACACACACACACACACACACACACACACACACATGAACTGAACTGACCTCACATCCCCAGAACTCATTCAACCCACCCATCTATAGTTTCTCTGCATGCTGATTCATTTTACACAATAGAAACATTTAAATTCATTACATGAACGCAGCTCTTAGAATGAATGATCCACTCATCCATTAATAACCATGAGTCATACACCAGCCTCAATGACACTTTTGAAATTTATTCCAAATGTCTATTATAAAATAACTCTATACTTTATTTGTTGATTTAGAAAGCTATGTGTTAGAATTTTAATGTCTCTGAAAACCTTCTGGCTGTACTGGCTTGAGGCATGTTGCTTAAAATACCAATACAAATACCAGTGGCATACTGTGGGGTCATGGCCTTCACACACACGCACACATGCACACACACACACACTTGTCACAGATGTGCCAATGCAGTGACAAAATGAACCATGCAAGTTAAACCTGTTAACAACAGCTATTCAAGTCACAATGTTAAACTGAGGTGTAGTTGATTGTGAGTTCCCTCAAACGCTTACTAAGCACCATCAAACTCTGTCAATAACACTGCCCACACTCAAAATCAGTCAGGCATGACCATAACAAAAAGCAGTCATGAAAAACTGACAAAAGTCTGATTTATTGGGTCAGTTTGTACCTTAACTATGTTTAGCGTTACTCACAGCCCGGTGCTCTGAGACGTGTCTGTAACATGTAACGTTAGTGAATCCTGGTTCTGTCCTACCAGAGCTCATCTACCAACTCCAACCTCACCAATCAGAGCTAACGTAACCTCACTCTTCATTTTATTGACAGACTCTCAAGTTTGATCAGATCACTGCAGAATAACTGCTGCATGTGGGTTGGAATGAACATTATCACAAACAGTTTAGCTCTTCTGTCCTTTTTTGACAGTTCAGAGCCATTGTCCACCATCACTACTAAATAAATCCAAGAAATATGTTTAAGCAGAAAAAAACCCAGCTCTCTCTTTTCGCTGCTAAACTTTCTCAGCTGCCGTGGTGTTGTCATAGAGACTTCTACGTGCTGTAAATTAATCTGCTCTACCTGACCACAGTTACTGGAAAAAGCGTGTAGAAATACTATATTCTGGCGCTGATAATCTTATCTTATGATCAGGCAGATATCTAGAAGCGAGACTTTTTAAAGATCTCTTAAAAAGTCCTCACAGGGACTTTAATGGCCCCACTAAAGTTATTGAGCTTCCTGGGAAGCTTCATAGGTTCCCCCAGATCATTGCTCTGGATGGCCTGATGATGGTTTCATCTCTATCCCTATTCAGATCAGTCTGTATGAGCTTATTTTAAGTTTCAAATAGTGCACATACTTCAACCTTCATTGTCTATGAATTGGTGACAATGAAGCCTAAAAACCTGGCTTTACAGCTTAAATTTCTCCAAGCCTCTATATTAACCTTTTCATGCTGCTATGAATTTAAAATTCAGGTTTGTTAAAAATCACTTGTGATCAATAAAACGATCCAGAATAGATCACAAACACAGCTGATATCAGTTAGCTTTGTCTGAGCATGTTAGTAATAATATGATGTTAAACATTCATCATTTACCAGCATTTCTCAGAGCACATTGATAGATTTGGTGTTCACTTTTACAGTACGTTCAAAAACACCTTAACTGACTCAGAGCTCTAAGAATACTAAAATGTTCTGAGACAAAGAGTAGACCTTGTGATTCATTCGAGAGGATATTTCTGTGCTGCAGAGCTCAATTGTTGGTATGACTTCAAACACTTCCCTTGCATGCCCTTTACAGTCTTCAGCAGCTCTGCTCCACTCTCCCTCTCTCTTTCAGTCACTGGTTTTCCCAGAAGCCCTGGTTAGATAAGACTGGCTGCTTATAAAAGAATAAAAGCTGCAAAGAGCCTGGGGAAATGAGGCTGACATGTGCAACCATCCAGCAGGCGCTGAAGTACATATGGAGAAATAAGGATGTGCTGTTTTGAACACACTCACATATGTATGGGAGTATACATGTAGAGGAATGAGAAACACAAACAAAAACACAGTTTTCTCCTCATCTGATCCTTCCTCCTCCACATCTTTTCTTTTTTTCTTCTCTATTTAAAAAATTTCCATTTAAGAATACCTTAAGGGCTCAAAGTTGTTTTCATATTACTGCTCAGCTAGTCTGGTCCAACATGAACTCGTTCATTTAAGCACACACAAACAAAATTTCTACTCATTAGCTTAACAAAAGCAGATATTCCACTGCATGTGCCAATACTCTGCTTTACTGCACATGTGCCAGCTATATATGATTGGCCCTGTCTTGTGTAAGACGTTTACCCATTTCCTCCCACTGTTCTCATGGTGGCTGTTGAGATAGTTTAGTTAGAGGGTTTATGGGTACATAGGAAGCAGACTGAAAGAACTTAAATGACACTTATTCAAAAGTGCAACAAGGAAATATAAAACATTACAATGTGAACACAAATAACAAGACACCTGATCAAAATGCTAAGACCAGTAAAAATAAATAGATAAATAAATAAAATGCTCTAATACCGTACATTTTGCATTGTTGAATCCTATAATGATCTAAGGAGAGTTTCAAAATGCAAGAAATGGGAGTGGGACAAACAAACAAAGCAAGGAAAAAAAAGAAATGAATTTATTGACAACAAACTAAAACAGGCATTAGCAGATCAAAATTTTCAGAGCAAAACCTTTAAAAGCCAAAATCTGGAATAAAGTCATTTTCTGTCAGGTACTCATACTGTCATAACCTCCTGATGGTAAAGGCAAAAAACTTCTCTTGATGAAAATGATCGGATTGTTGAGCAAGGCAAGGCAAGGCCTCTTGAAATACACCATTGCTGCTGAGGTTGGACGCTGAATTTCTTAAAAGATCCTAAGGGTTATAGAACAAAAAACTCAAGTGATAACCCCCCACCCCGCCACCCAAAAATAAATAAAAATAAAAAAAAAATTCACTGTTTCTGAGCTGGGGGATCCGATTGCCTGTCTGTCTGTCACAACATGGGAAGATCCTCAACCAAAACTAAGGCCGTAACTGGTGCCCAATGCAGGACAATCACCATCAGAGGATCTGAGGGAGAAGAACTTTAAGAATGAAAAAAGCCTCGTCCCCTTCTACACCATATGATTGCCTGTTTGGACTTTGCAAGAGAGCACCAGAATCAGCGGTAACAGGCAGACATTGAAAGGTGGAAGAAAATTTATTCTCTGATGAGAAAAAAAATGTAACGTTGATGGTCCTGATGACCTCAAACGTTCCTGGCATGATGAGGAGATCCCACTGGAGATGTTTTCTAGGCGGCACAGTGGAGGGGGCGCCATCATGATTTGAGCTGCTTTTTCCTTCAGTGGAACAATGGAGCTTCAGGTTGTTCAGAGGTGTCAAACGGTGGCTGGCTATGTGGAGATGTTGCAGGGGGCGTCCTTCATGACTGAGGGCCCTGGTCTGTGTCCTAATGACTGTGTTTATCAACATGACAACACTGCAGATCACAAAGGACTCACTCTCTGGGACCATCCTGCATATCCTCCTGATCTAAATCACGCTGAGAACATTTGGGGATGGATGGCGAGGGAAGGTTACAAAAATGGACGTCAGTACCTGACAGTGGATGCCCTCTGTGAAGCCATCTTCACCACTTGGAGCAACGTTCCCAAGAGCCTCCTGGAAACACTCGGATCAATCATGCCGAAATAAAATTTTTGAAGTGATCAGCAAGAATGGTGGAGCTCCTTATTACTGAGTCTGTTTCTAAAACTTATTTTTTTAAATTAATAATTAATTAGTTTATTTATTTATTTTTTATTTTAGAGAAATGGTCTTAAACTGTTGATTGGCTGATGAACAGCCTGTTTCGGTCAAATTATTGTTACTTACTCATTTTTTTTTTTTTGTCTCACTCCCATTTTTTTTTTTTTTTTTTTTGCATTTTGAAACTCAACTGAGATTATTTTAATACCAAGCAGTGTAAAATGTATGGTATTATCATAAGTAACTAAGAGTAACTAAACTCATAATCCAGGTGTCCTTTCCTGACCATTCCCCTGGCTCCTTACAACCAACTCAGTTTACAGAGGTATGCAGTAACAATGACTAACACTTGGCCCTGACCATCCTCACCTACAGGGGTGAGCACCCTAATGACTAAAATGAGAAACACCATCCATGAGTCTTAAAACATGAAGCCTGTGCAGAAGTGCTTAAAAATGCAGTTCAACAAATGTCCACAACAAATGTCCACATACACACCCATTCATAAAAAAGCGATCTTTACAGCAAAAACAAACAGTTCAAAAAGTGTTTTGGTCTGAATATAAATCTACAGTTTTGCCCATGCATGGACATGGCTGACTTGGCACCCACTGACAATAGGCTTCAAATCTCTGTATCAGAAATAGAGACAGTTGTATTACAGAGATAGTTGTGAAATAATTGTTACATTAGTGACAAATGGCATGGTTGTGTCCACTTCATCATACGTCTGTCATTGGATGTTTGTATTCTACTGACAGCCACAGTGCTCAAATAAATGAATCAAATCAACACCACTTTAGTGAAGACTTTTCTGAACCCAAGTTCCATCATTAAAACGTTTACAGTTTTAACATTTTGGTCTTTCAGGAATGGGCAGTTTCCTGTTCTTGAAGGACAAAACAAGGATTCCTTAATGGAGCACGTAACAGACACGTCTTAGAGCACTTAACACCAAACAATCCGCTTACCTTCTGTACACTAAACTATGCTACAAACTGAGTTAACAAGGTTTGATTATTATCATGTTTCAAACAATAGTGCTGTGTATTTACAAATCAATACATTATCTTGTCCCTTTGCATCCTATAAAAAGTTCTTTTCAACAAAGAAAAATAGAATTAAAAAGACAATCGGTCTCTGTATCCCAGGAAAATGATACAGTTTTTGGCCAAAGGTGCGGCTGCACTTACATGCATGAAAAGGACACCTTAGATAACCTTCTAAAAGCATTTGGGAGGGTGCCCATGTGAAATAACAAGTAAAGTACATCCCACAAAGGAAAACAAACAACACAATAGACCCTAAACACTTACATTAGTCCAACATTAATTCAATGGCAAGGGATCCAAAGCTTCAAATAACACCTCAGGGTCCCAAAAAAAAAGAATGTTAGAATTTAAACACTTTCTTTTCAGGCATCATACTGTGGTAAGATGTGGGTTTACTTTTCTGATGTAAACACACACACTGAAAAGAAATCAACTGAAGGGCAGCATCTCCGAAGGTTCCTCTGCCAATGCAGCCGTGCCCACACACTGTCACCTCAAGATGTGGCCAACACTCAGACACCAATCAATGCAATAAACCCCAGGGATTGCTGAGAAATGACCCCTATGTGTTGCAGTGTGACATGGACACACATACAGAGACACACCTCCCCAGACAGCCGACTTGTTACGCATCATAACACAGATGATTTGCCCTATGGGTTGACACTCGGTGTCCAGTTTAATCATGTTACTCTTTCCAGCCAGCCAGCGAAGCAGTTTGCATTGTCTGTAGAAACATGTTTACATGCTGATGGTTCATGTTGTTATGAAATGTGTGTCAAGTATTTTGAAGAATTTGGTTCTAATAAAATGAAATATGAAGCAGTATAAGTAAAACTATGTTTAAGTGCTTTTATAACACTTTGCCAGTCAGTATCAGTCAGTGCAGGGCTTTGAACCAGATTATATTCCTGGTCGGTTTGTTCTGAATAGAAACTGTATTTTAATGTTTTCCATTTTTAGTTCCACCCTAAAATTTACTCTCAATTAACACACAATTTGAACCCATTAGAACCAAAAAATTTGTTTCTAAACTGGTTAATATAGTTCCATGTCAGCCAGTCTTTTAAACTGGTTTGTGTAACATGAGAATTTTTCAATGGGTTGTTATTGCCCACAACAAACATGACAATTCACCAGGCCTTATATAAGCTGCATCACTTATTATAGTCCTCTGCTTTTCAAGCTGAATTACTTGTAAGTGATGTAGGCACTAATACGCCCACGCCGGTTCCATTGTGATAACCAGGATAAATTAAGACAATAAATTATTCCATGTCATTTTTTGCCAAACAACAAAAACAGATCCCATTGAACTTTTCATACTGCTCAATTTATGCAACTGACAGAAACAGGCCAGGATACAGCTTGAGAGAGTTAGGGAGACTGCATATGGCTATTTCTTGATCATTTCTCATGTGCTGTAGTGGCTGAATTCTCTCTACTCTGCCCGGGCATGCCGGGGCATGATGGATCAACACAGGAGGTGAATGTGTTTTGGGCTACATGACCAAAATGACAGACATTTCAAGAATGGAAAAAAAAATACTGGTTACCATTGTTTTAAATGTCCTGATTTTGCTCTGAAACATTAGAAATTGCAAAAGTTTCTGGTTTTCATTTTAGTTACGCAAACCCGTTCAAAACTTAGTGGTAATCAGAGAAATTGTGACGATATACCTTTTTTTGTTTGTTTCCCCCTCAGATCTACCACCCAAATTACCCCAGAACTTAGCCCTGTCAAAAAAAAAAAAAGAAAAAGTTCACAAAGTCTGCTTGTAAACTTTCTATTGAATAAGTCTGTGAGCAAAACTGCAGTCCTTCACTTCTTTTTTGATGACTGTTGTTTGCTGTGGCAGAGGCTCAGTTTGAGAGACTTAGGTTTAAGGCACTGACTAATTAGAATGTCATACAGCAAGCAATCTAAAACAGATGAGTTTGGAAAAAGACAAAAACTTCAGAACTAATGTGAAAAACACCTTGTAGGTGTGACACAACTGTGTGGATCAGTGTAGTGAAAACATGCATACAGGCATGGATGTTGGTGCAGGTGTAAGATACATGAATCAATATGAGTCTGTTCTGCACTATTTTTGTAGATGGGGAAAGAAAAAGGCCTGACTTAGCAAATGTATTTACGTGCACTTGTGTAACTGTGGGTCCCTGTACATATGGGGAAGTATAGGGTCTTGCACATGTATGGTGTGGTGACCCAGTTTTCTTTACATCTGGATCCAATCACTCCCTTCTCCAGCAGTTCTGAGAAAGAGAACCAAACAGTGACATCTCTATCTGTCTCCATCTGAAATGACTTCAAGACTTGACTGAACTGGTCCAGACTTTGTCCATAATTAGAGACCTGATAGTGTGCCAAATGAAATCAGTTAGATACATCTAACATAGATAAAAACATGTGTTTTTAAGAGTTTCTCTTAAAACATTTGATACATTTGTTTACATTTGATACATATGGAGCCAATGGCTCTTCCAAGCGCTGTCAAAATAAACTCAGATTTGGCATTTAGTAATACACGCATTTATGTTTAGACTCAAATATCACTGATTGGGTAGAGATAAAAAAAAACCCTAAGTTCTCTTAAAATTACATTACTTTTTTTGCTAACAATGTTCCATTGTTATTAAGTTTTAACGCTAGCACTGTTTATTGATATTGTCGTCCTATTTCTCCCATCTTGTCTCCCCCTCATCCTCCCATCCATCCTCTTGTCCTTTAAATATTTTGTGTGTTTTGCAATAACTTAAAGCAAAAATTACTTTCTGTTTTTACTCACCACAACTTTGGGAGACTGAGTCTGTGTCTTAATGCTCACAAGCCAGTGTCCATTGTAGTGAGTCCCTGAGATCTACTGTTGGTGATTTGAGTTGGTCCCTTGAAAACTGGATAAAATCAATAAAATTTGTGTTCTTTTGAAAAAAGGGTCAAAAAGCTGAAAAACGTACGGAGCTCTGCAGCCAAACGACTCTAAAAACAATCACTTCATTCTTCTATCGACTTAAAAACTGTTCGTGTTTTATCTGTTTTAGTGTCACTTAAAAGGATGTATTTTCAGTTTAATACTCTCATCAACATGGGAAAAGGAAAAATATACTTGCTTTATGCAAATTTATGATTATTATGGCTGTTAAAAAACTTCAGAAATAACCTTTCAGGTAATGCATAAACAAACCTGTGCTCTGGCCCCCTACTAATATTGCAAATTAACCACTCAACAAAAGCGAGCTCTGTCCCTTCATAAAAACACAAAGGCCTCAAACGCATGACGTGCTATTAGCCCTGTATTTTGCAGAAGGCACACCATTTCTTAAAGTCCATTAATCCTAAATTTTATGGGGAGAGATTTGTCTCAAAATGATTTACACTCGTTTTTAGATGCACAAATGGATCCACGACTTACACGTGTTTTTTATATTTGTCAAGACTTATCATTTGTAAATCTTCAGTTCTGCTTGTGAATTTTTAAACCAGCTCATTTATTTATTTTTGAGACAAATGTCATGCAGTTTTGAGGAGATTCACACCGACAAGTTAAGAAGAAGTTATTCACATGTGGAAAACCTCGCTCCTCCATCCACTGGGTGGCAGTGTTGCTGTCTCTGCTGCGAGCGTAGACTGTAAACAAAGATGATTGAAAGCTATCAGAGGGCTATCGCTATCGCTCCACTGTCTTCCCGTAAGGTAGAGGAAGAGGAGAAGAAGGCTGCTTATGTTAACAGCGTTAACTATCAAAGACACTTGCCACAAGTTGCCGAAGCGTGGTATTTTTACCTTTGATTTCTTTCTCCAGACTTGTGAGTTACCTTCATTAAACCGTCATTTTCAGGGATGCTGTATGAGCTTTTTTTAAGCTTTAATGTCTACGTTAATAAATTCCTGATAGTTTTCAGTCATCTTTGATTACAGTCTACGCTCTCAACGGAGAGGGTAACACTGCTGCCCAGCCGATGGAGGGGCGAGGCTTTCCACATGCGAAAATCTTGTGCTAAACTTGGCGCGAGCCAATTCACACTGGATCCGTCTCAGGAGCGGAGCGCAGCTCAGTGTACTCATAGCAGCTGGATACACAAGATCACAGGAGAACCACATGTTCCTGCAGGAATCACACCCATGACAACTACTTTCATGATATTTAGTATGTAAAACTCACCTGCCCTCCCAGAGCTTCATTAATTCAGTCCTTCCCTTTTAGTCTCTGTTGGTGTCCTTATATAAAGGATGTTGTATCGTATATAATTATAAGGTTTTCTGCCTCCAATATAAACTTTTCCTCGTCCATGGCGTCAGATTTCCTCTGGGTCTGACCTGCTGATGACTGCTGGCCCTGTGCCAGAGTCGAAGTTTTAATATACGAGGATAATTTTACGGTCGACAGGCTGAACATGGTGCTTTATTTTGAAAAGACCGGAAACTCTGATTGTTTTGCGTGTCTGTTTTCCTGTTTAGTACGATCTGCTCTGCGGAGATTGATGCATCTCTGCAGCGTACTCCGGCAAGAATAGACTCGCAGCCATAGACTGTATAATTAATGGACGTAGTCTCCACGACGTCACCCATCTGTTACTGAAACGGACTTTTGAAGCCAAACGGCCGGCGCGGCTATATTGGAAATGAGGCGTGCTGTGAGTCTCCACAGTAACAACCATAGGACGCTCCACAGTCACGTGATCTGAGCTGTGCCTCTGATTGGACGAACTGGCGAGCTTAATATTGTGGAATCTGCCGAATTAGAAAAAAATTCACCCCCGTACAGTGCGTTAGTGAAATTAGTGATTCAGACGGGAGACATTCTTTGTACCAGGCTGTAAATAGGCTTATTTTGGCCGTGAAAACGGCTTTTTTTGGCTTCGTGTGTTTGTGACTTCCAGTACATCCGGAGCCAGCCTCAAGCGGACACTCGAGGAACAGCAGACTTTAGCACTTCCGCATTGCCTCACGCCTCAAATACACCGGGTGCGTCTGTGTTGCAGGTCCGCTGTGCTGCGTGCTGACTGCGTTTGTCAACTTACACCGGCTGCGTCGCGAGTCCGGCAAGCCGCAGAGCTGGAGTCGCGAGACCAAGGACTTCTCGCGGTAATTCATGATCCCGTGAGAATGTTGAAGCAAACAGTAGTACTACAATACTATAAGGTGCAATACTCACCATTCACTCCCAAAACACTTGAAACACTCTTCCATGCCATTTCCTTTTTGAGATTATCTTTATAAAAAGGATGTGTTGGGTCATAAAATATTCTGTGGTTTTCCACCTCAATGATAAGCTTCTCCTCGTCCATGTTTTTCGCTGTTTCCCCTGGGTTAACTCTGACCTGTTGACCACTCGCGTATCTCTGCACATTGTGAAGAGCTGCTATTGTAATCAAGCTGAATACAATCTAGTTAAGACACTGTTTGTTTTATTTTGAAAGTCTCAGGCTCTTTTTATGTAGTTTCCGTGCACTACTTCCTGTCCCGCTCGATCCTCTCTACTCTGAATTTATGCGTCACAGCTCCGTCATCCGGCAAAAATAGGATGGCTGCGGATTAGCTGCGACCTGTCGGACCAGACACGCAGCTGAACCGCAACGGAATAGATCCAGTGTAAGTTGACACATTGACTTGAATGGATTTTAAACTGATCCGGCGCCTTGACGGAGCGGAGCTGCAACGCAGACGCAACCGGTGTATTTCAGCCGTCATATTTTCAGACTGTAGGTTGCCGCTTGCTCGCAGCGGAACAGCCGCAAGCAGCTGTTGGTAGCACGCACTGGAGACGGACCGCAGTGCGGGCTGTGTGAATGCACTGATTGACTTGAATGGCAGCAAAATACAGCGCAGTGCGCGGTGCTTACGGGCCACGGCGCTCACGGGCCACGGCGCTCACGCTGTATGTATGATTTGTGGGTCAAGTGGGGGTCAGAGTATATGGCGAGTCATGGTTTTAGTACAAAGGAACAGGAGATGAAATCCCTTCAGAGAATGACTTTCAGCTCGATAATGAGTAAGAGTGACTGCTGTTATTACGTCTTTCTTACTCACGTCAATGTTAAAAACTTGTTTCTGATTGATAAAACACCCTTGACAACCTCTCGACAACAATGATTGATTTACTCTGTATGGTAACAGCAACCATCTGCCTTTACCTTCATTTTCCACTTGTTCCAAGAAAATTCAACAGTGAATGTACAACAATCTTTTCTGTTAGTCCATCAAGTTCTCTATAAATGTTTTATATCAAGATAATTCTGAGTTTTCAGGCGTGGTAGTTCAGATATGGACCCCAGATAAGTCTAATGTAAGCTTGAAATTTGCTCAGGATCAGAGATCTGTGTTACAAACAAAAAAAAGAAACACTTTAAAGCTTCCAATGACCGACCCATTGTTGGAGCTTTGTGAGACCCGCAGATTGAGGATTCATTCCACTGATGTTTTGTGTGATTGCCTGTGATCTCTTAAGTCTGAGACAATCACTTCTTCTAGTATGTCAACAATCATAACACAAAGGTTAATCCTTGAACTTCTCAGAGAAAGCTCCCAATAAATCAGGTAGGTTTAGAGAGTAAATCCACACCAGCCAGCTAAATGCCTGGACCAGCTTCAATTTTTAAATCTCTGTTTGAGTTGCTGACCTTACTCAGACACACTCAGCCAGCTGAATGTCGGCTGTACCTTCAGGTAAACTGGTCTCTTTTCTCTCTCCCTGGGGCCTTCAGATGCTCACTGGAGGATAAAGACGTTGTTAGTATGACTGAAGAATGTTACTTTGGAGACTGAGCTCCGCTGCTACATGAGGTCCTGAGGGAGCAGTACGAACACGAGTGAGATCTATCTCCCTCTCTATTGGTATTGATCCATGCTTAGTGTCGATACCGACACAGGGGGGTAATGATCACAAACAGCCACCTGGACACATATCACCAGAAAATGGACACAAGCATACACACACACGTGAACACCTGCCTGCCTGTACACCAACTCTGTTGAACAAAATGTTCTCTTTCTGCTCCTGCCGCACTGCAGTGCCTCTGCCACGCTGCAACAGCAAAAAGCACACCCGCAATGAGCTCAATTGAGTTGATGCAGCCACAACTGAGGAGAAGGCGCCAAACCCTCCCCTCAGCGCGCACACACACACACACATGCACGCACACACACACCTCCTCCATCTCTAACTCCTCTCCGCCTCCTCTTTTTTTTTTTTACAGCAGCTGAAAGCAAGAGCAGACAGATAAGCAGGCAGCCAGAGACGCACTAATCCTCCCACAGTAAGAGACGCTCGGGATGAGAATCAAGCTGGAGAACAGGAGAGAGAGAGGCTCCCGGGGTAGGGATGTGAGGCTAACGATTAGCAACATGCTAGAGACGAAAGAGGATTCTTAGTTTAGTGTTGTCAGAGTGAAATGATGATTATTTTTATTGAAAGTCTTCATGCACATTGTGATTAAACACTGTTACGTACGGAGCTTCTCCACCCATTTTCTTCCTTTCAGTCCTTCAATCAGCCTCTCTCTCTCTCTCTCTCTCTCTCTCTCTCTCTCTCTCTCTCTCTCTCTCCTCCCACCCACTCATCAGCTCTCTCTCTCTCTCCCTCTCTCTCTCTCTCTCTCTCGTTCCCTCCTCTTTATCTTTCTTCCAGTCAGACAGCCTGATGTAGGTCAGTGCGTCTGGAGCCTGTCTGGAACTGCAGAGCGCCCGAGAGCTCCGCGCCTGGTCCTCGTCGACCCCTGCAGCGGCTGCCCGAGCTGAGGACAGCGCTCTCCGGGCTACATGAGGACAAAACCAGCCTGTCTGACCTGACATGCCCGAAGGAGGAGGATGTTCCTGCAGCTGACGAGAAAGATGAGGGGGGGAGGGGGGTGCAGGGTGATGTGGGGTAACTGTGAGAGGGATTAGTTAGTGTTTGTTGTATGCACGTGGACTGTAGATGTGTATGTAGAAGTAAACAGGGAAGGCAAAGTGAAAAGTTACAAATGAAGGAGATGGAGCAGAAAGTGATGTCACAGCTGTGTGTCACTGCTCTGTGACATACAGGGCTCTGTTCGAGGGGGACACATTCATGCAATGTCGCCTCTCCTTTCTAGAAACAATCTCTCCACTGTCTAACTTCTTCGTCATGCTTTCGTGTCTGCAGCCATCAACGCTTCTGCATAAATCTCAACCCGGCGAACTCCAAACTCCAACCCGAAAACCCCCCGAAAACAGTGTGTTTCATCTTGTCTTTCGCAGTATATCCAATCCAGCAGCGCTCCGTACGGATCCACTTCTGAGAGAAGTCCTCCTGGTAAATGCTGAGTATCCAAAGTGACATCCATCCGTCATGTATGTAGAACGAGTATCGAAGAAAACTAATAACAACAAGGATATTGAATTCTGCAAAAGACCAAAAAGCTGTGATGACTGCTCCATCTTCCAGATTCGGCTTTCCGCTCCCTCACCTTCTCATCTGCTCTCATTCCTCGCTCTTTCCCACTCCTCTGGATTTTAGACAATGCCCCCAAAACGATCGTTGAATCAGACAGTCCGAGTGAAGTTGAGTGCAGCTGTGAGAGTATCTGAGTGTGTGAGCAGGAGTGTGACTGTGCAAGTTTAGTGTGTGTGTGTGTGTGTGTGTGTGTGCAGAAGCAGAAAGTGTTTTTAGGCTCTCCATTTGACTCAGCATCACATCTGGATTGCGCGGCACTAAAGCGCCTCTGTCTCGCTGTGAGTTTGTCTGGGTGCGTAAGTGTGTGTTCTCATGAGTTTGGCTGCATTGCCGTGACACAGCAATCATCTGACCTGCCTCGTCATCACCATCAGGGGCCGGGGATGTTTGGAGTTCCTGGGGTGTGGCACTGCTGAGATGGCCACACCTCCAGCCTGCGTTCATTCGCTCTTCGAGGTGATCTTGACAGCCGTCATTTTGTGCCAATATCGACCCGAGCCTTCGGATTACGACCGTCATGGAAGGAGGAGCGAGCGAATCTCCGAAACCACTTCCTCTTAATCTTTCATTCCATGTAGGCTTTTAACGTGCTGTTCGTTTCACTTTGTTTATTTCCTATCAAGGCCAATCTCTAGCTGAAATATAAACGTAAAGTACGGTCGAGACCAGGGGTGTGCAAACTTCTTTCACAGAGGGGCCACATTTGATTTTGTAAAAACGACCAAAGACCAGCAGCTCTTACTGACATATTTATTAACTGAAAGTAAGACATGAATGCTCTATTACTTTTAGTGATTTCTGTAAAAGACCTGGCAAACAAACTGGTGCCATCTTTACAAACTTGTTAACCAAAGCTCACCTGTCCCTCAGGTGTCTCTTCAGATGATTAGTGGTCAGTTTTCTGCAGTGCTACGTGCTGCGTAAACATCAACAAACTCTACTTCTGACCAAGAAAAAAAATGTTCTCCATTAGGGGGCGATACGGGGAAGATATGTCAGGATTGATTTTATGGCAGGATCAGGATCTGGATTTTATCAGGATTGTTTTTTAAGAGTATTTTGAGATCTCTGTGTCCATGAAGCACGTCTTCACATCATCATAAATGAATTCATTGAAACACATCACTTCTTGAGTTTCTGCAGAATGTGCAGAGCTTTAGCGTTAAACAAGTAGCCTATGCACACTCTAAATGTAGTTTAGTGAGATGCTACTGGATATATTTTGGTTTTGTTTGTGCACTTGACAGAAAATTTAAATGTACACATAATTTATAACATGATTCATTTCAGGGCCGTAATGAATACACTGTAAAATGAAAGCTGGGGCCATGGTTTGGACGTGCCTGGTCAACTCTTTCATCGTGTATTTTGATATACAACATTTGTTGTAAATAAAAAAAGACTGATTCTTTTATTGATCCACTGCACTTAACTGTGTTCCATCTGAATCACAATCAAACCTCTGTTTCTGTGTCTTCAGGATTTAAAAACATTATGACTGGTGGAATGGGTAGGAGGAAAAACTAAGAAAGAGAAACCAAATAACTGCTCCTATGCAGAACTGTCTGTCCTTCTGTGTCCAGTGAAGATGTGGTTTCAGCAAGTAGAAGAAAAATGCTTTAAAACCATCAAGAGAGTCCCCAACGATGAACACAGTTGCATGTGAATCTGTAAAATAAAAGCAAACCCATGTCAACAACTTAATCACACATTTTTGCACCAAACTGAGGACTCGAAAACTGTAAAGTTATTATCAGCTAGCCTCCTTTATTCGTCTGTATTTTGCCTTTTTTTCCATCATGCCCCACGTTTCAAATAATGATCCCTCTGTTTAAGGTTTTTAAGCTATTATTTGTGTAACTTAAAAGATCCAACTTAATGACGCAAGGAATTTGTGGTCAGTCTACTGTTTGTTCCATAGAAATTCTAGAATAAGTGATTTTTTTGTTGTTGTTGTTGTGTAAGTGCTGACAGCAGCAGGTGGGTGATATGCTGAGATGGCCACCTGCACTGTCTGCCACATTCACACTCTACACAGAGATGACAAACAGCATGAAGATGAGTCATACGGAGAGGGAAAGAAAAGGAGAGCGAGTGTATGCAAATGCATCCTCAGTCTTCATTTTTCTCTGTTTATCTGTGGAGTGGAGGGGACTTCCCACTGGTTTCACAACTATCAATCACTGGAAAAGCTCCAGTTCACAAAGCGCTGGATGGGACTCAGTTTGACGAACACACAGAAGCCTTGTTGGGTTTTACTCCTGATTGAAGCAGGCAGGTCAGAGTTGCACATTTTTCCTGCAGCTGAAAAAGTCAAGTACATGGTAATGATGTCTTCACACAGAGACTCACACTTTTCTCTGCTCTCTCTCTCTTCATCTCTGATGTCGATTACTCTCTCCTGGATTTGTCAGAGCCTTGGTTGTGATGGTTAGGCTGGAAAACAAAACACATCTCCTCACTGACATCATCATTGTTCCCAAACCTCACATCTTTTTATCATTGTTCCTTTTAGGCGTTAAAGGAGACATAAAGCTGTGGTGTATTTGAGGTAAACACATGGCCTGGGCTGCTCTGATAATGACACAGAGACCGGCCAATGAGACGGGGCTTTGCATCCCGGCGCTGCCAGAGTCTTCATCTGTCGTCAACAGAGCGGAAAGCTCACTGACATCTGCTCCTCACTCATCAGATAAGATAAAAGTTTACCTGCCATAACCGTTTAAGCTTTGTGCACAGACAGCCAGCTCTTATCAGACAGGTGTGTGAGGAGGGAGCTCATTACTTACAGCCGTGAATTTAGTAAACACATCATTCCAGCATAAGCAGGATTATATCAGATGAAGACCTCATTGGATCACACTAGAGTGAATTAATCCTTTTTTTTCAAATGTAACCAGCCCCAGCCTTCATCACCAGCTGATCAGCTACACAATTTCATGATTGCAGCTCAAAGCAGGCTACAGTACAACACAGATTATAATATATGATACACTCTCACCCACATGAATTAATATGAACACACACAACGTACACTTCATTAGCTCCCTTTAGCTCCAGCCTGACATCTAGTGACACTGGCTGTCATGTAATCCAACATGACACAGACATGTTAACACTGTGGGACTTCAAAGGAGAAGGAGTCTGAGCGTCAGGACATGTGAGCATGTGAGATTATGATGCCAATATCTATATATGAGAGTTCATTCATACCCTCAAGTTTGTTTCATCTCTTTTTGATGATGATGATGATGTGTGAGTGTAGTATTATCACTTGTATCTGCTTCACAGAGCTTGTCTCTGTGATGTAATGATGTGAGTTTTCATGGTATGTTTTTTTTTTTTTTTTAAATAGCTTATTCAGGAAATTTTAGGGGGTTCTGCTCTGCTCTGTGCATCTGTGCAACCCCCCCCCCCCCCCCCCCCCCCCCCGCAGCCTGTCTGCAAATGATGTAACTGCTTTTGTCTTCTCAGCATTTCTTTGCACTCTGTCACACTAAATCTAAATATAGTCGACACTCGTCCACATGAAAGAAGTGGCGTTGTAAGAATATCCATTCCAGCCTCCTCTTGCAGCAAAAGAAAAGGACATAGTGTCCCTTTATAACACACACTAATTTGTGTTTTACACACACATGCACACGCAGAGACATAAAACGCACCACAAGTTCTCCTCTCCTCCAGAGGAGTCTGATAGAAATGAGGTCAGACACACAGATTCTCATTGCACATTATTATTATTATTGCCTGTTTTTTATATTCAACCAATGGGGGCTAAGGGGGCGTGGTTTGTGTGGAAAAATCAGGATGGAGACAGGCTCTGATTGGTGTCTACCTCTCGCGAGGAGGATATAAAACACTGAGGTTCCCGTTGTTATGTTTACAGTAATACACAGAGCGCTCTGAAAGAGGGAGACTATGAGAAAACGCAGATGCTCCATTCAACCACATGGTTCATCAGCAGCACAGACAAGTGCTCCAGACAGCCAGGTTCACACAAGAGACTTGCTCTGCTGCTTCCCACAGCAGAGTGTTTTAAATGTAGCCGGACGAGTTTTCAGTCGCACAGGCAGCTGAAAGTTGCTGTTGATTCTGGATTAATTTTTTTTAGTGAAGCGCTCTGGTAAAAACTGATAAAACGGAATCACTACGGGCTGAGCTGAACAGAACAGACTTGGTGGAACTTTTTACTCCCGAACCTCTCAGTGATCTGACTTTACGGTGACTGAGATTTTTTTTTTAAATCACACCTGAAGTTTGTAGACGCGCTGCTCTGAGCAGTGTGTGTCAGACACAGCAGAGGATGGTGCAGCACATGAACCAGACAGAGAGCGCCCACGCGCATTCCCCATGTGGGGACTCCACGGACACGGGCGAAATGGACTTGGAGATGGATGCGTCTCCACTCTCCTCATCCGGGGAGCGGAGCGACTTAGCATGGTGCAAAACTGCAACAGGACACATCAAGAGACCGATGAACGCATTCATGGTGTGGTCACAGATTGAGAGGAGAAAAATTATGGAGCAGTCTCCGGACATGCACAACGCAGAGATCTCCAAGAGGCTGGGGAAGCGCTGGAAGCTGCTCAAAGACACAGATAAGATCCCCTTCATCCGCGAGGCGGAGCGGCTCAGACTGAAACACATGGCCGACTACCCAGACTACAAGTACCGGCCCAGAAAGAAGGTCAAGTCAGGGAGCGGAGCCAGCAAGCAGACAGACCGTGGGGAGAAGTTTGGTGAGCGCGGCACGAAAGCAAGCGTGAAAAGAAACCCCGCGTCCAAGGGAGGGAGCCGGTCAAGCAAACAAGGTGGGAGCGTGAAAAGTGCTTCGGGGCAGGACTATGCGTCTCCCGGTGACCACCAGGCGCTCTTCAAATCCAGGTCAGCGTCTGGAGGTAGACTGATCCCAGAGAAGCGCACAGGAGAGGCAAGGCGCGCCCACATGTTTGGCGGGGCAGGCAGTCCGGATAGCGACCCACCCTCTGTGGGAGTCCCGGCCAGTCCAACCATGAGCAGCTCGGCAGAGTCTGGCGACCCGCTCAGCCTGTATGAGGAGCAGAGCCCGAAAGACAGCAAGTCATCGCACACTGCGCGCCTCAGGTATGCCAGAGCCTGCTCTCCAACACCGTCTGCGTCCTACTCCTCATCGTCTGTGTCATCCTCGGATGAAGAGTTTGATGACGAGCGGATCGACCTCAATCCGAGTCCAGGTCATGAAAGTATGTCTGTGGGTGGCATGGGCTTCTCTGACTCCGAGCTGGACAGGGACTTGGACTGGAGTTTCGGGGAGTGCGGTGCTGGGTCACATTTCGACTTCCCTGACTACTGCACCCCGGAGGTCAGCGAAATGATCTCAGGTGACTGGCTGGAGTCCACCATCTCAAACCTGGTGTTTACCTACTGAATAAAACCGCCTTGGAGACAAACTGTGACGTCCCCCTACGAGGAGAACTGTTGACCTCACCTAAGCATATACGTCCAGACCACATTATTTCTACAATGCTTCAGCACGGAGAGGGGGAGAGGGAGATCTGAAGGGAAAAAGTGGCCTGTGTGCGCGTTTAGCCCCGGTATGCGCTGCTCACAAACTCGCACAAAGCTGAGAGCGCTTGACGGGGACGCGCAGAGGGAGGGAGGGAGGGAGAGAGGAACGCTTAGTTGGGTTATGGACACGGAAGAGGAGTGAATGTAAGTAAATAGAAGTGAATCACACTGACTGGAGCTCAGATGTTCACAGCAATCCGCGAGGGATGAGGACTAAGACTGAACTTTGTGTCTTGATGTTATTTTTGGGTCGGGAGGGCATTTCCTGGCAAGCTCGCTGTGTCGGGTTTTGTGAAAAGGTTAAAAATCCACATTGAACGTCAAGTTGCTATTCAGGGTTTTTCTTTTAAGTTATACACAGTTTTGATTTCAACACGCATGCCCTTCTTACTGAGGAGGATTTCGTTGCTGTTTAATGCGTAAAATGTTCATAATGCGTAAATGCGCAATTTGTGTGTCCAAAGCACACAATTCACTATCACCAGCTTCTCTTTGAACGGCAGGACTTAAACGGAGACTGATTCAAACTTCAGCTTCTCTTTTCTGAACATTTTTAAAACTCAGTGCACAATTCAGGACCAATGTTCCCGACGCGTATCCTTTCCGCCTAGTACTCCAACTTTGTAGTTCCTCTGTGTCAAACGCCGTTTTTTATATTGATGTATTTATACCGGCCAAACGTTTTTATACATAGAAGTATCGTCCTCGTACAGGTCTCGTTGGTGTTTGTGCACACACGCCTGTCTGTATCCAGCGCGGAAGGGCTAGAAGTGTATCTTATTTAGAGTGTCTGACGTTTCTCACCTTTAAGAAGATTTGAGTGTGTCATGATTTTCTACTTGTATTTTTGTACAAAACCTATAGAAAAGGGTTTTCTGGCGAGTGGGTAGCCCACAACATTGTTGTGTTCATAGCTGTTCGGATCTACATAGGAGTTACAACAACGCGCGGAGAAAGGGAGGGGAGGGGAAGGGAGGGGAGTGGGAGTGGGAGGGTTGGCACAATCTGACCTCACACAGTGTTTACAGTACTTACCCACATGCTTCTTAATGGCACAGTGACTCCAGTTTCACCAGCCCAGTAAACAAAGCATCACTGAAGCTCCCAGTTTGAGTGGTTGCTGTTTCCAGTAAACACAGCACTTCGGTATATGAGTGTAAGACGCCAGAGTCACTGTTTGGATCGAGCTAATACCTCTGTGTGCTTTTTTGTTTTATTTTCTGGATTAATATAAGTTTTATTTGAACCACTGGATGGAATTTCACTCATTCCATTTTGCCTAGACTTTGGAGGAGAGAGGAGTAAGAAGTGCTTCATCTGTTATTGCGCAATCTGCATCAAGAACTAGTATTTAACCTTTCTGTACCTGTTTGCTCGGTATATCAGGCTAATTGTTTTCCTATATTATGGCATGGCAAATAGCATTTGTATTTCAGATTCAGGTATATGTAGCTATAGCTGTTGTGTTTAAGATTTTTAAAAGAATAACATGAAGATATTTATGTAAACTGACTGTACTATAAGCAAAGATTGTGTGTTTTATGTTTGATGATGACCAATGAAAGGCATTAGGACTTTGGATACTCTTCTGTTAAAACTGATTGTGGTCCAGGAGTTTTTTCCCCCCCTGTTTTCACTTCAAAGCATCTTTCTGTCACCCCCCCTTTCATTTGTGCAATATATGCTGTGTATGACCATGTTTTGTCTCATCATACGAACGTCATTTGATGTTTTATTGCTCAAAACCAGCAAATCTTTGGGTCAATCACTGCCTCTCAGACCTCTGTACAGATTGTTGTTTTATAATTTGTTTTTTTCTTTTCTTCTAAGAAGGAAATAAAATCAGCTGGAACTGAAAAGTACAAACTGTTTTCATGTCTCTTCTTTTTTTTTATGAGCTTCTTAACCTAGTAGAAATGCTAATGTGAGTGCCCCCAGTGGCTTAGCTCAGAGGTGTTCTAGCCTTGTGACAGATAAGACCATTTAAATCAACACAGAGGTAAGAGTCTGCTCAAGAAGAGGTGAGTCTTTGTTGTCAAATTCAAGGCCAAGCTTTATTTAAAAGATCCAATCTGACATCAGATGTTTACACTCTGTGTGCACGCAGCTGAATATGCAGCTTGTTGTTGCTTGTTGGTGTGTGTGTGTGTGTGTGTGCTTAAGTGTACAACTGCATGTGTGAATCAATACGGAGCCAGTGAATCAATAGGAGTGGTCTCTCTCTCTTTGTTGTATTCTGTCTGACTCTACACGTGCTGCAGAAAATGTGGCTGTCATGGAAACACTGTATCCAAGAGAGATGCTGCAACAACCCATGCTGCTGCTGCCGCTGCTGCTGCTGTGTGTGTGTGTGTGTGTGTGTGTGTGTGTGTGTGTGAGAGAGAGAGAGAGAGAGAGAGAGAGAGAGAGAGAGAGGGACACAGACTGATTCATTGGGTTGGGGTGGGGTAATGGGGGTGTCAGACATTTCTGCAAGGCATGACTGGAATAAAGTAGGATTAGGAGGTGTGTGTGTGTGTGTGTGTGTGTTTGTGTGTGTGTCTGTGTGTGTGTGGTGTGTCTGTGTGTGTTAAAGAAGGAGGGAGAGGAGTGTGCAGGGGGGTGTTTGTCTGTCTTGGTGGATCATGCAGGAGACCACTCCCATATCCAATTAATTCCTCCTGGATGCTTTCATTTGTCTCGTACATCTGATGAAAAAGAAGGAAAGAGAGGGAGAGAGAGAGGGAGAGGGAGAGGGAGCCCCAGAGGTACAGTATTTAGTGTGTATCAATTTATGCCCTATTCCACAAGAGACATTGGTAATTATTTCCATCTCTCTCCCCGTCAGGAGAACAGGGTCATCTCCAGCCTTCCTCTGACATGTGGAGTCGGGTAATGAGAAAGATAAGGCACGGTCATTACACACACTGTCTCAGAGACGAGACGCTGGCCCACAGATGTCTGCAATAAGCTTGTAATCACACAGGAAATAGAAATGTCCCGTCACCCCCAGATTTGATAGATATTGGGAGATAAAGACATTGTTGCTGTCCTCTCTCTCTCTCTCTCTCACACACACACACACACACACACACTAATCCAAGGCCTGACCCACGAAAAGATGCATCAATGAGTGACGTGAGTATTCACAGGACAACTGAAGGTAATGTCTACAGGACCCGATCACAGCAGTTTGTTAGAGGTCTGGAAAGAGTTAATTAGTGATCTCTACCAAAACCACAATCTAACATCAGAGTTTGTAGCTGTGAGCATGAAGTGCACAAGTCCACATTTAGTTCTTTAAAACTGTCAAAGCTGGGACAGAGTTTCATCCGTTTATGAACTTGCTTTTCAAAAGATTAAAGTGTTATTATAATGAATTGTTTACAGTTTCTTTACAAGTCAAAATATAGTTTCAAAGCTGACATGTTGTTTTAAATCATAATTAAGAGGAAGAAAAGGAAGAAATAACTGAGTGGTTTAATACGAAAATGTACTTACATATACACACCTGTACTTCACTGTTTTTCATTTGCTCATATTTTTTCTCTTATCTGTCCTCTTATTTATCTCCAAACTCATGTGACCCCTTCAAGATTCATGTCTGTGAGTTACAAACAGCCTGACTTCACTCTGTCTCTGCTTGATCTCTATATTCTTTGTTTGCTGGTTCACTCAGTCATTTCTTTTCATTCATGCTTACATGGATTCTTTCATTGTTTATTCTTTCATTCGTTCATTCAACTTGTTTTTTTTGTTTATTCATTCTTTCACTCATTTATTTCTTCTGTGTATGTTCATTCATTAATTTGTTTCCTTGTTCTTCATTCATTCATTCATTCATTCATTCATTCATTCATTTGTTCATTAATTTTGTCATTGTTCTATCTTTCATCCATTCATAACTTGTTCATTCACTTTTATTGATTTATCCATTTGTTCATTCTTTCATCCATTCATTTTCTGTTTTTTTTTTTTTAATTATTTAATCACTGTTCCTTGGTTCATTCATTTTTTCATTTCATTCATTCATTCATTCATTTCTTTGCTTTTTCACCAATAAATAAATAAATAAATAAATAAATCAGTTTATACTCTTTTTTCCCTACTACATGTGTTTTTTTTTCTTTTTAGGCGACCCTTGTTTATGTTTAGCTTTAATTGTTGTTGTTTACAGTTTTGTGGTGCATTTTTGTATTTAAGAAGTTAAAGTTTTTCCTAACAGCGATCTCATATAAGAGAAAGAGATCACATCCAAGCTGAAACTCTTTCAGGCTCAGTATTACAGGAATAACAGAGATCACAGTAGGACCACCTGACTTTAGTTTGCTGTTATTTAACTAAAATGTTTTTGTTTGTTTGTTTTAGTATTCAACTAGTTAGGGCTATTGAAGAGATACTAGTGCAGAAACTGACACGTGATATTGAGGATACAGAATAAAAGTTCAAAGGGCCTTCCTTAAGTTCCTCACAAGATGTGCTCGTAAACACCGGGCAGACAAGACACAGTATCACTCCACCTTCATCCAGAATTGGACCTCAGGGTGCAATCAGACATTGTGGCACGCTGTGTTCCCCACACAGAGATCTCATTGTTAAGCACTGTGCTGAAACAATCCAGCATGATGGAGCGACTGTGAGTCATAGTGGTAGGTGTTGTGCTGTAGTATGCTTGAAAAGATAGGAACAAGTTCTGAGAACACCGAGGCATGGCTCATAATTTCTAAAGGCGTATGTGGCTGAGTGCACAGTCTGGTTCTCTCCAGAAAAGAACACCGTGCAAACAATGTTGTGCAATGGAGCGCTGACACTGGCCTGATAATGTATCTATTAAGCTTCCCAGACATGACGAAGCCACAGCACTTTTTATTTGTTGTTTGGATTGTATGTCTCTGAAAGATGAGACTACATCCTGGGACAGACAATCTCTGCACTCTGCATTTAAATGTTCAAATCTATATCTGTCATTGTTTGTGTGATTTTACCCACATTACATTGTCTCCTTGAACAGTTGTCACAATTTTAGCTCAAAGCTTTAAGCATGAGGAAAACAAAACTAAGTAATGTAATCAAAGGAAAATGTGAGATTGGTAGATTCAAATCAACTTCATTAACTAAAACAAAGGCAGATTCAGCCCAGGGAAACATCAACCACTCACATACACAAAGGACTTTTTTCACCAGGCCGTGTTACCTCTGGTGGTTCAGAGCCAGCTCACAATGTCCTACATTTGTGAAAGTACACATTCATAAACTGCTGAATGTCACCAGAGGCGATATGGAGCTCAGAGACTTGCTCAAGGACACTCAGGCCTGTGACTGCTGGGATTGAATCACCAAACTTCCGAATGAGAGCCAACCCCACTCTACCACTGAGCCACAGCTCACACTTAAAGGCTAGACAAGTTGAGGTTTCTTCCTCCAGAGCTCTGTCTGGTCCATCTCTGCTCTGCTGCTATTTGACTCCAAGCCCCCTCCTCTGTCAACACCCACCAGCTGCATTTTCAGGAACACCAAACAGCTGGAATCATGAGGCCAGTGTTGAACAGGAACGTCACTACAAATAGCAGTGTTAGTATTTAATCTACATTTTACAGTAATGATTTGGTAGCATCATTGTTTATGAAATCAAATCATGTTTCAATACCTTGGGCGACTTTTTGGTCATGTAGTGCAGTAGCCAACGCAAAAGTTAGATTTTCCGAAACATTTTAAAATGATTGAAGCTGAACTGCTTGAGGCAGAGCTTTCTGCTGCGGTCTCATCTTACACTTTTAGAGATCAGAGTGTGACGTCATCTTCATGACGACATGTCTGTGTAGACCAGCTGAAGCAAAAGTAAAGTCGTATTATGATCATGTCACACAACAATCCTTGAAGTGTTGCCTGCAACTTCATTGCACACACACAAACGCACACACACAGTTGTTCACTTCACTGAGAGATGGCAGAGTAGGAAGGTTCAGAGAAGGCGTCATCATGGCCCTGCCTCAACAGCCACATGAGTTTCTGTTAAACAGTGATGAAAAATTGTGTTAGGGTGTTTACTGTGCCAACCCAAGGTGAAGTTTCTGTCAACTTTCAAGATGTCCCACCTAAAGTTGAGAGCCCATCTTCAGGTGATTCCTGAATATGCACAACCAGCAGTTAAACAACCATCATCATATATCAACACAAACAAGCTACTGTACATCAGCTAATACTTTGCGTGGCTATAAATGAAATAAATTAAGCTTGAGATGGTGGCAGTGTGTGAGTGTAGGGTGGGGGATTAAATACTTGAACTGACACACATAGCAGAGAAGAGTAAAAAAAAAATCTGTATTATTCTGTTTAACTTTTAACACTAACAAATGGCTCCAAAAAAAGAAAAAAAAAGAGATAAACTATGTTAAGTGGTAGAGGAAAAGTTATTTCACATGGATGACACTTAAGAATTAAACCTTGTTTTAAGTTAAAACTGATAATTAAAAATATATATATAATATGAATACCAAAATCCTTTATAAGACTGTAATGGCTTACTTTATATCTATATGTGTAGGTAGATTATATCAAATTTAACCTTTTATAAACTTGTAAGAAGTGTTTGTTGATATGAGCTACTGCTTATACACAGGTGAGCAAAAGCAAAAGTTATTGATTAATAACAAAGAAGTTAACAGCTTCTTTCAGTTTCATTAGTCCCTAAAATACATTGAGAATTAAGTCAGTTCGGTGTGGAGTAACAAAGTAACATGAATGTATTCAGCTACTTGTTTGTTGTAGCTCAGCTTGCTACATCTCTGTGGGTCATAGCTTTAGCGTAGTGAAGCTTAATTTAACATATAACTTGTAGCTTTAGCTCACTACATTTTCCAAGTAGCCTCCCCAACGCTGCATTAGACCGAGCAGTTCCTGTGGAGTGACTGAATCAGATGATGAGCCTGTCCTCCTCCATGTTTTCTTTATCGGCCTCTGAAAACTTTAACATCTAAAATACACCAGATGTGTCTGCAGTCCAGCTCCGCTTCATCATGGCACCGGATCAGATAGGTTTCCATTCAAGCTAATGTGTCAGCTAATACTGGATCTGCTCTGCTGCGGTCCAGCTGCATGCCTAGTCCAGCAGGTCCAGCAGGTTCCAGCTATTAAGCATCCATCCTATTTTTGCTGGATTAAGGAGCTGCGACGCTTGAATTCATTGTAGGGGAGATTGAGCAGGACAGGAGGTAGTGCACTGAAACAACCTAGAAAGAGCCAATGACAAAATAAAACAAACTGTGTCAAAACCAGATCATACTTAGCTTTACCATTGTAACAAAACATGCCAGGAGTCAAAAGGTCAGAAGCTATCAAGGGCCAAGAGCAGAAACGAGGAGAAGCTCATCATTGAGGTGAAAGACCACAAAGTAACAGTAGTTTATATCAGATAACAGAAACCCAAACTTTCCAGGGGATGAATTAAAAGAAAAGTAATTAATAAAAGATTTCTTCAACAAGCTGTTCACCCATGGTAGACGCACAAAAAGTCACAGAAAAGGCAGAGATCACAGCCAGTCACTCCCCTTGAAATCCCTCTGCATCATCAATGTACTCATGTGTGTTTGCTTTTAATTTTTTATCACATACATACTCACAGGATCACAAATTACAGTGAGAGCTCCTCGTTCTTGTGACTCCAGCCGTCTGTCAGTCCTGCAGCTTGCCGGACTGAACAGGCAACAGAGTAAAGCAGACAAAACAGATCTGGTGTATTTGAGGTGTAACGGCTCCTAACTCTGCTCACTGTGATGGTTTGTTGCTGAAGTTAGGGGGAATATGATGCAGCGTTTTATTCTGAAATTCAACCCGGTGTTTAATTATGTTTCAGTGCCTAACTTCCTGTTCGTCTCTTTCTGCTCTGTGCTGATGCTTTGTGTTCCAGCATCTCACAAAAATAGAAATCTTGGGGGCTGGTATAGGGTAAGTTACACGCCACAAGAGGGTAATAACTGGAAATTACCCGAATAACCTGGTTATGAGCCTCATTAGGGTCTCTTGTATTAGTGTTATGGTGCAGCTTCATTCATTTCCGTTCACATGGTAAATATTTGTAGCTCAGTCTCTGATTGTATTATTTTTATTTGCTCGTTGCTTGAGGTGTTTATGTCTAAAAACACAATGAATGGCACTTCAGAAATCTGAGACCTCTGTGGCTTTGGCCAATGTAGAAATGTAGATATACTGTGGTGCAACCACTTAGCAACAGGAGAAGTGACTAAGCCGCTTTGAGGTTGTTCAGACTTCATGTCAACATGTCATTGGAACACCAGCTTAAAATATAAGCATTTGAACCACAGGTCACCAGAGATTAAATGCAGGAACCTTTCACCTTCATCAGACTGAAAAATATTTCAAGTTGATGACTAACTTTTTTGCTGACACAAGTTGTGCTTGTACTCTCTCTCTCTCTTACACACACACATACTATGTTATTAGCAGAGCAAAGCAAGTTATTACAGACTGAAGTGATGAAGGCATGTTAAAATATAACACCTGGTGTTCTGGGTATATCAGCCCTGCAGATTACCTTTTAAATTAAAATAACTCACTGACTGAAGAAGGATGAAACGAATGAAACAAGATAGAAATTATACACACACAGATCAACATTATATTTCATAAATGTGCTGAATAATTGATGACTTGTTGCTGTTCAGCTCTTCTTCTGTCTACAGGAGGTACAGTGCATCTGAGTATTCACAGCAACCACCTCTTCTCACATTGCAAATAAGACAGTCTGGTACCAAGTCAGGCAGAGTCTACCATAAAAAACCTTAAAATAGAAACTGCTGTACTCACCTTCACACTCAAAATTAGACCAGGTCCTTCAGTTCAGAGTGGTTGGTTATTACAATCAAAGACTCTTTCAGCATATGTTAACGGTTAGGGGTCCACATGCATTTTGGCAGTAGAACTACTGAGGAGTGCAACAGTTTGTCAAGTTACACGATGGAGGTAACCACCAATGCTCACGCTTGATGAATGTTAAATGATCCCCCAGCTCTGTGCGAAATCAGTGAGTGGATAGAGGTCGTTACATGGACGAGTGGATGAGTACGTACTCTTTTTATGTTATAAACATGATCGTCATCCACAAGGTATGCTAAAAGTTGCCAGTCAGCATGGTCACTCAGAACACCAAAAATCCAGCTACTCTGAAAAAGAAGAGATTGAGTCAAGAATTGTTTCTTTGGTTTTTGGTTTCAAATAGTAATAAAATGTACATCTGTGGTGGTTATTAAGAATTGTGTTTTTAAGTGTCCTGTCTCGTCTGCTTCTGTCAGTTTAAAGTTCATGTATGAGCTTTTTAAGGCATTTGCCAGATTAAGCCTCTGAGGCAATGACAGTGCTTTTTAATATTAAAACAAGCCCCCCCCCCCCCCCCCCCCCCCAAAAAAAAAAAAAAAAAAAAAAAAAAAGAAAGATAATCTAATGCTTGTCACTGTGGTTACCTTAAACAGTGCTTCTGATCTATTTTGGATTTTCTTTGTCCTCTTAGTTGGCTCATTAAGGGCACTCATATGTGTCCCTTAGTGAACTCAGCATCCAAGCTACTGCAAGTTGTTCTCTAAATTCAGGAAAGTTGATAAAACTTCAGAGATCTGATAAATGAAATATGTAAATGTTAAAGGCCTCTTTTAAATACTCATTTTCTTTAGCAGCCTGAGTTTACTCAGCCAAAGATGGAGGTATTATTCTTAATCTGAGAAGCATCTGTTCAGATCAAGTTAATCTGAAAATGAGAGTCTAAAGACCTCATTCTCAATTCTTCACATATTACTGCTAGTACATTTACCTTTGTTTAACTGTGATGCATTACGTTAAGAAATTAGGTTAATCATCTCCTCTTTCCATGACTTACTCCCTCAGCTCCTGAAGTTAAAATGTCACTTCCTCAATGAATAAAGCATTAAAAATAAAAAGAAAAGATATGCAGAGAGCCTCAGACCCCATATATGCTTGCATGTTTCTTTTTTTTTTTTTGCGTGCATGTGGGTGTGTGCCTGTGTGTGCACTGCTGCATGTCTGCAGGATGTTGTTTTGACATGCCTTGTCTTCCATTCTGTAAAAAGAAATAATAAAAAAAACAAAAACAAAGACAGTCACTGCCGGATCCAGACAGCATAACTAATTAGTCACACACACACACACACACACACACACACACACACACACACACACACACACACACACACACACACACACACACACACACAGCATAAATACATACAGTAGCCAGTGAGTAAAATATGATGTCACCTCCATAATCATAATTACCCGTCATATATCATGTGAAGTGACACCCTGTCACAGAGTGAATGGATGTCCTATGGCTGCACTCAACTTCTGGGTTCCATTGCGCCATCCAACTTCATGTCGCTGAGATTCATCCATTTTTTTTCTTTTGTATTGTTTAGGTTTATTTTTCATTGTTCATCATGACCCCTTGAACGATACATGCTCTTTAATGGCCCCCATCATTGAGTAACTATGTGAAGCTGACAACTTTCCTGCAGAGCGGGGCTTTTAACCTTTCGGTTGTTTGTCTTCATCTATCCATCCATTCATTCATCTTTTATTGCTTAACTGGGTCCAGGTCATGAGGGCAGTAATGTCATCAGCTGAGACCAGTGACCTATATCCTTGGCCACTTCTGCCAGCTCTTCTGGGAGAATGGCTTTGGCATTCCCAGGCCAGTCAAGAGATACAATTTCTCCATCGTGTCCTGGGTCTACCTCGGAGGCTCCTCCCACCTGGGCATGCCTGAAACACCTCTGCAGTGAGGGGTCTGGGAGACATCCTCACCAGATGCCTGAACCACCTCATCTGGCTACTCTTGATGCACTGCGAAGGAGCAGCAGCTCAACTTCAAGCCTCTCCTGGATGTCCAAGCTCCGAACCCTATCTCTGAGGCTGAGCCCAGACACCCTGTGGAGAAAGTTCATTACAGTCAATTGTCATTTACGAAATAACTTGTCCTTTCTGTCACTATCCACAGCACGTGACCATAGGTGAGGCTCGGAACGTGACTCCTTCTTCTACAGGTATTGTATCTGCGTCACTGCCAACGCCGCCATGATCCATCTGTCAATCACCCATTCCATTTTCCCCTCACTCGTGAACAGGATCCAGAGATACAAGAGCTGATTGATAAGTTGTGAGCCTCATATTTAAGGATTTGACTTTTGGTTGACACATTGCATCATTTTTCAACATAATCCATTTCAGTATCTCTACACCTTTCCAAGCAATGTTTAAGGGCCTCATTGCCACTTTTGAAGAGTTTAATATTTTCTCTTAACTGCCTAAGAAGTGATGCATAATGTGTTCCATTGATTGTTTGTCCTTCAGCCAGAACAATATCATGGACTTTATTGACCATTCCTGGGGTTTCTAACAGTGACAGGCCTTCCAGGACGGGTGTCACTAGTGTTGTTGCCATATCAGTATGGATATCCTTAGGTGATAGACCTTTCTTATGCAAATATTGAATCACTGCTCTTTCAGTGATTTTGTCCATTTTGCTTTGGTCACTTGCCTTGTTTACTTCAGAGAGCTACCTCTTCAACATACACTGACCAAATGACACCAGTCTGCAGGTTCAAAGCCTTAAATAGTCAGGGAATGGTAGAGCTGAAAAGGACCACCCTGCTTAACTTCTTCAATACAAGGCTCACAACTTATCAATCAGCCCTCGTACACACTTTCACACACGCATTCATTTACTGTTTCAGTACCATACAAGGCAAATGGCCAATTTACCTGCTAACGTATTCAAGCACATTAATAAAGCCCAGTCCTTGCCTGTGGGTTCTGTTTCTCACCAAAAGATACTTTGACATAGACAGAAGGGCTAACAGATCAAACCCCTGCCCCTCCAACATGTGGCGCACACATTCTACCTCTGAAACACAGCCACCCTGATTGCTCATTAATCACTGTCAATAGGCAGAGTAGTAAATAAAATCTATAGTTATCTAATTTAAAGAGGGGGTATTATTGTTTCCATTATTGTAAACATGGTTATAAAGTTACAATGCTGGCTGTTCATACTAAATGAGTGCAGATTTTAAAACAGCTTTCATCTGTTTCCAAAATTGAAAAAGGACATTTCTGGTACCCACTTTCAGTCACATGATGATGTCATACATGAAGTGGAGGACTTTCCGTACAGTCAAGAAAAGGACTTCTTTAAAAGTGGCTTTGAGGCCCATACACATCACTGGCAAAGGTGTATAGATACTGAAGGGGATTATGTTGAAAAATAATGCAATATGTCCGCCAAAAGTGAAACCCTTAATTATGAGGCTCACAACTTATCAATCAAACCTCGTAAAGCAATTTGATGGTCTAAAGTCTAGAGAAAGGGCCCCATAAACATAAACACAGTCCAAACAAATAATCACTACGTGAAGAAATGCTTACACTGAATTAAAGGTACATTACAATTTTACATACATATATAAAGCTAATTTGAAGGTAATTTGCTGGCATCTACATTTTAACACAGGCTCAGACCAGTGCAGTGGGTTGGTATACATATCCTTGTAAGAGTGAACTAAATGGTACACACTATAAAGTACACGTGTGCTTGTCCTTTGCGTCTACATAGGAAAGTGCCCTTGCTTTATGGAAAAACAACACAGCGAGTTTTCATTCCCTGTGGACAGACTCTCTCTCTGTCTCCCTCTCTCTCTCTCTCTCACACACACACACAGACACACACACAGACACACACACACACACACACACACACACACACACACACACACACACACACACACACACACACACACACACACATTCATGAAGCAAACTGCTGATGGTGCAGAATAAAGCAGCTTCCCTGTCACTGAAGCCCTTGAAGTGTGAAGCAGCTCCTTCTGCTGTTCAAGTCAAACCCACACCTCCACTTCTCACACTGCCGCCTCCTCCTCTTCTTTCCCCATCTACAGTCCCTCCCATCTCCCTTTTTCTATACTCACACTAGTTTAATACATTAACTGGTCTGCTGTGACTCTTGTGAGGAGTGATACTGTCAAAGTATCACTCCTCACATGAAGCCACACCAAGATGATAAATTGTTCCCTTTCTCCCAAACCACATTGATTGTTGCAACCTTCTACCTCTTCCTTCCTCTTTTCTCGCTCTGAATCCACACCTTTCTTGACATACGGACACAGACACACATCTCTCTTCCTATAAACACACTCAGCAGCTTCCCATACAGTTATTGTAGTTCACACACTTGATAAATTAAACACAGATTCTCTGAGCTATATTTGCCCGCTCCTTGCACTGCTGTTTTTTTTTTTTTTTTTTTTAACTTGTGCAATCTTTCCTTACATAAGTGGACTGAGGCAGGCGGGGTCATTACATCTGATACAGTGCACTCTGGAGGAGCACTCGGTATGTTTGTATGCTGCCTCCCGTCTAGACACTGTCAAGGTCAAACATGGGCAGACTTAGAATATTGGATACAGAGCTTCTTCAGACATTTATATTTTATTTTTATCTCAGTTTTTATATTCTAGGAAATATTTGAAAGCATAAGCAGGGCATTCAGGTTGAGTATGAGCAAGGTATTAGGTGAAGGGAGATGATGAATAAAAGACTGCTATCCATCCACTTTTTCTCTGAAGCACACTCCTATGCTCTGGTGTCATACATTTTTGTAAACAATACCTTGTTGTCATGTTCAAAGGTCACGGCTTTTGTTCTGAATCTCTTCTTTCCTCTTACATGAAACTTTTTGTCTCCCTTTTTAAAATCAAACTCTTTAGGAAATATTTATGGTGATGCCACAAAAAAGTTTTTGAAAATCGAGCCTTTGGGGGAGCTTAGTATGTGAGTTGCACCCATGAAAAAAATTGCCAAATTTTCTTATTGGCACTGCCGAGTCAAAAGGTTTATGTACGGGGAAAACAGAATGGCTGCTGTGGCTCAGTGAAGGAGTCGTTGCTTCTTGATCAGAAGGTTCGCAGATTGATTCCAGCTCCTGCAGTCACAAACTGAAGTATCCTTGAGAAAGACACTGGACTTCAAATTGTTGTTTAGTGTGGTTCATGCCGAGCCACTGGGAGGTCACAAGCCAGTGTTCTCATCAGTGCAACAGTCCTAAGCCTGGATAAAACAATCCTTGTCAAAATGCTTCCAGATCGATCAATCTTGTTTTGAGATTGGAGCAAAAAAAAAAAAAAAAAAAAAAGGAAACGTACAGGGGACTTCTTTTAATGTCAATCTGTTTTTTTTCCTATACTAGTTAAAATCAAAGTTGTTTTTTCCATTTCATTTTTTTTTTAGATTAAAAGTCATGATTATACATTAAAATATTAAATATATATCTTCTGGCTTCTCAAAGCGTTGCACACTGTGTGCAGTTTCCTTCTGTAACACATTCATTTATGAACTGATGGCAGACGCTCCACACCCACTGATTAAATTGACATTCACGCATAAACTTATTCATGCAAACTGGATGACGTAACCAAATTCAACATCTTTAAGTGATACAGCTTGGGTACATTGTTGTCATTAGGTGCTTTACTCTTTCTGGTGTCTGTAATCCAGAGAACGAGAGCAAGAAAATGAAGGGAGGAATTCTTTCCTCCACAACTTTATGTGCCAGCATTAGGATATATTATCCAGATGGAGATCTCTATAGGTGTATATTTAAGCACAATGTGAGGCAGGAATAAACCATGTAAGTAAAGTGCAAAAGGGAGAGAGAGGAAGAGAGCTAGGCAGGGAGAGGTAGATGAGTTCATGGAGAGCACATCTGTATCAGTCATTTCTCTACAAGGTAAGGAGAGGAAGCAGGCAGTAAAGATAAATGTCCCATGATGCTCTGAGAGTCAGCCAAAGCAGGGTGTGTTCAAACCGGACCATATGGTGACTGAGAATGTAGGAGAAAGAAAGACTTTATCGTCTTATTAGAGTTCAAAATAAAGTGAAACCACACTCCCTGATGTTTGTTTTTCTCACTGCGTCGGCCATGTTTTAAACAGTCATGTGATTAAATCCAGAGAAGACAGAGCAAGGAAGTCAATTTTCTGATCAGAATATAGAACAGTGTTTTCAATATTTTTGATTTAATTAATTAGCGTTGCACAATACTTTTGTATGCATTAAAAAAAGATTACATCATTCGTTCACAAAAAAATGTAAGATTCCAATTTCTTCTTTTTTGGTCTTTGGCTTTAATGTGAGAGGACAGGATTGTGGATAGAGTAGGACACAGGGCAAGAGAAGAGAGGGACACGTGAGAAAGTCACTACAGGCTGGACTTGAACTCCTGGATGCCAGCTCAAGGGCTTTCATCTTTAGAGCAACCTAAACCACTGGGCTATCTGTGCTCCAAGGTTCTGACTTACAACAACAAATGAACATAAAAAAAACAAACAAAAACATTTCTGAAGCACTACTGTACTTAATATGGCTGGGGCGATGCGCTTTCCTCCTGATTTGATTCTTTACGATTTTTGAGGTGCAGATTCGATTTAAATTGCGCTTCTTCAATATCAGAAATTTTTGTGATTTTACTTTACCCTTATTTAACACCAGCCCATGTAAAGTTGGATGATGATGCTGTTAACAGACTTTATCAGGAGTCATATTTCCCCCCAGAATGAACATCACATGTAAGTCAGATTTTAAGACGTATTCAGGGGATCTGACATCATGGAAGACAAAACTTTCAACCCCCCCCCACCCACCCACAAAACACACACACACACACACACACACACACACACACACACACACACACACACACACACACACACACACACACACACACACACGTTCTAACCCTAACCCTAACCCTAACCCACACACACACATTTTTTAAAGACATATCAATACTTTCTTTTTTTCCCCATAAATTATCAAATATCTTGAATTTTTTTATCTCAGTAATAACTTTAATACCCTTTACAGATAGTTTTGATTGCATTCAGTTTGTATTTAACTACTTTACAAAGCACATGTGAGCCATAAAGAACCTTCAGAAGCCAAAAAGATCATCTCAATTATTCCATCAAATTCTATATTTCAACAGGGACGTGATATGAGGCCTTTAGAGGGTATACACTTCTGTTACATTTAACATTTTATTTACCATATTAGCCCTGCAGTGGTAACCTGTCCAGAGTGATATTCTGGGTTATTCTATGGATTGTATAGGATAGGCAAAAATAAGCCTCAGCTTCAGCTTTTTCTTTTTCTGTTACAGAGTTTATTTATTCATTTTTTTGTTAGTAGTATTATTATTAGTTTTATTTTGTTTCCATACTGCAGACTGTAACCAAAATAAAATATTTTTATCATAATACCCTGCCTCTCACTCAGTGGCAGCTGGGATAGGCTCCAGCCTCTCCTGACCCTGGACAGGATACAGATGAATCGACTGACTGTTGATATTACTGACTGAATACAGTGGCTCCTTGATTTAATGCATTCACAGTGTCTTACTGTCAATACACAGCTTTCTTCATTTTAAGCAGACTATCAAAATGATGAAATGATTTCCACAGGAAATATTTCCATGCAATAATTACTAAGATAGCTGCACTGTCCATTCTGTTAAAAGCTGAAGCTCTGAAAATGGCCTGGTTTAGACCGGGTCAGGTCATAGATTATAGTGGATCCTGCCTGTTTCTGTTTTAAAACAGCAAGTAAAATAACTGGGTCAGTTTCACTGTGGGAACTAAAAAGAAAAAACAATTCATTAGACAACTCATCCATTTTCCTCCTCCTGTATTTGTTCCTGTCCTCTGTTGCTCCCACTGTCTGCTTCCTCCCTCTCTCTGAGATCCTTGGGAAAGTCCCAGTCACTCAGCAGTCCCTCACTCTCAGACTGGAGCACGGTGAAAGTAGGTCCAAGAGCCAACAGCAAGGCTTGTTAATGTTGTTGTTGTTGTTGTTGTTGTTGTTGTTGTTGTGTGCGTACTGACAAGCATTGATATACATTCTCCGGTTACTATATTAGGTGTTACCATGTTAGTAGAGTGTTGGACCTCCTATTGCCTTCAGAGCTGTCTTAATTCTTTGTGACACAGATTTAACAAGATGCGGGAAACATTTGGCTGAGATTCTGGTCCACATTAAAATGAAAGCATCACAGTTGTTGTAGATCTCCCATTCCACCACATCCCGAAGGTGCTCTATTGGATTGAGATCTGGTGACTGTGAGAGCCATTGGAGTAAAGTAAATTCATTGTCATGTTTGAGATGATTTGATCGGGTACTTTGGCTTCCTCCCACTGTTCAAAAACAAGCTCACCAGATTCACTGGTCACTCTAAATGCCCATAAGTGTGAGTGAGTGCCTGATAAGTCGTCTTTCTCTGGTATCAGCTCTGTGATTTGCTTAAGTACTGTTGAGGATGCACCCCACCTCTAGCCCAATGACAGTTGAGATATGCTCCAACCCCAAGTTAAAGGATGGATGGATACTACCACTGCATAGCATCTCCAGTCTGGATCTGGCCAGAGAACTTCATCTACATCACATTCTGTACTGATCCTTGGGGGAAAAACACCTTGAATACCTGATCCACCCCTGGCATGCATCTACTGTTACATCTATTCAAAGGAGTTTATGTTTGGTGTGGGAAAAGACTACGCTTTGGGCCGGCTGTGGATCAGTGGTAGAGTTGCCTTACAATCAGACGGTTGTGGGTTTGATTCCAGCTCCTGCAGTGACATGCCGAAGTGTCCTTGAGCAAGAAACTGAACCCCCAAGTTGCTCCCAGTGTTGTTCAGTGGTGTTTGAATGTGAATGTATTAGATATAGCTGATGGCTTCTGCCATAGTATCAGCCTGCCATCAGTGTGTGAATGTGGTGTGATTGGGTGAATGGGGCTAGCAGTGTAAAGCACTTTGAGTGGTCAGAAAGATTAGAAAAGCACTATATAAGTACTGGTCTATTTACACTTCAACATTTTTAACACATGAAGTACTATTCCCACGGGATAAGTATTATGTGGGGACCCCTGGTAATTTCAGAATCACCCCCTGATGGCAGTTTTTGGTGTGTTCACACGGGATAAACAAAGCCTGTAAATAACTTGGCGTTTCTCATGTTTCTGATTGAAATCGCTGCACAGACCCACCGTGTGTGAGCGGCAGCACCTCACTCTGCAGCGCACAGCCAGCTGCACATTCAGATAAAAGAAGAAGACGTCCACATCTTCCTTCAGTCTAACTTTTTATTTTTTGTGCATTGAAAACTTCTGGACATGTTGAATAATTTTAATTATTTTTAAACTTAAAAGTTATAAAGCAAAACATCAGTTTTCATTGAGTCCTACTCCAGATTTTATCGATAATATGACTGTGAGCTCTGAGACAGTGCGTCAGTGCCAACCTGCTGCACACAGAGAGACTCCAGATCATATTTTAAGTTACTTGTTTTAAGACCTCTTGAGTTATGGAGCTGTCTAACTGTCTGACTGTAGTATGTTTTACTTATCATTATCATGATTGTGTTCTCCTAATATCAGTGTATAATGACATGAGACAAGTGACATGCTTTTTTTCCAATGTTATATTTACGTTCATAAATCAACATAGGGGTACACAGTCTTCTTCTTCTTCCATCTCGTCTGTCCAAAGTGTTGTTAAAATCTTCGTTTAGACTGACCAACTCTGTCTGAATTATATTTGACTGGAAAAGGATCAGAAAAAGCTGCAGAGACCATCTTAAAACTACCATTACCACCCCAAATTACAGAGATGTTGATTCAGACTGGATTAGTATTTCTTAGAAGACCTCTGTGTGTCTAAAATGTGGTCAGTGATTTGCCCTGGATTTTGTTCTTTACAAATTACGGACATGGTCAATTTGTACTGGATTAAAAACATGGACGTCCTCCGCAATTATTACAAATTATCAGAGGTCCCCAGGTGAAACTAATCCTGTGCTAATAGGGCTTAAGACTTGTTTTCTACGTACAGCTGTGAAACATATTTGACTCATGTGTGAACAGGTCAATATGGTTTACAGTTTTGAGAATGGGTGCGTCTTTTTTGTATTAGTATGTTCTGCTGAATGCATACAAAGTGAGCATTCAGGTGCACTTGACAATCAGACTGTACGGTGTGAGTGTTCATTTACTGTCTGTGCATCAAGTATGATTCACTCTTACAATGTGAGCTGATATTCCCTCACAATATAGATGTAATAGCACAGTGTATGTCAGGCCTCACCTCCTTACATTTCTGTTGAAGGATCCTTCAAGCTGGTGGAATTCTACTGTTTCTGACTGTGTGTGTGCTGAAACTTTATCCATTTGTAGTCATATCTTGAATGTTTAAAGTGGTCTGTAAGTGTCACTAAATCTAACAATAGACAATAAAAGCCAGGAAGCCGAGTGTTGGGTCTGTTTGTGTGAGAGTGTTTAATTGCTTCTACAGCTGCAGGCCCCTTACGAGGCCAATGTAATCTGTGTTCCTCAGCTGAACATTTCTCCCACTCAGTGGACTTGAGCCATATTGCCTCACTACCCCTCTTTCTGTTTACTCAATTTTTTGAAGCAAAATATCAGAGCAGTTGATGGAAATAAGATTCATGAATCATATGACATACAAAAAAACCCCAAAACAAACAAACAAACAAACAAACAAAAAACTTAGTTTATATGGACAATCTTATATGAGCTAATTCTTTTGTTCTTACAGGGGAACAGCTGGATTTTAGTTGCAACAATACCGTAACTGTACAGTGTATGAGTTGTTGTATAGCTTACAATTTTTGCAATATCAATACTGTGTTATGAGTGAAGATGATATACTAGCATTTGTTTGAAGGAGCAGCGTTATAGAAGGCCTGGCAACTGTTTTTTAACAGTGCATTTTCAAACACAGCAGGCTGTGTAATGAACACATTTGCTCACATATGTGACTATGCACATGCTAATGGAGGATATTTCAGTCTTCATGAGGGAGCGATGTTTGGTTGGGCATAGTAAGCTGGTGACTGTCAGAAGTCCATATCAAGCTCAAGTGACTGATAATGAGTGGACAGAACACACTGCTGGTATAAATCATTGACTGTATAATTAATGGACGTAGTCTCCGCGACGTCACCCTGTTCCTGAAACGGACTTTTGAAGCCAAACGGTCGGCGCGGCCATATTGGAAATGAGCCATGCTGTGGGTCTCCACAGTAACAACCATAGGACGCTCCACAGTCACGTGATCTGAGCTGTGCCTCTGATTGGACGAACTGGCGAGCTTGATATTGTGGACACTGCAGAATTAGAAAAAAATTCACCCCCCCTACAGTGCGTGCCGTTAGTGAAATTAGCGATTCAGACGGGAGACATTCTTTGTACCAGGCTGTAAATAGGCTTATTTTGGCCGTGAAAACGTTTTTTTTTTTTTTTTTGGCTTGGTGTTTGTGACTTCCGGTACTTCCGGAGCCAGCCTCAAGCGGACACTCGAGGAACAGCAGACTTTAGCACTTCCGCATTGCCTCATATTTTCAGACCGAAGGTTGCCGCTTGGTATAAATCTATTTCTCAAAAATGTTATTACACACAGCTGTGAGTCCCAGTTTACTGTGAACTTGGTCTGTCAACGTGTCTTCAAAACCATCAAGAGGAGTCTCCCTGTGGACCTCAACCATCAGGCCTGTGTCACTGCATCCTCAGCTGTTAGGCCGCCTCCTCTGACAGACCTATCACTCTCACAGTCATGTGTGATTTGTATAACATAGTATTAGTGGCCTAAGGTCCAAACTATGAGTATCAGCTGTCAGTGTATCCTGTGAGCTGCAGTCTGAGAATTACTTCCCAAACTAACCTGAGCTCCTGTTTAAGCACCACAATCAAACCCAGCACCGCAGGTTGAACTGTTTTTATTTTTAAACTAGGGTTAGAAAGCACTCAAGAGATTCCTCCATGTCTCCTACTTTGCTTACTTCTGCCATGCTTCAGTGATTGATATTAAATCTGTTCTGTTTGATCAATAATTAAAGGTGCAATGCCTAGTGTTCCAGGACTAGACTGAGCATCATGCATTATAGATTGTTATTCCTGCTGGTCTGATCAAAGAATAAATACAGGGATAAGGCACTGCCAGTGCTCAAGCTCTCTATAGAGAGACGATGGGATTGTTGTTTTTCTCTGTTGCTATTTATTATAGCAGTTTCAGTCTAAACTCAGAAAGAGAGAGATCCTAGAGAAAGTAGAGTGGCTTGGAGTGGAAATCCAAACAAAAGCCTTCAGACAGATAAATTCAAACCTGGGATGAGATTTTCAATTTGACACAACACTCTTCAATGCAAACTTTGCAGTTTCAATACTGATACCAGTACTTATTTAAGAACTGTGAGGACTGAATTAGTGGCCTAAAAATAATCTATATGTCTATCTATAATCTATTATGTATTTTCTTTTTTATAATCCACAATTTAAAATGAGATTATCAGCGCTAAAATCAGTTATCTCTTAACGCTTAATGCTGGAGTTGGTAGATGAGCACTTATAGGACATAACCAGGATTCACTACATATAATGCTTTGAATCCTGCATAAAATTGTCATTAACAAAGACAAGTATTGTTGAAAATAATCTGCCCTCCATTTATTAGCATCCAAAATAAATGCACACCTTGATAAGAGTCAGTGGGTGATGATGCTCATAGGCACATCGTCTTTATCCTGAAAAAACGCTACCAGACACTTTTAAATGGGCATAGTTAATGATATATTAGACCATTAAAAGTTTCAGTGTCAAAACTTTAATCTGCAGTAACGGATAAAATAAAAAAAAGAAATCTTTGCACTTTGGCTTTTGTTTGTAGGACATATAGTTCTCTCCACCGGCACTCATATTCTAACATTATTGATCTAAATGCACCCGACACCACCAAATACTGGATGGCAAGCAGAATAAAGGAAGTTATAAAATGAACCCATACAAGATGAGCAATGTGAAGAGTTTTTGTTGGAGTGCAAAGGTCAGAATGTATATAAAGAGACTGAAAACAGGAGGAGGGAAGACTATTGAAGGTAAAAGTCAGTATCATAAGGGTGGAAGCTCTGGGGAAGAAACAATGATAAACAAATATCAAATGTTTAAAATGGTGTTGCTTAGAAACAGCAGGTAATATTGATGCTACTTCAATGTGCATTTTAGAGTCTCTGTAACAAGTAAAAACATACATCTGCTGTAATGTGAGTTTAGGAGCTTATCTCTTTTTCACAGCTGTCAGTGTAGAAGTTTAAAAGCTTTGGAAACATGCTTCTCTACTCAGAGTAGAATGAAAACATGGCTACCACTCATATTTTCTGGCTACCTGAATCTGGCTGTGCGTGGTGCAAGGCCTCAAAAATGGAAGACTTTAAACGTGCAAGTACGAAGAAGGAAAAAACAGACCACAGAGCCACTACATAACACCATTGTGCAAAACTGGAGGAGTATGATGTGTGTGTGTGTGTGTGTGTGTGTGTGTGTGTGTGTGTGTGTGTGTGTGTGTGTGTGTGTGTGTGTGTGTGTGTGTGTGTGTGTGTGTTTCAAACACTGACTGTATGGCCAGACAGAAGCAGTCAAAACAGGAAAAACCCTCCATCCAGTTGCCATTGTCTGTCACCCCTGCTCACCTCTGGCTAAGCTGGAGCGCAGGAGTGTGTGAATGCATAAATGTGTGTAAAGACTGTGTGTGTTTGTGGGGGGGGGGGCATTAGCAGCTGGCAGTATGTCTGGTTTCAGATAGAATGGATGAATGTGATGTCGATAGAAGGACAATGTGGAGTTGTTGATAAATGTGCCCTAGAATGGAGAAGAACTGAACTCCCTTGTCCGGGGGCCTGTTTACAAACAGGAAACAAAATACACTCACTTTAACACACTTTAAGCAACAACAGGCGTGTTTCTTTTGTTCATGTTCTTTACCAGAAATTAGCTTATACAATAAAATCCATGCAGAGCAATGGGATATATTATTTTCTCACATGCCAACTTAATAAATACTGAGTTAATCTGAATTCAGGGTTTGTGTTTTTACTGAACGCTGCCTTTGGCAATTTTTATTTTTCATCATGGCAGCTCTCCAGATCTGATGCCTACTTTTAACTTTTGCCAAAACCTTCAAACCACCTTCCTGCTTTCTAATTCTAATTTTTGCTCCCTCTCTTCTCAGATAACATCCGCCCACACACACACACACACACTCTCACACACACACGTGAACGCACACACACACACACACACACACACACACACACACACACATAGACCCATGCTGAGCCTTGGCTGTGGTAATTAGATACAGTCTGTCTAACTGTCAGACATCAACTGGTACCAGACACCAGACTCCAACCTCATTGGCTAATCATCCAGACACTGTAACACATTCTGATTGGCTGTTGCTTACTCCACTGCTCTGACTCTGACCCAGTAAACTCACATATGAACCAAATCCCTGCATTTTCATTGGCTGTCTCTGAGACACATGACTGGTGCTCACAGACGCTCTCCAGCTCTGCTGCTCCCAGAGGAGGATACAGTTATCCTCCTTACAGAGAAAAACAACACCATTCATCACCTCCTTCTCCCCCTCTGCCCTCCTCATCTTTCTCCCTCCCTCTGTTATGCTGTGTTGCTGTTGTGTTTCATTCTTTGTCCCTGTTAGTTTTTTTTTTTTTTTTTTTTCTTTGTAGCTACTGCAAGTGTTTCTCATCTCTAGGTGAGAGTCACTTACCTTCACTCACATTGGAAAGCTGTACTTTCTTTATCAGATTCAAACTGAAGTAAAACAAATCTTTAGAAATGAATTATTTCAGCCATTTTTATTTATTTATTTACTTATTTATTTATTTTATTTTATTTTATTTTTTTTATTTTTTATTTTTTATTTTTTGGTGAGGGGGGGGGGGGGGGTGCAAGCTTGATGCTGACAGACAGATAGACCGCTGCTTCCAGAGGTACCAAACCAGGAAGTATGATTGAACTGCTTTTGTTTCTTTGGGGAGTGGTCACACGGGTGCATGCAGTCATTCTGGTGGCTGTTTAATAAAATGCTCCCTGATCTAGAACTCCATAAAAAATGTAGGCACTTATCTCCACTCGAACAGTCTTTACTTTTGAATTATCTGCATTATTTTTAAAAGTCTATCTATAACTTTCCTCTAGATACTGCTCTCAGTGATTGCCATCATGTGTTTCAGACCTGTCCAGGCTGGACTCACCTGTACCTTTACTTGTCTGTAAATCTGTACCCTTTGTATTTTCCTGCTTGGTACAAGTTAATACAATTACAGCATCTTCCTGTGTTGAGGGATTTTTGTGTTGACCTTAGCTGAATTTTTCAATCTTGTCTTTTTGTCTGCTTCTATAGATTTGTTTTCATGTCAACCAATAAACTCTGCTTTCATAACCCCACTTTGCGTTGTGTGAGCCACACAGTCTGAATCTATCATTATTTTTACTTTGATTATATTAATTGCATTTGTTTATTTCTCAAAATGGTCCAGTTTGGTCCTCATACCTTCCCAGTTAGGGTTTAACCATCTGATTCGATACAAAAATATTTGTAAATTTTATCTACACACTTGGGCAAAACATGAGTGAGGCTTGCTTATCTATCTATCTATCTATCTATCTATCTATCTATCTATCTATCTATCTATCTATCTATCTATCTATCTATCTATCTATCTATCTATCTATCTATCTATCTATCTATCTATCTATCTATCTATTCATCCATCCATCCATCCATCCATCCATCCATCCATCCATCCATCTTTAATAATTGTTTTTTACATTAGGATTGGTAAACCCTGAGTGCTATTATAAGGTTTACTCTGACGTCTTCAAATAGGGCGCTATTTTTAAGGGATTTTATTGGTCATTTTTGGATCAATAAAGCCAGATAGCTTTTAGTGCTACGTTTTTCTGTAATTTAATCTGCAAATAAGCCTGTAAGAAATACTACGGGCACTGTCTATGGCTCTGGGATTAGTGCTTCAGCTATTTTTTTTTTTCTTTTAAGGAAGAAGAGTGTTTTTTTTGTTTTTTTTTCTAAGTTGCGTTTTAATGGGCAGTTTCCTCTTGCATTTACTGTCTGTCCCCATGTTACTCTAAATAACTGATGAATATCAAGAGAACTTCTTTTTATTTGACAGTTATAATAATAGTAATACTAAATTGCCCACTTTTGCCTTGTTTGCTTAATAGTATTTGATGAAATTTACCATCCTGCAAAAACTTTTGTTACACTGAATGGAGCACTGGCCTGACAGAAATGATTAAACCTCTGATTAATCCTCTGGTATGCGTCAGTGTTTTTTCCTAAAACCTAAAGCCTGCACCCACAACTTCTCACTGACACCTTGGGGTTAATCTCTGTCACACACAGGCATGCACAAGATAAGAGTTTAGCACAGATTAGGCTATTAGAGATGAGTATCAGCAGTTTTACGGCTGATTCAGTTTTTTTTTCTTTTTTTTTTTTCAGACTGGAGAAGAAAACAGGATCATCTCTGACTGGACACCTAGTCTGTCAGCTGAGGATTTACATCTTTCAGGGCTGTTTGAGCAGGGGTAATGCAAGCTCTGTAAGATAATGAGCTTTTGGACTAAACAGGCCTGAACTGTGTGCAAGGCGGTCAGATTTGTGTCTGACTGCCTACATATTGCTTGGAAGCATGACAGCTCTTTTACCAGGAATGGGCTGATGATTACGTGACACATGTGCTTGTTAATTTCCTGCTATTGTTCTTTCAGTTAGATGAACCACAAGTGTAGCAGGAAAGCAAAGAAGCGTAAAATATTTGTTTTTTTCCTGTTCTTTTTTTTTTAATTCATTCCCATTGCACCCATTTCCCAACATTCTTCTCTTCTCCTGGTCATGCTCTTTTTTAAAGACTTTTATTTTGATGTGTCCATTTTAGGAGTTAACCCAACTCCTCTTTTTTTTTTCTTACTCCTTTACTCCATGGCTGCTCCTCCTTACATTCATGTGTGTATTCTCAGATCCTCTCTCCTTGGCTGACCAGGAAATCCCGTAAAGGGTCATTAAATATGATGGAGGATTAGGGCTTCAGTGAAGAATTTTGCAACAAATTGAGTCTGTTATGAAGACAGGAAGCTACAGCCTGATTACTTCTGTAAACGCTGTTCATCCTTAACTTCACAAGATGATCCAACTCCCTTATTTTAGAGCAGGAGGCTGGCTGATGTTCATGATATTTTAGCATCCATATACAGGCTTTAGCATATATTATTAAAGAAGCTGTGAGGAATCTCTGGAAAAACTAGTGTTTTTCTGTGATAAAGGCTCTTTTTCCCATGAGTATTTGCACCCACGTGACTCTTTTAGGAGGCGTGCGTTTGTTTTGAAGCAAATGAATGTTGAGCAGATTTTTTGAACTTTTTGTTTCTTTGTTCAAGACTTTTTACCGGATTCAAAGTGACGAGGTAAGGTATTTATCTGTAGTTATGTAGATCTATGGTTTGATTTGTGACAACATAACAAGCAAACTTTGTAAACTCAGTTTGTAACATATTCTAGTACCAGGCTATATTTAGCACTACTCACAGCACTCTGAGGTGTGTCTGTGAGATGTAATATTAGTAAATCCTGGTTCTGTCCTACCAGAGCTCATCTACCAACTCCAACCTCACCAATCAGAGCAAACATAACCTCACTCTTCATTTTATTGACAGACTCTTAAGTTTGATCAGATCACTGCAGAATAACTGCTGCATGTGGGTTGGAATGGACATTATCACAAACAGCTTAACCCAGGTTTCAGCCCATGCTCTGTCACTCTCGTATTTAGCTTTCTTCTGTCCTTTTGTTTTTTGCCAGTCCAGTCTCCACCATCACTACTAAATAAATCACATCTCTGTTTTCAGCAGAGAAAAACACAGATTTCTCTTCTCACTGCTAAACTTCGTCAGGGGCCTGGTGTTGTCATAGAAACTTCAACGTGCTGTAAATCAATCCAGTCCTGTCCGACCTGATCGGAAAGCTAAGAAATAACCTATATTGGCTCTGATAATCTCATTTTAAATTGTGGATCATGATCAGGCAGATATCTAGAAGTGAGACTCACACATTGGCCATGAGACACACGCATTTCAATGGCTTCACATGCTCTCACGCCACACCCCTGATTTCTCACACTGAAGTGAGCGTCTGATATTGTAAGGGTTTGGTTTTGTTTTCTTAGGTTTCCTTGTTTTTTTGTGATTCCTTGTTCCTCTTGTTTCTTAGTGTGGTTTTTTTGGTGTTTGGTTTGATGGTGTTTCTTGCATTCTTGAGTTCTGTCTTTTCATGTGCTTAGTTCTGCCTCAGTTTCCCTCTTGTGATTGACCCTCATATGCTTCACCTGTGTCTCGTCACGCACCTGTGTATGATTTGGGTTCCTTGTCTATTTAGTCTCTGTGCTTCTTGAGTTCCTTGTCAGTTCATTTTGTGTTTCCATTCATTGTGTGTCATTCCTGTTGTGCTGGTTCCTCTGTGTAGTTGCTTCGTTGGTTTTTCTTGTGCTTTGATTTTAAGTTTCCCCTTTTTGGATTTTTGTCATTTTTGGAGTTTTGAGGTTTAGTTTAATAAATCTTTTTGTTTGTATCTGCGCCTGGGTCCTCCCTTTATGTTTCTGGCCGCACATCAAGACAGAACTCAAGAATGCAAGAAACACCATCAAACCAAACACCAAAAAAACCACACTAAGAAACAAGAGGAACAAGGAATCACAAAAAAACAAGGAAACCTAAGAAAACAAAACCAAACCCTTACAGATATCTACCTGTTGAGCGATGGTTTAGAGTGACAAACGTCACCCATGATCCATTAGTTAATCCTTCAAAGCATGTGAGGGGGTGGAGTTTGGCTCTCGAGCTGTTGGAACCAGAACCAGAGACGCTGTTGCATTGACACAACAACATACCTGCCAAGACTCCCTGTTTTTCACGTTGATACTGTAACAGACACGGTGGGTTGTTCATGTTACATAATGGGAATGTTAATATGGGTTATTTTGTGTTTGAGAATAACTAGCTTCTGTAAATGCACCACCTGGGATTGGCAGTTGTTTGTTTTCTGAGAGAGGTGTGGGATGCGTTCGTCCCAGAGTTAAATAGAAAGCCAAGTGTCATTTTTGACGTGGTTATGGCTAAAAGTAACCAGTATGGAGGGGTTCAATAGACCGTTATCATCTGCAAGCATGAGCAGAACACGGAGATGAACAAGCACAGAAAGGACATTCATGGGCCAAGTGGGAGTGGGGGGGGGGGTGTCAAAGTCCAAAGTTATGGTCAGGTATGGACTCACAGCCCCTTTAACATTTCTTCTGTATTAAAAGACACTTTAATTCTCATAATATTACATCACATTTATCTAATCATGACATTATGACTTTATTTAAACACATCCCCATTATTATTATTATTATTATTATTATTATTATTATTATTATTATTATTATTATTATTATTATTATTATTATTTTGGAGAACCACTACATTAATGCGACATTAATCTCATACAACTCTATTCTTGTATAACCCTAATATCATTTAAGTTGGGATATTATGTAAAACATAAATAAAAACAGATACAATGATTTGCAAATCCTGTTTAACCCATGTTCAGTTGAATACACTACAAAGACAAGATATTTATTGTTCAAACTGATATATATATATATATATATATATATATATATATATATATATATATATATATATATATATATATATATATATATATATATATATATATATATATATTTGATATATATATATATTTGATATATATATATATATATATTTGATATATATTTGATATATATATATATATATATTTGATATATATATATATATATTTGATATATATATACACATTTTGAATGTGATGCCTGCAACACATTACAAAAAAGCTGGGACAGGGGCAACAAAAGACTGGGAAGGTTGAGTAATGCTCAAAAAACACCTGTTTGGAATATTCCACAGGTGAACAGGTTCATGGGAAACCAGTGAGTGTCATGATTGGGTATAAAAGGTAGTCCAACAGTTTAAGAACAATATTTTTCAATGCACAGTTTCAGTGAATTGATGGATTTCATCATCTACAGTCCATAATATCATCAAAAGATTCAGAGAATCTGGAGAAATCTCTGCACGTTAAGCAGCAAGGCTGAAAACCAACACTGAATGACTGTGACCTTTGACCCCTCAGGCAGCACTGCATTAAAAACCAACATCATTGTGTAAAGGATATTACCACGTGGGCTCAGGAAGACTTCAGAAAACCATTGTCAGTTAACACAGTTCATCACTACATCTACAAGTGCAACTTCAAACTCTACCATGCAAAGACAAAGACATATATCAACAACACCCAGAAACCCGCCGGCTTCTCTGGACCCGAGCTCATCTGAGATGGACTGACACAAAGTGGAAAAGTGTGCTGTGGTCTGACGAGTCAACATTTCAAATTGTTTCTGGAAATCATGGACGTGGTGTCCTCCAGGCCAAAGAGGAAAAGAACAATCCGGATTGTTATCAGGTCAAAGTCTCAAAGCCAGCATCTGTGATGGTATGGGGGTGTGTTAGTGCCCATGGCATGGCTAACTTGACCATCTGTGAAGGCTCCATTAATGCTGAAAGGTACATACAGGAAAGGTGATGGAACACAGTGGGAAACATGACCCTGTACCAGCTTTTTAGGAACGTACTGCAGCCATAAAATTCAAAATGAAAGTGAATATTTGCAAAAAAAAAAACCCAAAGTTTATCAGTTTGAACAATAAATATCTAGTCTTTGTAGTGTATTAAATTGAATATAGGTTAAACAGGATTTGAAAATCATTGTGTTCTATTTTTATTTATGTTTTACACACAACATCCCAACCCCACTGAAATTGGGGTTGTAAAATGATGTACTTTTCTCATGTAATAACAACCTTTTTTGTAATATTATGACTTGGTGTTCATAAAATTAAGACTTAACTATGACTTTTTCTTGTAATTTGTTTGAAATTATGACATAGATCTCTCGACATTCCTACTTCATTCTTTCAAAAATTCACATCTTGTCAAGTAAAATTATGACTGTTATTGCAAAATCATGACTGTATTTTCCTCAAATTAAAGCTTCATTCTCAGAACATTTTGACTTTATCCCTGCAACATTAGAACTTACATATATCTATTTAAATCATACTAACTTTTATCATAACATTATGACCTTATTTGTTTTTCATTTCAACTTTATTCATAAAAAGTTTTTCTTTTCTTGAAAAAGTATGAACCATTTTGTAGTGTTACAAGTTAAATTTAACAAATTAATTTGTTATGACTTGATTCTCATAATCTCATTACCATATGACTTAAAAAAAAAAAAAAAAAAAAAAAAGTTTCTGCGCTCTATTTGTAAAGTGTCTCAAGATAGCATTTCCTGTCAATTGGAGGTATATGAATTAAAAATGACTAACTGCTGACTTATTATTATCATTATTATCATAGTAAGTATTCCTTCCATGTTGTTGTGCCTTTCTTTCATGTCTCTAGTTTAGTTTCTTGACAGGGAAAAAAAGGATGCTTAGACACAACACAAGAGATACCAGGAGAAAAATAGGTGAATCAAAAATCAGTCTCCCCTCACTTTAGTTTTCCTTTCATTTTTTTCTCACTCTTTCTGTCACATTTCCTACTTTTTTAATCTCTTCCCCTTCCTCTGGTTTTATCTTTTCTTTCCTGTCCTTTTCTGTCCTTGTGTTTCCATTCCTGACCTCCTTCCTCTATTTCTGTGTATTTGCATCATCTTCCTACCTTCTACCTGTCTGCTCTTTCCTTTCCTGTCCCATCATTTCCGTTCCACTTCTTTTACTGAGCTTTTTTTAATCCAAGCAACCCCCCCCCCCACCTCCAATAACAGCTCATGTAAGCATGTCTGAGTCCCTGTCACCCTTATTAACCATTTTTTTAAACTGACCCCCAGCTTGACTGGCCTGCCCTGACACTGCTGTGTGGCTTTAGGAGTTGTGTCAGTACATGCACTCTCAGCCATTACTGTGACTGGTAAGCAACTCGCATTCTGGCTGCTTCTCACCTCAAGCCCTCTGAATAAAATATGCAAGCCTTGGATTTTTTTGTGCGACAGGAAGTTTGGTAATGAAGCCACAGTAAAACATCCAGTTGACTTTCAAAATAAAACAAATAACACCACATCATATTTAGCTTATCTGCAGTAACAACAAACCAGCATCATGAGTGGAGACAGAGGTTTGGCAGACAGATTACAGGTTTTACAGCCCAACCAGGGGGCAACATCCGGTGGGGAAAAATGAAGCCTATGCCGAAGTGCTAAAGGCTGCTGTTCATCAAGAATCCACTAGAGCAGTGTGGGCCGCGGCCCTCTGGTGGGCCTCAGAAGTATTGCAGGTGGGCCACGAAAGGTCATGTAGAATAAATTAAAACTGTTATTGTTAAAACTAATCATTTGTTCATATCCTAAACTAATTAAACATAGCCATAAGATTTAACATATGTTACCTTATTATCACTCGATACGTCCTATAGAGCCTCCTGAACCAGAACTTTTTTTTTTTTATGTGGGGGATGCATTGTTACAGAGCGGGGGCTAGTGCTTGGCTAAAGAAAAGTTAGTGAATCAATCATAACAAGTGAATCATTATTTAAATGACACCGGGGAAGAAAAAGACTTGCTGAAAGTACACCAGTGAGTACCTGTCGCTGAGATTCACATGTGTGGGACAGGAGGATAACCCCCTGCCTGTGTGTGTGCTATGCTCAGAGGTGCTAGCAAACAAGGCGTTAAAACCCTGCAAGCTACGACACCACCTCGAAACCAAACATGGACAGTACTCATCCAAAGCTCAGGATTTTTTTTTTCAAATAAGCTGAAAGAGTATTTAAGCTGCAGGAAAAAGATTGAAGCAACATGTGTCACAGGGAGTGATAACGCCAAGGCAGTGGAAGTTTCCTTTCGTGTAGCTAAGCTTATAGCACAAACGGGGAGACCGCACACCATTTGGGAGGATTTGACTTTACCCACAGCAAAGGTAATGGTCGGAGTTTTGATTGGCGAGAAAGAAGTTAAAAAACTGAATGTGATTTATTTGTCTGATAACACAGTTAAACGTCGAATTGATTCTATGGCTGAAGATGTGTTAAAGCAGCTTGTGAGCAGAATACGAGCGAGCTGATTTTAAGCTCTCCAGATTGATGAGTTTTGCAGGCTTGTCAAATTTGCTTGCTTTTGTCAGATATGAATGAAATGACGGGGAAATACAGGAAGATTTTCTGTTTAAGTCTTTGTCCTCATATTCAACTGCAGAAGCCATTTTTGAGACTGAGTGGATTTATGGTTTCTAATGAAAGTGACTGGAAAAGGTGTGTGGGACTTAGTACTGACGGAGTCCGTGCCATGGTCGGGAACCTGACAGGAGTTGTAAAAAGGGTCAAAGACGTTGCTCTGGTGGTAACAGCGATCCACTGCTGCATCCACAGAGAGGACATTGCCATGAAGATGATGTCTGCAGAATTAAAGAGTGTTTTGGAAGAAGCAGTGAAGGCAGTGAATTTTATCAAAAGCCCACTACACCCCAAACACTCCGGGTTTAAGCTGTCAGGACGATTCTGTGACTAAATTAGCATACCTTTCCAACGTTTTCGGGCACTTAAATTAACTTAATCTTTCCCTGCAAGGAAAAAGGATGACAAGTTTTTACATCCACAGTAAGATTGAAGCTATGATAGGGAAGCTTGAGCTGTGGTCAGAATCCTTAGAAAACCTCACAGAGTCTATACTCGAGGAGGGACAGCAAATCCCTTCCTCCGTGGCAGGTTCTATCAAACAGCACCTGCACACCCTGAGTCAGCATCTCCGTGAGTACTTCCCTGTGCTCAATGAACAAAACGATTGGATACAAAATCCCTCCCAAAAGGTGGGTGTCATCACAAGTCTTAGTTCCTGAGAGCAGGACAGCCTTGTGGAGTTATCTTGTGATACAGCTTTGAAACTGATCTTCACACAGAACCATCTGGCTGACTCCTGCATACATGTGCACTCGGAGTACATCAAACAAAGCATCGATGTTTCTGATGCATTTTCTGAGCACCTGTCTGTATGAAACTGGATTTTCAGCGCTTGTGACACTAAAGACAAAGCACAGAAATAAACTGAATGTCGAGCCGGATCTCCGTCTGAAGTTGACCCACATTCAGGCAGACAGTAAGACTTTGACAGCTGCGATGTAGCATCAGCCCTCTCATTAGGTGAGTTCCAGGTGACGTGATATAACATTTACAAGTGATTCATATCCAGTATATTGACTTCTCTGTCTGTGGACCTACAGTGAACATTGCAGTTACTGTGTTACTGTCAAATTCAGGACTTATTAAAGTGAGCTCAAACTTGAATGCATCAGATGTAAGCAATGATGGTAATTAATCTGACCATGATGGGTCACACTGTTGTTTATTTTCTGTATTTTAATATCAGGTTGTATATTTCCTTTTCTGAATAAGTAACCTACATTTCAAGGCAGGATTCTTCTGCTCCTATTTACACTTGCTGTCATGTTATGCAGCCAGGGTATAAGCTTTACAGTTCACTATTAGCACATCATCTCTTTCATTCGTTGCTTACATTTTTTTTGCTTGGTTGTATTATTTGATTGTGTTAATTATCAAAACTAAACATTCAAATTGAACTTCTCTGAATATGAAATAAACATATGAAGTAAAAAAAAACAACCTTTAAGTCTCATGTTATGGTTGTTTGGGGTTATTTGGCCCCCATAAAATCTTCAGGTTTCAAATTGGGGAGCAACATACCTAAGCTTGGGAAAAGTTGCACTAGGCTTGGGTCTGAAACGGTAATTTTGCTTTTACACACTGTATGGGGGTGGGGGGGGGGGGGGGGGGGGGGGGTGGGGGGTGAATTTTTTTAACTCAGTGGTTTAGAAGATATTAGGATTACAAGTCTGTCCAATCAGAGGCTCAGCTCAGCTCACATGACTGATGGGCGCCCTACATCTGTTAGGAAAGAAGTTCAAAGTCTGTGTCACATCCAAGATGGCCCTGTCCAATGATTGGCTTCATTTGACTGGATCAAGAATAGACGAGTGACGTCGTGGAGACCACGTCCATATGTGTGAGTTGAAAAAGGTGAGAGAACATGCAGTCAAAATACATCAGAGCAGAGGCAGAACAGACATGGATGTGGTGAGTCCTGTGTACACCACGAAACAATAGAATACAATTTGTTTTAATTTAATTTGCTTTAATATAATTTCATTGTAGATTAAGTTAAATCAGTGATTTAACGGTTTGCTTTCTTTTTGGTCGTTTTCATATTTACTAATTTTTCTATTTTTTGACTTTCTGTTTGTCTGTAGTTTCTCTTTGTTCATATTGTCTCTACACTTTCAAAATGAACATTTTGATTCATTTTTCATTCATTCAATTTGAAGGCAGACAAACCTGAATCAGAGTGTGGAGCTGGAAGTGTGAATGAATGCATCTGTTATTGGAAAATCTCTGCTTTTCTCACCAGTCGTGCACGGGGTAAGAACGGAGGGGTGAGAAGTTATTGTCACTGAGCTAAAGCACTGGATGAGTCAAAAACAAGTCATCCTGTGTCAGTTTTAATGACTGCAATGCTTTTTGGCCTGTGTTGTTCTCTTCTTTTGATATTTCTTGCCTCTGTCCTCTCCTACCCTCTCTGCCCACCATATTTTATGTCATGTCTGTATAATCAAAGTGAGGGACACATATCATTATATCATGTGTTTCATAAAGATCAACATGTAAATGAATTCATAATATATTCAGATTGGCTCTTTGCCGTCATGTTTGAGCGCCTATAGGTGATTCTTGCCCCTGGCAGAACAATCACTCAATGTGTTAATGGGTCACACACTGAGCTCGTTAGCTATGCACAGCCCTTATTAACATACAATTTCAATTAACTTTCTCTGGAAAAAAAGGAAAGAAAACAAACCTGTAGTGTGATGTCTGCACTTCCTTAATTTCATCTTCCTTTCAGTCGCAGTGAGTGGATTAGAATATCAACATAGCAAACTGCCAAATGCTTTATGGTGTTTCTAAAGGAGATACAGTTCAGAGCACAGTCAGACATCCCTGCAGACCAACAACGAGAATGCTTTCCCCTCAAACTTTACGATGAAGACATTCAGGTGTTTCTCCTCTGCTGTTAGCTGCATATGTAGGCTTGATGTCAGCTGTATAAGAGGTCCTCTGTTGGATTTCTGTGGCAGAATTAAGCAGTCCTTACAATGTTAATTGAAAGCCAATTCTCAAAGTGTTTTTCAGTCAAATTGTTCAATAGCTGTGGCCTAGCAGGCAGACCCTGTGTCCTTCATCCATGTATTATATGGAAAATGCTTTTATCAGGAGAATTGGCAATTAGTGGCATGCATTGTGTCAGGGGACAGAGCACTGAGTACCAATGACGCAGAGCTGATGAGATAAGAGTGTGTGTGTGTGTGTGTGTGTGTGTGTGTGTGTGTGTGTGTGTGTGTGTGTGTGTGTGTGTGTGTGTGTGTGTTTATGCTCTGGGGACAACAGAAAGGTTAGGTCTTGCAAATGCATGACTTTAATTGACATGTTTGAATACTTAACAATTAACCAAATTGATTTTCTGCACATGTTGGGCAGTAGCATCAGAAGCCTGTTTTTGCAAGGATTGTCAATACCGCATCAACCCTCATACCAAACAGCTCTGATTAAAGCAACGTCTTATTTGCATACAATTAATTAGACATCCATATTAAATGGTTACTTAGCGTACACAGCAGGCAATGATTTGTTAGTGAAGGCCACAGCAATAATAATAATAATAACAAAATGTTTTCATTTCACCTGTTTTTTCACTCTGCAACTAGACCTTTTCACACTTCCTTGTTTTTTTGACCAGAAATACGTAATCACCATGGGACTCTGCTTCCTGCACTCATGTCACAAGCTAAAAATAAGAGTTACTGCAGCGTACTGGAATGCTTTTTGTATGGTCTTAAACAGCTCTACCTTAATTTTTATTCACTTCCTTACAATGTCAGGTTAAACAAAAGTGGTTTCAGGCTATTAGGGGGGAAGAAGGACCCACTTTTGTTATTAAAAAGGGCAGCACACACGTCTGCAGCAGGCATTGCACTGCAGAGGATTACGTTAAGGGGGCTGAGTGTTAACCGCCTGAAATTGGAAGATGCTCCACATTTATTCAGCTGGAATGATTTTATGTCGCATCCTATCCTGAAACGTACAAAAACACAAGTTATTAGAGAAATAAACAGAACAAACCAATGCCACAATGCTTCATTCAAAAGAGACTGTAATGTCTGAGTAAGATTGCCTGTTTCCTCTATGATATAAAATAATTATGTCTAAGTACAAAGTAGAGACGCTATCACAGTTCAGTAGCAGTTAGGCTAACATGATAACGCTCTTACTTTCATATTTTTCCATTAAGTTTTTGAAAAAAAATTGTATCCTTTTTTCATTTTTTGAATTCTTCATTTCTGATTTCTTTTCAATCATCCTTTCCACATCAGCAAAGGGAACTTTCACCTGATCCTTACTGATAGAAGTGAATGAATTTGACACTACACAGGAAGCTGAGCATGGTTATGTTTTTCAGGGTTTTTTGTTGATGTTGTTGTTGTTGTTGTTTTTTTGCAAAAAAGGTCTACACAAGCTGTGCTGGATGGCAAAAAGAAGAAGAAAAGGAAGAAAAAGAAGACTTGGAAAAGGGGCATATAGTCAAGTCTAAGAAAAACACTGCATTTTGCAGGCATGGTGAAGAAACTAAGAAACAGATTTGTTATTTAAGTCTTTTTTGAATGAGACTTCATGACTCAGAAGCTCCTCACAATGCGAGGAGGGTTACACTCCAAGCTCAGCACCCTGAGGCTGTACACTAAAGGACAAAGCTGAAGACGAGTATGTGTCAAAGTCACTAACTGTGATTAAACAAGAAAGATCCAGAAATGTATCTAAACGATGGCCCTCAGTGACAACCAGCTGAGTGAGAACATCAGGCAGCAGAAGGCCAGAGAGGAGGAAGAAGAGGAAGAGGAACCACCATGAAGGGACGTGGCACATGCCATGCATGGATGGAAGACGAGTTTCTATCATTACTCAAGAAGGACAGACAAACAGAGGAAAAAAGCTTCTCCATACTATACACATAACACTTTCTTGGCTTTGCTGTTAAAGAAGGGGTATTGTGCTTTTTCCTGCGCCTCATTCTCTCTCTGGTTCCTCCAAAGTACTTATCATGTTATACATTTTTTTTTAATCCCAATTTTTCTTTCACGTGATTGTTTAGAAACCCTTATTCCAGCCTCAGTCTGAAACATTTCATTTTAACTGCTGTCTCTTTAAGGCTCCCTACTCCACAAACCCCCTTCCTTCTGATTGGCCAGCCCTCTGGGGGCCTGTTGATGGCAGAGCTATGAGCAGAGCTTGCTGTTTGAGGGCCCTGCTCTCCAACGTGTCATGAACCACTGAGGAGATCCTTATGCTAAGACCTCATAGTATAATTGAACACTGCTGTACATTAAGATTCATCTTTAAAAGTACAAATGTACAAATGATGTTAGCCTGAGCACTGACTGCATTTTTCTATCTGGCAGGTGTAGAACAGTGTCAAGGTATGGAATTGTGAATAACAGCTTGCTTGAGCTAATCACTGGGTCTGTTAATGTTCCCCTCAAAGATGGGCAAATTTCCCTTGTAGTCCCTAATGTAATAAAAGGCTTTTAGCAACTCCTTCAAAATGCATCACGACCGTGCTTTTCCCCGTTTCCCTTATATCTAATTAATTTCCATATTTAATTAGCTCAGCTCATTAAACGCCATGCACGCAGGAATGTATGCAGAAATAATTGCATGCAATACTGCAGACACAAATTATCCATAATGTCCTTGTGTGAGCTGTGACAGAACATGCAGGCCTTGTTGATTAGTCCGCTCTTGTAGACATGGCACCATATTTGCTTGTCAATCAGTGTGTGAGACTTTGTGTATATATGAGCTATGTGAACCCAGGGGTATGTTTATAGTATTTTTTCCACGTGTTGCTGTTAGTATGTGTGCTCATGCAGCCAATCTTTTGGCTCTTTCAGAGACATGAACGATGTGCACTCACCATTATATGCCCTGTATGATCCAAATGTCTTACTATAATCTACCAACTGAACTGCAGCAAAAACTGGACCAATGTTGATGACTTGTGTGTTGTGATGTGTTCCATATTGTCATCCTCACTGTTGTGCTGTGAATCTTCATCTCCTATGCCATGCTGTAGGTTGTCCTCTTCATTTGTTGAGATGTTTGATGTGTTGGACTGAATGGGATCACTTTCCTCCTCAAGTTGTTGACCTATGTCTGGTGCAGGCCTAAAGCTGTGGTTTTCGGGCTGCAAGTCTGTTGAGCATTGTTCTTGAAATTGAGGTAGTGGTAGGAACTGGTTCCAGGAATGTCTTGTAGCTTCTCTTTCTCAAATTTACTTTTTCATCTATGAAAGCAAAATGTTTTTTTAAAGAGATTTTAGAGCAGTAAACATCATCTGTAACTCATATGGGAAATTTGTGTGAAGAATGCTGAAATAGTTTTTAATAAATCTCACTAAATATTCATATATCACTGAGTAATAAATGGCCAAGTATTTTTGCATAAAAAAGTGACAAAAAATGCAGCGTGTCCCTCATGTCGAGCTATGCACATGGCAGGCCAACTAATAAACTCTCATTGAAGAAGTTTTCTGATCTTATAAAGCTATCAGTATTACTTTGTAGAAACATTTATTATAAGTAAATATCTGGCATTAACTATCCTATTTTCTAAAAGTATAAAACTTTACTTGCTAAAATGACTTAATAGTACAGTAAAGCTTATCTTTTGGCTACAATGAGGTGCTGTGTAAGTGGTCAAATGCATTGTTCCTCCTCATCAGTATGAATATTGTGCTGTTAACTGTCTGCTTATGCTAAGTGCTAAATAATTTTAAAGTTTTATTTAAGAGAAAAAAAATAAAGGACTTTACTTATACTGAGGCATTTTTACATGTTTTCCAACAAAATGCCACATAGAAACTTGGAAAGCAAAAGGCATAAAATTATAAGCTAAATGCATTTTTTAAAAATAATTTAAAAGAAAAATACTAAGGTTGAAGCTGAAAATTCACCATTTGTGAAAGTCACTGCATGGATAACTAGCTTACAATCAGAACAACAGTTACTTATTTTTAACATACCCTCCATGTGGAATATTTTGTCCCTTGGGTTCTTCTTTTACCTGCTTTTCTCCTATTTTATTGTGTGTATGCTAGTCTTTCACATTTTAAACTATATTTTCTCCCATTGACTGTTAGCGCTCTTTTCTCCTGTAATTGGCTGGATCGGAAAAAAAACAAAAACATGTGACTGGCTTGCAAATAGCGCAAAAAAAACTTTTTTTTAAATTTTTTTTTCAGACAGAAAAAGGTTTGAAGAGTTCCTTGCTGCATTCAACCTCATTCAAGATGTTTGCTTATGTACATCTTTTGGATGATGGACTAAAAGATATTGTGAGAATAGGAGACATCAAAGGCTTAAACAATGTAGATTTTAATCCTCATTGAGTTTATTGGATTAGGTGGAAGGACTCATCAACTCTTAAAGGGACAGGTTCTTGTAGTAAAAGGTAAGTTAACTACTGTACTTTGAACAATTATTCACAATAAATAATAGTCATGGTCAAATTGCAACCTGCATGTGGTACTGTAGTACTGCTTTTAATCATAGTTCAATGCTAACGTTAACATTTTGCACTGCTAGCTAGCAGTTAATTTTGAGTTCGAGCTACCTATACTAACTGTTAGATTAAGAGTGTACAGTTAACATTTGGGATCAACATCAGGCAATAGACAATTATGGTCATAATCCATATACTTTCATGGTTTGTAGTTTTCATCCGACATTTTATTTGATACAAAATATGAAAAAAATAAGTTGGTTTATACCAGATAACATTAGCAAATAAACACTGCTGCTCGCGCATTCGTGTGTCAGCGGTAGCTTCGAGAGTGGTCACATGAGCAGAAGCTGGGGGCAGACGGATAACAACACGATCATAGTGTAGCAAACATACACAACTGTTTGTCTGTTTACCAGAAGTAGTGCAATCTTACTGTGACCCTGAGGAAAAACACACACAGCAGTCAAACCGCTACAGACCGTTCCTCCAAACACCACGGCAAACCAGTGTGAGATTGTTCCCAGGCAGGTATCTCACACTTCAATGTATGTTAACAGTTCTGATATGAGATGATGTTTCCTGTCACACATTTGAATAGAACTATAGGTGGTTTTTAATCATGAACCATGGTAAGACATGCATGAATAACTCTGACATTTACAATTAGCTGTTGTCAGCAGTCAAAGGCACGAGGGCAATTTACTAGGTACACATTACTGTCGCAAATGGAAGTGACAACAATTTGGTATGTTGTTTCAAAGTGGTGCAAGAGCAAATTGTGTTTAGCCCAGTTAAAGTGGGCTCACTCTAGCTAGGTAAACACCCTTCATCCAGAAGAGATAATTGGTAATTTGTGTGCCAAGGGTAAGCATTGAATTAGTTTCATTTTTCTAAGAATGGTCTTGACAGAAGCAAGCAGGGTTACCAAGAGAAAGGGTTTTGCTCTCAGACACCTTTAGGTCTCTGTGGTTTCCAGCTGTTTTTCTCCACATTTGATTGATATGTTTCTTTGTGATGGTGTGATGATGAGTAAACACACATATGATGCTCTACCAGACACATTACCATTAGGAAACTAAATGGCAGGATTCATGATGGAGTTTAAAATATATTTTACACAGGATTCCCGCACATATGGGACAAAATTTTACTCTCGCAAGATTTTAGAATAATCTGTGGGTTCAGCCTGTAACGTAACTTCAAAATACTCACAAAGAAATTGAGGTATTCAATATCTGAACACGTGGATAAAAAGCTAAATGGTTACCAAGAATGTTGATGATTTTTTTTCCCAAAGTATTTCTAATTATTTAATCTCCCTTTGAGTTGGGAGTTTTACTTTGTTCATTTACGCTTGTACAAAGAGCACAGTTTTTTTTTTTTTTTTTTTTTTTTAAAGAGCCAAATTCCTTGTATTCTGTTTTTTTTTTCCACGATACTTGAAAAAAGGCAATTGTAATTGTTGTCAGTTGGTGCTATGCGATTGAAAGACTGATTAATTGATTTCTTCTCGGGATGTTTACTTTAACCCCCCCCCCCAAAAAAAAATGCCAAAGATGACCATAAAAGGCAAACCCAAATTGATTTAGATGCTGTTACATAATCCTCTGGGGGTATGTCTATAAAGGTAACACTCTTAAGTTTTAACCTCAGCAGTTAAACTTACTGTAATTAATATTGTAGTAAGAACACACAGAAATTGTATCTTTTTGTCTTTTTTTTTTTCCTTTTTTTATGTAGCAGCACATGGAAGGATGACGATATGAAATCCAAACTTAAATAACAGTATGGGGGTCCATTTACACCATGTCATACTCAAGGATATGATTGGCTCTGGAGAGACCATAGATCAACCCAGCTGGTTAAATGAGGTGCCAGTCAAAAGGACTCGTTGTTGACACTGTAGTATTGAGATTTGTCACACCTGGCAGTATCTACATGGCTCTGCATATTGAAGTCAAAACAGCCCGCGAGAAGGCCACTCAGTTAAGTGGTTAAAGTGATTTCTGTTAAAATCCTTCAAAGAGTGCATTTTAGCCAGGGCTAGAGTAAGTAGAGTGAAATCAAGACAGAGGGTATAACACTTTCCCCTTTAATAACTGAAACAGAACTGTTAAAGTCATCATTTTCACCACTCTGTATATAATACAGGTTATCTGTCAATGATTTAACAAGCCGAGTTGATCAGCATTCTTCCTCATGTGCAGCTCAGTGTAAAGTAAAGGTTGCTTAGAGCGCATCCACAATGTGCAATTTGTAAAATAATAAAACAAAATAAAATAAATAATAATTCAAAAAACAGAGGGGAGTGTTTTTCAAAACCCCCCAACAAATCACACCCTGCGCATTCATACACTGATGACACAGGCTGCTGTAGAGTCCATCAGTTTCGGTTAATCCCATTCAAACAATGCTGGCAACTGTTAGATTGAACTAACTGAAAATCTGAGGCCTTCCCAGTTCAAGATCCAAAGTCTGTATAATCACAGTCAAGATCAGTACACATGAGATTCATAAATAAAGGCAGATGTATAAAAAAAAAAAAACAGAAGGCAAAAGGCTGAGGTGAAACACTGGAAGCAGGTCATACATAAGGAAATGATAGACTAAATGCTGGGGCTCTGACACAAGGATGATACAAACTGTCAGATATGGGATCGAATACACTCAGGAACAAAGAAGACAAAAGGTTAAGTCTGCAACAAGAGACGAGGGTGAGCATTAAAATAAAACAGCTGTGATTATATTATTAAATTATAGCTGTGAAAGTGTTGTGTCAAAGGACTTTCTCGCATATGGACAGATCAAACCCACGAGACCCTGATTGAGAGTAACCCCATCACAAAGCCACAAGCAGGCTGTTAGCACCAAACACTTGGTAACCAGCAGTGGAGGCTAAAGAGATTGTTAGCCTGTATTAATCAAAGATAAAACCAGCGTTTATGACCTCACAGGGTGTGGAAAAATATTTATCTTTCCTGTATTTGTCTGACAGCTGAGCTACAGTACTCCTTTTTGATCTCATCCCTCACAACAGTGAAACTTCTTACTCACACAGTGTGCGTAAGGTGTGAGTTTTAAGAACTAAATGATGGAAAAACACCACCCACCTGACAGAAGAGCTAGAATAAAAAAAAGTAAAGTACTGGGGGTTAATTTCACACTTCATCCAGTCCAGGTCAGACCCAGTGTTTGTTCACCAAGAAGTCTGGAGTAGCTTTGTCTGAATGTGTTTGGTCTGTGTGGCACTGAGGTGGGCCTGTGTTCATCATCATTATCAGCTCATTATGCAACAGCACTGCTGCTTTTACTGCAGCTTCTCTCTGTGGGTGGTTTTCCTCTCAAAGTGTGTGGGATTCAATCCATCCTTGATCTCTCCCATCCTGAAACTCCCTCGCTCTCTTTTCCTCATTTTCCCTGTCTTTGCTTTTTGTGTCAAAGTCTGGGGCTCCTACAGATCTCAAAATAAGCCACAATTCAGAGGAAGTACTTCCTTGGATTAACCCCCCCCACACACACACATACACACACTTCCTCATGAGATTACGCCCTTTTATTCGTCCTCCCACAGACATCCTGTTTGTCTCTTCAAGTATTTCTGCTGCCTCAGATGAGAATAAGCCAGGAAAGCACAAAGTAAACACATGAGCAGTTACTAAGGGGGAGGTGTCACAAACATGCAGGGATCCTAAAACCAACAGCATATTCTTTGTGTCAGGTAACTTTTCCTCAGTCACTTGCTCCTGTATTTTTCCTCTTACATTGAAGAGACTGCGAGGACTTTCTAATTGATCTTGAAAAAGTCTCACTTCTAGATATTTGCCTGCTCCTAATCCACAACTTAAAATGAGATTATCAGTGCCAATATAAATTATTTCTAAATGCTATTTCTTAGCTTCCTAATCAGGTCATACAGAACCAGATTGATTTACAGCACGTCAAAGTCTCTATGACAATGCGGAAAACGATTTCTGGGATTAATTTTTTAGGAGCTGAACTCTCAGACAGAAAAAAACGACGGAAGAGAAAAAGAAAGCCAAACAGGAGAGTGATAGCATGCGCTTAACTGTTTGTGATACTGTTCATTCAACCCACATGCAGCAGTTATTCCGCAGTGATCTGATCAAACTTGAGAGTCTGTCAATAAAATGAAGAGTGAGGTTATGTTAGCTCTGATTGGTAGATGAGCAGGACATACAGATTCGCTAACGTTAGACTTTAGCCTACAGATACGTCTCAGAGCACCAGGCTGCGAGTGGCACTAAAATACCTGACAAAACTGACAAAGTTCACTTGTTGTCAAGTTTCAAACAACAGCGCTGTGTAACTGTTGATAAATACCTCACCTCGTCACATATCCAGTAAAAAGTTGTCTTGAACAAAGGAAAGTAGTGTTAAAAAGAAGATCTGATCTCCATTCATTTCCAAAACAAACACACGCCTTGTTATGGGTCATGTCATCACAACAGTGTGCATGCGATTCCAACCAAAAGGTGTCGCTGCAATCCATTTCAAACAGACACACAGTCCCTTTAAGAACTTGTTGATGCTATCAGATTCAGGATGGTTAGATCTAACTCAGGATCTGGAGCATTGTCAATCATATCACTTTGGTATTTTCAAAGATCTTCTTCTGGAATGAAACAATCTCAACAATTTTTCGGTGATCAATTTTTATTACTGCTCGCCATGATGGTAGACATCAGCTCTGTTTCCTGACTTGTCATTCATACAGCGCTCTATCCAGTCCATTTTACCCATCTGCCAGTCTCCATCATTTCAATTTCACTTCTTCCCACCTCTGTGTCTTCCTTGATTAGACCCATGACAAATCCATTACATCATCTAACTGTAAATCATCTGACTGTTGTTTCATTATGAAGAAGCTGGATTTATGTTTCTTCTCATTGTGGAATTTTCAAATACAGAGTTGCACATAATGACTGATAAAGTGGTTGTGATATATTACAGAAGGTCACAATGTCGAATCCCAGTTCGAGCACGGTTTGTCTTTCTGTGTGGAGTTTGCATGTTCTCCCCATGCAGGCATAGGTTCTCTACCGGTACTCCGGCTTCCTCCCACAGTCCAAAAACATGCTCATCAGGTTAACTGGTGATTCCAAATTGCCCGTAGGTGTGAGTGTGTGTGTGAAAGGTTGTGTGTCAGAGACACACAGAAACAGGGCGAAACATGAAACATGACCCCTGGCATTCACGCCAAAGAGTTAAATCTGTCTCATCAGAGCAGAGAGTTTTCTTTCTCCTGGTCTGACAGTCCTTCAGGTGCTGTTTGTCAAACTCCAGGCGGGCTGCCATGAGCCTTTTACTAAGGAGTGGCTTCAGTCTGGACCCTCTACCATACAGGCCTGATTGGTGGATTGCTGCAGAGATGGTTCTCCTTCTGGAAGGTTCTGCTCTCCACAGAGGACCTCTGGAGCTCTGACAGAGTGACCATCAGGTTCTTGATTACTTCCCTGACTAAGGCCCTTCTCCCAGGATAGCTCTTAGTTTAGATGGGCATCCAGCTCTAGAAGAGTCCTGGTGGTTCTGAACTTCTTCCATTTACAGATGATGGAGGTCACTGTGCTCAATGGGACCTTCAAAGCAGCAGAAATGTTTCTGGACCCTTCCCCAGATTTGTGCCTGGAGACAATCCTGTCTTGGAGGTCTACAGACAGTTCATTTGACTTCATGCTTGGTTTGTGCTCTGACATGCACCTGTGAGGCTTTATAGAGTTAAGACGTTGCCTTTCCAGATCAGGTCCAATAAACTGAATTTACCACAGGTGGACTCCAGTGAAGCTGTAGAAACATCTCAAGGAGGAGTGGTGGAAACAGGATGAACCTGAGCTCCATTCTGAGCTTCAAGGCAAAGGCTGGGTCTACTTATGTACATGTGATTTCTTAGTTTCCTATTTTTAATAAATTTGCAAAAGTTTCAGATGATCCATGTTGTCACTATGGGGTGTTTTGTGTAGAATTTTGAGGGGAAAAATGAATTTATTCCATTTTGGAATGAGACTTTTGACATAAATAACATGAAGCGCTATCGATACTTTCTTGATTCACTATGGATGTATGTGTCTTAAGTATCTTCTGTCTTAATCTCTGTCATTCTGTACTTTCCCTTCACACTGCAGGGCTTCATGTTCAAATCAGATTTTTTTGTTTGGCTTTTCAAATCACATTTTTAAATGTGGCCTGTCTGTGGACTGTGATGTGAACAGCTCACGTGTTGTGGCAGCAGCCAGCAACTTTATGAGTGGTTTATGTTAAAAAGGATGAAGAGGAGAAAGAAATTTAATGAAGTGTAACTCCTGCCTTTGTTTTTGTCTGCAGCACAGAACTGTGACGTGTGTCGCTCCAGAATGGCATCACTTTAAATGTGTACTGGCCGTTCAGCTCGTGGTCACCTTCAAAAAAACCCTGATATATATGTGATTCAGTACCACATTTGAAAGTGGCCTGAATCAGACTGTCAGAAATAAAGCAGACTATAATTCAAATTCAGGTCACTTTTAACTGCAGTGTGAACATAGCCTTTGTCTCTGGCTGTCTTGAATTGCTTATTTCTGCACTTACACTTACTGTTCTGAGTGTGTAAGTGTCTGTTGTGTTCACTCTTATGTAGTCACCCCTTTGTACTATTAGATACCAATTCCACAAAGCTGGACTTGTTAAGAACACTTACATTCAGCATAAAGCAGGGGTCCCCAAACTTTTTCCTGTGAGGGCCATGCAACTTTCCCTTCTCTGATGGGGGCCCGGGGTCAGTTTATAACAGAAAAAGTGTGACGATCGCAGGGGTGCCTAAATGAAAACATTTATTGTTTTCCGGAAAGCCACACATAACCAAATATGAATAACCCTTTCTGGGATCTTCACAGAAAAAAAGTCTGAGAAAAAGAAAATAAATAATAACACTAGGGCATAGACTGCAGAAGGGTGGAATAGAATGTCACGTTCTATGTGTGTTTTAGTCTTGATCGTGTGGCCAGACTGAAAAAAAAAATCATAATGCATCTCTGGTATTGTTCAGGGGACTGGTCCAAATGTGGAGGGGATTCATGATGGTGACTGATTAATACTGCTCCTATACTGTTTGTAAAAGCTAAGTGTTCGAGTTTCTTAATTAAACAGCCTTAGTCACAGTTACTGCCCTTTTACATTACATTAACCAACACTACAGTGTGTTCAAACTGACAGTAGAGAAAAACGTAGTCTCAGCTGGCACACTAAAAACAGTGAAAAAGTTGAGTGTGGAACACTGGATAGTTCTCACCCTCTGTAGTCGCTATCTTGGCTACATAGCAGAGGTGGTGGAAACACATCAAATGATGGATGAATCAATGGATAACAGAAGAACACCTGTGAAGGGTTGGGAAATTCCATCATCTATCCAGTAAGTGTGTAAACATTTGTACAGTGCACTAGTAGAAGTGTTTTGTATGCGGTGTGTATTTCATGTAAGTGTTCTAACAGAAGTATCCCCTTTGAAGCAGCATCTGTGTTTCTTCAGCTTCTTGTCAGTTCGCCTTGTCTTCTTGTCTCCATGCCATGTTCTTTACTCCTGTTTCACTAAGTGTTTCTGGACCTGTTTGCTTTTGTTTATGATTTTGGACTTTTTTTTTTTTTAACTTTTGGATCTTGGTTTAATAAATAATACTCAATATATTCTGCACCTGGCTCCTCCCCACCTTTTGTGTTTTCTGCTGGAACCTTGACAGATACAAGTTCCTCATACAACTGTTTATGAGTGGCAATATGGGGTGTGTGCCAAGCTAGTACATCTAAATTGCATGTACTCCTGATACAGATCAGCAACAGAAATGGTTTTCATACTGCTGTCTTAACTCTGCCTGCTGCTGTACAATTCAATAAAAAAAATAAAACATCTCTTCACCCACCAGTCATGGTGCCCTTGAAATAGTAAAAAGTCACATTCTGAGACAAATAAGCATTTGCAGTCACTTCACTGAGCCTCCTGCTGTGCCAGTCAGCCGTGGCCCCCTCTGATTTAAGATTATGAGCCTTTAGTTTTCAGCTAGTCCACATGACAACTCTCTCCATTCATATGTTTTATTGAATCATCACTGTCGCCACCCAGCAAATGAGTGCAGCAATATTAAGGACAAATGTCTCTGTCGGATGGGCAAGCAGAACAATGCTTTTGAATATTTCATTACTCTGTAAAGCCTTATTAAAGCTGGGGCTGGGTGAGAGGGTGGGAGGAAGACATCCATTTTTTTATGCTGTATGGATGTTAAAGTGCCGTGCAGAGCAGTTTCTTGCATGGAGGTACCAGGATTAGCATTCAGCACTGGAGCATTTCTATGAGAAAACGGTCCAACACTTTCCTCTGCACAAAGTTCCAGTGACAGAGGAGCTGAAGAAGCTTCTGTTGCTTCAACTCTCTCTCTCTCTCTCTCTCTCTCTCTCTCTCTCTCTCTCTCTCTCTCTCTCTCTCTCTCTCTCTCATACACACACACACAGTGATCACACTTTGTTGAAGGGTGATGTCAGTCTTTACTTCTGTCCTTACCAGTAAATGAATGTTTTTCATTTTCATCAGCCATGAGGGCCGCAAACAGAAAGAGAAAGAAGAGGAAAACACAGCTTGTGTTAGTGAAAGCAGAGAGAAAGGAAAAAGCCCAAGGTATGATGAGGGAAATGGTGCTGAACAGTGTCAGATGCATTGCATCATATTAAGTTATATTCCGTTTACCCCAAAGACATTTTCATCAGCTCATCCCATTTATTATTAATTCCAACATCTGCTTTCTCTCCATCAGCTGACTCACCCTCAAAGTTGTGTGACCCTTCTTTGCCTCTGAGGCTGAGCCAGCCTCCCTCACAAGGCGGCTCAGGTAATGGCCCGTGAAATGACTGGGCTTTTGTTGGTCTGGAGGCTTTCTGGAGGCCTGGGTAGTTTATTTATGGAGCTTCTGTGGCCTTTGCTCTTGGTCTTGACACCTATAAATATATTGGGAAGGTTAGTCTGCTTAAACAAACAACAATGTGAGCCTTTGCCTCTAATATAGAGTATACGATTATACAGCTTGGCCCTTTATAAAAAAAAGAGCTGGGGTTTATCTTTGGATGTTAGGGCAGAAAGATTTAGAACTGTGGTGCAAATGCTAGATCAGATACAGTGATGGCTTCAAGACATAACAAGGTTTACTGATGGTATTCAACTTCCTCTGAAAAAGTTAATGTTTACATTTTATTAACATTTCATTTATGCAAAATGTGCTCTTTACTCACAAGTTTTATATGGGAGTTATTTATTTATAAGTTTAATCTCTCACAGTCAGGTTGTATCTGGAATAGACAAGGTGTCAGTGAAATGTGTTGGCAGGAAAGTTCCATATGTTAAACCTGGACAGATTCCAGCTTCTATATATGCAGCGGAGCATCACACGCATGCTGACAGTGAGTGCTCTAACAGAACAGCAGAAGGAGCTCTTTTTCACGTCTGGTTTTAGAGCAGCAGAGCTAAGCACTGGAGAGCAGCCCAGACCTGATGGCAAATGTGGTTAAACTGATAAAACTGACAGTACTGTGTTATAAGCCAGCTGGTGAGGTGCAAGGGCGAGAGAGTAGAGGTAAGAGAAAACATGAGTCAAACGGAACACGTCGGGAGGCTTTAAAACTTTTGGCTGAGACCAATATCCTGGACTGAAAGATCCCTTTCAGATACTGTTAGGAACGTGTGTGTGTGTGTGTGTGTGTGTGTGTGTGTGTGTGTGTGTGTGTGTGTGTGTGTGTGTGTGTGTGTGTGTGTGTGTGTGTGTGTGTGTGTCTGAGGTTTTATCTCATAGTGACCAAAGTAATCCCAGCTACAGTGGATTTGGTTCGTCAAGTTAGTTTTTCCGGCCATTGTTACTTCAGTGTGTCAGAGAGAGGGGAATGCATGCCTAGTAGCTGATGTTGCAAATTCAAACCTTGCTCAAGGCAACCTTACCAACTCTAGTTTTAAGGTCTATGCTTTGGTCCAGGACCCTTGTCCTCCCAAGCAAAGCCCTAACACACTGAGTAACTACTGACCCAAAGAAACGAAAACAAAAAACATAAAATAAAATTAAAAAAAAAGAAAAGAAAAAGAAACAGCTGGTTAACAGATCCATTTGCAATCTGTCATCATAAATATGTGCACACATGCAGTTTGACATGAAAGCGGCATTTAGGTCCATTTGTTCAGACAGCAGTGTGTATTTTAGACTTCGGATTAAAAATTTGGCAGCATAAAAAATGTCTGTGTTCTAATGCAGTAGTGGACAGTAATAGAGTACATTCACTTGCGTTCTGTACTTCAGTACATTCTTTGAGTATCTGTACTTCACTTGAGTATTTATATTTTTGTCAACTCATGACTTTCACTCCACTACATTTCAAAGAGAAATATTGTACTTTTGACTCCACTACATTTATAGGAAGCTTGTTGTTACTTTTTTCCTTTTAGGTTCAGTGTAGCTTGTCATCAGCTGTTGGTGTTTTTCTTTTCTAAAATGTAATTGGTCACATGCTGTGCCCCTCACAGAAGGGAACCAATCACAGTCACTGCTCACACCTGGGATGAATTTAAAAATATGTCTACAAGACTAAATGTGCATCATCTTATAGGGATTTCCATCACTTTCCACAGACATGATTCGGTTTCAGAGTTACAAGGTTCTGTAAAAACAATGAGAAAACAACACAGCAACATGCTGATATTAGAAAATGTACTTTGTACTTTTTACTTTTATATACTCTAATATTATTAAACACATGTATTTTTGAATACTGAAGTATTTTTTAAAGTAAGTACTTTAGTACTTTAACTTGAGTAAGATTTTGACCGAGGTACTTTTACTTGTAGTTGAGTAAGATTTGACAATGAGTATCAGTACTTTGACTCAAGTACCAGAGTTGAGTACTTTGTCCACCGCTGGTCTGATGTCAGAAATGATACTTGACTGTTGACTCAACTTCTACTGAGTTCAGGCAGGGTTGTGACCGTTACAGAGCAAGCAGTGTTTTGGAGTTAAGAGTGACCATGTCAGCTGAAGACCTTCAGCCAAGTCTTTGGTGCCCAAAGAAAAAACACATTTTGGTATAACTCTCCCTGGTCTCACGTGTCATTCTTATTTATAATACGTGAAGTATAAGGAGTAAGGTGATGTTCCCAATTCAGTTTGGTAGATGCTTTAGCATCTTTAGAGTAGCTTACAAAGTATGGCAGAGATGCTCATTGCTACTTATGCTCTCTATTTTGAGTGAAGCTTTTCTTTTCTAACGGTCTGGTAGCATTTCAGAAAGATTTTTTCTTTTTTCCATTTTGAACAAATAATAAGGAAGCAACAGAGAAGATTTTTCCTATCAGCAAATGATGTCCAGAAATATCAGTATCCACCTTGAAAAACTCATAAAGGTTAAACCCTGGCAGAGTTTGCCAGTTAAACATGCTGTTCTGCCGTGCTGAGAGAGGAAAGGGGGAGCGCTGTGAGGGATTGAGGAGGAGGGTTTGGAAGGTGTTATATTGCAGCATGGTGCCAGGGGAGCTGTGAGGCTTGGCAAAAAGGTTTGTGTTCACATCCCCAGTTTCCCTTCCCTGCTGGAAAATGCTGGGCAGAGCACGAGGAGAAGAAGGGTGAGATGAATGAAAAAACTGTGGGCTGGGAACAGAGACTGTGGAGGAAAACTACAGGGATGGTTCACCCATCATTCACTTTCACATGACGTCACACGTGTAGACTGGATACAGAGAGTCTGTAGCACCTTATGTTCACTACGTCCCTGCATAATATTTATATATTTCTGCAGCATATGACCAGATATAGCCCACGTCACTCTACAAAGTGGAGAGCTATAGCAGATGTTTGGCTGAAATTAGCTGATTTTTCATCACTTCAGGGAAGGTAAGCTGTGAACACGTTAATTAATGAAAAAACAGTCACACCACAGACACTGTTACGCAAAGAGCCTGTCAGTTACTAATCCACTTCACACACTGCTGGCACAGCCACTAAGGGAGAAGTGTCCTACCAAAGCACACTTAAGCATCAGACAGCAGGACCTGGGATCAAATCTCCAGCCTTCCTTGATATGAGAAATGGCTCAGTCCACTCTACCACTGACCCACAGCTGTCTCTCCTACCCACTGTAATCCAAGCAAGGACGGCTGACTGGAAGGCAACTTTCTGTTAAAGGTTATGTAGAAAGCTGGAGTTTATTTTGACTCAGCCGTCACAAACCATGAGAGATGTGACTTCAGACAAGGCGTGATACACCTGAGGCGAGGTCTACTCTGTTGATGTCATGTTTGCAAGGGTGTAAAAAGTGTCACCTCCAGTGCACCACATGTGCAATGAACAGACTTAATTTAAATTGTCAAGCAAGACAGGTGCAACCGAGGCATTGAGCATAGAGCTAGCTGCAGGCTAACACACACACACACACACACACACACACACACACACACACACACACACACACACACACACACACACACACACACACACACACATTCATGAATAGAAACAAAGCTCATCACTCAAAGGGTCCCAGCACTGATCGGTGAACCCATTCAAGATAAAGTATTAATTACTTCATTGGAAGACTAAGAATGGTCCAGGTATGAGTCTGGAATACATTTGGTGTAATGTAACTGTTTAAACAAAAATGTCAAACTGTTTAATGCTAACTCAAATACAGTTACAGCATTGGATATTAGCAAACAATAAAATGCTCCCAGGTTTTGAACAACCCTGAACATGTTGTTGTCAAGCTGTGCTCTCCTTGAATGCGACTGTTTTCTGTTTCCTCTGCATGGTGAGCCTGCGCTCTGAGGGAGAGTGGGAGCAATAGAGAGAGAGAGAGAGAGAGAGAGAGAGTGGTGAGTTTATGTGAGGTGAGGGAGGGGAAGCAGGGTGACGACATCATGGTGAAACTGAGTGTTGGTGCAGAGGCCCGGTGCTCTGTGGTTTGGACTAGCAGCTGATGTATAGTGTGATCTGCTGTCACTTTGACTCACAGTTAGCAGCCTTTGTCTCTGTTATAAACCTCACCTGCTGCTGAAATCTGGTGGGAGTCTTGTTAGAAATGGCAGAGACAGTTTAGGGTCATGTAGTCTGGGATCACCTCATTGGCTGTAGCAACTCAGACTTCCCTTCCCGACTCTTTCATGAACAAAACGTTGAAATGATGCTGTTTACAATGCCCTAACTTATTACTATTATTTTTTTAAACAGAACATTTCTGCTGGCCGGCTGCCTTTGTGCATATGAAAGTGGCTGTCCAATCTAAATGCAATTTTTTTTCTTTGTAGGAACGTCACAATTTGGGCAACCGACATGAATTGTACATAATTTGGTGTAAATGGTTAGATGATGAATTATTAAGAATAAATAAGAATTTCAGTGTTTTTTGATTATAATGAGGATGCAGATTACTCTCCATCTTAGAATTCAAAGAGAAAAAGTAACCTTTTTCAGAAACAAGAACTCAGGATGTTAGTTTTGTTACACCCATGGCTTTGTGGTCTGCCATTACTGATGTTTAAGATTCACTTTGTGAAGTTTTCCCATTCACATCAAGCCTTTGAAAGTCTTCTTTGGCAACTTTGCATAAAAAGACACCTCAGCAAATTCGACTCTCCTGTCCATTCTTAAGTTTCAGTGGAAGAAATTGTACTATGCCGCCAGACCAGTAGAGGGCAGTAAGAAAGAAATGAACAAAGATGAAGCCCCGAATTGTGACAAACAGGCCGACAGCATTATGGCTGTTTGTCAAACCACCTGTTGTACTCGCAGTGCCTACTGCTTTGGTGGAAGTTTAGTATGATGTTTGTTGTTTGTGAAAAAGAGTAAAATCTGCTGTATGCCAAAAGTTCCTAGATGTCAAACTCATTCAGGAAAATTTCTTAGTATGCAACAGGCCAGTCTACCTTGGGTACTGGTTCCAATGATACTTTTACAAAATCCATTAAAGTCCATAAAAACCACTTATCAACTTAGTCTAAACAAAAAGTGCATCACATGAAAGCAGTTTTTCCATCAGATGTGAAACAAAAGAAAAAAGATCTGTTCCAGATTTATTTTTAATAAATGATAATACTTCTGGTGTAAGATTAAAAAAATCAAATGTGATGAATTCTGCTGTAATAAAACTCTTTGCATTTCCATTTTTTAATTCATGAAAACAGGACCTGTAAATCTCTCCCTTAGTGTGTTGTTTCTGTAAATGAATTTAAAATTAACCTTAAACCATTAAAAATAATGACAGGACCAAAAACACAAAAAATACACAGTTACTCAAGAGAATTCCTAATTTAATTATAGTAACCATTTCCTTCCTTTTCTTGATGTTATTAATATTTTATTTACCTTTAATTTAACGAATATGTTATTGTATTGTTCCTGTTTATGTTAAATACTCCATTTGGCAATCTGTTTGCATATTAATGACTTAAATGTCAAGAACTACCCATAATTTTTTTTTGTACATTTATATATAAAAAAAGTTTTTCAAAAAATCAATAAATTCATCATCTTTACTTCCATTTTCCTAAACTGAAAGCCATCGTGGTATACTACAAAAACACCCAACAGAACAGTCATAGTGCACACAACATTTAAAAGCAGTAGTCAGTATGCAGTGTCTACTACCTGCTACATTCACATGTAGAATGTAGAATGTATTAGGCAGTTTGGAAAACAGCCTGTGAGTCACAACAGTTAGCGTGTTAGCATGGAGGGAATCAGTTCATGCACTTTTAAAATTTTGTTGTGCATTTTATGTCACAATGACAATAAATTCTATTCTATTCTCTTCTATTCTATTCTAAAGGCATAAAGCCCAAAACTTCTCTGAACTACTCTGCACTTCTCTGCTAATTTTTTTTTTGTATTTATGTCTCATTTTTCTTCCCAATTTACTGTTAATATTATATTAATCTTTCTTTATTGTGTATAAGACCAACTGTAATAAATTAATTCTTTAATTAATTTTAATTATTCTTTAATTTAATTTTAATTAATAGTCTGATTCTGATCCACAGAAGTTACAAATTGAATTAATATTAGAAACAAAATGTGTGAACCAGGGATGCAGGATTCTCATTCTGCTGTTTCGGTGCTTTGATGAGCTAAAGCAAGGAAAACTATCATAAAACATTCAGCAGAATAACAAGAGACAAACACATCTCAAGCAGCAGCCTCTGACTTGATCTTTCCTTTTCCAGCCAATTTTACACATTCACTCAAACATTCCAGCTGTGCAACAGTGAATTCAAAAACAACTCTTAAGTCTTTTAGAGGAGTTATTTAACATTTTTTACATTAATAAACTTCTAAGGAAATGAATTCCTGGTTTGTTGGTTCTTTGAACTATGAGGGGAAAAAAGGACATTGGGTTGGAAACTGTTCGTTTGCTCTGTTTTACTACATTTAGTTACAGAGTAATATACCACAGTGATAAGAGTCAACCCTTTTGCTGGAGGGATACTGTTCCAAGAAAACCATTAGAAAACAATAAAAATTGGTGATGAATTTCCAGTCATCCTTTAATATTTTTGCTGGTTTATGCAAGTAGTTAGATGAGTTGTATTTTCTAAGCTTGGTTCCAGAAACTGTCCTACAGAGCAACTCAAACCTTTTGTGAGTGCTCCATGAGGGCAGTCCCCTACACTGACCCAGGAGCTATATGCAATGAATGGTTTGTTGCCTCTATGGAAAGATGACCTGGCCTCTGTGGGAACAGTTTGAGGCCTGCTCGTGCAGAGCGGTCTCATCATCAATGATTTGTGAAACACAGGAGCCAGTTTGTGATGATGCTAACTCACTCTGAGCCTTTACGCTTTTGTAGCAAAGCAGTACAGTTAACAGAAATTTCCTCTCAAACACTGTGTACCACTTCTCCTCTGCACCATCACCATGCTTATGATTGCACGTGCACAGATATATACAACCAAATCACTTAGACTTTTACAGCAGCTGTTATGTTTGTAGCACAGCCTAACTGCAGCGTTAATCATTTCTGCGTGGTGGAGAAGTCTACCCGTCCCTCTCACCCATCTCACAATTAATCCACATCCTCCACGCTTGGAAGGGTTAACACTGCAAGATGACAAATTATTCCCAACTGTCCAGGAACCATGTAAGTGCCTCTCCAGCTACACTCAGATTGATCGATTGTTTTGTTTATCAGTCATACAACTATTAACAATCAATCTTTTTTTTCGCATTTTCTTTTATGTCCGTCTTCCCTTCAGCAGTTTTGTGTGTGGGTGATTATATGTTTATTAATGCATGGGTAGTTCTGTGTTGGTCAAATGATCCATGTGTGGCTTGATGCAGTGAACACAGATTACTGCACAGATGCCCATTAAGGAATCTTTTAATTAACAGCATGGTTTATGTCTCGGGAAGGACCCCGTTTGTGTTGTAGAAGAAGGCGACAGAGGGAAGAGAAGGATGGAGATGAAGAGGCAGCGACAGGAGGAGAAGGAGGGGGATGACCCAATTCTCAGGGGAGCTGATTGAACATGACAGCATCGAAAATAAAATGTTGAGACCTCGGCAAAACTTCAGTGTAAACCTGCAGGGGTCAGACACCTTTTTTTTTTCCTGACTGAGCATTATGATGAAGCCACAGCTCTGCTCTGTGGACTAACTCCAAGTTTCAATCTATTGCATCATGTGCCATTATAAAAACAAACAAAAAAAAAGGTGTTATAGACCGTTCTCCTCAACTCTTTACATCTTTGAAGGCCATGCGCTCGGATTGTTTTCTAATATGTACGGCCAGGCCCGCCTGTAATCCTCTGTCCATCCTCCTGCTGCCCAAACCTCCACTGGCATTGAATAATACATCGAGACGTGCTGTCAGAGATCAGTTGACCCTGAAACTATTGGATTTCACATTAAAAGCCCTAGTGCTGCAGTCAGCTGCAGAGTTATGCAGACAGTTTTTCTAATCTATGCTCAGACCTTGCCTGAGGACACATGGTGGTGAGGTAAACGTGTCTGGATGGACGTGATACACAAGTTCATCCAATTACTGAAGTTCAGTGTTTGAACCAAACAAATAAAAGATGAGGATACATAAAAAAACAGACTCACAAATGCTCTGGGGCAGCGCTCGGTGTGTGCTTTTCTTTTTTAAAAGACAGAAGCAAGGCCAAATAACATCAACACTAGCATAAAGCTGCCAGTTACCAGGGGGTGTTAACTATTTATTTCATTCTCTTTTAATCAAGCATCACACTTTAATTCTGACTAATCTCTTACACTAACAGATAATTCCTCCTATTGCTGGAAGCTCTTATAGCTGTGACCTTATTAGAGTCTACGCTCCTTTGAGCTGACACGAGAGCTCGAGTGTGTTCTTGACACAGAGAGTTAAAATCACAGAGTGCAGAGAGGAATAACAGAGTCAACACTGAAGGTGATGTATGGATTTATTGTGTTCTTATTATAGTCAGCCTATTATTGCTCTGTTTAGGAAGGATGAACGAGCCAGAGAGTGTGAGGGAGGGAGAGAGAGAGACAGAGAGTAGGGGGGGGGGGGGGGGTATTCCAGTAGGGATTAGATAACATGAGTTCATCAGGTTTACCGTTATGTTTCCTCCCTGAGGCGGATGTGCTGGCATTTGTGGCTGTGGATGACTCTCTCCCTCTCTCTCTGTCTCTCTCTCTGTCTCTCTTTCTCACACACACATTCACACACTTTCTGACCTCACTTAATCATCTGACCTCCATCTCCCTCTGCTGCCAGCCTCACAGAAAAGACACAACAAACAACATCAACGTCTGCATCTCCTCTCTCCTTGTTTTTTTTTTTTTGTTTTTGTTTTTCATGGAGTGAAATGAGGTAAACGTTATCTAAAGGCTCGTGTGCTGCAGCAGATGAGACAGTCGGATGACAGGACGGTCTCTTTGTTGGTTGTTGGTGGTTTGTTTCTTGTGCAGTTGCAGTCCTTTGTTGTGCTTTGAATGCCTTCACAGCTGTTTCTATCTTGTTTACGTCATGGGGGAGAGGATCCAGAGATGAAGTCCAGATTAATATAAACATGTTGGAGAGTGGACCAACAGAACAAAACCTTGGATAAACTCCAGTTTAAACATGAGAAGACACACTTTTCATGATCTCTTTTTTCACCCCTTTCACCTTTTTTATGCTTTGTTATTTATTACAGGCTCTACCTCTGTTCAGTCTTTTTCCTGCCTTACCTTAATTAAAAGCTCACCTGAAAAAAATCTCCTAAAACCTGCCCTTACTATTTACTACTTCAAAGATATACCAGAGCCTGTCTCTATGCCACTTACCAAACCTGACGTCTGAACTATCTGAGCCCTGACTGCTTCCCAATAAGGGAGTGCTGCAGTGAAATGTGGTAGCTTAAGAGGTACAGAGCTTAGCCCACCAGTAAGACACAAACTCCTCACACCAGCGAGATTTCAGCCTCAGCTTAAAGGCTTTAGAGGAATGGATTTGGACTAACATCACATGAAATTGCTTCTTCAAAGTCTCCTTATCTAGGCACAGGGAAAATCTCAAAATTGTTTAGCAAGTGGTTTTACCACTAAGAAAACATGCAATCACATTTCACACTTTTAAATTACATACTTAGCTGTTTTCTTCAGCGGGGCAGAGGGTCAAGTGCTTCCCTGTTGGTCTTTTTATGAAGGGTGCAGTATTCCTGTTATCTTACTTTCACAGCCTGACGACGGCACAGTCTAAAATGCATATTTCTAGCAGATGAATACTAATGAGCTCAACAGACATGCATTTACACACACACACACACACACACAACTAATGTCAAATAAATAAATAAATAAATAAATAAATAATTGCACAGAACAGACCCTAAAAGGTGTGATGGAATTAGTTTTCATCTGAGAGTCGACTTATCTGATAACTGTGGAGCTGAAACCAGCTCTTTAAGCTGCCTGTTGTTCGTTCCTGATACATGGAACATCAGCAGTATATGTATGGTTAAAGACCTACTTTCTGCTGCTTGACAACCTCAACTGCTAAGAATGCCAAAGATTCTCACATAAAGCACAAGAAAAAGATCTACGAAGACATGCTGTTCAAGTGATGAAATACAATAATAACAACATAATTACAGCTAAGTCCATCAATAATGTCTTTGCTCTGAATACAGATGTGATGTGATGCTCTGTAGTAAAGTCAGTGATTGGCCTCATGGGTAACTGAGTCCATCAAGTTAATATTTCAGAGTGAATCACTGTCTTTGCCTACAACTCCTGAATATTTCACACCATCTTATGAGCACAGTGTTTGCGTTCATGCAGACAGTTGAACTTGTTCACCTTTACTTCTCCTGGTCTTTGTCCTAACACCCTTTGTTCAATTTCCCACTGTCTTTTTCTCTTTCTATTCTTATATCCATCTCCTTTTCTCTCTAGTTTCTCTAATTTTCTCTCTCCTTTTGCATCGCTTTCTTTTTCCACTTCTTCTAAGGCCATTATTTTCTTCTCCCTTTTGTTTTTTTTCTCTCCCCCTATTTCTGTCATTTTTTTCACTTTGTCTCCCCTTTTATGTCTCCTGCTGTCTCTCTTGCTTTTTCTTTCTCTCCTTCCCTCTCAATTTTCTCTGTTTCTCTCTATATCTAACTTCTTATTTCTCTCTGTCAATTCAGTTTCAATTCAGTGAGCTTCATTGGCATTACTGTGCAATGACACCCTTGCCAAAGCATTCATAAATATACGAATCACACCCCCCCCCCCCCCCCCCCCAGCTCTCGCTCCCTGCCCCCCTCCCTCTCTGTCTTGTATATAACCAGTGGTTGTATATTTATCACAGTAAAACATGACTCACCCCTCCTCCGCTGTCCTCTGCTGTTGAACACTTCTCATACCAAACTGGTAAGCAAAAGCGATACTTCACAAAACAGAACACGTAAACAATATTTTGCATCAACACACTCCTGGCACAGACTAAAGCACATACTTACACACACACCTCAGGGCTTAGCCCTCCCTCAGGCTTCAACATGTTAAATAACCTGCGTTGCATAACTGAGGTCAGATATAAAAAGAAGGACATCATTTCTTGGAAACTCATACTCACTCATGTTCTGCTCTATGTGGGTCAGAGAGTACAAGGAAAATCAGAACAGAACTCACTTTAGATCATAAAGATGAGATCAATAAACCCCACTGTCTGACTACAAGAGCCTCATTTGGCACTTGGCCTCACATGGCAGAGGCTGACTGTAGCTCTGATTGACTAGTTTATAGTATGGTGATGATGTGTCCACACACACACACACACACACACACACACACACACACACACACACACACACACACACACACACACACACACACACTAGAGCTCACAAACATACACAACAAGACTGTTATCAAATTGTGAAAGAAGAACCGATGATTAACCGCACCTCTTCCAGCTCACTCATGAATTCAGATCTATCCATCTCCTCCCTTTGTGTTCTCACACTCATCACCCCTCCTTCCCTCCCAGCCCCTCTTCTCTTTCTTTCTTTGTTCCTGCATGTAGGGCCCGTGGGTTTGTAAGGCCTTAAAGCTCAGATGAATTGTCTAATATGCTTTTTCTGCCTCTAAGGTCTCGATCGGGATCAAAGTCCGGACAGGACGGAAGTGAATAGAAGCTGAGGCTGTGGATGGGGAGTGTTATGGTTATGGCACAGAGCACTGGTGGGAGCACTGACTCAGGCAGAGTGGGCCTGGGTATCAGCAAAATACCTCTCTATGACAGAGCGAAGGGGAAGGACAGCAGAGCACTGGTCTAGGAACGAGCATCTTTTGAGTAGTAGTGAGCCAGCAGAATGGTTGGGATGCAGCAGCAGGGATCTTGGATGAGATGGGAGCATGGGAGCACAAAATCTTATGGGCTGACCTGTGGAAGGCCGAGCCCCAGCACACACGATTTCTGATACAGGTGTGCTTCCAAGCCCATCCAACGTGTTCTGCTGGGGGAAGGCAGAGTCACCAGCCTGCAACCTCAGCCAAAAAAGAGACATGTTGGAGCATATCCTGAGCTGCTGTTCAGAGGCCTTACAGGGGCACTACAGATGACATCATGACCAGATCTTGAAGGCCTTTACAAACACTGTCTGCAGTGGAATCAACCTCTGCAAGAGCCCCCATCCAGTAAAGACAGCCATCACCTTTGTTAGGGCTGGGGAGAAGTCGCCAGTGACCAAAAAACCCCTCCTCTGGCCTTCTCACAATGGCACAAGACTGAGAGCTGAGAGTTGATCTCAGGAAACAACTGTTTCCAGAAAGTGCTACCACAAAAACACTAAGGCCAGATTTGGTCCTCACCTTGGCCACAGCCAAACTGATCGGTCTCCTGGAGCTCACTGTCCTCTGGGAGTATCACATCAAGGAGGCCAATGAGAGGAAGAGAGACAAGTATGCTATGTATGCTCCACTAAGAGGAGTTCTAGTGCAAAGGGTGGAGAGCAAGATGGCATCCCATTGAGGTGGGATTCAGAAGGTTTGCAGGCCAGTTCCTCTGCAGGGTCTATAACATGCTGGGCATCACTGGAGCCAGAAGGCGAAAGATCATCAAGGACGCCACTGACGCGACAGAGGTTGCCTTGAGGAGGCTGTGGATCAGGAGGGGAGAGCCATAGGTGGGGTAGTGCTACTTGGACACAAGCCAGGACTTGATGTCCTCTGACTAGGTCACCTGGAAAAGTGTCTAATGTTTGAAAGACCCAAAACAACTTGAGGACACTGGGTAACATCACTGATGATGTGTCCAGGTTTCATCACTGGCTGATGTATGTCACAAGCCCAATCCAGCAATATACAAAACTTCAAATTCAGAATCACTATTCCCCCAACAATCAATAATTCATTGTCAGATTGCATCCTGTTTATGGGATACCAACCATCCATTTCCACTGCTTATCATGGTTCGGGTTGCAGGGGCAGCAATGTCATCAACGAAGACCAGTAACCCCTGTCACTGGCCAATTCCACCAGCTCCTTTGGGGGAAAACTGAGGAATTCTCAGGCCATCCCAGAGATATAATCTCTCCATCATGTCTTGGGTCTGCCCTGGGGTGTCCTCCTATCTGGGCATGCCCAAAACACCTCCCTTGGGATGCTTTTGGGAGGCACTCTCACCAGATGCCTGAACCACTTAATCTTGCTCTTCTGAACGCAGAGGAGCAGTGACTCTACTCTGAGCCTGCTTGTATTGTATTGCCAGCCTACTGCTGGCAATACAAACCAAACTCTCACTCTGGAAATACAGAGATCAAACAACCCATAACAATGGCCTTTTGACTTCATATTCCCGGTGCACCCCCTACAAGATACCCCGGGGGACACAGTCAAAAGCCATGTCCAGATCCACAAAGCACATGTGGACTGCTTGGGTAAACTCCCATGCCCCCTCTAGCACCCTTGCAAGAATATAGATCTGGTCCAGTGTTTCAAGACCAGGACAAAACCTGCATTATTTCTGCTGAATCCAAGGTTCAACCAACCGGACTTTCCTCTCCAGCACCCTGGAATAGACCTTACCAGGAAGGCATAGGAGTGTGATCCCCCTGTAGTTGGAGCACGCCCTCTGGTCCCCCTTCTTAAAAAAGGGAACCACCATTCCAGCCTGCCAATCCAGGGGCGCCATCCCCAGAGTCCATACAATTTTAAAGAGACATGTCAGCCAGGACAGTCTTACAACATTCAGAGCCTAGAGGAACTCAGGAAGGATTAAATTCACCCCCCCCCCCCCCCCCCCCCCCGGGCCTTGCTGCAGTTAAATTGTGTATGGGATGGTTCTTGATAATAACATAAAATAAAAAATATCCTTAGTCTTACTCCATGACACAAGCAGCTACACTGACACACCTTCCTTATAGTGAATGATCCTATATGAGGGGTTTACCGCCTGACTATTAACCCTCCAGGTGATAAAAGTATGCTGCTCTTTACAGAATATCTTTCTTTTTGTTTACCATAGATGATGAAAACACATGAACAGCATAAAAAATTTGGGCTTAGAAAATCTTCTCTTTTTCATGATCTGAATATATATATATATATATATATATATATATATATATATATATATATATATATATATATATATATATATATATATAAAGAAGTTGGGTCACCCCCAACTTCTGGAAAAATTTACTGTCTTTGATACCTGCTTTGTAATAAACTGTTAATTCAGTCATTTTGTATTTCAATACTGAGTAATAGTGATGTTCGATACCACCAATTTAATTTCCGATCCGATACTGAGTAAAATTCATGCTGGTATCGGCGATACCGATTCGATACCGATACTTTGTGCAATTACACCTAATGTGTCTGGTAAATCTGAAAAAAGTAGTGTATTTCAAATCATAGCCTCAAAAAAATACATGAAACCCAAGTCATTTCTTATATATATTTTAAACTTGCGGCAGCAGCCTTCTTCTCATACAAGCCAACAGAAAAACGAAAAAACAGAGGACACAGCCATATAAAATATATGAAAACAGTCTCAAGTTCAAGAAGAAAAGAAAATCTGTACAATAATAAACCCAGTAAAATAAGTTAAATAAGCATTTAATGCTTAACCATATTTAGATTTAACTATGTATGTAGACTCTCTAAATAGCCTACAATAAGGGGATACAAACACTTGCTGATTTATAATACTGGGTGAGAGATTATCTCAGTGATAGACAGCCTATTATTAATCCAAGATGAACTCATGCAGCAATTTTTTGAAGTGTGTATTTATTTTGTTACTTTTCATAACCATATTAATTTGAACAACTTCAACAGCAACAGTGCTTAGCACTGCTTACGTTCCATATTTGTAATTATTACCTGGATAGTGCCTGCCTGCAGTACAGAAGGACTCGGCCAGAGACTTCTGTCTTGCCCTACCAGCAGCAGCACCTGCAGCTGCGCTCTCCACTTCTCCTGTCCGATTTACAGCATATGGCTCATACTCTGTATTGTGGGATAACCTCAGGTGTTTCACGAGGTTTGTTGTGTTGCCACAACTTCTTACTGTTTTACCTCATATATCGCACATTGTCTCTTGGCTGTTCATGGAGCTGAAGCGAGCGTGTAACTGAGCGAGAGCGAGCAGCGCGTGAGCGCTGCTGTGCTTCCGCATTACGCTCTTACCCCGGCGGAAGAAAAAGTAGTTCCCACCAACTTTGTCATTTATCCAAGATCTCGATAGTTAAAATATTTTCCACTTTGTTCTTGTTAATTATATACATAATCTCAAACGAATGAAGTATCAAAAGTATCGATATTTTGATTTGAGAATCGATTTTAGAACCTAGAGACCTAATATTGGAAGTATCGATACTTCAGTATCGATCCGCACATCACTACTGAGTAATACAGTCTGATTCTTTTTTAAGGTCTTTTGGCAGAAAATTATTCTGACAGCAGAGGAGAGATGCTGGTTATTTAATAATGAAGATGAGTTTGTCATTTTGTGTGGCTTCTACTGCCAACAATTTCAACTCCAACAGAGTTGAGAGAGTTTTTCTTTCTAAGTTCTTTTGTCAGTCATTCATACCCACACGGTTTTGTTTTAATTTCTGTTTGCTGATTTGATGTTTATTACTAGAGAAATAATTATTCAAAAAGGACAGTTAGAAATTTAGTCTTGGTTTCATAAATAATAATTTCAATTTTTACTTTGAAGCAGTTATCCAATTTATCATCAGTCAAACAAAGAACTGCAATCCACATCATGTATCTAAGTTTCAAGCTGGATGTGTCTTTATTGTTGTGGATTACTTCATAAACAGATTTATGTTTGTGTGTTGGTTCAGTAAATTACAGTATAGTATAGTATGGTATGGTATAGTAAGGGAAAGTAAGGTAAGGTAAGGTAAGGTAAGGTAAGGTAAGGTAAGGTAAGGTAAGGTATGGTGTAGAATTGTATGGTTAAGTGTAGGAACTTTTCTCACCAATTTAAGACCAAAAACATCTTTCAGTCCTCATACTCTGTCTTCATCTCCTGTCTAATGCATGCAAACAGTCAGACTGATACACACAGAAACTGAATGTCTTACCACAGGCTTGTGCGCGCACACACATACACACACTCATACAAACATTTTTGCTTTGATACATATCCCTGTGGTGAGCTGCTATCATCTCTAGCAATAACGAGCTGTCATTGGCCCTCACTGATGTATCTGTCTGGATGTGTCAGCGAGCAAGCAGGCTGACTGAACGTCGGGCTAAAGCAGTTCTTCACTTCCAAGGCCTGCCAGTCAGCACTCGGGGCACCTGAGACAGCCCTGTGTTGGTGAGGGAAAATTTCTGAAGGCTGACACTAGATCAGAGACGTGGGGGGAAAAAAACAGCCATGTCAACGTTTGACCCCACCCCCATGTGCAGGAAAAAAGAGCAGGAGAAGACGGTGAAGTAAGGTGATGAGGCACTGACAGCTAAATGCCAAATAGGTTTCTCAGGAGGATTTAATACCTGACCGATTCCTATTTTACAGATAAGGAAGAGGCATCTAAGTTATTGAAGTTTAGTGTCAGTATATAAACATTTGCATTTACATGCTGAAATGAGTTTCAACTAAGTCAGAGGGCACCTTGGTTATTTATAATCTGAATGTCACTGTGGTACAAGATAAACCTAAATAAGCTCCTCAGATAACTCTCAGATTCAGCCATCACAACACCTGCAGCTAATGTATTCCTTCCACATTGCATGAGATATATTATCTCGCCTTCCTTAATATGGCGGTGATAAATGCAACACACATTAACTCCACCAAATGTGTTTCTCCTATTTCCACAACAAAGGGGCTGTACTTTCCTCTGACCTTCAGCGGTCTGCAAAGCCAGCACAAAATATGCATTTAGAAGGAGCACTGGATGTGAGAGTTGCAGGAGATTGCTTTCTTTTGTACAGCGTCATGCAGGAACATGCATCACTGTCCGCCTCTAACAAACAGCCAGTAATATGCAGAAATATTAAGTAGGATCAGCAAATAAATGTATGGAGTGGAGCTAGCGCCATGACAGATGTTGGCTATTTGTATGGAGCTGCTCTGTCACGTCATTAGCCAACTTTTCAGCCAAGCAGGCAAAATAAATGAACTGGTGTCTCAGAATGGTCAGATATCCACAGTGGAGTTGAGGATATTTGTGCAATCAAGGATCTTGAGGCTTACTTGAAGACCTGTTGAGCATTTACATCCTATAACCAGAGGCCTGTACAACAAAGCTGGATTTTCTCTTAGCGAGGTAACTTCTGGGTTAACCCTGGATTTTCTGTCCTACGAAGCTGGTTTACCGGGATAAACCACCGTGGTAACATATGCTGAACTGCTAACCTGCTGCCTTTTGATGTTCACGATGTCATCCTGTACAAGAGATTCAGATTCTCATCAAGTGGACTGAACTACATTTGTCAGCTGATGGATCCATAAATAAATAAATTCAGTTGATTTCATCCAAACATCAGAGACAGAGTGAAGAAATAAAGCCTTGTCACTGACCGCTTTGAAGGAGGTTTTTATACTTGTTCCCCAAGTCTGTTTAGCTCCACTGTTTGCATCTGAAATAATGATGTTAATAATAATGGTCACACATGGCAGAACTGTAAAAACAGGAATTTATGGAAGGCACAACTACGTGGCAGTTGAGAAATTGATATTAATTTCATTTAATAATCCAACACAAAATGGGCTCAGACTGTCTCAGATGTCCCATTAAGTCAACCTAGAGAGGTAACGGAGAGAGATTCCGGATGTGTTAATCCAGCTTCATAGTCCAGGCCTCTGGTGTTCATGAGTGAGAGTACAACAATAACTATGCTGGTGTATGTGTGTGTATTTCATGCTTTTGGCTTGCCTGATTCACCAAAGGTTTGTGCGGCTTCTGCACCCAAAAAATGTGTGCAAATAAGTCAAATGAGTATCATCTAATTCAGTGGTTCCCGATATGACGGGTCAATAAAAGACTACTTACATCTGCATATTTAATCCATTATTGTAAACAAATGGACAAAATAGGAGTTATTTTCATTTATCTATTTATTTGTTTATTTAAGTTCTATTTTTGTTTGGCTTTGGATTGTTCAATTTGTGTATTCCCACGACGGGGTATCACTAGTCTAAGGCACAGCTGTTTTGGGGGGTTGCAGTCTGAAAAGTTTGATCTAATTCACCAAGAACATGCAAAGGATTAAATGCCTCATAAATTGCACAGAGGGGAAATAGCATCACTGTGTGTCAGTGTTGTTTGTATATACTGAAATGAGCAATCATGTATTCCTTTTTTTTTTTTTTTTGGTCAAAACAGGCCCTTTTGAAGTCGAATAAGCCTCAAGACAATCAACACGTTCAACAACTTGTGTCATATCCGTCATGGATCAATTCCTAAATTAAACTGTTGCCTCTACCTCTACACCCTGTTTGATTTTAGACCAAAGACCATAATGTGGGTACAATTCAGTGCAGATTCAGTTCAGCTCTGCGCTGCACACAGTGGATATGTGGCATCTTGACTCAGTTACAATCAGGTGCAAAACTCTCTGAGTAATTTGCTTTTTGTGACTTAGACCTTGAGATGGATCCAAGCGGCAACCTCCAGTTTGAAAATATGAGACAATGCGGAAGTGCTAAAGTCTGCTGTTCCTCGAGTGTCCGCTTGAGGCTGGCTCCGGAAGTCACAAACACATCAAGCCATAAAAAGCTGTTTTCACAGCCAAATTAGGCACATTTACAGCCTGGTACAAAGAATGTCTCCCGTCTGAATCGCTAATTTCACTAACGGCACGCACTGTACGGTGGGTGAATTCTTTTCCAATTCGGCAGATTCGACAATCGCCAAAATCTGTTTCAGAAACAGACGGGTGACGTCGCGGAGACTACATCCATCAATTATACAGTCTATGGATGGATCAGATAGCACAGCCTCAATCCATTCTCAGTAAAGTTTCTTTCACGTTGAGTCAAGCATGTTCTAACATCTCTAACATTTATGTGGTGTGTCTGGGCTAGTATTTGATTATGCCCAGACACCATAAAAAACACACAGTACACATACAGTATATAACACATCATCTGTGGTTGATACATTTCTCAATAGTTGTTCAAAAGCAGCAGCAAGCTTGATTAAAGATTGATTTAGTCAGTGGAGCAGTGTGTCTTCAGTCTGTTCTCCAGCCAAGGCCGCTGAGCTCTATCCTGCTGAAAACATAAACCCGACTGCATGTCCAGGGGAACACCTCGTCTGACCTCCACCTAGCATAACATAAATGAATAAAAGGAAAAACACAACACAGAACAATCCCCTTTGTAGCCCCCCCTCAAGGAGCATACAATCAGGCCCAGTATTGTTCATGCCTCTCAGTGTATTGAACACGCTGCTGACATGCCTTCTTGTCTGTACTAATGGCATGGGTCATCAAGCACTATTCAAGATGGGGGAACAAAGAGAAACAAGTATTGATTTGAAAATGTCTTGTTCTGTTATTTTTAAAAGCTTTCCTCTGTTTTTCTCCTCCGAGCTGGCAGGCCTCAGATCATGGATGGCGAGTTTATAGGATGCTCTGTGATCAGTGTTTTTCTCCTATCTGTGTGTGCCTACGCCTGTGTGCTCATGCATGTGTAAAATCTTGTCAGCAGCAGAATACATATGAGAAGCAGGAGAGGCATAAATCTGACAAAGTGCATCCAATAAAGTAGAATTCATGACTGTTACAGTGCCTGTGGATAGTAGTCATTACTCTTGTGTTAGTGTGCGTGTAGTATATCAGACACCAAAACAACAACCCTCATCACTACATTGATTCTCTGACACCTTTTCAAACATAACATGTTTTTTAAGAAACACAAAAGCAGCAGAGTGCAGCAAAAAGCTCAGTCCTTGAGGAAATCATACCTGTGCTGCCATGTTTGCATCATCTGCAGCACCTGCCAAGAACTCACACCTACATGTGTCTTTTCTTTTACTTTACATGAAGCTCGTTTAAGCAAGATTCAAAGGTTCGTATTGTCACTTTTCTATTTATATGAAGACATACAGGAAAACTGAAATGTTGTGATGACTTTATTTGTGTTCAGTGTGAAAACAACAAGAGCACCAGTCAAAAAGTTGGAACTAGAAACCAGTAAGTGATACAAGGAAATTCTCATTGGTCAGTCTCAACATTTTCAATTTTCAAGGAAATCTTTTCTTTACATTTCAACACAAACTATCCATCATAGATAAACATTTTGAAAAATTTTGTTTTTCTCATTTTTATTTTTTTCTTAAACATTTATTTAACCAAGAAGAGGTTCGTTGAAATTAAAATCTCTCTTCCAAGAGTGACCTGGCCAAGACAGGCAGCAGCACAGTTACAAAGAAACAACAGATATGAATGCAAATATCACACTCAAAAAAATAAGTGTAAATAAAAACTGTACATAAAGAAACGGTAAAGAGCAGGACAGGATATGTTGCTATTAGATGTAAAAGGTGAGATTTAGAGGGGCAGCTGGGACTTTTATTAACTTTCTTGATATTTATTCGTGTGGGTTCTCTTCAGCTGGTTCCTCCCACAGTCCAAAAACATGCTCATCAGGTTAAATGGTGATTCTAAATTGCCCAAAGTGTGAGTGTGAAAGGTTGTCTGTCTTAATGTGTCAGCCCCTGGGATTGACTGGTGACCAGTCCAGGGTGTATCCCACCTCTCACCCTAAGACAGCTGGATAGACTCCAGACACACATGACTTTAAACAAGGTAAACAGTATAGAAGATGAATGAATGATATTTACTCAAACTATGAGAAACTTCACTGAGACTTGCTTCTGCTCTAAAAGACTACTTGGGTCCATCACTGGCTTATGCAACTCTTGAACAAAAACTCTGCTACAGGCTAACTTCTGTCTTTATTATCATGTGACTAACATCTTCCTCTGTTTAGATGGTGCAGATTGTCCCTTTAGAGCACAGTACACATCATTGTTTCTGATTGTAAGAAGTTATCTTGCAGGCCACAGTTGTCCTCTGTTCATGCTCTGCTAATGTGTTGCATGTGAAAGATTTTCTGCTTTTTCTTTCATGGCGTTGTCCGTTGGGAAGATTGGTGCTGTCTCACCATGTTCCAGCCTCCAGATTGTGTTCCTTAGAGTGTATCTGCGTCAGTCCTCATGTGGTGTCAGCATGACTTTTTTACCTCTCAGAGCTGGAATTGTAAATACTAAACCAAAAATACCAAATAAATGTAAATACCAAACACATGTAATGTTTACGGCTCCAGGTCGGACTGCTTCAGATGAACAGCTGCAACAACCAATGAGAGGAGGAGACTAAGAAGTGTCATCAACCAGATGTTTCAGCAGCAAATGTTAACTATTCTATTCTATTCAATTCTATTCTATTCTATTCTATTCTATTCTATTCTATTCGATTCTAGAGGGAAACTGAAAAGAAGAACAGCTTATGATGTTATACCCAGATTCTTTTCCTTTCCTATTTGTTGTCTGTGTAACAAAGCAGGATGGCTGGCAGCCAACGCTGATTGTTCTAAAATTGTTACCACAAATGATAAGTTTTTGGACCAGCAGTGTTAAGGAATTGTGTGATTCAAAGGATTGTGATGTTAAAAATCGGTCTGAACTATCTTTATTCATGTGGTGCTCACATTTATAAAATCTGTTAAGATCTGAAAGTCATCTAATGAGTGGGAGGCCATGTTGCTACCTAGCGCAGAGCCACTGGCATGTTCACTTTTTAAATGAAACCCAGACAGTCAGTCAAACAGGCCAATCAGATCCTTTAATATGAGGTAATGATTTGGTTACCACACATCTTAATCATCTTTCACCAACACGGGATGATTAATGTGAAAGATGAAGGTAATGAGGGTGGAGGTGATGATTAGGATGCAGATGACTAATACAAGAAAAGGACAGAATGCTTCATCGTTTTACTGTGAGTAAGCCAAAACCAATGCAAGACGATGGAGTATTACTGCCTTTCATTCTAGTCTGAGTTGTAAGATAATATGCACACAACTACTGTGACAGATGGATTTGTGGGTTTTAAGTGATCTGTCACTTTGGACTGAACTTGGACTGAGCTCTTTGTCTCTGACCTCTGAAATAAAGTGTTCTGACCAAATCCATCCATCCATCCATTTCTACCACTGGAGCCTATCCCAGCTGTCTTTAGGTGAGCGGAGGGGTAGACTCTGGACTGGTCGCCAGTCAATCACAGGGCTGACACACCACACATGACAGGGAGTACATGAAAACTCCACACAGAAAGGCACATCTTACCCAAACCGGGATTCAAACTGGTGACCCTCTTGCTGTGAGGAAACAGCAATGACCACTGCACTACCATGCAGCCCCATCATGAGCAAATATCAGTCTTATATCTGTAATCATATATTATGAAACACTGCACAAAGAGTAATGGTGACTGTTGATTTCCTTTTTACAACTGTTTTTTTTTTTTCAGGAACACTGATTTATTTCTAGTGTTAACATTTTTGCAGGAAGTCATTTTGTATTCTATCTCTCATCAACGCTGTTTTTGGTTTATGCCTCATTATGTCTTTTCACTTAATTAATCCCTTCACGGACTGTTCATACACTCGATGGAACCGCTGATTTTTGAGCTACAGCTGATATATGGCTGTATTAAAGATGGGTGCTTTCCATTTGACGTGTGTGGTTTAATCTAAATGGAGCTATGAGTCCCCCGAGGCCAGTGCTGTAATCATGTCAAACTAACGTTACCCCTCACAGTCACTTTCCTCATCTTGCTTGATCATCATCTAGGTTGCAATTAGAGAGTAGATCTGGATGGTATCTGGCTCTGAGGTAATCAGGAGGAGGATGGGATTGGATGTAACATTTTATGGTTATGTTGTCAATCTCAGTAAGATTGCATCACACACAGCAGCTTAGATTTATGAGTTTGAATAAGGTTCTAGGTTTAAATATCAATACTGAGTATTTAAACAGTTGATAGTGAGGAACACGACAAAAATTGATGAATTAATTTAAAAAAAAAAAGACATGAGCTGTAAATTGTTGAGGACGTAGCGAAGAGAATCACTCTCATAATAAAGCAGTTTTAATATGCAGGCATATACAAGCCTGCATGGTCATATTATAAATGTATATAATACTTAATCAAGCCGTCATGTTAATTGTGTAATGGGCTTGTATATTTCCATGCTGTCTCATCTCATTAACATATTTATGTGTGTGTTAATGAGGAGGGCTAGATTAAAGAGGGGGAGGGGGGAAATAAGTGGCTCCTCCCTCAATATCTCTGATTTATTTATTCTCATTAAGCTGAATTGCATAAATCCGAGTTACCCTCAGCAATAATGAAATAATTCTATGACATTTCATGGTCACAGCAAAAAATCAAAGTCACAAATAGGGAGCTTTTCTCATGCTTCAACTGAACAAGTAATGAAGAAAGAAGGAGAATAAAAAGTAAGAAAAAGACAGGATGAATGGGGGATTTCAGATAAATTAGAAGTGGACGGATGGAGGAGTGTTTTATCATAAAGTCATATAAACAGGGTTATAAAGCAGCAGCGAGCTGATGCTCCTCAGGCTGTAGCAGCTTCGCAGAATGAAAATAAGTGTGTCCATTAGAGCAGTTAATCTTGTTTGGCCTGTAACATCGCTCTGTGTTTTCATCAGTAACTAAAGGCCCCTTGTCCTCAGCTCTTTTTTTTTAACACTCACACACTCACACTCACACTCACACACACACACACACACACACACACACACACACACACACACGCAAAAACAAAATCACATGCACAGTCCCAGCCTTCATGCAGACAGTGATGCAGCCGTCCCACGCACACACACACAGACAGACAGTGCTCCTCACTTCTTCTCCGCCTTCTTTTCGGAAACAACACAGGAATCCTCAGAGCTTGAGGAGAAAGAGCAAAATTTACAAGCGGCTAAGTGGTGCTGTTGTTTACTGATGAATAGCACCACTTTGACTAGAAACCAGAGGTCAGGACATGGCTCACAAAGCCTGCCTGGTTTTTGCATGTTTGTCTGCGCACATTTACAAGCAAGCGTTTATATTTCTTAACAATCTGTTGGTAACTTTTTTTGTAGTAAGCCAGGGTCCCATGACACCTCTGTCTTTCCATCATCTTGAATATACAAATAAGACTATTTTTTACTGTATTATGATCAGGGATGGAGGTGACTTATTATGCATACTCAAAAGATACTAGAGTATTTCTTGAGGGAAGTTTTGTACTGTACAACATTTTACATTGCACCAAAACAAAAGAGGTGAAAGGAAGGATGCAAGCTGTCCATTAACAAGCGTGCCTGCAGCTGATTGGCTGACATCTCTGGTCCAGTGATCAGGATGAACTAACGTAGAGGAGGAAGAGGAGCAGAGCACGCTGCTCATGCTGAAATCACAACAAACACTTCCACAGGTTGGTGCTTCAGGTCAATAACTGTTCAGAGAAATAGAGATTTCATTAAGCTAACACCTCTTTCCAACCACAGGCAGATCAAATTTGAGCCTGAACCTGATTCTGATCAGAACAAGACATCCTGCAAACTGGACACTTCATCCCTGAACTCTTCACACAAGCAGCGTCTACGAAGTGTGAAATAAAAACAAAGAGGAAACTCAAACATTCAGGAACTTCAACCTAAATATGTATTGTACTTGTATTAATGCCCGCTGGTTAAACTTATTAGCACAGGAAGAGATGTTCTGACATTATTTGGAGATCATACCTTCTGCCTTTTCAACTGTTCTCACTCTACACCCCCTAATTTAAGGATTCAGCATTTTAAATAAAGTACTTTTTAATTTTATTCAAGTTTCAGACTGGTACTTTTACTCCTGCTTGAGTAAAATTTCATCAAAAAGCTGTAGTGTTGAGTGGAATGGTTCCGTACTTTTTACATCCTTGTTGTGACAGTACAGCATGGAGGATGCTGCTTATCAACATCCAGAGTTTCTAAGATATTCTCACAAGAAACTTCATTTTTACTTCTAATAAACCAATAAGTGCTAAATTCTCTTTCATAACAATCAAACTATGGCAACACCTGGAGTTTTTATACAGTTTGAAAACCTACGTGCCCCCTTGAGGACAAGTACTGTCTTCTTAGTTTTATTTTTTTCCCACACAGGTATTCTCATTTTAATGTTTTGCATTGTAAAGTATTTAGAAATCAGTACACTGCTAATTTCTGCAGACACTGGATATAGAGGGATTGATGTACAAGAGATAGAGGAGACAAAACTAAGTGTGCAATGATCAAAGAGGACAACAAGTACCATCATGGCAGAGGCTAACAATTTTAAATGCGTCATTGCAGGGAGGAGAAGCACCATCAAAATATTATTTGCAGTCGCAGAGATGACTTAGAGCAGTGGGTGACCTCCATAACGGCTGAGTGGGTGATTGGATGGATTGCTTAGAAGCGTGGAGGTGTTTCATCTCCAGTCTGTACTCCTAAAGGTGTAAGTAAATAATGGCTGCTCACTGCCTTCTAACATTCTCATCATCACTTTCGACAACACCTTGACAACACACACACTCATAATTGTGGGAAAACATGCAGACACAACCTGATAGCACACTCTTGACACAAGAAAGCAGATGTTAAAGGCAAGAGCCTGCAGGGTCATTAGTCATCAGCCAAGGGACCTGAAATCACGTTATCTTTTTCAAAGCCTCACATTTCAAAGCTTAAACTAGTGTGACATCATTTTTATCACGACTGAGCTCTTTTAAAATTCAGGAAACTCAATCTGATCTAAACCAGGTTAGGGTTTCTGCACCTCTTTTTTTCATCCCTTAGAGCCGTCCAGCTAACCTCAGTTTTACCCATACAGCAGCAATGGACAACATGAGGCTCATTAGGATGAGACAACAAAATCAATAGACTGGGTGCAGAGGTGTCAGATCCACACTGATAGTCTGTTTGCCGGCAGTGGAGCGTGTCCAGGTTTTGGTGTGTATGTTTGTATGTGTGTACCTGTGCTTAAATGTTGCTGTGAATAAAGTGTAGTTATGTAGGCAGTGACTGCTGATGTAAAAGGCTGCTGGATAGATACAAAACAATTAAATAGAGAGTTTAAGTGTCCATGTTTGAGGTAAAATGAGATCACATTGGGGAAGAATAACAATTAACTGGAGCTACTGTTTACCACAAATCCTCCTTTTTAAACCCTGATATTGAAATATAAGAGAAGTCATCATATTTGGTCTGGAAGCTGTGACCAACGTCAATCCTCATCTTTAAAACTATGTCCAAAAATTCCCCCCGATGCTTCCATATATTACATACCAGAGTACTGTGAAAAAAATCCAGGGAGAAAAATAACGACAATGTGTTGGAGTTTAAAAAAGCACTACTTATTTGTGTAAAAATGTCTCCACCACATTTGAATTTTTAGATAAAAGTTTGTCAGAATGTCTGTAAGTTTAATGATTGTTCCAAAATGAGTTAGCTAATCTAAAAATACAACTCATAAAGAAACAGAAAACAAAACAATAAATCACAACGTATCAAACCAAAAAATACAAATTCAGAAACCACAAGAAATCGCCAAACACAACAACAAAAGCACAATAACTCAAAAAGGGGGAAAAAAATACAACAAGAAAAGCAAAAACGTACAAGAAAAACAGAAAAAAAAAGCAGAATTCACAACAACCGATCACATAACACAACAGCAAATAAAACACAACAACAAAATCAGAAACCACTGAGAAGTAAGAAAACACATCAACAACAACAAAACAAAAACAGACAGGAACAAATGCAGAAAACACATCAACCAACCAAAAACAAATAAATCAAACCACACAAAAACTAACTGCAACAAAACAATGATCACAACGACAAATCACATACAACAGCATCTTTTTGTTTTTCACATCTAATCGTAATTTAACACACACACACACACACACACACACACACACACACACACAAACACAAAAAAAAACAACAAAAAAAAACAGTTCACAACTTGTTCAATTATCACCAAATAAAAGATTCATTCTGGGAATGTTTTCTGGAAACTTGGTGAAACTACACACATTAAAGCACAGTTAAACTGTGCTCTAACACTGGTTCCTCTGTACACTGTTTTTCCCTTAAAAGGACTTTTTCAGTGAGCATAGAATGATAACAGCTTCTTATCTTCAAGGGGTTGTAAATTATGGTTATACCCAGTGCCACCAAGACGTGTTAATGCTTATCTGGCGTTTAGACAGTCACCGAGTTACACACGCTCACACACTTACAGCACACACACACACACAGAGTGAGAGGGAGGTTGAGGCAGTAGATAGTTGTTGACAGTTTGTGTTTGTGGTCTCACATGCAGCAGATGTCTTCCTGTCTGGGACTCTGCAGTTTGCCGTCGATCCTCAGCCTTAATGATTTCTCTGTTTGACTAACAGCTCCACTGTGTCAGAGAGCAGACTGTAGACTGTATGAGCTTCATTCTCTTCAGCTACCCTATTTCTATCCAGATTATGGACTTGAATGACTTTCTCAGTAGTAATGGAATTTTCCAGTAAAGTTCATTCAATGGCTCTCCTCTCTACTCCCCTAACTGGATAGTAATTGAATTGAAATCAAAACTAATTGGATTGCTGTAGGAATGCTGATGAACAGTGTGTCTCTTCCTGGGAAAGGGATGCAAAGCTTAGGACATTGTGTGCTCTGTGAATGAAGTCTGAGATAGGGATGAGGCTGCACTTAGCAGAAAAAAAGAAATTGATTTGTGTAATCATGTCCAGTTCAAGAGCTCTGATTTGGTGGACTGAGGATGAGGACGGTGTTCTGTTCACCGATAACTTGCTGACAGGGTGAAGCCTTACTCCAGCCATAACATCTCTTAAAATGGATGGAAAGCCCTCTACACACAGTTTTTGCACCTGCACAGTATGAATGCAGCACATTTACACAGCCTGCTTGTTCCAGATGTTCTGCTGAACTTCTGGAGGAACCTGTCTGACCTGGAAAAGAGTTTGTTGATGCTCTACTCCTCCTCACTTATTCACCTTTACTCCACTTCTCCATTTCTTTCTCAAGGCTCTTTCCTGCTGTACACTGTTTGCCTCATTCATTCCTCACAAAAGTTTACCTCGCTGACAGAAACACATCTCTTTTTTTTTTTTTATTATCATTTTTCTAGAATAGATTTGTTGTTCACTAAATCTGACCTCTAAATGAATTGCAGCATTCTTTAACTCTTCTCAGCCAAAGGCTTGAACTACGAAGCTGGATTAACACATCCAGGGTCTCTCTCCGTTACCTGGGTTGACTTAACAAAACATTTGCAATCCTGATAAGCGGTACTACAAAGCTGGATATCAACTCGCTCAGTGAATCCAGTGGTGGAGAGAGATATATCCTTTAACATTTAATCTTCAGATGCTGGACTTTAACTTAAAATTAGCATATATGTGAACTTCTGAGCCCTTCACATTAATGTCTGGTATCAGTTTGTGAGATGAAAATTTCAGGTAGGCCTCTAATCTCATTATTTAGAATGAATATCATCCAATTTTTATCAGTGTCCACCTGAGGGAGTTAAGGGCATCCCAAGGGTCTGCACTGTATGAAGTCTTGATTTTGCCCAAGGTTGTTCACCAGATATGAGTGCTGCTAACTTTTTCCTGGTCTGTCTGTTTTCTCATTAGAACTCATTTCGGACTTCATTTTAGCTTTAGGGCCCAACAGGGCTCCAATTAGATGGACAGAATTAATGAACCCTCTCTCTCTCTCTCTCCTCCTCGTCTTCTTCTTCTCTTGCTCTATTTATCCTGGTGCTCAGGGGGACACTCGGTCTGGATTCAGTCAGTGTGGCAGCATATCTTCTCTTACTAAATTAAATATGTGTAATTGATGGTTTCATAAACAGAGCTAACCTTGCCAGCAGCGATTGAGAGCTGCCGCCGAGGAGGTACATGTGAATATGTATTGTGTCAGAGAAGAGCAACCATATCCTCAAGTCTTCAGGTTCTAAGTAAAGAGAGAGAGAGAGAGAGAGAGAGAGACAGAGAGAGAGAGAGAGATGTGCACAGGAGGATATTGACAGCAACAGTTTCTTGCCTTTGTGGGTGTAACTCATGATATAAGATCAGATGACCTCAGCTAAAGGAAACTGCACCATGCTTCTTGGGTAAACTCTGACTTACGTGTTGTTCTCTTTGCGCCTCTCTCAGTGATTTTTTTCTATCTTGCCTGTTATCACTATAGGACAAAAGAGCATTATGAGCTATAAACAGACCAGCCCCTATCAGGTGATAGCTCTGCTGATTACCTATGAAAATGGGCGTTCTATGTAAACTACTTTTTCTTTGCAGTCTGATTTTACCAGTGCCACATGTATTATTACTGGGCCTTGCATTGTTTTGTTCTGTGTCCAGGGGGTCTTTGCTGCTGCTCTCTCTGCCTTGGCTTTCATGTATGCACATGAAAGAGAGGGAGGTGCGCTTTCTTCACATCAGGCTTTGGCATTCCTCATGGGCATGTGGAAGGGTAGGAAACCCCCAGAAGAGTGCAAAACTGCCACCAAGAGTGGTCCCGACCAAAAAGGTACTAAACATAAGAGTTGGATTCAAGTAAGCACAGAGCACAATCTACCGGACAACTCAGAAAAACCAAGAAAAGCTGTCTCACATGTAAGACAAAGAACTCGACATCAGCTTTTGAAGATGATGTGGCCATTTTTAAATCTGAGCATCTTAAGTCATCAGGCAAGAAACTGAGCCCTATACTGACCCTGATGCTGTGTCATTGGTGTGTAAATTGGATAAGTCAGAATTGATGGGCTTTAAATAGCAGCCTCTACCATCAGTGTATAAATGTGACATCCAATGTAAAAGCACTTTAGCTTTTACATATTCCTAGCCTTAAAATTCATTATTATGATAGGTAGATGTAGCGTGGCATGCTAATTGCTAGGAGGTGTTTTGTACAGATTTCTGCCTTTTTACAATAGCGCTTATTGATAGCAGAAACCCGAATACACAATGAACCCTGAGTTCTGTAAACACTAACTTATATTGATGCCATCCAATCATAATTCATCATTTGCCTGGAAAGACCCTGCAGGGTGCTTTTTTATTTTTTTCCTTGTCTGCATTTGTCCTTCCAGTTGAGCACTGTGTCAAATGTCAACATTGAAAGACTGATACATTTTTTTATTGCAGTGAAACATAAGTAATTATGATTTGTTGCTGTCAGTGACCATCACCAGCCCTCCCTGTAGGCTACTCCATCAAATCAAACTTTATTTATTCCTCGATGTGAGCTGAAGGGGAGGGCTTTGCTACACCACAATGTGAAAGAAGGGGAATTGGTGACAGAGAGGACAAAACAAGACAAACAGGGAAGAGGAAAAACAGGTAGTGTTGATTTAAGACCTAGGGGCACCAAAAATGTGGGGTCCTGAGAGTAAAGCGTGGACCAACAGAGATTAAATACAGAGGGAGCATGCATCACATGACATGACACAGGTAACTCAGCATGTTCTGACAGGACTGGTCACTTACTTACTGTGAGTCTTGACAGGAGCATGAGTATCTGTACAGGCATGCATGCGAGGTGATCTCCGAGGCTCCAGATCTCCGAACATACCCTGCAGGGCTAAGGGGCCCAACAGCACCCCCAAGACATAAGACCCAGGACCCACCACACAGGCCACAGAAGCCACCGGGCCCAGCGACAGTCCCAGGATCCAGTGGGGTGCCAACCCACACTCCAAACAGGCACTAAGGGTGTTGAAAACATCGCAACTTGCAGTATTTTGGTATTAAGTTGTAAAATAACACCAGACGATGATCCTCTCTGCCATCATGGAGCCAGCAGTACCAGTTGAGTGACATGACTGAGCGTCAACGCTCACAGATGAGCAGGAGAAGAGGGGCACAGTGCACATGAGTGAAGTGAGTGAGAGGAGCACATTTACTGATACCAATGTTGGTATCAATATATCAATATTTCAGATCAATCCACCCACTAGCTGGCTTCATACTATAGGCCTGTAGTTTTTCCTTTGCCCTTGTTTGGTTACTGGTCCAAACAAGAAAACAAAGGCTTCGAGATTTCCATGCAGGCGAGATAGGGATTTGCCTTTTTACCAGGCCCAAGGTTACTCTAACATTTTGCACAAAATAGATGGTTTATTTTCGGTAACAAGACAAGTTAAAAATATTAACAGATCTTCAATGCCATGATCATTGGATCCATACAAAACTCACATCTAAATGGGCAATGTGATGCTACCCCATCTGGCCACTGTATTATAAATGCAAAAAAGGCAATGACCTTTTTTTTTCTTCTTCTTCTTTTTCTGCCCTCCTACTATCAATAACACAGACATATCCATTAGTGCCAGAGAAGCAAGTCTGGGGCAAACACTCCCTCTACCATTTACAAACCTCCACTGGGACTCGTTCTCCCAGACTCCCCCGAGGCAGGAACACTACTGCCAGACTTTACCATACTGTTGGGATCGGTGTCCTTCGTGCTTGAGTATCTCATTCCTGCAGAGAGGGAGGTAGACACACATAGGAGAGAGAAATCATCATGGAGCAGGCAGTTCTCTTTTGCTACTGTTGTGTTTGCACAGAGGTGCTTGGTTTGGATATTCAAATTAATGGCTGAGAGTAAGGAAAGTGAAAGATGAAAAATGTGCTGGGGGAGGCTCTGACTTTGAGTAATGCTGGTAATTGGAGGGAAACATATAGAAATGCAGTAGGCATGTATTAGCAAATGAACGTGGAAAAAGGAAAAAGCCTCTCTCATGCATTTCTCAATGCTTATTGAATCTTTGTAGTTTGGACAAAGGAAGCTGCACTGCAAACATAAAAAATGTCCCTGCAAGCCAATGCTTAGGAAATGGGGAAACAAGCCAGCTGCATGCAGCTCACCACTGTACTGTCAATTTATCAAGTGTGTGTAAGCTGCTGTGCAGTTGATATCCACTGGTAGTGTGTTCCTATATTATAGCCTTGTCTGATTTATTTCCACACTCTCCTGTATGTTGAGGTGCTAAGTGGAGATGAACACACTTACAGTCTCTTTCAAGAATTCATGCACACACTGAAGAACCGCTGGCTCACATGTGATGTGGAGAGAGTTTCAGCAGAAAAAGTGAAGGTGCACTGAAAGAGTGATGTAAATTATAGTGACATCTGAAATGAGGTTCTTTCACACACACACACACACACACACACAGAGGAAAAGTATATTTTACATCCACACGCATGACCAGAAACAATCTTCCACCAGTTTTCTTTCATTTTCAGAAACAATTCCACCATTAGTTCCGTCTGTCTTCTCTCACATTAAATTTCTCTACACCACCCTCCTCAAACCTGCTCTGCTCGCCACAGTCTACTATGTGCTGTAATCCTGGATGCCTTGGAGGGAGAACTGCACCAAATCACTCCATAAATGTATGAGTGTCCAAAATAAAGAGGAGCCGAGAAATGTGTGGGCATTAGTCTAGGAAGCATGGCCAAGCTTACTAACAGGATGGGGGGGCACAGCGTGGGCGGGATGGTGCTGTAAGCGGATGAGTGGTTGGTTGGGGGTGTTGTAGGGAGAAGAGAAATGGAGTGAAGACGAAGAACAGAGGGAAGTCAGACTCAACAGATGGTTGATTTTGTGATATATTTTTTGAGATGTTGACAGACTTTGATCAAGATCAGGCCCGGACTTGTGACTTTTTCTCCTTAGATTCAGATCACTCCATATTGTCAGTAGTAATATTCCAGTCAGGGAAGCCAGGTGCAAAGTGTCCCATAACATCAAAACCTGATTTGGATGCTTCACCGAGAATTTTGTGGGTTTTTCAAATGGTGTGAAATGCCGCATGTGCTCTGAAATTATTTTTGCAATCATTAGTTTTCTTTGGGGGTATCACTAAACAAACATGATGCACATCAGGAACATTACTATTCAGATTCAGTCTCAGTGCAGATTTTGGATTAGCCGCTGATACAAAGGACACAAATATCCCTCTCTTCACTGCCAGACACATTTCACACTGATGGTTTTCAACTGTAAAGATTTTTCTCACTTTTATTTTGCATTCTGCAAAACTACAGCCAAAAGAAAGCAAAATGCCACAAAGCTCTGTTCTGTGTCCATTTGATGACTTTTTTTAGATAAATAAATTAATAATGCTGACAAAAACAAAGGGGGCTTTTTGTCATGTACTTCATTTCAAAATAAATATCAGTGAGCCTAACCTGATAACTTAACAATGATGTTCCTTTTGAGGTCATTTTTCAAAGACATTGAAAGCGATAAAATTGTTAAAAGCTTGTATCTTTATTGCCTCCTGTCTGAACTTTGGCACAAGTTTTTGCAATTTCACATCTGACATTGTTTTACTGAATGTTTTGCAACAATGGGATAGGGTCTTAACTCGCTCAACACTTTCAGTGATAGAGTCTGACTCCTTTCCTGATTCCCTGTGATATGACAACAGCTCTGCAAATCCTGAATTTAAAATAGGAACAGGATTTTTTTTTTTCTTGATATTAACAATCGCTATGACAAGCATTATATAACAAAGAAAGGTCTCAGTTGAGGTTATAGAATTAAGGCAACAGAAACAACAGTTGTTTGATGGTAAACTGTCTGTGGTCAGGAGTTTGAACGTCAGGGAGCTGGAAGCAGGTCTGCTGCACCTCTGCATTAAAAGGAGTCAGTTGAGCCATTTGATAAGGATGCATCCTGGTGCGTCCAACTGGGAGGAGATCCCAGGGCAGACCCAGAGCGAGCTGCGGGGATTGTGCTTCCTCTTGAAAAAAAACTCTGTTTTTCCAAATTCCTCAAAAGTGCTTGTTGTTATTTTCTGTCATGTCCTGGACTGAGGGGAGAATTAGACAAACCTAAATACCCTCACTTCATCTTTTGGATATGTTCTGTTATGGAGCCCTGAGATTCTGGCCACACACACCTTACACATTTGTAATCTGTTCCTCTGTCACCTGGTCATCATTATAAAACTGTGTCCAGAATCCCCTCTTAACTGCTTATCTGCATGTTTCTTAAATAGAACTGATACCACCTGCACTCTCAGGGAGGAACACTTTTTCCTGGATTTCTTTCCAGAGTTTATTAAAGGGCGTTTCCTGCTCTGCCCTCGCAACCTGAAACATCCCTCAGTTTTGCAGGAAATCCAGCTGTAGTAGTAATCTGCCCTTACAGGAGCTGGAAAGAGAGTCAGGGAGGATTGAATTTAGATTCAGAGGGTCTGATTCACAAAAGTACTTCACAGCTTTTGTGCCCACAAAAATACATGCAAATAAGTCACAAAAGCATGCACAAAAGGATAAACACCCCATAAACTGTGCTGCAGAGTAGCGTCACCACATATTGCACATACATGACTGATCCATTATGGATTCATTTGGAGTAAAAAAAAAAAAAAATGCCCCCATAGTTTTAAATATCTAACTAATATTTACTCCTGCTGAGAGCTGATGGTAACTGCACTACAGTGTTTATAAACATTATGCACTAACTTTTCAGTGATAATAATAAGTCCATCTTTGATTCACCTAAATAATGTACATATAGATCTTAATATTACTCTGACAAAACTGGAGCAAACTGCACAGAGCTGCAGAAGTTTGTGGCCTCTTTAAGCTTCAGTATCATTAGATCAATCAGTGTCTTTGTGAATTAGACTTTAAGACAGAGTAAATAGCAGGGACACAGTTTCTTGGTTCTGTAGCCGGTATCAGTCCATTCTTGGTGAATTCGCAGATTCGCAGATTTGCACCTCTCGGCTTGACCTGTTTGTTTTTCAGAAGAAAGCCACCCATTTCATTACACAAAGTCACTGACTTGGTGCTCTCTCTAATATTTACATTCTGAGCTTTTTGAAGCTGTAGAGGCATTTACTTAAAACAGTCTCAGTCCTGTATTATGGGGCATATAAAAGGCACAGGAAGTAAAGAAGGAAGAAGAAATATGCGAAAATAAAATAAAATAAAATAGAAAATTTAAAAAAAAATTAAAAAGCCAGCATACAATGGTAAATTCATGTTATCAAGACGAGGCTGAACCCTTCCTCCAACCCTAAAGATGAGAAGAGTACATCTATGTTTTAAGATAATAAAGATCAATACAGTTTGTACTAAAGAGGAATGTTTGGTTTAGTTGCACATTATGCCAAAGTATTCAATAATGAAAGTCAAACATGATGAAAGAGTCAAGCTGAGATAATTCATGCTAAATTTGTGTGCTTATGTTTCCTTAGACATTAGCTGTGTTTCCATTACACCTAGAATTGCAAAAACCTAAATATTGAAATAAAAAACGGTAATGGAAACACCAAAATCTCTAAAAACCTCTAAAACTTTGATGAAAAGTTTTTACCCTTTCATGAGGTGGTTTGGATTTTTAAGTTTATCACAAAAGTACAATGGATACACCTTTTTCTCAAAAAAAGGTTTTACATCCGGTGATTGCTGGGTGTAAATAATGTAAGACACACCTCCCTCACCTCCTCAACCTTGATCCTCTCCCAGAAGTCCCTGGTACGTGTCCACTGCCACACATACGGACTCTGGCTCATGTTGTAACAGATCTGCTGTTGGTTATGTGTTCAGTGCAGACGTTGGTGTTTCTGACATCTCAGAGTGCAGCAGGAGGGGGGGGCAGAGGTGTGTGTGTGTATGTGTGTGTGTGTTTTTGTATGTGTGTGTGTGTGAGAGAGAGAGAGAGAGAGAGAGAGTAAGTGAGCTGGAGGAGATGATTTTTATTCAGTCTTTGGTTCCTGCCTGTTTTGAGTTGGCGTGGTCACGGCTGACAGTGACCAGTGAATAAAAAGACGAGTGTTCTTCGTCATCATTGCAGTTTCCAGATGGACAATATACTATTTTATCGCCCTCTGCCCTTAAAATCTTTGGGATATCCATGGTTACTGCCAGTTACTGTCCTCCTCCTTCTTCTGCATCCTGCAAAATGAATCTCACAATATTTTACTCGTTACACACAATTCTAGTTGTTATGGAAATGGCAGTAAGGTGTAAGTGTAATTTACTGAAACTTCGGAAAGATACTTCTATTTTGTGAAAAAAGAGGAATGGAAACGCAGGTATTGTTATCTCGGTCTCACTCTCTTTCCAGTCATCTACTCGTTCTCTTCTTACCACCCTTGTCCTTTTTGGATGATTCACATTTGGTCACCTGTCACACATTTGTCACTCTTCCCTCGTCTGTTCTTTCTGTTGTCTGTCCCCAGCTAAGCTCCCTCCATCCCCCTCTTCTCAGTCTCTGGATGACTTTAAATGACTACAGGGAAAGTAATTTGGAGTTCAGGTAGAGTTCAGGCACAGACCTGGTAGCCTCTCTCTCCTCTTCCTGTCTAAGCTGACACGTGAAAGTCTCCCCTGGCTTCCTTTTGACATGGGATCAGCCTCAGAGTTCAAAGCCTGCAGAATGATAATCAGAGTTTAGGCCCCTGCAGCGCTGACTGTATTTGATCAGGAAAGCTGCTGTGATACGTTTAACGATGGGCTCACTTTAGTTTAACCGCATGTAACCTACTTTGTTGTCTTTATTTATTTCTGCTGCTGTTGTGGATATTTTTTGGGCTTTGTAGTTTGACTCCTTACACCTATTTTACGTCTAGCTGTTGTTCTGTTTCTTGTTGTTTAAAATCCTCACCGTTGTCTTTGACTATTGATTGTTTTAAATGTCTTTGTTTGTTTACTGTATCTGATTTGTGATTTCTCTAAAGTTTTGTGTCAAAGGGTTTGAGTTCTTGTGTTCTGCCTCTTTTATTTACACCCCCCCCCCAAAAAAAAAAAAAATAAAATAAAATAAAATAAAATAAAATCCTTCTGCAAACTGGTTTTGTGTCACATGGCAGTCATTTTTCAACTAAATCAAATTATCTCTATCTTTTTATTTATAGTTCCAGTTGCTCATGACATGTAACTCATACAACCCCATTCAAGAAAAAAAAAATCCCTTCAACCAATACAACTAACTTGCTGAAAATTAGTGTTTAAATAAATAAACAAATAAGTGTATTATTATTATTATTATTATTATTATTATTATTATTATTATTATTATTATTATTATTATTATTATTATTATACCATATTAAATGTTGTTGATGGCAGAGAGCATGACCTCATTGTAGTTACATAGCTCAGTTCCTGTGCGAGCCTCCTTTTAAAATGTTGACAGTCCAGTGGCTTTGACTTCGTGACTCCTTAAACCCCCCCCATACTCACTCAGTAGACCCATTCACAGCATAATTTTTAAAGAAGCAGGAATTCACAGAAGACTTTATCTGTTTTACTTATGACACTTAATTAGGATAATGTGACTATAGGCTCTTATTGACAAGTAAGTATGCATGACATGAACTCTTGCTCAGTAGAAAAATGACATTAGGAAACCCATGTGTGTCATCAAAGCTCCGACATCCTCCCACAGTTTGGACTGTGAAGTGGAGCTTTGTTGCTCTCAGTGGTCATTTAGCAAAGCTCATCCTTGCCTCCTTGTGGTCACAGAGATTGTCTGCAACCCTTCAATCAAGCTCGATTTGAGGACCAGTTGCATGTATTTGCATGTGGGCGTGTTGCTGCCAAGGACCTGTCCATCTTGTCCATGTATGTCCTGTAATCTGCTTGAAACGCGCAAGGCCCCCAGTGACTCCCTGTTATGAGGTCTATTAGACATCTCAGGGTGAGGCAGATTTTTCATTAGCTCAAGTGAATCAGCGCGCCTTGCATGTTTGCATGCTGGTATGTGTGTGATGAGTGTGTAATCTGTCTGACACCGGCCATCCAAGAGGGAGAGACACTTCTGAGATGACACATAATAATATGCAGTTAAAGGATTGAGAGAGCATCCAGAGTGACTGGATGGCAGCAGCTCTGCCTCTTGTTTTAATGAAATTTGGTCTGATGTTTTTTTGTGATGTTTCTGATCCTATAACGGATAAAAAAAAAAAACTTTCAACTAAAACTACAGCTTAACTTTATTTTCTGCATTTCCTATTCAAGTCAGGCCTCTCATTCTACCACATTCTGTCCTCCCTGAGCCATATCGTCCCATTTCATACTCATTTGCTGCCCCTCTATCGTATCACAGTGCATTTCCCAACCAATAAACGAAGGCACTCTTCTGTAGAAATGTATTTATCTTTCACATAAACTCCATTACGGCTCCTCTGGTCTCTCTCCAGTAGCTTCTGCAGGCACTTAATTTCTATTAATAGTTCAACAACTGGTGCTTGAATCCAATCCTCTGTTAGTCAGGAAAGCAGGAAGCACACATGAGGAAATATGCATAGGCAATTATCTTCTGTAATGTGCATGGGCCTGACCAATAATGCATCTGGGCTCATCGTGTAGTGTCGGAATCACTGCAAACTGGACGCTAGGCTGAAAAAGTAACAGAATGACAAAGAAGATGAAAAATATAAACGTGATAATACCAGTAGATAGCTATCATTATCATTATTTCCTGTGCAATAATTTCTTTTAAAAGAAGAAAAAAATCTTGCTGACACACAAACACCTTGCTGGTATTTATCAGTGCAGCACAGCAGCAAACCAGCTTGCAATAATAATCATCAGCAGCATTGTTCGCTGAGTAGCTTGTAAAGCCTTGTCTTCCCCCCCAGTGATAGCAACAGTGTTTCCTTTGCTGTGCCGTTGTTCATGCAGACTGCTCAGTTGTCAGCTGGTTATAGATTTAACACAGCTCACTGGGACAGTGACAGGAGGCCAATAAAAGGCTCCTGCGCTTGTAAAGTCTCCATCTGCAGAGGAAGCACACAGCAAATAAACCCAGAGGAACTGACACACACACACACGCAACCCTATTAGAGCTCCTGTAATGACACTGTGGAGTGTGTTCACACACACCAAGGTGTGTTAAAAATTTTATAGTGTGAGGTCAGTGATGAGGTGGGCTCTGATATGATGGGGGGGGGGGACTGATGGGATGTTTTATTGATAGTGTGTGTGTGTTATAACTGTTTTTGTATGAGTTAGTTTGTGTGCACGTGTTTTTTTTTTTTTTTTTTTTTATAGATGCCCGACCTGTGTGCAGAAATATTTTGTTGGTATGTTGTCATGCTTATCAGCATCAGCACGGCAGCAAAATGTCAGGCCTCTCCAGTTCACTTAAATGTTAAATGTTATGGATGGTAGCCAAGCCCTTGCATCATACCCTCTTGAATCTCCTCTTGAATAAGACTAGATAGAACACACACACACACACACACAACCAAAAAAGAACCTCCTGACCCTGCCTGATATGAACGTTTACCAGCCGTTCCTCTCTGGTGGAACTCATCTGCCTCAGAAGCTGAGTTCTCCCTGTGCTTTCCACTTGATCAGCTTGTGATCATTTTACTGGCCATCCACTGAGTCTTGTAAAACCTACACACCAATCTCTTGTTTTTCACCTCAGCTTGCACACAAGGACACTAGTATGGAGCAGCAATTGTCTGTGCTGAAGGTGGAAATATGGGCTAGTGGCCTCCTCCACAGTGACTACAAAGATACACACCGTGTTTACATCTAAAGAATTTCACACTAAGAAGAAAAGAAAAATACATATTTTGCTTTGAATAGTATGAAAATCACTGGGGTCACTGGGGGGCTTCAGTCTATCCCAGCTGACACTGGGCACAGAGCAGGGTAGACCACGGACAGGTCACCACACAGCCACAGGGCTCACATGTAGAGATAGATAGCCACCCACTCACACATACAAGTTATTTAACCCAACAAATAAACCAGATAAGCATCGTTTTGGACTGTGGGAGGGAGCTGAAGTACCTGGAAAAACTCACACATGCACAGAGAGAAAATTTAAACTCCACAGAGGAGGGCTCATACCCAGCCGGGGATTCAACTTCAGGAACATTCCTGCTGTGAGACGACACAGCACCACCACACAGGCTCTTAACAGAGAGCAACACTTTGCAGATAACAGAGGTGTTGATCGACTGAAAGTGTTTATTTTGAATGTGTAGAAGAAAATTAACAAAAACATACAGACAAACAAAATCAAAATAGATAAAACAGAGCAATTTTGCAAACGATACAAAAAATATATATATATATAAATTCCCTGTTTAAATTATTTTACATACTCAAAAAGGAGTGGATCCACTGTCAAAAGATTGCTGTGTTATTGTTATAATTATTTTTCCCCCAGTAAGTTACTTGCAGTGGGATGCTTGAAATTTACTGTAAGTCTTTACAGTAATATCACTGTTTTTTTCACGTTAGTCTTTTTACATTAATATTACTGTTACCGTGTTTTTATTAACAGTTTTATTACAAAATGCTGAATATCGCTAAGCATTACTTCTTTAAATAACAGTCATATCATATCTGTATTTTTAATTACCATATTAAAATTCAATAAAATAATCTAGTGTTGCCTTTCTGTGTTGTGCTCTTTCCCTGTTTATCACTTTTTCATTCATTTATTTATTTATCTAATTTCATTTTTTAAATCCTTTGTTATCCTTTAAGTCTAATTCTTAGTAATCGTGATGTTATGTTTCCCCCTGTTTTTCCTGGTTTCACTTAGGAGTTTCCCTCCTAAGTGATTTCACTGATTAGTTTCACTTGTGTCTTGTTGTCGTTGCCTTGTGTGTTTGTTAATATAGCATAGACTGTATAATAAATGGACATAGTCTTGCTGACGTCACCTGTCTGTTGCTGATACAGAGTTTTGAAGCAAATCATCGGTGGGAGCCATATTGGAAATGAGGTGGGCTTTGAGCCCCCTCACTGACAACAACAGGATGCCCGCCTGTCGATCAGATGAGCCGTGCCTCTGATTGGGTAGACTTGTCATCTTAATATCTATTCCCCTTAGGCCTGCTGGTAACACACACACAAATACACTGTCATCATATATATATATATATATATATATATATATATATATATATATATATATATATATATATATATATATATATATATATATATATATATATGTGTGTGTGTGTGTGTGTGTGTGTGTGTGTGTGTGTGTCTACCCAGAAGTGTGTGTTACCAGCAGGCCTAAGGGGAATGGAATCCCAGCCAGTGAGCTCCATCCTTGAGCTAAATTACTCAAGCCAGCTATGATTTCATGCTTCACTACATTACTTCTCTTTTTTCCTCTCCTCTCTCTCCTACTCTACTCCTCTCCCTGTCTCATTTACCTCTGCTTTAACCCCGCATGGATCTTATCTGGTTAAAGAGCAAAAAGAGGTGAACCACACAGCATGAATATTTCATCTTTGTTTGGATTATCATTTCCTCCAAAGATTCATTGTTTAATGTATAATGCATGCAGTGTCATATCTTGGTGCCTAGATCATAACCTCTGCCCTGCTAATCACAGGCAAAGCATGCCCTCATCTACCTCACCATGCCAGCAGTGTGTGTGTGTGTGTGTGTGTGTGTGTGTGTGTGTGTGTGTGTGTGTGTGTGTGTGTGTGTGTGTGTGTGTGTGTGTGTGTGTGTGTGTTGTGTTTGTTTGTTTAAGTTTGTGTTTTGTGTGCCATTATAACCCTCTGAGTGTCAGGAGGGCACTGTCTGTGTTAAGGTTTTTGTGTACAATAGTGCATGTATGCATAATGGAAGTTTTAGTGTGTGTATGTGGGGGGGTGTTGTTAGAGAGAGGTTAAGACTGGCTCATCTAACACACACACACACACACACACACACACACACACACACACACACACACACACACACACACACACACACACACACTGCTACCCTCAGGCTAAATAAGATGATGAGGTGGGAGAGGGACTGAGATTGGAAAGGAATGAAGAAATGTGTTAGTAGGAGGGAGAAAGAGAGCGAGTAACAGATTAAGAGTGAAATTCAAGTCTCTTAGCAGCTGGCACTGCTCCAGCTTTAAGTTGCAGCTGTAATATTCTTTCAAACGATCTTTTGGATTTACTGTAGTGTGTGTGATTTGGCAGTCCATTCCAGATGACTGTCTTAACAGCTCGCTCGTCTGCTCACAGTCCCCGATCTCTCTATCACTAAATGAGCACTGAATAAAGACGCAGGCGAGGCTTTATAGATTTGAATGGCTCGCTCTGTGGGTGTTTAAAGGAGAAAATAGGGGCCATTCCATTCTGACCTAAACTGCCCGTATCTCTCAGGAGCTATAGAAATGGACTCTTTTAAATGTATAGTGTCTCAAAAATTACCATACAAGTAATTCCAAACTGTGGGTCTCAGGCAGCCACTGAATATATTAGAAGTCTTTGACCCGGTCGTGTCTGAAGTTTTTCGATGCATCTACCTTTAGCCTTAAAGGTGTGTGTTTTTTGAGTCTCTGTGTGTGTTTGGTGCTTATTTGTGGGTATGCCCAGAGATGATGTCACCCTACTATCTTGCGAAAGTGTGGAGGCAGTCTGGCAGACTTAAAACTCAGCAGAGGAAAGTTATTCCCATTGACTCCATATCCAGAGAAAACAGAGCTGTCTTCGTGCTGAGGTCACACCATGCACACTCTTACACACACTCACATATTCTCTCACACTGAGAGTGTGAAGAGAACTGTGATCTCACATGTTCTGTAATATTCCAGTGATTTATGCAGAGAGTCAAAGAGATCATTACTGGATCATGCTTATTATTTGTACTTTTGTTTCACTCTCTTACTGTAATGAACCATGGAGACTATGTTGACTTTTACTGATGATAGTTTTTTTTTTCTTTTTTTTTTTTTTAACAAAAGGGGCTTTCTGACTGCAAGAACATTTACAAGGAACTACAGACTTCTTGAGTAATTGTGTGAATTTTGACCACAGGAACTGGGGTCTAAATTTAGTTCTGGGGTAACTGATCTACCCCTTGAAACTGCCCTACAAGGTGGTGGTGGGGGGGAGTACTCTCCAGATATCCAGTCCAGTCCATGGTGGACAGGCCCTGCAACTAGTGTTGCCAGATCTTGTGATAGAAACAAGCCATCAGCTCTAAGGATAGAAGCCCAAAAGAAGCCCAACATGTGACCTATCCCACTGTGTAAATGAAAGATATCAGCCCTGTGGCTCACCAGCCACAGGGCTGACAGGTGACCAGTCCAGGGTGTACCCTACCTCTCGCCCTGAGACAACTTGGATAGGCTCCAGCCACCCACTATTCAAGTTAATGTGTCAAGTCACACTGGATCTGCTCTGTTGCGGTCCGGCTGCATCCCAGCTCCAGCAGATATGCAACAGTCTTATTTTTGCTGGAGCTGTGATATGTCAATCCACCGTAGGGCAGATCGAGTAGGAAGTAGTGCACAGAAACTACCTACAAACAGCCAGTGGCTTTCAAAATAAAACAAAGCACATCAAAACCAGATCATATGCATAAATCTGACGCCATGGACGAGGAAAAGTTGGAGACGGAAAACCTTATAATTATATGCAATATGACACAACCTTTCGATAAGGACACCAACAGAAAGTAAAAGGGAAGGACTGAATTAATGAAGCTCTGGGAGGGCAGGTGAGTTTAACATACTAAATATCATGAAAGAAGTTGTCATGGGTGTGATTCCTGCGGGAACATGTGGTTCTCCTGTGATCTTGTGTATCCAGCTGCTATGAGTACGCTGAGCTGCGCTCAACTCTGCTCCAGAGACGGATCCAGTGTGAATTGGCTCGCGCTGGTGGACTGCGGCGCTCACGGAGTATATGTGAATCAAGGGTAACAATTTTCTAAATCTTGAAACACACACACACACACACACACACACACACACACACACGCACACACACACACACACACACACACACACACACACACAAACACTCCTGATCCCCACCTATTATGACAATAAATCCAAGGAAAATGCAATGTGTACTACTTTTCAAGTAAATACAAGCGGTGGCGGTTGGTTGAAATACCGCTTTGGGATGCAAGTTATAGTTAACCGTTTTAACAGATTAAAGCCATTACTGATTCAACGCCAGTTGGAGCAAGATTAGTACAGAGCTACGTATTAGCTTACCTAATAGCTCCATGGCACTTGCAATTTCTTGGCAACTCTTGTCCTTGTCGTTTCGGTTGCTTGGCAAAGAAAGATATTCTTGGGCTTCCCACAGCTCGACGAGTTGGTCCTCCATTTCTGAGGCCAACTGAACTTCCTGTGTCAGGTCAGCCATGCTTGATTTGTTTACGCCTACCTCATCGTTTCTCAGTCAGCTCGCCTCCTGATTGGCTACAGTCTATTATACGTCACAATTCATGACGTCACAAATCGGCTATAGACGGATTATGAGTTGGCTTTGATTTTTGGTTGTAAATATTGAACTAGTTTGATATTTATTATTGTCGGCCCTGACTCGTTTCTAAAAGTCACATGGACAAATTCTATCTTAACACACCTCAGACCAAAGGATAATCTTGTAAGATAATCTTAACTGCAGGCAAACGCTTCTGCCTGCAGTTACACACTTGCTTCACCATTAGATTACCAGCGTATGTTGTGCTTTTTGTGATGCTTTTGCATCCGGTGCATACTTTACTAAGAGCACATACCTCCTCAGATGATTGAGTATCAATATAAACAATTTTCCTCTACATCTGCATGTTCAAACGTTAACAACTTTGACAGTCACACTCCATAATTTGCAGGCCAGGCTTTACTTAGTTATTCAGTGATAATGAGATCATCTCCATCTCCTTCCCTCCCTTTCTCTCTCTTCCCTCCCTTTCATTTTTTTCTGTCTTTCTCTCTCTCTCTCTGTTGCCCCTCTCTCAAAAACGCTAACATGGTCATATCTTGAAACTGTCAATAGAAAGTGATAAAGCCATCCATTGTGCCAACTCTACCAAATTCGTCCACCAGTAAAACTTGTGTAAACTTTAAGTCCTCATCATCATGAACAGCAGCAGAAAATCTGACACGGGGAAACAAAGTTTAGACCCCTTGAACTTTGATCAGCTTCTCTGAGCTTCGAGCTAATAGTTTTACATACCTTATCAAGAAGATGTGTGCATTCATCAGAAGAACTGCTGAGTCCTGACCCATACACACATCTAAACCAGCACAGGATAACACTCGGTCCAAAAATTTAATTTCACTTGTGTTAGGCTTCTTACAAACAATAAATAAAAATGAGCAAGACTTTGCTTTGTGTTTAAAATCATACAAATAGAAATATCTTGGTCCTTTGAAGTGCTGTCTGTGAAACTCTTCTTCTAGCCTTTCCATTTCTTTGTTAAGGCTCCTCTGTTCTGGCTGCTGTATCCCGCCTTATAGAAAGGTTAAACACACCTAAGCAGAGGCAGTGTGACTGATAGTGAGGCTGTTTCTAAATGTTAATGACGCCCTCCGGGCAGACTGCTGTACACCGCAGTATCCCACTGTAGAGTTATAGCGTGGCAGTTATGCTATAGTGGCTCCATCTGTGCACACGCATCAGATTCAGAGATACACACACACACACACACACACACATACACACATCAGGGATAGCCCACTGTACAGCTGGCACGCAGCCAGGGGTCCTTCCACTGAGTGGTCAGGGAGAGAAATCAATCAAACATGGCTTGTCAGGCCCCTGAATCCATTATACGAGGGAGAGTGGTGAGGCTTGAGTAAATAGCCATGACAAGGAGGGACAATTAGGAAGAATTCAGTCTGTTGTGAGAGGCCAGCTTTGGGATTTGGTAGTCCTGCATGGCCTAGTTTGGCCCACCTTAGCTTTTCTCTGTCAACAGGCTTGGCTCGCAGCTTTATTGCTGGTAATTCACTAGCCGTTGGTGTTTTATGCCTCTCTCTTTACAGCCTAAGCAGGCCAAATCCATTTAAATAAACACCAGCGCTGCAGAATGATGGCTGAGGTGTTTAAAGTCACTGATGCAGCTCTCGCACATACACTGCATCACAGCTGGGGCCATTATGGCATTTCAAGCCAATATTGTACAAGTAGTAGATCAGACAAAGATCTCACTGGCTGCAGCACACCAAGCTTTACCTTTGTACGTGATATATATCACATATGTAGAGGTTCTTTTGCACAGGCATTTTGACAGCGTTTAAGTCCATTCATTCAGACAAGTTATCATTCTTTAAACACTAAATGGAGTCAACTTCTATTGAGTTTTGACTGTTATAGAGCAACCAATGTTTGGAGTAAAGAGTGACCATGCTAACTGGAGACTTTCAGCTGAACGTGTCAGTGATGGTTGGATGAGAGTCTCCAGTTAACAGGGTCACACTTTACACTGAAACACCAGCGCTGTCTGCAGCTGTGTTATTAAATGTGTCTTCTTTATCCAACCTCAGTGAACCAGGTTTGAGCACCAATAATCAATATTAACTGCTGATATTCTAAATCCAGTTTTTACTTTGAGTGTTTGATGAAAAAGTTGGTCTGGAGCCGAGGTTCTGACCAAATATGGACTCACTATGGAGAGGAAATAATAAGTGAAGCTATAAATGATGATTAACAGAAACAGATTTGAAGTTCAACGTTAAACTACGGTATATTATCAAACTATGAATCAGTCTGATTAGTAATCTGAAAATATCAAAGCATTAATATTCTGATAGATTTGGAGCAGTTCTCTGTCTGGACCTGGTTTTCTGGATCCTTTATTATGACCCAGGTCTCAGACTCTGCTCTCAGTGAGCTCTTTTTGGTTTGGGAGGGTTTCTGCTTTATTGACACAGTTCATGTCTTTATATTTCACAGTCTGATCAGAGTCAACGGATAATACAATCATAAACATGGAGTGACTTGTGTGTTTAAACTCATCTCTGGGGTACACGCTGGATTTATACACTAAAAACATCTGTCCACTGAATGTCTGTCCAATTGTTGATTTCTTCCATCCGCTCACTGATCAAACCCAGGAGTCGTTTACCATCCATCAAATTGGTGTTATTTATTTAGAAAATGTGTGTCTTTTGATGGTTAACATCCTCCCATTGCTTGACCAGCCACTGTACTCCGCAGCACTTCTGTTGCCAAGATGCACACACACCTACTGAAACGTCACCATTTACAAAAAAGCAGAAGGGTCTATACCCTGACCGGCAAAATTATTGCAGTATTTTGATCAGCAGAAGAACTTATTTAGAAACAATGTACGAAAAGCTCTCTGTGTGAGTAAGTGTGTGGCCATTACTCATACATAAACTCATTACACTGGTCTGATAGTGCTGCCTCTTGACTCTTCCAGTGCCTGCCTTCATGGAAAGCACATTAGTGTGGTCTATGTATGGAAGAGAGAGCTGAAGTTCATTCATCCTCCTCTGTAGTTTGGATCAGACAGATAATTAACTGCAGAGTCATTAGGTTAAGTTAGAGATTCAACAGAGCCCATGATATATTTATATATTTTTAGTTAGAGCAGTCTGGGTTTTTTTTTGTCAGTTCCCCTCCGCTCAAATAGGGCTCCAGTAATCATGACTTGACTCAGAGGTCAGGTCTGATGTAAACTGTAGCTCGGGTCTGACATTGGAAGACTGTACATTTATGTGCTAGAGGGGAATTTTTTTATTTATAAGAGTATTCTGAGATCAATAGCAGGCACTTTGAATGTATTTCTGTCCTAAATTTGTAACAGTCAAGTTAGCGTCACCTTATTGCCAGCTTACAGTTTTCTTCCTTGTTGTATTTGCAAAGACTTCTCTGTACATTACCAAAGACTCATGCGACTGGTACAAGACATGCAAGAAAATTTAAAGTTCATGATAGTAGGAACAAAGACAACTTTTAAAGCACAAGACGCGGTAAAACTATCTCATACCTTAAAGAAAAAACAGTCTTTAGAGCCAAACAAGTCCCACCACATAAAGTCAAATTTATGATCCCAGCTCTGAGTTCGTCTGGGGCCCCTCACACAAGGCTGGCCTGTGCTTGGCCTGACATATAAATCTTAACTCTAGACTTTTTGATTTGATCAGACCTCTGTATTGGACCCTGAAGTTTGTGTTAGTAAGGCTGTTTGGGGAGGGATCCGAATTATGGAACCTTCAGAAGCCACTCGTGTAAGGAACAACTGTGAATTTATCCTGTCAGTCCAAGAACTCCAGGGAGTCCTCACAGAAGGTCATGAAAGAGGATTCAGAGTTTATTTGGTATCACAGTGTATCTGCTGTGAGTATGGATGTATTAAAGGTCTGAGAAGCTGAGTCCATGGCATGTCGCAGAGAGATGTCTGATACACTCAATCCATCCCAAAGGGTTATCATATGCGTGATGGTTTCAGGCGGGTACAGCTAATGCATAGTGTATATAAGTGTGTGTTCATGTTGTGTGCTTAAATATTCATCTAAGGACAACTACACAGACTAAAAGCATAATATAAGAAAGGCCTTGTGCTTAAATATACATGTACTCTTTGGATATTGACTCCTTTAGAACTAACCCTGTTCACAATGCTTAAATGTCAGTTAGAGGACAGAGACGGGACCGAATGGAGAATAATTTAGAATAACATATAGATCTCTGCGGGAAGCCTGAGAAAAGTGAGTGACAGAGTCTGAACAACTCATGATGAAATGGTTTCATCACCCTTTTTGATAACCATCTCTTTCCCTGCATCCCCTCTTCTTACATATATGTTTTATATACATACATAGAAGATTTCTTCAAAGCTCTCACATGTTTATTAGACCATAACATCAGAAGCATTAATGTTTACGCTCCCAAGCCACATTTGACATTTTTTGGATATGATGAATCATTAATGATGACCTCAATAGGCTCTCACATCTTTGGCCCACAGATCAATAAAGTGGTTAGGGGAGTAGGTCAGCAACTCTCCAGAGGTGTCTGTCAGTGTGTGTGCATGTGTGTGTGTCTGCGTGTGTGTCTATGTCTTTGAGCATGCCTCCAAACATTTGCACCCAGTGAGCGACTGTAAAATGTTGATGCTAATTGGCGGCCAAGCGCGGCCCTGTCTCCAGCGTGACGCTCCAGGGCTGGCAGAATTGCGGCTGGTTTCCCAAGTTTTTTCCAAGCAATTCCTGCCTGTGAGGCTGTGGGAGTTCCATCCATTATTGATCAGATCCAAGGATGAAAGCAGGAACACTCAGTGGAGACTGCGCATCTTTGGCCCCACACAGAAAAATATAAAAATACAGCCTTTACAGTCAGCTCTATGTTCACAGAGACAAGGAAATATCTTTTTGATTTTGGATTTCATATTGAGCTCAGGCTGGAACCCAAACTGTCAGGGAAGTAAATGTAAATAAGAGGAATATAGGTAGAAACACAAGTGTTGAATCATTTATAGGCAGACTCCTGGGTTTGTTGTGCCCAGATGATGACATTGTGTTGTACGCCACCGAGCCAGACTTGGCAGTGGCTCAGCTTGGTGCGGCCCAATGATTCAGCTGTGTAGAATTGACCTCCACCTAACCTTGGCAATACTCCCCAACCAAATGGACGTCTGGCAGACAGAACACACTCTGGTTATAAACCCGCGTATGCACGCCAGAGATAACACTTGCTCACTCATAGGCACACACAGACACACACACACACTCTGGAAAATGTTATGATGCTGCTTGAAACAAAGGGGCAGATGGTTGACGATGATACAGAGCCAGCGCTGGCAGGGTGGTTAAAATACACATTTCTGTTTATGTAAAAGTATGAATACGTCTCTATATATCTCTCTGGGACAGATTCTGCTGGGATAATGTATGCATAATGTCTGTCTGAAGCCCTCCAGACAGTGTTTTTATGATGCAGATTTGTGTCTTTGTTATGGCCTGTTTTGTCTCTCTCAAGTTTGAAAAGCAAATTGCCCTGCCAGAACTTGATGTTTGAATGAGCCAAGTACTGAACCAGCACAGATAATAAATATCATTAAAGGAAATATGCTATCAAGTTTAAAACTCTTTTCTAACATGGGCATAGCAAATAAAAACACTTTATACAAGACATATGATTAAAAAAAATCTTTTTTTAGTATTTTTGCTCATTTACTTTAATGTGTGAAATTTGCGTTTACCTTAAAAATGTGAAATAAACCTATCATCTCATGCTGGCATTGTTCAAGTAAGGATGGGGCAAGGAGGCGGGCCTTTAGCCTTTTTCACAGACAGCTACTGGGTACCGTCCTGTCAGTCAAGTCAGCCAAGTCAGCCATGCCCTTCTAGGGGCAAAATTCTAAGGTTTAATAACTTTGAAAATATTGAGTTCCTTAAACATTCCCTAAATTCAACCTCTGTAGACTAAGTGCTGTTAGAGAAATAAGCTATTCAGACACAAGTGGTTCAATGAATCGGACTGTACACATATTCATTTGCTATTAAAAAAAAAAAAAAAAAAAAAAAAAAAATCTGTTTTGAATTGGTGTGTGTGTGTGTGTGTGTGTGTGTGTGTGTGTGTGCGCGCGCGCGCGTGTGTGTGTGTGTGTGTGTGTGCGCGCGCGCGCGCGTGTGTGTGTGTGTGTGTGTGTGTGTGTGTTCACTAAATTGCAGTTTTAACACTTCTGTATGGACTTTGTTTCTCTGGACCGGAGTTTACACTTGAAACCTCCACTTTAACCTTTAAAGCTCCCCTTTATAAAAGCCTATCATGTATTTACTCTAATTAGTACGAAGTCCTTGGATGTGAGGCTGGATGTTATTTACAGTGTTTTGGTTCACATGCAGTATTCAAAATGCAACAGTCATTGTGTAATAACCAAGGGGCAACATCCAGTAGAGAAAAATGAAGCCTATGTGGAAGTGCTAAAAGTTGCTGTTCATGGAGAATCCACTAGAGGCTGGCTGCAGAAAGACTGGAAGTCACATACACACCAAGCCAAAAAAACAGACTTTAACAGCATTAAAAAGTATATTTACAGCCTGGTTCAAAAAGAGCAAAAACATTAATTTTGCTATTGGCACACACTGTACGCTGAGTGATTTTTTTCTTTTCTTTTCAGCAATTTAGACGATATTAGGATTATGGTTATGTCCAATCAGAGGCTGAGCTCAGCTCATGTGACTGACGGGCACCCTATAGCTGTTAGAAAGGAACTCAAAGTCTGCGTCATATCCAAGATTGCCCTGTCCAATGATTGGCTTCATTTGACTGTATCAGGAACAGACGGGTGACATCCCGGAGACTGCGTCCATGTTTTATACAGTATATGGTAATAACTCATAAGGTAGATTAACACAATATAGGCTTTTACACATTCTCCAGCTCTGTGTCTGAAAAGACACAAAGTTAAAAACTGACCATACAAAGACACCTTGCTGCTTTCTTGGTTGATGCTCTTCTTTGACGGTGTATTCTGCATCTAGGCCTGACAACCTCCAGGCTTTAAATATGAAGTTTATGCATAAGTGTTTAAAACTGCAGCTCCTCAAGGATCCACTTGCAGAAGCATTGGAAACCACATTTACACCAAATCAAATAAGCTGATCTTTACAGCAAATTAAAAAAATAAAAAATAAAAATGAATAATAATAATAATAATAATAATAATAATAATAATAATAATAATAATAATAATAATAATAATAATAATAAACATGTTTATTAACCCTTACCCTTTTTTTGGTTTGTTTTGTTGTGGCTGGTTTAACTGTCAAATGAGCACCCTGTAGTTGTCTGCAAAGATGCTTTATTAAGACCTGCCTCTCTACCTCAACCAAACTTGAACAAAGTTAGTTTTGGCTCAGTGTTACCGCTATGCCTCCAACTGACAATATGCTTGAAAACTCTGTATCCTAAACAAATGGGTGACATCATGGAGACCACATCCATGTACTATACAGGTCAAGCACACCATGTGTAAGAGAGGGGCAGGGTGAGAAGGAGCTAATTCAGATTTAAAGGAACACACACCAAAACTGATTGTTTAGAGAAGTGCTGTTTAGATCAGCTTGAAGCACTCATCTGGTAATAATAGGTAATAATACTTAGCCTGAAAATAGTTTGTTACAGACCACAGGGGACTGTGATAAATGACTGGAAAAGGGGGTTGATATGTCATCAAAACAGAAGTCTTGCTTCCAATGAAACACTTGGAGCTTTTATTTTAGTCTTTGTTGATTCAAAGAACATGCATTGTGTGCAAAAACCACAATTTCCAGAATCCTTTAAGCAGCAAACAAAGAGAAACTGTTTGCTGCCAGCATAGAACACAAGACTGTGTTATTTCATTACAATCAGTCTATAATCATTTTCTCCTCATCATACCTGGAGCAGCTTTGAGTTTCATCCATGGTCTATAAAGCCTGTGCAGTGCTCCTTTACACAATTGAGACTGTTCATTCCGTGTCATTGGCATATTCAATGGCCGTCCGCTTCAATCCATCCCAGGTTGTTAGCTCTGTCTGCAAGGCTAATCATTATCTCCTGTGGCTCAAGTTAGAGGAGAAAGCATCACCAGAATGAGACAGTTAAATATTCATGTCCAACTGCGCTGTAATATCCTCCTCAGTGATGTTGAAACCTTGTGACCCAAGGTTATCATCAGTAATCACACAGGCACATGGACCAGGGGTAAATTTGATCTATAGATGGTTGACTGTGATGAACTTTTGACACAGTTGAGCACTGACACACCTGCCCGTGTACCCTTAGCTTTCAGTGTGTGTTCCTGATAGCAAATCAATTCATCCTCAGGCATGTAGGTATGACATCACTCCATTAATAATGGAGCAATTAATTATGACCCATTAGGCTGATGAATAAGATTAGATAGTGAAGAGGAATGTAGTCATGTGATAATATTACTTGAGGATACGTTAATGACTTTTGGGGGATGGAGGTGTGGGTAGGACAGAATTTATAAGAGCCAGTTAGAAACGACATGAAATCTAGTAAAACACAATAATAAATATGTTTTGTAACCCATGATTCGAATCTTTTGTCCTTTGACGATTCGTGATGTGACAACACACACCATCATGAAAGCGAGTTTCATATTGATGACACGCTTTGGCCTCATGGGACCCACTGGTGCATTCAAGGTATCTTTGAAGCAGCTGTACGAGGGGTAATGAATGCAAAACAACATTACAGGACTTATAAATATTCATGCAGTTGTTCTGTTGCATCACATTAACAAAGTGACAAACATGACAACTTTACTTGATTTTCTATGCGTTATACAGTGTTAAAAGCAAGCTATTTTTCCTGGTTTAAAGAAATCCATTGATGGTTTTATGTGAAAGTAACACACATGGCTTCCTCTCATAAATCACATCAGTGTTAAGGATCTGCTTTAAGGAGTTGTATGCATAAAGGGTTGGTTTTAAAAAAACAAACAAACAATAATGTAAATATGTTTTCTCTTATTCTGCTATGACATACCAAGGAAACAAAGGAACATCCTGCTGGAGTGCAGCATGTGCCCTGTGCTGCACTCCACTGACATCTAGTGTCAGACTGTGGAACTGAAATAACACACTGTGTCTGACCCTCTGCAGGTGTGTGTGTCTGTGTAACCCCCCAGACATGCACATGGGATCCACTTCCCAACACATCAGCGTAGTTTTATTGATCTGCTTGATGTGACCTTGAATGCTCAGACTTTTAGAAGTACCACACTGGAATGAAACCCATCCATTCCCTCTGACTGCTGTCGGCCACTCTAATGACTTGAGGGAAGATGGGGAGAAGAGGAACCCATTGAGGTGGACCCCTGAACCAGTCATCTCTGCAGCAGCCTGATGTCAAGAGCAGTTTCCCCTCCAGGCACCGTCTGTTATGAGGGAAGTGGGTCAATCTGTCTCAGATGCAAAGATGAGACATGAGCATGGTAACATTGTGTAGTAAACTAGATAGATAGATAGATAGATAGATAGATAGATAGATAGATAGATAGATAGATAGATAGATAGATAGATAGATAGATAGATAGATAGATAGATAGATAGATAGATAGATAGATAGATAGATAGATAGATAGATAGATAGATCGATAGATAGATAGATCGATAGATAGATAGATAGATAGATAGATAGATAGATAGATAGATAGATAGATAGATAGATAGATGGATAGATAGATAGATAGATAGATAGATAGATCTTTTATATAAAGGTTATTATGTGATTCATCCCTCAGCATGTACCACAAAGCTTCAACAGGAAATGCTGGTTTTACTGTGTAACTTAAAAATGTTCATGATCTTTAAAGAGGGGGTATTGTGCAATCTCATATTTTATAAAGTAACAATGCTGGAAGTTGTGCAGAACTCAAACACCAACTTCTGTCTACAGCTCTGTCCTGACAGACCTCCAGAGGGCTGGTCAATCAGAATGAAAGAGAATCTTAAAGAGACAGCAACTAAAACAAAGTGTTTCAGACAGAGGTTGAAATAAGGGTTTTCCAAAACACCAGTGTGAGAAACATTATTATTATTATTATTATTATTATTATTATTATTATTATTATTATTATTATTATTAATTATAAAAATAATAAAAATAATAATAATAATAATAATAATAATAATAATAATAATAATAATAATTATTATTATTATTATTATTATTATTATTATTATTATTATTATTATTATTATTATTATTATTATTATTATTATTTATTTATTTATTTATTTATTTTTGAGCTGTAAATCATGTGGAACTACTACAGGGGTAGTAAGAGGAGGGGAAAGGCCCTCAATTGCACAAGTACCCCTGCTTTAGAAAAAATGCACACCATATATTGATGTTCATTTGAGAATTAGTTGCTGAATAACACCATACACAAACTGTTTTGGATTTTATGAATTGAGTCCATCTACAATGTATTAGTTATCTATCGTTGAAGTTTAACATCTCCACTGTGCAAGTCTTGTGACAGTAAGTACAGCTTGTGCCAGAATCATTTGTGGACTGGACCCTGTGTTTGTAAGGCTTTATCCAGTCTTCAGATCGCTGCTCATAGTGTTTTAACATGTCACATTCACCTAATCAAACCATGTTCATACACTGATAGCAGAGGCTGCTAACTAATCCCGCTCACAAAGTGTCACAGCCAGAGAGGGCACTTTGAAGTTAAGGCTATGTTCACACTGCAGGCCTTAATTCTCAATTCTGATTTATTGTTTAAATCCATTTTTTGTTTGGCTGTTCATATTACATTTTTAAATGTGGCCTGTCTGCAGACTGCGATTTGAACAGCTCAAGCTCCTGAAGTGACCGGTATGCTCAGTTGAACATTAATGATGTATTCACATAAACAAACATGCTCTCTTTCCTTTTCAGGCTCTGTTTCTGTATGTTTTCTGTTTGTGAATATATGAATGTACCTTTGTTTCAATAAAGGAAAAAAAAAGAACATGCTCTCCACAACAATAAGGAACACACTCATACCTAAGTTTCAGTGCCTCTTTGCTCCATGTGCTCCTTTCACAAACTTTGCTTATGAGCACTCCACTCCTCCTCCTCCACCCCTGCTCATTAGTGCGTGTTGCTGCTCAGTCATGGCACTCAGGCTATTAATTAGGTCTAAAGCTTCACTATCCCTCCACTGGCGAACTCCATCACTGTTGTCTTTCATGCTTGTATTCACTGAGTGTGACTCCGCCTCCATTTTTGTCTGTGATGCAGAACTTTGACGTGTTACTCCAGAATGACATCAAAGTCACATTAAATGCATACTGGCTGTTCAGACCTCTGAAAAAACCTGATCTGTATCATATTTAGTACCACATTTGAAAGTTGCCTGAATCTGACTGGAAAATGTCAGATTGAATGTGACTTGCGCTGTTCAGAGTGTCAGAAACAAAGACGATATGGTTCACATTTGAGCAAAAAACATCTGATTCAGGTCACTTTTAACTGCATTGTGAACATAGCCTATGTATCTTGTTTGAGGACACTTTGGCTTGTGGGTAGCAGGACCTCTGACCTCTTATTGAGAAATGACAGACTGTACCACTGAGTCACAGCTGCCACCATCAGGGCTTCTTTATCTGCAAATCCAGAAATGTGTACAGTAAATCCACTTCTCACAATATTAAAAAAAAATAAAACAAACATTTAGACTTTAAGCCTTTAGGTTTTACACAAACATGAGAAGCTTAAATCCCACATATAAAATGTAAAAAGGTTTTGAATGAAAATGTTTGATATAAAAAATAAGAGGCAGTACGGTCGTTCAGGCTCATATAAGCTTATTCAAACAGACACGTGCACACACTGCTCTGCCTCTTTATCATAGGATGTGACATCTGACGGCCCATTAGTTCACAAAGTGCAATTCTATTCTATAAATTTCTTCCCTTATGGAATATTTAGACTCAGTGTTTCACTTGGCTTGTCAACATGGCATGCATTATTCATGTTAATGTGCCATTATCTGACGCTCTGTGTGATGTAACTCCGCCTTTCCCCAGCCCAGCACCCACAAACACATCCACTGACCTTCTGAACTATGCACTTCCATCACCCAGCCTGCAGTTCTGCAGCAGCTCTGCTCCATATAATACACTCAGGGAGAGAAAATCTGCGTTTTATTGAGCAGTTAAATTGAAAGTGTACTAAAAGCACAGATACCATGAAAATAACACAATATCTTGGTTTTCCTATATTTATGACACATTATTCTACTACCAGTGTGTCCTGTAAAGTTAGACTATGTATGGAAAAGAGAAGAGAGTAAACCAATATGAGGTAATAGCTTCTGATGCTTGAGACAAACCCAAAAATTAAAAGTAGATACAGCCCAACCTTTGACATTACATTAAAACTGAGCCAAAGTGAGGAGTGTGACACTATACGGTTGCATTCACATCAAACACAAATACTCTCTTAATTCATGGGTACACAGACTCCACAATGTTTGTGTTTACTTGCTTATTTTGTGCTAATATCTTGTTTCATTTGTGAGGGCCTGTGAGTGATATTAAACAAGGTTGATCATGACGACGTTAAAGATGGAGCCATTTGAACAGATTGGGCAATGCTAATGCTAACTGAAGTGACAAAGGTTTTTAAAACTTACCAGATAGTCCAACCTCCTTACTCAGGGTGCAGTCACACAGGCCATCCAAACCATGCTGAACTCAAGCACGACTGCCACCCGCAGCACTGTTCCTCCCCAGGGCAGTACGGCCGATGGTCACACAAATCCAGCATAAACTAGACTTAAGGCACACGTATGGTCCACCATGAAGCCTGTTTACATCTCATCAGAGTCAGCACAGTGAGACACAGAGAACAGGATTACAACTTTAGTGACTTTTTGGCTCATGTTAAATTATTTTGGTCCAGCACAGCCCTCTAACACCCTATTATTGCTTAAAATGACTGTTGAGAGGAGCGATCTTGGCAATCATGTCTGCATGCTTGTGCATGAAGCTTACCGTGCTGAAGCTTACCATGCTGAAGCACACCTCTCTGAAGCGTGCCAAAGAGGAGAAGTGAAGCACAGTATAAATGCTGTCACACTGGCCAAATGAACTTGGCATTAGGGCTGAAGCATGCTTGGGCACAGTACAAATGGCCAGTGGGACCGCGCCCTCACTTTCTACAAAACAATCTTCTTTAATTCCTGTTTCCTTTAAAATGGGGGTGTTGCAGAGTTCAGGGTTCTCTCACACAGATACAATAATTGTATCTAATATTTTCTTCGGTCATATGTAATCTGAGGATCTCCATGCAAATAAGTCATCAGAAATGATTCACTGGATATCATATTTTTCAACTCTTGGGAATAAACAAATGAATGCAGTACAGCATTCAAGAAATTATGAAACTGTGCTATATAGAGTAGTTCACTTCATTTGCATGATATGTGTAACTCCTGATGCTTAATTCATGTCATTTGCTCCTCCCTAAATAAGAACTCGAGTCTGCTCATGGCTTTACATTAACTTTATAAGTAAATGTAAAGTTAATGTAAGTATTTATATGTAACGTAAATTTTATTCCTGTTTAGTATGAATGCAACAAAAGACACTTAGTTCATTGTCATGTCACCACGGTTGACATGCTCAAAAGGACAACAGCTTTGTTTTTTGGTATCAAAAAGACCTAATTTTGGCATTAAGATTTCTGTAACTCATGGCAAGAATTTGGATTCCATTCCTAAAGAGGAAAACTAATCCTTTAAGCTCAACAGCAGAGTAGTATTTTAGAATAAGGACAGGCTGAGACAGAAGGACAAATATAAATATTCCTTCAGTGTGTATCTACAGTATGTTTAGGATTAGCATAGCATAGCACCTTACTGAACTGCTGCTTGTCTAAAAAAGAGTCTGCCAGTGGATGCTGGAATTACACCAGGCATCCCTACCTCTCTGGCAGGGATTAGACAGGTGTAGAAAATGAAAGACTGAAACTGTCAGCTTAGTCATCAAACCCAAATATTGTGGCTTTGGAAAAAGATTCACTCTTTCTATTTTATGGGCCAATAAATGAAGAGCTTTCACAGCTAATTAACATGATGTCTTGGATGTTCCTTGATATTGACAGTACCTTTGTCGGCATGTGTGGGTTGATGCACAGGTTAATTTTAAGATACCAGATGCATAATTCATCACACCAAAAGATAATTGTAAATAACTGATGAATAGAGGAGGTAATTAAGGCACCAAAGCATGCAGCTGAAAAGACTGATAATGCTCTCCAGCAGCCTTTGAGCGTACACAGTAGATAAAATAGGTACTGTTTGCACGTTGTCTTGAGGAAAAGAGAAACAACTGGCCAATCAACACTCTAAACTCACTTGTCTGTCTGACCTGCTGGGCTGGTAACCATGGAAACTTTTTTCTCTGTTTGTGGGGGAGAAAAAAACCTTTTGTGTGTGTGTGTGTGTGTGTGTGTGTGTGTGTGTGTGTGTGTGTGTGTGTGTGTGTGTGTGTGTGTGTGTGTGTGTGTGTGTGTTTGTGTGTGTGCATTGCACAAGGAACATTTCTCCATTTCATTCTCTTACCATAGTGAAAACCGTCACTTCAGACAGTTCATGGAGTGCCATACTTCGACCAAATACAAAAACAACAAGGACTTTTCTCTCATGATTAAATATTAAATTTAACATTTATTAAAAAATAAATAAATTAATAAATAAATCACATGTACATAAGTATTCATAGCCTTAGCTCAATGCTTTGTTGATGCACCTTTGGTAGCAGTTACAGCCTCAAGTCTTTTTGAATATGAAGCCACAAGCTTGGCTCACCTGAATCTTTGTGCTGTTTGGTCCTACAGGAATCCCCTTCCTCTCTACAGGAAGCGGCAGAGACGCCTCTTCTTCTTAAGGAGGCTCAGATTCTTAGACATCTGCAGAAAGATGCTGCAGATGTTTTATCAGTCTGTGGAGGCAAGTGTGTTATTCTATGCTGCAGTCTCCTCGGGAAACTATAAAATATTAGGATGTGAGGCAACTGGACAAACTGGTGAAAAAAGCTGGAACTGTGATTGGAACCAGATTGGACTCACTGGAGGCTGTGGTGGAGAGATGCACACAGAAGAAGCTAGAGGCCATTATTAATCATACAGACCATCCACTTCACAACATCTTTGTGGAGCAGAAAACAGTGGCAGTGGACGGCTCATCTCTCTGCACTGCAGGACTGAGAGATACAGAAAATCATTCATCCCTGCAGCCATTAGGCTCCATAACACTCAAGCCAATCGGAGATTAGCTGAATTTTTTGTTTTATGTGATTTTTTATCATTTTATCTGTCACACACCTGTATTTCCTGTTTTTTGTCATCTTTTTATAATTTCATCTGCCAGACACCTGAATTTCCCTTCTGGGATTAATAAAGTACATTGTATTGTATTGTATTGTATTGTATTGTATTGTGTTGTATTGTGTTGTATTGTATTGTATTGTATTGTATTGTATTGTATTCGATTGTATTCTATTCTATTCAATTCTATTCAATTCTATTCCACTTTTCAGCACCTTTCAAACTCCATCAAGTTGGATGGGGAGTGTCAGTGCACAGCCATGTTCAGATCTCTCCAGAGATGTTTGATCAGATTCAAGTCTAGGTTCTGGCTGGTCCACTCAAGGACCGTCACAGGATCATCCTGAAGCCACTCCTTTGATATCTTGGCTGTGTGCTTCAGGTCGTTGTCCTGCTGAAAGATGAACCGTGGCCCCAGTCTGAGGTCTAAAGCGCTCTGGAGAAGGTTTTCATCCAGGATGTCTCTGTACATTGCTGCATTCATCTTTCCCTCAATCCTGACTGGTCTCCCATTTCCTGCTGCTGAAAAAGCATGTTGCAGCCACCACCATGCTTCACTGTAGGGATGGTATTGTCCAGGTGATGAGCGGTGCCTGGTTTCCTCCAAACATGATGCCTGGCATTCACACCAAAGAGTTCAATCTTTGTCTCATCAGAGCAGAGAGTTTTCTTTCTCCTGGTCTGAAAGTCTTCAGGTGCTGTTTGTCAAACTCTAGGCGGGCTGCCATGTGCCTTTTACGAAGGAGTGGCTTCTGTTTGGCCATTCTGCCATACAGGCCTGATTGGTGGATTGCTGCAGAGATGGTTGTCCTTCTGGGAGGTTCTCCTCTCTCCACAGAGGAAAGGTGGAGCTCTGACAAAGTGACCATCAGGTTCTTGATTACTTCCCTGACTAAGGCCCTTCTCCCCTGATTGCTCAGTTTAGATGGGTGTCCAACTCTAGGAAAAGTCCAGGTGGTTCTGAACTTCTTTCATTTACATGTGATGGAGGTCACTGTGCTCATTGGGACAGACAGGTGTGAGCCTTTCCAAATCATGTCCTACTAACTGAATTTATCACAGGTGGACTTCAATGAAGCTCAATTTGAGCTTCATGGCAAAGGCTGTGAATACTTATGTACATGCAATGTATTTGATTTTTTTTTTCATTTTTAATATGTTTGCAAAAAAATAAATATATATGTTTTTTAACACCCCTCCATGACTGCCACCTTGCTGTAGTGGAGGGGTTTGAGTGCCTCAATGACCCTAGGAGCTATGTTGTCGAGGGCAATTGCCCCTGGCAGGGTCACCCAAAGCAAACTAGTCCTAGGTGAGGGGACAGACATAGTGTAGCCAAAAACCTCATGGACAACTATAGAATCCAGTTCACCCTGGCCATAGGGGCACCGGATCCTCACCCTGGAGCAAGGCCTGGGGATTGAGTCCACAGGCAAGCACCTAGTGGCTGGGCCTTTACCCACGGGGCCTAGTCAGGCCAAGCCAAAATGGCTGACATGGATTGACTGCCCATTCTGGGTCGGGAGAGAGTCTTTGCCCCAAGTGGAGGAGTTGAAGTATTTCAGGGTCTTGTTCATGAGTGAGGGAAAAAAGGAGCGGGAGATTGGCAGACAGATTGGGGCAGCGTCAGCAGTGATGTGGACGCTATACCAGTCCATTATGGTGGAGAGGGAGTTGACCCAGAAGGCAAGGCTCTCAATTTACCAGTCAGTCTACGTTCGGAACCTCACCTATGATCACAAGCTGTGGGTGAAGGTGCCATTCCTTCATCCAAGTGGAATATAATAATGCAACTTAAATCTAAGAACTTTATTCTAAAAATATTGCTTGCCTTTTGCTTTTTTATTCTTACAGTGGCTCTAATCCTCCATCACAGAAAAGTCAATAATATAGATCTGTGGTCAGAAGAAAGTATCCAGAGGAAGGCAAATAAACTGAATATAGTAGCAGATTTAGGGATATTAGCTTGACCCTGTACAGCAAAGTGTATGAAATCTCCTTTTATTTTATTTTATTTTGTTTTGTTTTGTTTCTTTTTGAGAAATAGTGACTTCACATAGTTTGGGGTTTTCAATTAACAAGAACAGGTAGTCTTCAGGACTTAAAATGATTTAGGATCTCAATTTTTAGTAATGTGAAGTGTAAGGATTTTGCTTTAATTTCCCTATGGACTTACAAGTGAGAACACTTTTTAAGAGTTAGAGAAATATAGAGCCATTGTATAGTGCATCGGTATAAAAGTCAAGCGATCAGCCATTGGATTGTTAGATAAAGAAATCTGAAAGAAACTTGATAGTAATCCTTAAATGTGTATTTATTAAGTCCCTAAGCCCAGCGCATGATGACTCTAAAATCCCCATAGGGCTCACTCATGTAGTCTGCATTTAACTTATATTAAAAAGAGAAAGTTAATATGGACCTTTCTAAAAATATCTGATACCCTGTTTGGCTTATCAGAATGAAATATTCACTGAAATACTGATAAAATTAGACTTCTTTCTGCAGCCGTCTCTTTGCTGGATTACTTTCTGAGACGAGTTTGTTAAGAAGGGCGTAGAAATGTTGACCTGAACGGATGAGTCATGTATTTACTTTTGACATGAGCAGACATACTGCTAAAAGGCAGATATCACATCAATTGTTTACAATGTGTGTGGTTCCTTCAACTTTCACGCATGCTCAGTTCAACTGATTCACATCAGCAGGAGCGGGAGAGATTCACCGGTCTGACAGATCATGGATTCCCAGTGAGAGGCGCGAGCGCTCCGGTCAGGGGTAAGATTGAGTCTTTCGTTGGATGTAAAACCGGTCAGAGCACAAAGGTAAAGCGACAGTTCCGGATTTGATGCGACAAGAAACTGTGTCATTGTATGTGAAGTGCGATGTAGAAAAGTATGATACGAAGCCAGGCTACATGGCCGCGATGACTCACTGCTGTCCGGAGCTGCGGGTTGATTTCTATCTGCGCTGAGAGGAAATAATGAAACTTAAAGTGGCATCAAAACCACATTTAGATAGCTTCACCTATATGAATGCGGTCTGAGAATGATTTAGGGAAGACATACATATCCCTCTGTAATGTGGCGTAGTTAAGAATGAATTAATGGGTTAATTAATGGGAATTATTCATGGGCTTTTTTTGTTGTTGTTGTTGTTGTTTTTGTCTTCTTCTTCTTCTTCTTCTTCTTCTTCTTCTTCTTCTTCTTCTTCTTCTTCTTCTTCTTCTTCTTCTTCTTGCAACACTTTGGCGTCAAACAGAGAAAGAGATCAGAATTTGCATTTTTTTCCCCCACTGGACTTTATGTAGACCGAAAGTCTAGACTAGACTGAAGCCAAAGCTCTCACCAAGTATGATGTGATTTCAGACCAGTCAATAGAGATAGATAGGCCTACCCCTTAAACACTGAATAAATCCTAACTAGTAAAACTTTTCAGTGAAATTACAACAAAATCAAACAATACTATTAGTCAGGCGATTAAAAGTCAAACATATGACTGTCATTTTGTCGTAGGGTCTTCACGAAAAGACGTCACAGTTAAAAAAGTTAGAGGCAGCAGGTTTAAGCTGCACTAATGATGTGCTGCAGTTATCAGTCAGCAACCTCTGGTCAAAAAAAATATGAGGCATTAAGGAAGTGCTAAAATCTGCAGCTCCTTGAATAAAATGACAGCAGAAATAAATTATAAGATATTAAAATCAGACAGTCCACCAAATCAGAGGCACAGCTCAGTTGTTGATAGGTGGGCACCCTATAGTTGTTAGTGTGGCGGCTCAGAGTCAACCTCATTTCTATTATGGCGCCTGTGGATGATTTGCTTCAAAACTCAAACTCAAACAAACAAACTGGTGACCTCACAGAGACTACGTCCATTTATTATACAGTGTATGCTATGTGTACGTACTAAGGTTTTTCCTTCCTGTTTACATTCTTGCTTGTGTTGTACTTTGCTTTGGACAATAGCATCTGCTAAATGAAATCGTAGAATTTTAGAAGGTGTATTTTGAGGAAGTCTATCTTAAATTTAATCATGATTTACAAATAATTTTGAAAAGTGTAAAGGCAATTTTTTCTAAATACATGTCACATTGCTGCACATTCTCTCAACTCTATTTTCTCTGATGTAATGTTCTTTTCTTAGTTTTCTTCCCAAAACCTTTTATATTTCCTCTTAAAGCTTTTTATCATTATGCATCTTTATGTCTGTTTGAACATCTCATTCTGCATAATGTAACATTTTTTACTTCTTAATCCTTTCAATTGTACTGTTGTTGCATTGTAAGGATATTCTAGATTACTCTCTCTCTCTCTCTCTCTCTCTCTCTCTCTCTCTCTCTCTCTCTCTCTCTCTCTCTTTGAAATGTTTATCTTGTCGTCCTCCTGAATCTCTTCCATGCTTTGTCTGTCAAAGCGCTTTGTAAACATTTGATTTTAATAGAGTCTGTACTTGGGACAGAGTTACTAACAGTTTATCCTGTAAGCTTACTGAGTTTACCCTCAGAAAAGAGTAAACACCAAATATTACTGGCTGTGCAGGATGTTCTCTCCTTCAGGATCACATTTTAAACCACAGGCAGGTTCAGCACGTATAAAACTGACTGAAGTCATGCGTGTGCGGCCAAAAGGTAAAGCACTTTGAAGGCAGACAAGGGAAATCAATCACAGCATTTCAGAGCAATAACAACAGAGTGCATGGTGTGAGCATGAAGAACAGAAGAACAGTGTGTGCACATATACGTGTGACTCATCTGTTGGTGGTAATAAGAGTCACACCAGGGCCAGGGCAGCCGTCAATTGTTCACATTTAGCTCTAACAACTGAAGCAACCTGATGACACAGTCTGAGATTTATGAGCCATCTCTGATGGGAGAAAAGCTTTTAATCCATTTTTTAAATCCATATTCAGCAGATAAACTGTTTGTGATACAGCTGCCGAGCTGCCGACATGTACATATATGGTTTTATTCAGTACGCTGAAAGTGCATTACCTGTGTCTCTTATTGTAGGTGTTCAAGGTGTGTGAGGTGGGATGGCGCTGTGCTCTGAAGCATGTTTGCCTGGCTTAGGAGGGGAATCCTGTGGGAATGAGGTGAGCTGCAGTAATCCCAAACAATGATGTTGACTTATTTGGTTTAAATTTACAGACAATATGCTGCTGCATAGTATAAGTGTAAATATTCTGTAAGGTACAAAATGCTGAATGGAAACAGCACCAAGTGGAAACTTCAGAGATGAAGTGAGTTATTGTAAAGCCAATAAACTTGAATTAAGATGTAGTTATTTGGACAAGGAAGTTGAGTCGCTGAAGATCCTTGTTAAAACTTCGCAACAGCAAGTTGTGTCGTCAGTTAACATTTACTGTGCCAATCTGTCCATTTGTTCTCTTTTATCATATGGATTTATCGTGGTTGACAAGGGCAGGTGATCTACAGCCACCTGCATCTTCATCAGGAAAAACAAGCTGCAAATGCAAAAACTATATATCTTTAAAAACACATGCAAAAGTCCAAAGCACCAAATTTACTGCAAATGAGAAACAATGCTGCAAAGAGCTGAAACAACTCTACCGACACCAACACACTCCAAAAAGAAAGAGAAGAGTCCAGACACTCGATTTCTGGCTGGTGAGGAAAAGTGGCAGTTTGACATAAGGTTAAAAAGTTAAATTACTTTAGCCTGGAGTCTGAACTGGATTCTGTCACCAGTAATTGCAAAAACAGGGTTGAGCCCACCTGAGATGTAAGAGGCTAACCACTAACAAAACTTCATAGAAAACATCAGAATCAGAATCAGATCTATAGCCAAGTAGTTTTTACATTAAGAGGTGCAAGAACTTAAAAAAAAAACAATCAACATAATATAAAATAATATTAAGAATGTTTTTCATCTTTCTTTTTAGTAATGTAGTGCTATAAATGCACTACTTATAACACTGCACCTTTAAATAAGTGATTTGCTTTTCTTTAAATGTGAATAATCAATCAAAGCTTTTTCTTCATATCATAGAGGATTTGTTCCTCCCGGTGATTTCATTTCCTGTAGGAAAAACCACAGGCAGGTTCCAGCTGTCACCAGTTTGGGGTTCGCTCTTATCTGCACCACTTCTATGAAGAGTGCTCGTCGTCCATGTGGGAGCGAGACCAGGATGGTCAAAGGTTCGTCCAGAGCCAGAGGTCAACCTTGTGGTCGAACTCAGCCATCTGGAAGGTACAGAAACCACACCATGCAAACTGTCTACATCTGCATCTACCCTCTGCCCTGAGAAGATGTTTGACCCTTTAACATGGGGATAATCCAGTTTCAGTTCCAAATGAGTGAATAACAGAGAGAGAGAGAGAGAGAGAGAGAGAGAGAGAGAGAGAGAGAGAGAGAGAGAGAGAGGAACTCCATATCAGACATTTATTGTAACCATTCATTCTGCTGGTGTCTGTCTTCAGTGCTGCTCTAACAAACTTCTTACAATGCTTTTTGTAAAAAAATGCACATTTAATTTCCCCTTTCCATTTCCATTTTCCTCCACCATGCTGATAAAAATCAGTCACCGACACACACAGTTCACTACATGCTACTTTACAGGTTTACTTGGAATGGAGGCCAAATCCTCTCTGCTGATGTGATGGTAGATACTGTTGTTGTTCGTAGAAATGAATACACCGTTATCAGGTGGTGGGAGGTTTATATCTGTGTATCTTTCAGTCTCTCTGTTTGAGAAGTTTCCCATTATCCAGGCAGGTGTGATGATAATGGAAGGGTCAGGGGAACCTGTTTATCATTCGTAGGGGAATGAACCAAACACAGGTGTTAATACACCTCAACATTTAAGTTTTTGTTGAGGTTGAATGCGTTACAGTTAGACACTAAAACAGAATGCATAACCAGCAAATGCAGTTCACAAGAGAAACAAAAGATGGTCTAAAAGCCAACAAACAGTCATTATGGTTAACTTTAATGATATCTTCAACAATAATACAATGCTAATTACCCTTCTTGTGCAATGCTTTAGTAATTTTGCAAGTGATTGAGGTACTTAGAGATTTATAAATACTCAGTTAGAAATGGCTTGTACTTTTCATCTGATTTGAATTCTTTCTTCCCATTTGTTTTAATGGACAAATTATCTAAAGACTGACCACAAGTTTAACCAGAGTTGAGCTTTTCCAGTGCAGTATCTTCCATTCTTCCCTGTGTACCCATCTCACATAGTGTACACGGTAAATATCAAACAGTTTTGCACAGCATGATGAACAGCAGGCAGTTGTGGTATGATATTTGTAAAGGTGAGATATTGAGTTTAAGCCCATTGCAATTTGCAGTTCTTGAATTTTTGCATCACAAACAACAAAATGACCTTTCTTAGCAGGAAGTGAAAAGTGCTGAGCTAATAAATCACCCAAAGGGCTGCAAAAAAGTACACTCCCTTATAATGTCTATCCCTCCCCTTCAAGGTGTCCTTGGCCCTTAGTGTCCTGGTCCTGACTGCGGGAATCACCAGCTTATCAGTGGGTTACTCTACGCCACACAAAATCGAATCCTTTGGAGAGGGAGATCTGTTCTTCGTAGACGCCCAGGCCGTCAGCTTCAACAGGGGGTTAAATGTCAGCACTGCAGCTGGGATCTGGCTCACCTGTTTTGGCTCAGCCCTGGCAGCCATGGGAGTTGTCGTTTGGATTCTCCCAAGGGCCAACCTGAAAGGGAGGATGTTCGTCAGATGGAAGCAAGGGGAGCAAACAGAAGAGTCCGTTTTGAACTGGAGAGGATTGAGGGTTTCAGGGGATGTGGTCACTAAGCCACCAGGTACAGAAGGTAAAATACCTGGAACGATGTCAGCAGTGGAAAATGTTCTGCCTACCTCTTTAAAGTGATCCCTGTTTTGCAACTTGGGGCACAGGCTGTTGGTCAAGTCCTTGGACCTCATTTAGCGGTCTTGTTGTTATCTTAGCTTGTCATTTTATCAAATGGAGGTTGTTTTATAGTAGAATGGAAAAGCTACAGATTAAAGAGTTCAACAAAAACTGTACAGTTCATAAATTTGGGAGACTGCTCAACAAAAATACAGTGGTCGGTAGTTTTTTTGCAGTCAACATGTGTAAGCTTCTTTTCCTGCTGTTGACTGAACCACACGTAGGCAAAATACTTAAAAAATGAAATCTAAGCAAGTGTTTTTTTATTGTTAGTAAAAAAAATTGACTATTTGACTTTTTATGATCCATGTTCATCTGACAAGTACAGAAAATGTCTTATTTTAAGATAATAAAAGACAAAAAAGACATTCCTGAATTGCTTATGAAGAGTAAAAAAAATCTGCCAATGGGATAATAAAACTGATTATTTACTCTTAATTCAAAAATGTGGCAAGCTCATTTTTGTTGTACCTTTGACAGATTTTCAACTCTTTACAAGTAATTTGTGCATCATTTTTCTTTTAATTTCTAGAAATAAGACATTTTCTGGACTTGACAGATGAATGCAGCTCAGTACATTTTGTTTTCTTTAAATAAGACAAACATTTGCTTTGATTTACCTTTTGCAGTGAAATGATAACAGTGCAGTTGAGAGAGCGTTGACAGAATTGCAAGTGATAATCCAGTCGATATCAATCAGCAGTTTGCCCACCAGCTACAGAAGTTGACTTGCTAACCCTTTTAAGATGCATTTCACTAAATACCAGACACCTCCTCTTCACCAAGCACAAGCTAATGTTGCTGTTTTCCGTTCAGACTCAGCCAGGATATTTGGCTTTCATTCTTCTCTTTAATTTAGTTACAGTATGGTTTAGACAGCACTCAAGACTAAGAGAAGACAAATCTCAATGTTTTTTTTCCATGTATAAATGTATGAGGCCCCAACCTTCTACCATAAGTCAGGGATGTGATTATTGACTGCAGACTGTGTTTCTGAGGTGCATTCGAGTTGTATTTCACATAAATACAGAGTGGCATGTTTCTTGAAAAAAGGTGAATAATAACAGAGGGTTATTAAATGTATTGAGTTCTGACTTGTTCTGTTTTTGCTCACTGAAATTTTCCTCTATAGTTGTGTACTTTATGGCTACAGAAAGATAGAAGTGAGGTATGATCAGGGCAGGAAACCGTTTTCATATCAAAGGATGTCCAAACAGGTGTTTTCATTCAAAGAATCACTGACAGTTTGACATGTTCACACATTTCCAGCGAAGCCTGTTTTGTTGAACATGTTTGGTCACACCCCCTGCACACGCACAAACTCATGCTCCACTGACAGTATCACCCATTTTCTCCCCTCTATAATCTGGCTCCATAATTGCCTGCAATCTGTGTCTCCAGGCAACAGTTGAGCTTCAAGTGCTCCTTGAATACTGCAGGTTTTTTTGATTGGCCGAGCAATTCTCCTCTTTTTATTTTTACACCAATCACGTGTGTTCACATGGCAGATACAGTGGGTGTGAGTGCGTGATGAGGCACTGAGGTGAGAGGACTTTACAAACACTGGCACCTTGTCTTATCAGGTCCTCCAGTTTAGAAAAATGCTTTGAATAAGAGTTTAAGATCAAGAAAAGATCTAGAAAGATCTTTTTTAAGATCTAAAAAAAAACTGTAAACACAAAATACTCATAATGTCCTGATTGGTTAACTCTGTTTGATGGTGATGTTTTGGTGTATCATTGTTTGATCTGATAGATGAGAATTAAGTGTCACCAAAGCAAAAGGAAAAACAAAAATAAACATGATCTGCATACCCAACATTTAACTGTTTATGTATTTTTTATGAAAATGTTTCACAGTGGGAAGAATATTTACAACTTTAATATCGGTAGACGATGTCTTTGATCTTATAAGTATAAGTGCTTATGCAAAGTTAACAGGCAGGGATTAATTTTTGAGGTTTGTTATCCCTCACTAGTTTTAACCCCCCCCCCCCCCCCCCATCTGTGCCATTTAAGGGGATTTTTGTTTTTTTATTTGTTTGTTTTTGTTTTGTTTTGTCATAACTTTTTTTATTGGACACATTTTCACCACTGACAATACAACAAAGAAAATCCAGGTTTTTTCAGTTTTCTACACACCCCTACCTTTTATCCCTCCCCTGGTCCCTCCCCATTCAAAGCAGAAACAAAAATTTAAGGCAGGATTGGTAGTGATGGAAAACTAGCATGAATTTGAACATAGCATCTCCTCAGGACTTTGTTTAGACCCCACCCTCCCACACTTAGAGCTCCTCCACAGCAATGCCCCCCATTCACATGCACAAGCGCCACTGATTTGTGATCATATGATGGTGACTGATTCAAAACTACAGATTCAAGTTGGTCCTCAGCACATTGTTTTTGTTTGCTCTACGTTAGCAGTAATCAGGGTATGGGTAGTTTTTCTACCATTCTCCAGCAAACTTGGATCCCTCTTGGTTATGCACATTGAATTTGGACGATATTTACACGTGGGAGGTGAGCAGAACAGCAGGATGTGATTTGATTGGCTGGTGTTTACTCCTGCTGTAGACAGCAGATATTTTTCACTCTATTTTAAGAACACATCATGCATTTATTGACATCAGGACATAAATATCATTTTAACTAGACTAACAAAAAGTCTGTCTACATCTGATTACCTACACTGACTTTAAACAACAGTACAAAAAAAAAAAAATTCTAAGCTTTTCGAGTTTAATGGATAGCACTAGCTCTTTCCTCCACCTGTTGTGAGATGGAGGTGTGGGGTGTTTCCAGTTAAGGAGAATGAGTCTCCAAGCCAACAGGGTGGCAAAGCCAAGAAAAGTCCGCATGACTGTGGAGGTAATAGGCTGTAAGGGGGCACCAAACAAGGCCAAGAGAGGATCCGGAGGGAAAGTTCTATCATATGCTGAGCTAAGAGTTGAGAAGATTATGGACCAAAATGTAGCAAGCCAGGGACAGAAGCAGAACACAGGGGAATGACTGGCTGGGGATGATGTTTGCACCTGTTACATGAATCAGTTACACTAGGGTAGATCAGAGAAAGCTTTCAATTAGTATAGTGAACTTTGTGCAAGATTTTACACCGAGAGGCTGTGTCTTCCACAGACTGACTAAGAGTGAATCAGCCAATCAAGATGAGTTGCCAATAATCATCAGGCAGTGATTTACTTAGGTCTTGCTCCCAAGATTCCTTGGTGGTGGGCATGAGGCTATCAAGAATATAAATGCCAGAGGTTAGCATCTCTTGTTCAGGGTCAAGAGCCAGTTGTGAATCTACCAGAGTTTCAGGAGGGCGAATTGGAGGGCAGGCTTGTTTTAATTTGCTGCCCATGTAAAGCACTTTGTAATTTGACTTTTGAAAAGTGCTCTACAAATAAAATTATTATTATTATTATTATTATTATTATTATTATTATTATTATTATTATTATTATTATTATTATTATTATTATTGGGGTACTGGCTTTGAATATAATGCCTTATATTTAGGTAAATTTTACTGCAGAAACTTTTCTAGGACCAAAAATCCATCAAAGATAACAACGGAAAAAATGGATCCAAACAAACAAAAAAAATGTCCTCCTTGAGCAGAAACATAAAATGAGCTCATAATACATGTCCAAACCATGAGCTGTGTGTTTGTTTTGTAAGTATGTACAAGTACACTGTGTTACTGGCCAGAGATGAGTCACAGCTGCAAGTGTGACTCATCCAGTCCTCTGTCCTGGGTCCCAAAGGGGAACTTGATGTGGACACATTATGTGACAGTTTATACACACACACACACACACACACACAAACACAGTATCACCTACAGTCACAACTTGTCCTTATTTTCATTTAAAATAACTCACGATTCAAAAAACTGACCAATTCATGTTTGGACGTAAACTTCTTCCGGGTTGTATCAAGTTGTATCAAACATATTGTATTTTGAGCTCTGTTTTTTGAGAGCTTACTGTGACAAGAACATTTTTTTTTTGCATACTGTGTAGCTGGAAGAACATCCAGTCCTCTGTCACTCTTCATTTATCTTATCCACCACGAGCAGAGCACTTTGCAGCAGCAGCTTTCAGCAGAAAAAAAAAAAACTTATTTGTAATTAAAAAAAAAAAAAAACAAACATAATGACCAGAACATACGTTTGCTTTTTCTATCTCTGACACAGCTTGCAGTCTGATGACTAATCTCTTTGTTTCCATTTCACAAATAAAGTTTGAAACACTCCCTCAACAATACTGACAACATCTTAAGTTGAGGTTACACATCTTAGAGTCAATGACTGATTCGTTTTTCTTTACACGTACGGTTTATATAGATATGAACTAATTTCAGCTCAGGATTCTGCTGCAGAGTAGCAGGAGGTGGATGATGCGACAGATTTTGATAAAAGATCTGTCGTGGCACTCCTTTAAGTTTGGTTTTTTCACTGAAAACAAGGATCAGTCTAAGGCCCATATGGTCTCACACAGGGGGGTAAACAGGGTTTTATGTGATTGGCATCAGCAAGGCACTCATCATCCTTTCACCCACTGCCTCTTAACAGTTCAGAGGACAGTTCAGGACGACGCCGTCCTTCCTGACTTGACCCCTGAACAATAAACAATGACTGTAATACATACATGGTATTCTTCTTCAGTTACACCTTTTACTCTTTTTTTCTTTCTGTAAATGTCAAACTAAACCAGCATTTGTGCCATCACAAATACTATTTCCTGTCCTCGTTGTTTACGTGCTTCGTGGGAGTGTTTGCATGACTGATTTGAGCATGCTGCAACTATTAGCAAGTTTATGTAAGTGTATAATTGGATTAAAAGTGTAGTAGTGCTTCCTGTGAAGACAGGAGTTGATATGTTTGACTGACTGCAGCGCTCAGGGTGTGAGTCACACTGCTGTGGGAGAGAACCACACAGCTGAAGATTGGGCTGCTGTCTGCTTGACTGATTGGCATACAATTCCATCTGAGTGAGTGTGTTTGTGTGTAGGAGATGTATCTCTGGATGCCTGGGAGTCTGCTATATTGGTATGATACTGTAAAATCACATCTGCTGCAGAGAGGAGATAAGAAGCTGTCTCTCATTTCATTCGGAAGGTGTGGAGGATTAGACGCTCTTAGAGAAAAACTGGTCTCTAAAAACATCTGCAAAAATATAAACTGTGAGTTTTTATACTGAAATGTAGCCACTGTTTTAATGAGGAACCTACAATTTAAAGTCTTTACAGTGGAAGGAAACGTCAATAATAACAGTAAGCTGGGATAAACAGCAGTTAAAATGCATTATATTTTATTTTTCAGTGAAGGTTTTACGGTCAGGTTTTACAGTTTCATTTTAAGCAGAAAATCTTATGAAATTGTGTAAAGAACACTTGTGTGACTTTGACTAATGCATATTTCTGCAACAATGCAGATGGAGAGATTGTAAGTTGGCTAATAATAATAAAAATAATAATAATCTTTAACCTAACTGATAACCTAATTGTTTTCTGTCAGGCTAAATGGTTCTAAAAAGTTGTTGGATGTGCACTTATTTGAGAAACAGTATGTTTCAATTTATATGCTGATGTAAGCAAAGTTTGGTGCTCTGATGCTTAGGACAATGGCATTGACGATGAAACTGAGGTTTGAAGATGATAATGTTCACGTTACCGCTGATGTTTTGGTGTTTAATATATATTAAATATATATTAAATATATATTGAACACCAATGTTTAATATATGCACTCACCAGCCGCTTTCTTAAGCACACCTGTTCAACTGCTCGTTAACACAAATTTCTAATCAGCCAATCACATGGCAGCAACTCAATGCATTTAGGCATGTATACATGGTCAAGACGATCTGCTGCAGTTCAAACTGAGCATCAGAATGGGGAAGAAAGGTGATTTAAATGACTTTGAACGTGGCATGGTTGTCGGTGCCAGATGGGCTGGTCTGAGTATTTTAGAAACTGCTGATCTACTGGGATTTTCACCCACAACCATCTCTAGGGTTTTTCATGTTCACAATTTAACAAGCAAGCATTCTATAACTGGACTCAACACAAGGCTCTGAAGATAAGACAAGATTGCTTGTGCAGACTGCTGCTCTGATACATCATCTTCTATGCTGTTTATCCTGTTCAGGGTCACGGGTGTCTGGAGTCTATCCCAGCTGTCTCAGGGCTAGAGGCGGGGTACACCCTGGACTGGTCTCCAGTCAAACACAGGGCTGACACACAGATACAGACAACCTTTCACACTCACACCTACGGGCAACTTAGAATCACTAATTGACCTGATGAGCATGTTTTTGGACTGTAGGAGGAAGCTGGAGTATCCGGAGAGAACCCAGGCATGCACGGGGAAAACATGCACACTCCACACAGAAAGGCACACCATGCTTGAACTGGGATTTAAACTAGCACCCTTCTTGCTTTGAAGCAACAGCACTAACAGCTGCACCACCGTCAGCCCTCTGAAACATCATTCCAAGCTTTTCGGGTGTGCCTTTCTGTATGGAGTTTGCATGTTCTCCACGTGCATGCGTGGGTTCCCTCCGGGTACTCCGGCTTCCTCCCACAGTCCAAAAAAAAAGACTTAGTAAATGCACACTAGGTCAATTGGTGATTTGCCGTAGGTGTGAGTGTGAGCGTGAAGTCCAGGGTGTACCCCGCCTCTCGCCCTTAGCCAGCTGGGATAGGCTCCAGCCACCTGTGACCCTGAACAGGAGAAGCAGTATAGAAAATGAATGAATGAAAAAGGTTCTGTTCAAGATCTTTGATAAAGATAGGGGTCCTGATGCAAAGCTCAGGCATTTTCAAAATTAAAATAAATAAAGAAAGATACAATAAATATGGAAACTAAATAACTCCTTAAACAGTATATGACATATACACCATATTTTCAGATATTGGTTTGACTTTTGACTTTAACTTCAGTTTTAATGATCCCATTTTATAGATTTCATCACTCTGTCTTGGTTATTTTATTTACAAGTCAAAAAAGTGCCAATATGCAAAATATTGCAATAACCTGCATGTAAATTTGTTCATATGTAGGCAGTTAACAAGATTGCTCCACTTGTGTGACAGCAGGAGACTTCTCTGCTGTCACTGGTATAAATTATAGATGGGAAATTCAGCACTTTTTTGTTTACAGGGAAAGACGGTCGGACAGTGTGTCCTCTCTCGCAGCATATGTGAAGATTATCGTCTTTTTTTTTTTTTTTCTCCACAATTTCAATTTTAAGCAAACAGACAGGAGAGCCCAAACATAGCACTCACCTTATCAAAAGTTTACACTAGGCAAAAGTTGCTTTCACCTCTCCTTTGTCTGAAGCCATCAGCAGATTGGGCACACTCAAACACCTCCGCATATTTGCAGTCACCATTGGTTTGTTGAGCATTAAAAATGTTAATTGGAATTTTTAAAAAGGAAAAGATATCACATTACCATCCCACCTCCTCCAGTCTCAGGCTGTCAAAATGCAATATTCCAAATTAGATTGTATTTGGATAATCTTTTGAACTGTAATAGGTTTCCAGCCAGCAGGCATATTACTATTGGCACATCATTATTAAACAAAAGTGACACCAAACCATCACTTTGCAGGCAGCGCCAGATAAACGTTCGACACCGTGCAAATAATATTAGTTCTGCTTCCAGAGTCACTGGCTTATCTCTGGGATGCTATATTGGGTTCATATCCCTGTCGGCTGGTGAAGGCCTTCTGACGGAAGTGTCTAAATTTATGAGTAGCCCATATGTGTGAGGTGCATGTATGAATAGGCTGCTGTGTGTGTGCAGTGTGTAACGGGTGTGTCGCACATTAATGCTTTTATATGCAAATGCTGTGTTGGCGTGTGGGTGGATGGACGGATGAGTGTGTGTCTGCTCGTGGGTGTGTGTGCAAAACTGGCAGCATTCATATGTAAATAAGCAGTGCATGTGTGCCTGTATATGCAGACGCGACCCATATCATGGCATAATGAGATCCGCCACTGTTGGTTACCCTCAGACAGTGGTAATTATGGTTGAAGTGAAAAGGACCGATGCTGAAGGCAAGATGGACGTGTACACACTAACATATTCAACCACACACAGGCTTAACCCTACAGACAGTCTGCCTCAGGCAAAACGAGGGCCTGTCCATTTTGCACCCAGATAGACAACAAAAGCAATCAAATGGATCCTGATAAACCTGCATTCATTTTCTAATCAGCTTTACAAAAGCAACATACTTGTTTTTACATTCCATACCGTAAAATACAAACCTGTGATTGGGTTTCAGGTCATGTAAACATTAAAAGACATAAATGTGTGATTCTGTGTTGCATTATTTCAGAGAGAAAAATATCCCTAAATAATATCCCTACAAAAAAGAAGACGTTTTCTTTTTGTCCCTTTTCTGATTCCAAACCTGGAACACAAGCAGTCTGTTAACACTTCAACAAACTGAGCATAAGGTTGGATAAGGCACATCACAAAGTCAAGCTCGGCCAACAAAACACCAGCTGCTGTCAACACCAGGCCCTGTGGCATGGCTGGGAAATCAGGACTCGTTGTGTTTACAGGGTGTAAACAGTAAGGCGGTGCAATATGAAACAAAGATGAGACTAAAGTATTCAGTGTAAAAGTGTTTTGTCTTCTGTTGGTTATACTTCAGTAGTAAGCAGTGGAAGATATGGTCTGACATTGTTTGTTGGTGACTGCTTGGTGAGGTTGGAGTTGGTAGATGAGCACAGGTAGGACATAACCAGGATTCACTAACATTACAAGTTATAAAAACATAACTTGTAAATGTGAGTAAATGTGAGTAAATGTGAGTAAATGTGAGTAACGCTAAATATAGCCTGGCACTTAAATACACTACAGACTGAGTTTACAAAGTTTTTGTGTTGTGACATTTCAAACAATAGCGCTACGTAACCATTAATAGATACTTGTCAGCTCACGTGACTACCGGGCGCCCTATGGCTGTTACTGTGGAGACTCAAAGCCCACCTCATTTCCAATATGGCCGCGCCGGCCATTTTGCTTAAAAAATCCATTTCAGAAACAGTCTTAAGTCTATACAGTCTATGGTCTCCACCTGTGTCTTGTTACCCGAGTCTCTGGCTGTTTTCCAAAACCGTGTGTTTCACTAGTAGCGCTTTCTAATTTGACTGAAAATCTGGTGGGCAGTATGCCAAAACTTGCGAAAATGTCAAAAATTCCCTGATGTCCTACTGATCTGGGCAAATTTCTCAGTATGCATCAGTATGCTAATTTCTATGCAGGTAACACTCAGGTTTAGGTGAATTACCGTCACCTACTGGAATGAATCAGCATAACAACTATGATACAACATTTATGTTAAACAGTGATGCAAATTCTCTACCATTATCGAAATCATAGGAAACCACACATTGTAACATTTTAAAATTGGTGAAGAATTAAGTTGTCTGGTGTGTGCCTGGCTTAATGCAAGGTGGGGGGGTTTTTGTCTGTTTTTTTTACTGTATCTATGTGTACTGTTTATAAAATCAAGGATTGGTGCTTTATCATCTCTACTCTGCTCAGGAGGTTGGAAGTGCTCACTCAGTACTCTAAGGGACATAAGCATGTACCTTCTGCAGCAGTAAATAGATTCTATAACCTATAGTAACTAAATGAAAGCATGAGAAGAGTTCACTCAGAGTGCTTGTATCCACATCTGTTGAGTCTCATCTCCATTTATAGTATTTGTGATTACGATAATTGTCCTTGTCCGAGCATTTCCCCTCCTGGTAGCTGCTCTCAGATGTTGCTTTACAGGCTGTTCTACCTGATAGGCTTTGTATGCTGTTTTCACTCTGACAATCACGTCAGCCCATTTCTGATTTATTTTCTTGGTACTTGCCTTGAACCTTTCAGCTCCAATCTCGCTCTCTTTACATCTCTCCATCTCAAGTGTTGCCTCCCTGCCTCAATGGCTAATGGACTCCATGTAGCACAGTGTGCCTTACACTGGGAGGGCCTTTTGATCAAGTGCATGTTTCAATGCACTACTTTCAAAAAAAAAAAAAAAAACCCTAAAGGATGAATTATACTTTAGTGGCAGAATTCTGTGGGTTCAACCCATCAACCATTGCTATGCACCACTCAGAGAGCGAGCACATACACAGGCCAATTTCCAACAGCTCTTTATATAAAGATCCTTCCATTGACAGGGAGCTGAAGGGGTTGCTTGTCAACATCCGCCGTTTTTAAAATTCTAAGCCTTCTTGTTGAACATGGCAATACCACCAACTAATATGCTCTCAGTGAAAATGATTTCTATTTATTACAGCTGTAAAGTCAATGGACAGGAAAAAGCAGCTTTTCCTTCTTTTAGTGTTCTTATCTTTTTCTTTTTTTCTTTTTACTTATACAGCAGAATCACTTTGATACTAACTGTGGGGTGAGGGACAGGGTTTTATAAGCTGTCCTGATTTTTACAACCAATTGAATAGTGACAGAAAAGGAACACACATTAAACGGTTTACTACTTAAATGAAACATACTACATTACCACTGTTCACAAAAAAGGAGAAACAGATGTTTTGGAAAGCAGACAAGGACTGGCCTCCAAAAATCTACAAACTAAAAAGATGTAAGAAAGATATGACATCCAAAATAAATCCAAAAGGAAAGCAATAATATAAGGGATTTTTTGACACAACACATTTGCTCACCAGCCACTTAATGAGGCACACCTGTTCAACTACTCATTAACACAAATATCTAATCAGCCAATCGCATGGCAGAAACCAAGGGCAGTTAGATACGTAAGCATGGTGAAGACAACCAAAGGGATTTAAGAGACTTTGAACGCAGCATGGTTGTTGGTCTGAGTATTTCACAAACTGCTGATCCAGTGAGATTTTCACACTCTACTGTCTCAAGGTTTTACAGAGAATGGTCCAAAAAGAGAAAATATCCAGTGAGCAGCAGTTCTCCTGGGAGAAAATGCCTTGTTCATGTCAGAGGTCAGAGGAGAACGGACAGACTGGTTGGAAAGAGAACAGGATGTCAAGGTCTGCAGAAGAGCATCTGTGAACACACAACACATCCAACCTTGAGGCAGATGGGCTACAGCAGCAGAGGACCACACTGGATGACCATCCTGTCAGATAAGAACAAGAAACTGAAGCTACAATTCACACAGGCTCCACAGTCACCAGATCTCAATCCAGTAGAGCTCCTTTGGGATGTGGTGGAACGGGAGATTCTCTTCATGGATGTTTAGCCAACACTGAATGCCTGTGACCTTTGACCCCACAGGCGGCACTGCATTAAAAACCATCATCATTGTGTAAAGGATATTACCACGTGGGCTCAGGGACACTTCAGAAAGCCATTGTCAGTTAACACAGTTCATCACTACATCTACAAGTGCAAGTTCAAACTCTACCATGCAAAGACAAAGACATATATCAACAACACCCAGAAACACCGCCGGCTTCTCTGGACCCGAGCTCATCTGAGATGGACTGACGCAGAGTGGAAAAGTGTGCTGTGGTCTGACGAGTCCACATTTCAAATTGTTTTTGGAAATCATGGACGTGGTGTCCTCCAGGCCAAAGAGGAAAAGGACAATCTGGATTGTTCTCAGGTCAAAGTCTCAAAGCCAGCATCTGTGATGGTATAGGGGTGTGTTAGTGCCCATGGCATGGCTAACTTGACCATCTGTGAAGGCTCCATTAATGCTGAAAGGTACATACAGGTTTTGGAGCAACATATGCTGCCATCCAAGCCACGTCTTTTTCAGGGACGTCCCTGCTTATTTCAGCAAGACAATGACAAGACACATTCTGCACCTGTTACAACAGTGTGGCTTCGTAGTAGAAGAGTGCGGATACTAGACTGGCCTGCCTGCAGTCCAGACCTGTCTCCCATTGAAAATGTGTGGAGCATTATGAAGCACAAAATACAACAACAGAGACCCCGGACTGTTGATCAACTGAAGTTGTTCATCAGTCAGGAATAGTAAAGAATTCCACCTCCAAAGCTTCAACAATTAGTGTCCTCAGTTCACAAATTATTGAGTGTTGTTAAAAAGAAAGGTGATGTGACAAAACTTTACAAAAAAAATGGTGCTCTTGACCATCCTATAATTTTGCCTCTGTCACCATTGTGAGGTCAAAACTATATTTAATAAGTCATGGTGGGCCTACTTGGTAGACTGGCAAAACTGTTGTTCATACTTCAGTGTTTATTGCATGTTAAGGACTTTGTGCTCCCCAACTATCACTCTTACACCATTAAAAAATCAAATTTGTAGTTTTGAGGGAAAAGTCTTACAGTAACTGCTTTTCAATCCTAATGGGATTGTTTTCTTTTAACCTATCATAAAAACTCAATCCCTTTGAAATAGATTCATCTCTTCAGACAAACAGACACAAAATTGAATAATTACTAAATATGTTACATTTGTGTAAAATCTTGTTCATTTTTCCTAACTTGTTTGCTTCTCAAACAGGCAGCCTGGGTGTAAAGTAGAAGTGCTGGTGATTAAAAAAAAATGTTTCAAGTTATGATTTCATGTTCTATATTTGTCCAATGAACTCATAGCTTAGCTGATGGGTGTGATGAAACACAAAAAGCTGAGGGGCAGGAGACGAGTTTGCTTTCATGTGTCATCAGTCACTCCCACAGAAATATGTGTCACACTTGCAGTGAATTGTCAAACAGAATCAGGTCACAGCTAAAACCCACAGAGATACTGTACGGCTCGAGTTAGTAATGTCAGCTTAACACAAATTAGAAAATGAAAGCAAAGAAAAGTAGCTGGAAGGAAGATTAAACAAATTTAAGATTAGGATGCTTCTCAAGGTTCCTGTGACATGTGGTTATGGTTTTTACTCGACTGATCAGAATCTATTTGTGCACCGTCACTGGTTTATTGAGGACCCTTAGTTGACTACATCAGCCAGTAATCTATTGCTCTTATTTCTACTTTTCATTAATCACTTTCACCTTTCAGTTTGGTCCTTTTATCTAAGACCTTTAGATGAACCTCAAACACTTCACCACTTCCCCCTTTTTGGAGAGGCAGGGGCCTGGAGTCTATCCCAGCTGTTATTAGACGAAAGCTGGGGGTGCACCCTGGACAGGTCACCAGCCAATCACAGAGCTAACAGAGACAAACTAAGGCTGAATTTGGAAACTGAAAATTTAGAATGTACTATATAATGCATAATATTTGAATATAGTAACTGTTCTGTTGGATCTGTTTTGAAGTATGCACCCCAGTTTTCAATTCCTGAAAGCAGACGTAAAGCATAACAAAAGTTAGATGTGTGAAAACAACTCTTTATAAACACGAGTAGAGGTGGATTTTTATACAGTTTACTTTGTCATTATCATTTTTATCATTTATTCTTAACTATTTCTACTCCTCAGTTCATGTTTTTCATTCAATACTAACTGACTTTCCCCTCTAGGCCATGTTAAAGAATCCTTGGCTGAAAACGATTGTTGAACCCTAAACAACATCTTGCAAATGTTCAAACATGCAGTTCGTTCAAAGTAAATTGAGATGCTTCCATAATCCTGAAAAGTACAGTCAAGCGTCCTCCACAGTCCCTTGGATTAAATTCATGTTTGTGTTTACAGTATTGGGGGGGGGGGGGGGGGTTGCTTTGCCAGGACGACTGCTGGAGATGAATCCCTAAACTGTGAACAGATTCCTGTCCTCTTTGGCGGTGGGTTGTGGGCTGGGGCTGCTATCTTTACGGCTGATTCCTTTGAGGCAGCAGTTTCTAAGAGAGACTGCAGAAAGCCAGTCTCAATGAGCAATTTATATGTTCTCAACAAAGCTTCTTCCAGAGACCCTGAAGGCAGGTCTTAATTGTTAGACATGATATCCCCACTCCCCCTCTTCTCTTTCTTTGACTGTTTTCTACTCCCTCCTCACACCCACCTTCCCTCCAGCTATTAGGAATTGGATTTGGAGCAGAACGATCCATTTAGTCTCTCTCCTCCTCTATCCCTCTCTCCCTGCTTTCACACCTCCTCTGTAGGTTTTTTCTCATCAAAGCCCAGTCTTAATCTTTCTATTTTTACCTGAAGGAATGAAAGGGAAGGATGAGGTAATGCCTTTCCTGTCCGTCAGGTGGGCAGCAGTGCATGGCTTCTCTGATGTGTATAATTTAGGGAGCTAGCACCACCATGTGGACAGTGTAGTGACGAACCAATATAAAAACAGTCCCACAAAGGAACAGCTCACATTGATGCTCCTAGCTCTAACATGATCAAAAGGAAACTTAATATGTGCATAAAAAGTCTTTTATTTTGAAAACCTTTGACTTGATTTATACAGGTACTGAGTTGCTAATGAAGCGTTCTAAAAAGTCAAGACACCTTAACTAGAGTATGTAAAAGCAGAGCAGCACCTAGTGGACAAAGATGGTAGATGACAGAATAAGAAAACTCAGAACAGTTGATTAGTTATGTAAAGTCTTAAGATCCCCCAGTTCTCTGAATAAAACCTCCCAATAATCACTCGAAGAAGAGCTATTTCTCAGTTCAGCATTTATTCTGGTCACAGGCAAAGTTCACAGCGCTGGTCTCAACAGAATGATTGACACTGCTGGCGTCAGGTTTCAGAGAGATGTGCTATTCAAGTGTGTGTGTGTTGTTTGAGCATGGTGTTAATGGAGACTGTGTAGAAGGTCACTCAGAGTCAGTAAGGCCTGCAGACGTTAGCTGGAGACAGGAGCTATCTGCCCATTTATACACACATTGTTCCTGAGATTTTACAAGAACACAACATGAGACGAGATTAAAGGCTGAGCTGAAACAACAAGCTTTCCAGATAATAACAACAAGGTAAATGATGTCACAATTCAAATAAGAAATATCCTAACAAAAGAAAGGACTGTTTAATTCAGCATTTAGTCGAAAAGTAAAATATTACAAGAAAATTTCAGCCATAAGGTACAAAACTGGTGAGTTCATCTGATAGAAACGTTTCAACCTGCACGGAAAAGTCATAGACTAAGAAACCTGGAGATATGAAATGTGCGATCCAAAGGCAGAATATATTCAAAAAGATTTCAAATATTTCTGTTTATTTCTTTCTCTGTATATTTCATTTATCAAAGTTAGACAAGTTTATAAGAAGGATCCCTGAAAGACACAAGAATATTTCTGGAAAAGAACAGAAACATTACATTTTAGCAAAGTAAAAACAACATTCTTAGATTTTTTTTTTATTTTATTTATTTTTTAAAATTTATTTATTTACAAAATTTAGAAGAAAAAGATGGATATATATTATTTGCTCAGTCTTTAGTCAAAATGAGGCAGATTTATAGTTTTCAGCTGGTCCATGAGTTCTTGGTTTGGACATGCATGGCAGTGACAGCTGCTTCAATAAATAATTTCTTTGGTTGCAGCTTTTTGGTGCTTTACCTGATGTTTGTTTCACAGTTTGATTTGATAACATTCCAGCATTTGATATCTTCATCCTTCTTATTGTAAGTACATTCTTAATGTTTCTTGGTGCTATAGAACAGCAATGGGCTATAGAGTCTTTGTGTGACCAACGACACTACTTACCTTCCACACAGACTCAAAGATACAGCAGTGCCCCTCCTTGAATAGTTAATCTCTTAAATATCTCGTCTTAACAGAAGGAAAAAACATGAATAAATATATATCAAGAGAAAAGAAGAGTTTTTAAAAGACCATGATATGAGTAAAAACAAAGGAAGGTAGAAAGTGTTCAGAAGGAAAAGGAAGTCGTCTTTTTTTTTTTTGCCATCATCTGGGCTAAACGAAAGCATCCTTATCCCGAGAGGTAACGCTTAACGCCGTTGAGTCCTCTCCACTTGCAGTTGAAGGCAACAGAGGTAGTGAGAAACCTGCACTGGAGAAAGTGTTGGGCTGAGAAGGTCACTGGATGGTCTGTGTGCATTCTTCAGACGTCTTTGTTGTGGTTCTCGCCGTTGCAGCTCTTCTTCGGATGACCAATGCAAAAATGGCGGGGATGGTTTTTAAAGTCAAGGTACTCCTGGACAAAGTATGGGTGCTGCTCTATGAAACGATGAAGCTCATCTTTACGAGGGAGAAAAAACAGAAAGGTTAAATACTGCATGTAAACAAACAAAATAAATCATATGTTAATTAGCATAATCACTCAAACTGTTCCAGACTGTCCAAAAAGAAGGAGAAGAGAGGAAAGAAAAGTTTAAAGAGAGGGTATTGTTTTTCTCTAGGCTTTACCCTGTCCCTCTGGTAGTAGCTTTACATGATGTACAGCTGAAAAAAATCATTTTCTCACAGTTATTTTATTTAAAAAAAAAAAAAAACTGATTTCAGCCTCCGTCTGGAACACTCCTTTTTAGCTGCTGTCTCTTTAAGGCTCCTCACTCCACAAACCCCCTCTTCCCTCTAATTGTCCAGGCCTCTGGAGTCATGTCATGCGGGCTGAAACCTGTGTTTGAGGCTCACCCCTCTTGGGAGATCATTATATGATGACCACATTATTTCAGTAAGGGAAAACCTTGAGCTATTTTTAGAACGGAGAGTTTGATTAGTTTACAGACAGATTCAGGGATTTCTACATTTATATACAAAGAGGTTTGGACAGAATTGTTACTTTATGTCCATGTTTAAAATATGGGAAGCATAATACCCCCCTCATTCACTCTACATGGCAGATGGATAAAAAGGATTCTTGAATATTAAGACGTGTACTGTAGATACTCCATCATTTACAGAATGATGTCTCTTACATTTTATTACGTAGATAAGAGCATTGAAAGATTTCTCATGACAAACTGACACTGGGTCTTACCATATGTGATCTTTCCGGCATCACCTCCATCAAGTGACAAAAAGAAACCAGACAGCTCCACTTCTTCAACTCCTAACATGATTTCCAAGATGGTGGCCAAATCGTCTTCTTGAACTTCTCCGTCCTCTTCGCTCTCATACATCTACACAAAAATGAGTCCTTAGATAAATCACTTAAAACTGATGTTAAAAGAGACTGAGTGGTCAATGTTCTCACCATGAAGGCTAATCTGAGGGTCTCCATTGACTTTGAGGGTTGATATACTGTTGACAGAGCAATGATGTAGTGTCTGATGTCTATCAATCCATCTCCAAGCTGCAAACAGAATATTCTTATCGGCAGGTGTAGTAAAAGTAAACAAGAAAAACATGTTATAGTTCATAAAGAAATACTATCATGCCATGAATCTCAGTGCTCACCTTGTCGAAGAGGCTGTGGACCTGTGTGAGTGTGTCTGTAACTGGTAGGTTGAGAAATGAGGCAAAGTCCTCCAAACTGAGCCTGTCCTCCTCCTGCAGCTTTCTGGCTCTTCTGGCCTGTTCCTGCAGTGACTTACTGCTGGCTTTCGATCTCAGGCTAGTGATGTAGAATGAAACAAAGTTTAGTTTGTAACATGAAACAAAAGCAACATGAATAAAAATGCAGCTGTCACATGTTCCATACATGAACCTGAAAAATCACACACACATACACAGTAGCAGCGCAGTAGAACATTATTCATGTTTTATTACTCATGAAGGGCTTACAGTTTTCACAACCAGCCTCACATCAGCAAACCACCAAAAGTTAAAGGCTCATCATTATTGTATACATTCACACACACACACACGCTTGTGGAGGTCATGTCATGATTGGTGTCTTTCACATGAGGATTTGAGGAGTTGACCAACCAATTAGTGGCCATCCCACTTAAAGTCAGCGTAAGCAGAAATAAATGTGTGTCATGAGTTTGCTACAGCACAGAAACATGTGTCATTGACCACTGAGCCAAATTCAAAAGATTATAAAACTGCCAAGAACAGAAAATGAGGTCTCAAAATCATGGAAAAATAATCACTTCTCTCTGCTGTGGAACTCTGGGGGCGTGTCAGTTGGATGAGCTTAGCCACGCCCACAAACAGGGGAGGAGCCGCCTCTATGTACTGTACAAGGACGTTACCTACAGTAACAATGGAAGCTAGCTCTAGCAGCGTGATGGGACGGACCCAGCCCTACCTGTTTGATCCATCGGAGCCAGAAACTGATAGAGCTCAGCCTCATTCCTCACAGTCTCCATCAGAATGATCATTGATTTCTCCAGTTATCACATTTAGCAACATGGATTACTGACTAGTGACGTTACAGCTTAGACAAATACAGTTAGACTATCAATCCACCCGTTTCTTCAGAAGCCTGTGGGTGTTGATATGACAGATAACTACTTCTACCGGCAGTTATCGGTTTCCTGTTGCCTTGCAACTATATGGCTGACCGCCGCTGGCAGCAAGGGTGGGGTTATGCTAATGATGACTGTGATGTATCGCGGCTATGATTTTTGACCCGTCCATTAAATCCTGAACACAGAAATTTGAAACACAGTTTATGAAGCTGAGCTCCACAATTAAATCCTAAATGGTTAAATGCCTTTGACATGTTTTAAGGAAAACATTTGTGACCTGTTTAATGTGTTTAGAAGAAAATGATTTTGCTTCAGACTTTAAGCTTTGTTGTCAGATGCCCCCAAACACGTCTCTATGAAGACTTTCTGATACAAAGTGAAGGATGTTTCAACTGGTTGGCTGAACTTCCTCTCCGTTGTGGTTTGGCTCTGTCCTCCCTTATCTGTCAATATCGAGTGACTGCTGTCAGGGCGAATCATGAAACTGAACCACAGAGCGGCTAGAGTCACATGACCAATGATTTCACATGCTTCCCTCCTAAATAATGACACTCTCCTCAAAAACCCTCAAACCTGTTGACTCCTAGCCTGGCTCCGCTCATTATGATGATTTGTTCTTGCAGTCAAGTGAAATATGATCTGGCCTCCACATGGACTGTTTTTTTTTCTGAAAATAATACAAATGCTTGCATGTTGTTGTTGTTGTTTTTTTTTTATGCAGGACTTCCTGTCCTGCTTGATCTGCTTTGCGCAAATGGGCACGTCGTCGCTCCTGCATCCAGCAATTTTTGTAACTAAGATGATTCTCAAATGATTGACATGTTTCACGACTACCTTCATTTACTTCACATGTATAAAACCTGTAGTAAATGGTTTTACTCAGTTTTGCACTGATCCCTCTGTTGGTGTTTCTGCACTGCCACCTATAGATGTCAGTGTTTTCACATCCTCAGTGCCTCAGTGGAGGAGAACACCTTTTCTCCACATCCTCGATGTCTCTCACTCACCCCAGACGACACACCAGCCGGTTGAACTCCAGCAGGCTGCTGAGGTCGTGTATTTCCAGGGGGCCTTTTGACAGGCAGATGTAACGGTCATCGAAGGACAAGTCTGTGAGCGGCATCCCCAGTGCTCTGTTAGGATGTGAAGAATTTTAATATTAAAGACATTCAAACGCACAGACAGCCCAGTGTTGATCCAAGACACTTCTGCAATCTCTCTGACACACACTTACTCAGCCATGAGCTTCCTGACATTGTTGGCAAACAGGGCAGAGTTTTCCTTCTCCTTGTCTGATGGCGTGTAAATGGGAAGGTACTGAGGAGAGAGTCATGAGGTGGATAATGTGTTTCAGAGCGACACTGCTCTCAAAGAGGAATAAACATTGAGAGAACTGTGAAGAAAGTGAATCAAGGTAAAATGACTTCTTGCAACCGAAGCACTCACTTCTATTTCCATGGAGTTATGAGGTTGGCACAGAGTGAGCCAGAGGATCTTGAACCTGGAGGACACAAGAGTTGGCTTGAATATGCATGGTAAAAGAAAGGCCAAAAACTTAATGAAGACAAGACTGAACACAGCAACTGGAGGTTTCCTGTTGCGTCCAGGCATGCTTTTTCTTACAGGTACAGAAGTCCTTAAACACATGCAAAGCATCAGAAAAAAGGAGCTGTGTAAGTGTGTATTTCACGGTCTGTAGGGCGTCTAACACTGGAAGTGTATAGTATAAAAGCAGAAGCACTCACGCTCCAGGGCCTTGCCATGTCCATGAAACAGTATCCTGAAAAAAGAGAGAAAAAAACAAACAGGAAATGGCTGAGGTTTAAAAACACTTGCACAAAAGCCGTAAAATTTCTCCACCTTTCCTTGGACTGAGGTTTGTGAGCTCTCTTTTTGTGTCAGGGTGTGGCTCCCAGTCATACTAACTCTGTGTTGTTAGACTGCGTATCTCCAAATGCCGTATTAGACCTTCCATACTGAGCAGTTCAACTCTGTGACATAACATTAGTTTTTAATACTGTAATGGAGAAACCACTGACTTAAAACATCAGAGCTCTTACATGGTAAAAATTTGTTTGGAAACTTTGCATGAAGTGGACTGTTGCTCTTCAGGGAATTGGTGAAGTTAGATAATGAATGAAGAGGTGACATCTGTTGGATCAAAAGAATTACAGCCTCAGGCTAATAGTTTCAGTTTACAACGGTCAGTGTTTCAGGATGTAAATGTTGACTTGTGAAAATAGAAAACAAAAAAAGCATGAAACAATTAATAAAAACCTAAAGGGCTGAAAAACCAAATGATGTCATAATTCAAATAAATATCCTAACAGTACATAAAATACATTTTTGAAAATGAAATCATTGAAGTACCCAAGCATTAAGCCGAAATCATTTTAATAAAACACCTAATGACGAACAGCAGTCAAGATTCAAGGCAAAAACAGTCTGGATATGGCAGTCGCCAGAATACAATGGTAGATTCAGGCCACAGGGGAAAATATTATATATGATTTTGAGATTAAAGTAGTGATGTTGCGAGATCAAAGCCATTATATTAGGAGAGTAAAGTGTTAGTCTTAAGAACAAGAAGTCTTAATTACAGACTATGGCTAATCTATATAAATATTAAAATATCATTAAAGAACAAGATTAAAACTTCACACAGCCTCCTGCTTAAAACAAGGGAGGTGGATCATCTTGTGAATTTAATTTAACAGTAAAGGATGAACAGCGGCTACAGAAGGAAGCACAAGCTGCTCACTAGCTTTCAGGTCTTAACAGACATCAATTCCGCCTCCTGAAACTCTTAAATGGTGTTGTCTCAAGGAGCCTGGCTGTATGACCTGACAGTGTACCGTGATGTCACTCGGGTCAGCACTTTGACCAAACCCAGCACAAATGGAATCTGTGTCAAAAACTTCCTAAAGAAGCACAAAAAAACCTCTGTAATAAGAGTTGTTTCATGTTTTCACTAATTCATGAGAGCAAGGATAAGTGCAGAGAGAAAGACATGACACCTGTGTGTGCAAGAGGAAGAGAGGGAGAGATATAAAAGAGAGGGATGAAATATCATCCTAGCCAAACATGAGGTCACTCAGCACCAGAGAAACCGTGACATCACAGGTGTGTGCTTGTATGTGTATGGGCTTTATTCACGGGGTCAGGTTGAGCTTTATACGTTCAAGGTTACAGTTAGTGAAAGATTGACGTGAAAAGATTTAAAGAATGTGTTTTTACCAGTTTGTTGGGGTACCGTAGCACCACGGGCTGCACAGGGAGTCCTGGTATGAAAGCACCTAATGAAAACAAAACACAGCCAATAATCATCTCTGCTCGTAAAGTTAAAGACACTGTATTTACCAGCCTGCTGTTTTTAACCCCTTCACGTCCATATTATCAGCAAATGTTGTACTATAACATTCTTACGACAGGCTTTTGTAAAATCTTTGACTGGGTGCAGCACAGACAGAATTGGACTGAGTCATAAAGTGGTTAGTATGTATGACAGGCTCAACCTCACAGTAACCTCCACACCTGACACGAAAGCTTCTACATGAAATTCTTTGAAAGGCTGCAGTAGACGGACGAGATGACAGAAGAAACAGGCGGTATTTTATGTCGAGCACTAACCTGTTAAACCTTATTGAGTTCTACAAATGTGAAAGTAGAATAACGACTAAAAATGAGGTTTAAATCTTTGTACCATGTAACATGTTTCTTTGTGGGAGTCGCAACAAACTGCAAAGTTAAATAACTATCCTTTGAACACAAGAGTGCCCTTCTACATATCCTGGAGACAAACGGAGACATTTGAAAGAGTTCATCTACAGTCTATTACCTATGAGTGTGGTTTGTACGGCATAAAGCATTTGAAAGTAGTATGTGGTACGACTGTCCTGGTTGATGCACTGCAAAACACTGAAATCTAAGAAAGTGTTTTTGTCTTATTTTTAATAAAAAAAAATGTCTTTTTAGATTTAATGAGCTACACTCCCCAGACCAGTTCATAAAAATGTCTTATTTAAAATTTAAAGACAAAAACAAGGTCTGAATTGTTTGTAACACGTAAAAAAAAAAATCTGTCAGTGGGGTAGGAGAAAGTTTCTTGTATTAAGACAATGTTCTTAACTTGACAAGCACATTTTTCTTACCCCTCTGGCAGATTTTTTTTACTTGTTACAAGCAATTCAGACCTTGTTTTTGTCTTTTAATATCTTGAAATAAGACACATTCCTGGACTTGTCTGTTGAATGTGGCTCATATCAAGTGTAATAAGACAATTCTTACTTTAAATAAGACAAAATCACACTTGCTTAGATTTCAGTTTTTGCACTGTGGTAGAGTAAGAAGTCAAAGTTATCAAACAGTTGTGGGCAGCATTTCCCCACACCAAGTTCAGATATGTGAAAATAAGGGATGGTTAAGACAACAGGAGGTCAGCGTCAACCCCAGCTTGGCAGAACATCTTAGAGGAAGGCATAGTAAAAATGCCATTTCTAGGAGAAGAGCTAAAATTAGACAACATTTCTGTGAAAGGAAACAGATCACATCAACCCTGACAAGCAGTTTGAAGTATCAAACCTCAATAACTAAACATAAATGAGTGGCTGACTTTTTAATAGCTATACACAAATTGGTCTTGCTGCACATGACAGACGAACAAGTGATCACTATCCCTGACCACTGAATGAAACTGTGATAAAAATCAATCAGACAGGCTGGAAGAAATGTGTGAGCATGATGGTGACAGCTCTGTTAAAAGATGTGAGCGGGAAGTATCTGCACAGCACATCATGCAGAGGTGGCATTATGCATACAAAACACGCGCACGCACAGTGTTATTGCTTTGTTTTGGGAGCCAATGAAGAGCTCTAACAAGAGGAGACAAATCCTAAAAAAAAAAAAAAAAAAAAACTGGCAACACACAGCAGACAGATCAAGCTAGACAAACACACATGCAAACAAGCTCACTTGCTCACTAACACAACCAAGGGAGAATGTGGTGAACAGGGAATGACGAGGAACAAGAGAATTACAAACAGGAAGAAAGAGGATTAGATAGAACAGGCAGGGGACAATGGCTGAGAGCACACTCACACACATGCACACACACACACACACACACACACACACACACACACACACACACACACACACACAAACACACACACACACACACACATTTCAACATTAGCACACGTGTACTTAAAGAACCCCAAAAGTGTTTTTGAGCAGCAGTTATGTGTATCGGTGTGGATGTCAGGTAAAACTATATTCTCATCTTGACTTGGATTTGGCAGCTATTTTTTCAAACCACAGACAGTATAAAATACGGACGATGTCACCCGTCTGTTCCCAATACAATGAAATGAAGCCAATCATTGGACAGGGCCATCTTGGATAGGACGCAAACTTTGAGTTTCCTTTCTAACAGCTATAGGGCGTCCGTCAGTCACCTGAGCTGAGCTCAGCCTCTGATTGGACAAACCTGTAATCCTAATATCTAATAAACCGCTTAATAAGTAAAAAATTCACCCCCCTATAGTGTGTGCCGATAGAGAAATTATCATTTCAGACCCAGGCCAAACCAGACTGTAAATATGTGTTTTAACCTTTTAACTTTCAGCTCAGCTGTTTGGTAGAGCATTTTATGAGTCAAAAGATCCCCACTGAAGATATGTTGATCTGAGTAAAACCTGATTGGATAGTCTCTACAGCTTGAAATATTTCTTTTCTGAATTTTGTGGTTTTTGATCTTAGTGCCCTAAGAACATAAAAAAATTCAAAACATAATTTTCATTTTTAAGTTTTGTTTTTTTCTTCAATCGTACGTTAAAAGGTTAAAAAATATGTAGACTTCATATCCTTTTTATTTAAAAAGTGAGAGTAAAAGGGTTAAAAGGAGAGGTAGTTAAAGGGTTAATGCTGTAAAAGTCAGTTTGTTTGTTTTTTTTTTTTGGCTTGATGTGTTTGTGACTTCCAGTCTTTCTGCAGCCAGCCTCTAGTGGATTCTCCATGAACAGCAACTTTTAGAACTTCTGCATTTGCTTCATTTTTCTCTACCGGATGTTGCCCCTTGTTTCAAACATGGCCTCTCTAGAAACAACACCATTTCCTGGTTGAAAATGATCAGGATGATCAGGACTAATGATACATAGTGAACATAGTGATTCTGGAACAGTTATTTTTTTTACTTTAAATGGCATTATAACTCTAAGATTCTCTGACAAATAATATCACTTTTAGATTTGTACAAACATTCACACATTTCTACTTACAGTCTGTACTTACACCTAACCAGCTAAAAAAACACAAGCAAGGCAAATGTCCTCCTGTATTTTAACACCTATAGGAGGAGCAGACTGAATACATACCAGCCTTGTATAAGATGAGACCCGACCTGTTGGTACATGTCCCCTCTGGAAATATCATGATCTGAAACAAAACAAACACTTGAAGGTGCAGAGTCAAGAGCAGATGTATATTACCCATTCTTCTTATTTTTCCCAACTGGTGTGAACTGTTTGATACGCTGCACATGAGATGATACTGGAGCATTACTGGATTTAAAATTAGTATGTTGATGTTACCTGAGGCCACTTGCCTCCAGACTGGGCTCTCCGCTTAATTTCCTCAACAGTTTTTTTTCTTGAGTCCTGATCAGACCGAAACACAAACACTGGCCTGATGTAGCTGATCAAAGCTGGGAGGACATAAAAAAAGATGAGGAGGTTAACTCAGAACAAAAGACAAAAACAAACACAAGAATCACTTCAACTTAGGAAAAATTATTTGAGCATTTAAAGACAATCAAGTACTTATGTGAAGTTAGGAAATGTTTACAGTCAGATCATAAGAATGTGGACAGAGCAAAAAAGACGCTTGTTTAACTGTCACAAACAGGGTTGTCCCTGTTTGAAAATAATTTCAAATAAACTTTCACCAAAGCAAAAGACACTTTTTTAGTTATGATTAAATACTGAGGTGTTTGTCTCCAGCAAGAGGGAATCAGTCGTTTTTGTAATTTACATTAAACAAGATCATCGTTTAGGACAAAAGAATTTGGGCCACTGTAAAAACCCTGAAGTTAAGATTAAAGAATAAATTCATAATGAACAAGATTAAAATCAAAATAATGTAAAAAATGAACGGAAATATAGTCGAAAAAAGTCATAAGGTATGAAGTTTAAGTTAAAATAGAGTTTTAATGTATTAAGTAGAATAAAGTAGAACTGAAGTTTTAATATTATGAGATTTAGTTTAAAAAAAAGTTGTAATGTTATTGGATTACTTTTTAAATAAAGGTGTCATTTTAAAAGAGAGAAGATTTAATTTAATGAGAAAAAGTCTTTTGACAGATCATGACTGATCGACAGGAATTTTAAGGAGTATACATAAAATTTCATCTAGCCTACTGCTCTAAAATGCCAGTAAAGATCAGAGCTGCAGTACAAAAGAAAAAACTAAAAATAGGATTTCAGGACTTTAAATTGCACATTATGACTTTAGTCATTTTTACATTTAGGCCCTAATCCCTGGTCCTTTTTTCTCTTTTATCCCAATTTATGATATTCATCTTGTAATCTTTGGTCAAATATGTCCTACACTAAGGTGCATGTTATAATTACAATGCAAGGCACCAAAGTATACAGAGGTTAGGAAAGGTGTGTAACTCACTGCCCCACACAGGGATGCTCCTGCTCTCCAGTTTGGTGACGATGGAGCACATGGTCATGGTGACCGGTATGGCATCAAAGTAGGAGGAGTGCGGAGCCACAGTGAGAATAGGCGCTTCAGAGGGCGTCGCCTGCTGCCCTTTCACCTTGATCCAGTGAAAACCCCCACAAAACCACATAGCTCGCATGATTGCACGTAAGCACACATCTATGCACCTGAGAAAGGGAACAGACAGGTAACACAGAATGTGTTTTCAGTTAAAATATAAAACCTGGCTTGCTCTCTTGCTGTCTCTTTCTGGCTCATTTAAGTTCAGTCTTAAACACCTTTTACTGCTGCTCTGTTCCTTTGAGAACCGACACACTTTCTCACATCTGTGCCTGACTGAAATACAAACATCCCTCAGAAGGTGTTTTATTGATTTGAACAGCAGGTAGCCTGAACTTGAACCTGGGCTGCCCACCCGCTCAAAGGCATTTTGCTATATGTAGCATGACCTAGACCACTAGGCCATCTGCACTTCTAAACTGCTGTTATATTAATTACAGGAAGATAAACAGATATGTCAAACACTTAACACCACATACATACATGAGAAGCTATAAGCTGGTTTATACAGCACTTTGTGCTGCTTTACTTTTCATATCATTTTCACATTTTCACATACCTCTATGATCCATTTTGTATCAGTGGCAAATTAACATTTTCACACATTCCTTCACAAACACATGCTTTTCATGTAAAGAAGCCTTCACTCACACACACACGAACGCACACACCTTCTCCACCACGACTGTGGTTCAATAACAAACTCAGAGCGCCCGAGGGAGGCTGTGAAGGCGAAGGGCCATGCCAGCAGCATGAGAAAGGACACCAGCAGCAAGCGCACAGGGAACACTGTGACAGACATGAGTCCAATCTGAGGAGAGATTCACAGGAGAGGACACCAGATGAGACGACTCGCTTCAAAGTGAAACAATAATAAACAAATACAACAAGTAAAGGCTTTGACCGCAAAACAATAGATAATACTTCACAGTATCTAAACAGGAAGAGAAACACTTAAAAAGAAAACACAACAAACAAAACAATGAGAACACAAAAAAAAAATAAAGACCAAAAAAAAGGAAAAAGCAAGCAGCAAGGGGAGGTTGAGTTGAACTAATTGCTTACAAAGTGCATAGAAGCAGGTAGACTACACATGGAATTTTTTTTACAAAAAATGAACACACACACAACCACACATACACAAACAAACAAACAAAACTCTGCCTGCACATCCTACAGTCAATGCTGCCTTGTCTGTGGCTGAAATAAATTGCAAACCATTGATAATTTTCATGTTTATACCCGTTTTCAGTTGTTTGAAAACAGTGTTGCTGCGTAAGTTTTTTATATTGAGTTGTCTTATTATTCCCATACAAAGTAAAAGCTGTTAGTTTCACTGTTAAAAACGTGATTGTAAATCACTGACTAATAAAGGCAGTAAATTCACAGTCATATTGTATTTATTCATTCATCTTCTATACCGTTTATCCTGTTCAGGGTCGTGGGTGTCTGGAGTCTATCTCAGCTGTCTTAGGGTGAGAGGCGGGGTACACCCTGGACTGGTCTCCAGCCAATCACAGGGCTGACAACCTTTCACACTCACACCTACGATCAAATTTAGAATCACCAGTTAACATGATGAGCATGTTTTTGGACTGTGGGAGGAAGCAGGATGAACCCACGCATGCACAGGGAGAACATGCAAACTCCACACAAACAGGCCACCAGGCAAACTGGGATTCAAACTGGTCACTTTGCTGTGAGCTGCAGCATTAACCATTGCGCCACTGTACAGCCCTTTATTGTCATTTTTTAACAGTCAGTTATATAAAAATAAAAGAATCTTCAAATTTATTGCCATCAACCCAGACACATCATAACCTTTAATTTAAAGTGTTGTAAAATTACTGAACTATATTGCAACAATTACCTGCAGTTACTATAAATTAACAACACTTGACTGTAATTTCACAGCACTGAGCTGTAATTCTGATTCAATCTGACCACATCACTGTGAAACTACAAATGTATTGCCAAATTACAGTATGATGCTGTATCCCATCTACTTACCGTAAGTCACTCATAATCTTACATGATTATTGTTTCAAAACTGCAACTTATTAGCCACTGAATTCATGTCAATTCACTTCATGTATACGACTGTAAAATACTTCAATTCCATATATAAAATGCAGTTTTACAGCAAAACAATGCAAGTCATAAAAAACTGTGTATTCATCAGTTTTTAGTAAAGTTATAATAAATTACATAAAATGCATGTTTAAAAAACTGTGATGATAGAAACTGTACTTTCCCTTTGTTTGAAAAGCCTGGCTGACATGTTCTGTGCTGACTGCAGACAAGTTTAAGGCAGAGGAGTTTGAGCTCTACTCAAACCTTTTATTAAGGCAAAATCCTGACAGCTGACAGGTATTCATTGTGTCCTCAAAAAGGCCTGGACCCTGATCCGTCTGTCTGTTTTTCATTCCCCATTCCACACTAAATAATAGGCTCAATCTCTCCAGTATGTCTGCGCACAACCCACTATCAAATACAAACTATGTCTCCATAACAAGCTTTGAATGACCCCAGTTGTAACCCAAAAGCAGAAGGTCGGATTTTACTTTAATGCTCTGAATATGAATAAAAGGTGAATCACTTGTATCCATGAGTTACTCATGTGTGTCTTTATTATTCCGTACACTTCACAGATAAACTGTAAAGGATCATCAGGGGACATGGCAAAACAAAGCTGCATGCATGGTGTTTCACATGCATGCCCTTTCAATAAAGCAGAGTCTGGTTCTGTGAGGCTGTTGTTGTTGTTGTGCCTGCATGGTTAGCTTGTCGTTGAGGAGGGGTCACTACAAATCAACACCATGAAAAACTGAGTCATAACTTATATTTTACAATGAAACCTTTCTGTTCTATTTCTGAACTTAAGGAGAGACTTGATGTAAGTGGTCTTTTCAGTCTTCACCCCTTATGATTTTGAAGGTGCCAAACCAATACAGCAGAAGAAAAATGTTGACTGTTAAAGGAACGCTGAATCAGGTATCTGTAGATGAATCCATTAAGACGGCACACTGTAAAAAGCAATTTTGAACATTTGTTTTTCTAGCGTATTATTCTGTCAGTATGACAAATGATTACTGAAGTTGTTGTGATAACACTTAATTATAAGTTGGCATCATCTGAACTTCAAAATGTATTTCAACCTGAAAATCAAAGTCCATATAAATCAGTAATGCGTGTCAACTTCTCAATTAAGGTATTTGGATGGGTGTGGGATTAAAAATGACTACGTCATCACATTTCTGCGACTGTTACTGAGGTGCATTGTGGACATGATTTTGGAAGGGGTTATTTTTGTTTGTTTTGTTTTTTTTTGGAAAAAGTTAAAAGGCTATTTATGTCATTTACTATTGTCAACAAACTTCATTTCAGTGAATTAAATGTTGTTTCTAGTAATGAGTGACTTAAAAAAAACATACTTTTTTTTTGCTCTTGAAAGCAGAGTTTTCATCGGTAGTTACCTCTTAAAAAAAAAACAAAAAAAAACTTTCTTATTAACACTTACCTATGGTCCTAATGGTCAAATATTCCCAGTTACAGTAATTTACAGTTTGCAGTTAAGGATCACCATCAGCAGTCTGCTGCTGCAGCACTTTGTTCCTGAATTTCTACACCTTAGTCCCTCCCAGCTGTTTGGTGAAAAAGACCAGAACAAAGCATGGACATAACAACCACAGGACTTTGATCTGGTGTGCAGTTTTCAAGTTATACCCAGAATGTCTTTGTGAATTGTAGCCCAACAGTTCTTGTTACTTGCCGTGAGTGAAGAGGAAACGGTGGATATGAGACCCTGCTGTACACTGAGAAGTTGAGCAGGGTCATGGGCTGTTAGCCTCACGCTATGGTCCAGCTATCTGTTCTCAATGGCATGGACCGGCAGTGTCCTCATGGTTTAAGAACAAAGCTATGTAGGATGTCAGTTTTAAGGTTGATGTTGTCGTCTTTTTTATTCATTATACCTGAGGAAGTTCAGTTAACTAAGAAACATAATTTAAATAAACAAAACCAAAAGGTTAACATAACTTTAATTGAGTTGAAAAAGATTTATTACTTCAAACAACTACCTGAAAAGGTTAAATAAACTAACAAGTCTAAGTCAACCAGACTAAGACAACGGTTGACACAACACATCTTATTGAATCAAGATAACCTCTGTTGTGTTAAAACAACAACATTTATTTTTTGACATAACGTAAAAATTTTCAGGCAGCCCTCTACATCAGAATTTTATGTTGAAGTTACATTTAACAGTGCAGTTGTTGCCTCCCCTTGCAAACTGTGAGTGATGCCTGTGCACGGCCTTTTGACTTCCCAGTTTAAGTGGTGCTTACTTCTTGAAAAGAGCAGTGGTGGAGAAAGCAGGAAACTCCTGATTTCTCTGTCACTGGTATGCAGTATTTTCTGCCCCAAAGAGATCATGGGTAATCATGTTCAGGACTTCAACAAATCCAATTACTGACTCCGTAAATTAAAAACATACGGGACCCCATCCACACAGCTACCAATGAAGACGGCAAGAGTGTCCTTATCCAATGTTTGAGTAGAGGGCTGTTGAAATGATCTGTATAGATGATAAAAAATTTTGAACTATGTAGATATTTATTTAAAGCCAGCCTTGCAATCTTTGTTTATTGAGAGAATCCCATCAGCTTAAACTGTCTGTCTCTAGAAACTGGTTAGCAGGACAGAGCGCTGCATCATACATCTTGGGAAGAAGAGTGGAGCACAGTGGAACAGCCACTGCAACCTTTCTTAGCCGTGAAACGTTGTTTACAAAATTTGCTCATTCTCGTGTAAGTCTTAAATGTGCTTCTGTTTATCTCTGTGCTTAGCTGGCACGCAGGCTGTCTTGTGTTTTAATGACCTACGTCACTCTCCATGACATCCAATCGTTCTGGTGTTTCTAGAAGATGTGGACACACACACACACACACACACACACACACACACACACACAAACAAACAAACACACAGACAGACACACACACTACGCAAAATACCAAATCTAAAGAGTTGGCTATGCCAAAAATGAACAACAACATGAAGCTGTGTGCTTTGTTTGCAAAGGGTCCAATGATTCTACTTTTATACAAGCAGCTCTTTGAGGCAGTTGGTACACCAAGGTTGTTTTTTTCCATTTTGCAGGTTCAGTAAACACTTACTGTGGAACTACAACAGTCATAAGTCTTAAATAAATGTCAGACCAATCCGTCTTGAGTATGTATTTATAGCTGAATTTGTTGATCATTCCTGCCTCTTAAAGGTGCTGTAAGGGCTTTACGTTTGGTGATAATTGCAGTGACACCTTTGGCCAGAATCAGAGGTGTTTTTCCATGTTGAAGACACTGTTTCCCATGAGCACCATCACACACTGTGGTGAGGATGTAAATCTTACCAAGGTGTGCATTTGTTTTGGAAGATGGATGGAGAGTAGATCTTTTTAACACTACCTTTCTTTGTTATGGACAATTTTTTTGTGAGATGCAAAGCGACAAGGTAGTGTAAAACAAGCAAACTTTGTAAACTGAGTTTGTATCGTAGGTTAGCATACAAAAGGTGAGCTGACTACTCAGCCTGGTGCTCTGAGACGTGTCTGTAACATGTAACGTTAGTGAATCCTGGTTATGTCCTACCAGAGCTCATCTACCAACTCCAACCTCACCAATTAGAGCTAACGTAACCTCACTCTTCATTTTATTGACAGACTCTCAAGTTTGATCAGATCACTGCAGAATAACTGCTGCATGTATCACAAACAGTTTACCCTGTGTTTTAGACTTTACTAGCACTCTCGTTTAACTTTCTTCTGCTTTTCAGTCTTTTTTCCCCCGCTCCAGCTCCAGTGTCCACCATTACTACAAAATAAATCCAAGAAATCTTCTCTTCAAGAAAAAGGACAGATCTGTCTCCTCACTGCTAAACTTTGCTGGCTGTGGTAGTGTTGTCATAGGGACATTTGGTCTACATGCCGAAAATGAATTCATGTTCTCCCAGGAAAATCCAACCAGTTCCCAGATACTGAGAACTAACGTTTAGAAATAACAGATTATGATGCTGGTTATCTCATTTTAAATCATAGATTATTCAGGAAAATACATTAAAAGTAAAGCTATTTCCAGATCACTTACAAACTCCTCACAATGCCTTTAAGGTACAAGGTACAACAAGTACAAGTGGTCACACGTACAGGGGGTTGAAATCGCAACATTCAAGGGCCCACCAGTGTAAGACAAAAAATATTTTAGAGTCTATTATAAAAAGAATATAATGAATACAAAAATAACAAAGTAGAAAGGAAACATATGTGCAAAAAAGACAATCATGCAACACAAGTCAAAAAAAGTACCAAGACACATAAAAGGTGACATGGGATATAGAGGAGCCGCTGCGGCTGCATGCACCACCATCTTGGATTTAAATGTTTAAGAAGCTAACTCAAGAAAACTCACCTAAGCAGAAATGTCTGATGACTTGACAGTTTTTTTAGTAGATAAACTCTAACTGTTGTAACTGATCTTGAATCTATTGATGCTGTAGTCCGTTGATTCACCTGTCATACCTCCTCTCTCATGGTGTAGAGTTGTGGTATGTGTGAGCGTTTCTGTGCTGCAGGGTCACAAAGTCACAGCCTGCAGTGTAAACTCTGAGTTACACTTCCAGCCCTTTCCTCCTCTTTGTCAGACCTCAGCTTGATGTCTTCATCCAACACTTTCATCCTGACCTCTTGTTACCTTCTCAACAACATCCGGACCTGCCCAACAGTAATCTACAGTCCCAAGGGGATTCCTCTTCCCCACTATCCATCCACCCAGATATCTCTCTCTTTCTCTGCTCAGCTGCTTCATTTATTATTCTACTCTCTCCTCAGCTGTTTTCCTCCTTGCATTGATGTGCTGCTTGTTATATCCATCCCTCTTCTGTCCTGTCCTCTTTTGTGTTTCCTGTCCTGTCCTGTGTTTCCTGTGTGTCTTTCTCCAGAAGAACCCAGGTGCACTTTGCAGGGCTTGATTAATAAATAAACAGTTATGGGTTGATTTATGACACCAGAACGCCTTCCCCACCTCCCAACCCCCATCCCTGATGCATAGCTCACTCATCTTCAGAGCTTAACAAATCCATCTGGGAGCATCTACTGACATTTTCTCAATAGGTGGCATAAAATGAGCAGGGGTAGGGTGTAGGGAGGAAGATTGCTCCAGCTTTTTAAGAGCACTGACACATCCACTGCTGATGACATAAAATTTTATGATAATATACGCTTCTGCAGTCACAGGCTCACCCATGCTACACAGAGCAATGATTATTTTCTGTATTTTTTCCTCTGTGCCTCCTCTTTACTGAATTGTTTACAAATCTCCTGATGTCTTCACTTTGAGATCACCTCACTCATCACGTTACCAGCTTGAGGCCTTCAGATTTTACAAGAAGATTCTTACAAAATCAGTGATTGAATTGTGTGACAGGAGTTTTCCAACCCATTGTTTCATAACTTTGATCCATTTCTGACAAAAGAAAGTCAGGACAAACACGACACCAACTCAAGAGACTTGAAGTAAGGCAATGGATCCAATTTTGCTCCTACTCTGAAAACATTATGGCTTTATAAAGTGTGCCAATCTATGGACCCAAGAACAGTCTTTATGTTTACATCTGAAGTGTCCCTGAAATTATGTAATTTATCATTTAAAATTTTAAAACTGCTTGAATGAGGTTCGAACACCTCCAACCAGAGTGAGTGAGCCATCCAGCACTGCACTCTAGTCCAACAGGATGTGCAAATATAAAACATAATTTTTTAACACAAAAATGTAAAATGTGATATAAAACATCATAAAATGACACTTATACTGATTCTATCATGTTGATAGTGTAAGTCAAGGCTAAATTTCCAGGTTTTCTTTTAAACCTTTTCAACCCTTGTGCTGTATGTTGAATATTTAATGGACTGAGTGAATAAGAGGTCTACAAAAAATCTGCCATGGGCCGTTAATAAAGTCACTCTCTCAATGGATGCACAGCTGCTCACTTAGAGAATAATGAATGTAAAACAAATATCTGACACACTTTATCAGCTGTAAACGCACACAAACGTACATCAGCAGGAGTAAATTACAGGACTAAGTTTAAGTTTAAACAATGTGTCAAAAAGCTTTCTTCCTTTAAAGAAATACCAAATGGGGGCTCCAAGTACAGTCTAGTGGTCTAGGTTGAGCGCCCCATGAAGTTTAACCCTTCAGCAAGCGGTTCCAGTTCGATCCCGACCTGTGGTACCTTTCTCACAAATACCTTCCCACTCTCACCCTGTGTCCTGCTCCATCCACCACCCTGTCCTCACTGAATAAAGGTATAAAAGCCCCAAAATAGCCTATTAAATAAAGGTTTAGTTTAATGAAAACAATTTACTGCCCAACCCATGCATGCAGACTAAGCATGCAAATATCTAAGCAATCATATGGAGCCAGAGATAAATCAACCTTGTATTTTCATCACACCCAGCATTTTTTTGTCTAGTATTCCAATCTTAGCCACTGCAGGATGGATCCAACAATGACTTTCAAAAGGTGAACACTGCTGAATAAACCAAAGCATATTAACAATAACACCTCTTCTGGCAGTGCATCAGGGTGGTACTACCAAGTATTTTCCAGATTATACCTGCACTATGACGTGCTTTATCCTGGTTATACTATTTAACAACAAACTCCCAAATGTGCAAATGTGGCCCAGAGCAGTTTGGACTGCTTCACGCAGCATGTGGTGAAGGCTTATTGCCCAGAGTTAATTGTTTTGAATTAGCTTCGGTTGTTCTCCCTGGAGGCTCTGGAGGCCCTCAGCATGTCCCTTTGTTTGTGTAGAGATCAAGGTTGTGTGTCAGGTGTGAGGTATGGACAACAAACTTTAAGACAAAGGAAACTGACTCTGGTAAACTGATAGAGTCAGTTGAAGAGGTAAGAGTCCTGCCTCTTCAACTCTTACAAACTCAAACAAAGCCAGGTTGAGTTCACTATTTCTAATGTGGTCCCACCGGCAATAAGCTTAAAACTCTGTATCACAAACAAATGGGGGATGTCATAGACACCACATTCACACATTATACAGTCTTATCAATAGCCTCTGACTTTTCCAGTAAACCTGCCATTTCTTTAGATCTATTTTTTAGATAATAACAGTTTTAGGGACAGTCTGGAGCCACCCCTGGTCCTGTCGTAGCAGTTCTTTCAAATGTGACAGGAAGCGGGTTTTGTCTGAAAGCTGGGGAGCTGGCAGCCATAACTGTACAGAGCAAACTGTTCAGCAATGTGTGACTCAGCTGGAAAGAGTATTACTGTCTTTGTCATTTTCTGACCTAGTTGGTGTGCAGGGCTGCTCATATTAGCTTGTAGTTGGTTTTCTTTGAACAGAATATCCTGCTTATAACTCAAGTCAAATACTTTTATGCATGTAGGTTTTTTTAACTTACTGTTGGTCAATTTTACATTTTAATGTACTTGTTAAACCTCTCCTGGCATCAGGTATCAGTCCAGTACTGGCGGGAGGGGGGGGGGGGGGGGGTCCTCAGACTCTTCTGTGTTTACTACAACCATGTGTGAGTACTACACCATCAACATTGGTGGGTCTATAGATTTTTGCTCAGCAGAGCCAAAATATCATGAAGGAAGATAACTCCAGCAGCTCAGCAGTGTGGAGGTCTTTACACTTGTTTTTGCAAAGAATCCTGATTAAGAATTAAGAAACAGAGAATTTTAAATTAATACGAGTTATCAGAACGGATCGGTAGTAACGACAGTTTATAAAATCTAAAACAGTTATTGGCTGGTGTTTAATGAAAAGTCTGTCATGATGTGTAGAAAACTGTAGTGCATTTCTGATGTAAACATCAGTCAGGTTCAGAAATCTACAGTATAATCCAATGTATTGTTCATTTTCAGGAATTGTTCCATCTAAAACATGATACTGGATGAGAAAACCATGTGTATCATGTTGTTATAGGCATGGAACAATCTGTGCTATTAGTCATTTCTGGTATTTTGTCAAATGCAAGAAAGCAACGACAACAAAATGTGAAATAAGAATCATAAAGCATCATAAGCTTAAGCTGTTTCTGTCACTCACAGCTGTTTATATAGTTAAGTTACCTGTTTTAAACACTCATGTGTAAAGCTTTGATTTTTCCTACTGATAGCTGTGATGTCTACTTTAGTTTAAGTCTACTGAACAAAAACAAGTGTATCCCATCCTACTTGGCCTTTGGGCCTTGGTTAGAAAGCTTCTTGTTATAGTACGTCTTGTTTGTTTACAAGAGACTTGTGGCTTTGACTCAGCTCACAAGTGTCTGTGAGGTGGAAAAACACACCTCACTGCCAAATTAAGCGCAGGCAGTAAGAGAGTAAGAGTCCAAACAATTTACACAGAGATCTAACAACAAAGAGAAAATCCTGCAAAGGTTTCTGTCAACAACAGCGATGGTAACACACAAATGCACACAAAAAATATACTATAGCTGTGTCCTGTTTACACAGACATGGATGAGATCAGAGCAACGTCTCCATTTCAAGCATGCGGTGTAAAAGACAGGGAACATTCACAGAACGGTCGCTGGTGTGAAGAGAAATTCTTCCAGGTAAAATCAAACTGTCTAATAAAAGTGCTGATAAGGTCTGAATTCATCCTTTACTGGAGTGAAAACACACAATAACAATGAGACTGACAGCCAGTGACTCCTTTTGTGGAGCACGGAGGGTCTGTACGTCTGAGTCATGTGCTTTGTGTTTTGCTGTAACTGAACGCTTGAACTTCAGGGCCCTCGTGCTTTGTGGAAACATAAACTGGATGGGGTAGACTAGAGGGAGTCTACTTCCTCCTCTCATTAGAATGTCCGACTGCGACTCGGCCTCACCCAGTCTCAGTGTCACTCATTTTGAGGCACAAAAAAAAAGACAAGCAGGTAAAATCTGCTTTATCTTACTTTAAAAAAAACCTTCTCAATAAATAAAGAAATGTTTCATGTTAACAAAATTTGTAAGTAGGATAATAAGAGGTGTGCATTCAGGATATCAGTTTCCTAGTCAGACTCCGCCAATCGCTGAGGGCACATTGATCTCCTGGTTGATTGATGAGGAGGTGTTTCAGCAAGACTGGCAACCTCCAGTCATGAAAAACTATCAGTTTCAGTAGCTGAATGGATCAGAATGTTCCCACGGATATCCTTCAAAAGCAGCAGAGTGCATCACTTCTCTGATTTCTCCACAGTTCACACCTTACTTTTATAAAAGTGTTTCCAATCATCCACCTGTTAGTCATCCACTGTGCAGAAATCAAAACACCTGAATTAAACTCAGTCAATAATAACACTATGTGTCCAGGAAACTGATCCATTGTTAAGGGGACTTTCTGAGAACACATGAAACCAGCTTCCTTGTTTGTCCACTGTGCTCACTGAGGGTGAATGCCGTGAGCTTTTGTGTACACCTACATGAACCAGATGAAAAGAAAACAAAGAGAACTTAAAGAACCTATATTTCTGGAAAAGTCAAGTGCATTCTCTCCTGTATGTTACACCAGCTTTGTAGCTAAAAACTATTTTATTCACATTAAAGTTCAAAATCTATGGGATGATCCTATGTAGTGGCAACATGTCTCATTCAACACCTAAACTTCAGCAGGTAAGGAAGCATGCAAAGAGTTCAGATATAATTTGTTATGATAATTTGTGCTGTGTTAATAATGATTGACTGATTATTTCATTATTCTCCATCTTGATGAAACACTTCACATTCACAACCATAAAACAAATGGGAAGCATATTTCCATGATAATACCTGACTCATCCTTCACTTTAGAACGTCTTCTTCCCAGTGTTTTTTTTTTTCCTGTTACATAACATTTAGCCAGCACACTGTCTCAGACACGGACATCATTAAAAGTGCTGGTTAGTACACACTGGATGTGTAAAGTTTATATACCATACTCATTGCATAGCGGCACCACAGGTACAGCGTTTGTCAGAAGTTAGAATGACTTTGTTTTTCATTCAGATAGGTGCAGAATCATTCCTCATCTTAATTGGCTTACCTTCACTTTTTCTGTCATAGTAAATTTCAGCTCGTGGACGAAGGGGTTTCTGCCCACTCTGGAGGGGAAACTGTTTGATGACTTCATGGCTCTCGACCTGAAAACACACTTTGGAGCAAAGAAAAGACCGTGCGCCAATCTTCCAGTAACGTTGTCGGAGATCGTATTTTGTAGAGCGAATGAGTCCCCCCACAGTAGTAACTTGTCCGGTCGTCAGACCATCCTTCTTTCATAACAGAAGAGACAAATGAGAGGCAGGGCGGGGAGGAGCCGGAGAGCGGACAGCGACCATTACAACAAGCGTGCGGGAGGACCTCTGGGGAGGACAACGCGACTTCCGGTGGTACAACAAGATAAAGCACCTTTAGTCGTGGAAGCAGCAACGAGGTTTTACGAGTATTACAATGTACCTCATTATGTTTGCAAATGCCGAATTATATTTACTTAGCATTGCATAATTCAAACTTTTTCACGGTTTTTAAAAATATATATTTATTTTGTCGAAAAATGTTCATAGTGTAACATAGGTGAAAATGTTTTCTTTTTCCGCAATAAAAATGACGAGAACTGATGACCTGATAAATGTAAGGGGGAAAGCAGTACACAAAATATGCACATTTTAGAGAACGATGTAAAAGGTTGCCATCTTAACTCAAACTCTTTATTTCATCCTCTATTGGTAAATTGACTTTTTTTCAAGTCGCCAGAAAACCTGAGATGATTTAACCATAACCAGGCAGTTGATGAGTTCAAGTTGATTCTTATGAATGCATGATGTCTTGCATTTGTTTTATGCATTTATTTGGTTCTTGGGGTTTCTTTCAGGTGTTCTTTATGTAGGCTTGTGTTTTACGATGTATTATCATATGCTTCATTTTCCTAAAACCTAAGGACAAGGCAGGCAAATTACCCATGGCTAGGAGTCCTATATGCACTATATCAATTATATGCAATTTAATTAGATAGAGCAGTAAAATTGAAAAAAATAATAATAATAATAACAATAATAATAATAGAAATGTCAGTACGGTCAGTACGCTGTCCGACCTTTTATTTTGAAAGAATGAGTCTGAAAACCGGATACGCTCAGGCACACCCACCTCCTCGTGTCACACACCCGAGCCCATATTTCTCAACGAACACTTGGATTAAACCAGACTTAAACCAAATATTTTAATAAAAGTGAATTATTATCATTATTAAATAACATAAAACATCACAAAAACTGATTAAAAAAAGAAACAAGAAAGGTCCCATGTGACTCAAACTAGCGTTTCACAATTGCAAGTGCATGTTGTACAAAAGGGAAAATAATGAGATCATCCTTATGAGGCGAGAAACTACTGGTTAAAAAAAATATATTTAGAACTAAAGGGCTGTTTTTATAATAAAAAAAAAAAAAAGAAATAAAAAAAAATAAAAAAAACAAACACTAATGCACAGAGACACACCTTAGATAAGAACTATGCATCTGAGGAATGTGTCTTTGACAACAATGATTTGTGTGACATGAGGCTTACTGTAGCCTGCTTTTGAAATGGAGTTCTTCCTGGCACGTGTTCCACCCTATGGTTCCACATATAAAGTCCCCCATGGTTGTCTTTCACTGTTTGTTCACAACAGCCGCCTGTTTTACAAGCTAATTTATTTTATTGAATTAATGCCATTGATAGCCGATTTGCATGGTATAACTGCTTTTCAGGATGAACATAGGCAGGGGTTTGGGATACCTATGGAGAATAATATTTTTGGAGTAACATACAAAGCATTTTCCCTTCTGTTTTGTCCAAAATCACATGTTGTTGTGAAACATATTCAAAGTGAATACCTTCCTGCTGTGCCCTCGGGAGGTAATTAGAGAAAAAAATTGCGCAAAAAGTACATGTGCACACTAGCAGGAAACTGGTCTCTTGCTCCTCCATCAGTCAACATTAACCTTTAAAACTTATTTGAACAGGGTGGCAGTTGTAGTCTTGATGTTTGTTGCCAAACACATTTCATACCACTCAGGTTTCCACCGCTTCCACCCTGCGTGTTACAGTCAGCAGTGTTTTATGCACAAACTTCTTTCTGTAATGAAACAATGACACTAAGGTATCCATGGGTTTGGGACAAGGAGGGAGATTTTTAGCAACACATAAAGACTGTGTGAGCCTGGTAACATTCAACACAGGGTTCTGTCCAGAGTCTGTAATATTGATTCATCATTTTATATACAAAATGGGCTGACAGGAGTATCACTACAGTTTGGATCTAGGAACAATCTGGTAGTGGGAGTTGGGAACTCCCTGTGGGGTCACAAAACACTGATTAGGGGATCATGAAATGTTTTCCAAAATCAAAAGCTATTTACAGTTGCATATTTCATCCATTACAAACCAAAATAGGGTTTAAATTTCTAATAAAACAATGCAAACAGAAAATGTTGGACCTGTTTTTTACATTTCTTTGCTGCCACAAGACCCCGAAATGTGGCTAAGCCAGTATAACACATCAGTGGCAGCAGATTGATTTTCAATACACAGCAATGCGTGTACAGGTAGTCTAATTTTGTACCAATAAGCAATGTAGTTATCTGGGGCTTTATTTGTTGTTGTTCATTTTTCTCTTGGATTGGCCTATTGGTGTGTTCCCACAGCAGGGGTGAGCTGTTCTCTTGCATTGATTTTTAAGGAGTTGCAGGCTTCAAGGTTCTGGCTTTGTCAAATACAGAAAAAAGATTGTGTCACAGCAACATGATATGACCTTTTTTAGCTTGAGAAAAGGAGAAATAATTCGACCTCTATCACTTTTGTTTATTTTTATATATACGGCGCCAGGTCCTCAGTCATCAGTTTTTTTTTTTTCAGGAACAGACTTTTTTAGCTCAAGTATAGGAAAAACATTTAACTGTTGTTAAGTGTTGTGCATGTAAAAAAGAAACATTTAATTTTGGTTAATATCTTACACTGTATGATTCAGTGCAGTGATCTAGATAGATTCACATGGTCTATGAGCTTTGTTTAAACAACTAAATGTATAAATTTCAGAAAATGAATGAGTTCCTTACTTTATTTTTTTTCTGTTGATACTGTTAAGACGAAAAAAGAGAGATTTTTTTTTTTTTAATCAGTCAGGCTAATATTTCATCCAAACGTTTTTTATTGCAGCCCAGTTTTTTCAAACATCCACTATCCCAACACTATTCACAATAATTTTTAATTTTATCCCTGTCTTTGCTTATGTCTTGGGTTTGTCTTGCAAAACACAAACAAATGTCCTCTCCGTCGAACAAAGAAACAGTCTTTACAGCGCCTCTTCAGAGCAGACTTTGTTTTCATCCCTCCAAAGGGCTGGAGCCATGGAAGATGTCGGCTCTCCTTCAACAGAGGTGATCCAGAGGTGGAAGACGTGGGGGGCTGGATGGGGCTGATCCTCACTGATGACAGGAACAGAGCACGGGGAGCTGTGGTGAGGGTGGAGAGACTTCTATAAACACTTGCTGCTGGTGACGGTGAGGTCAGGCTGTTGGCCACCTGGCGAGATAAGGAGGTAACAAGGTGCTTCAAGAGGAGGGGCGTCATGGTGCTCGAGCTGCAGAGTGAGACAAAAAGAGATGACGTAAAGCAGGCACATTTTAAAAAACAAACAAACAGATATTTAAAGTTAACAACTCAAAACTATGACTACGACCTAAAGTTTTTGTGGATGTTTTGATGAAGGTTTTCTCCTCCTCACAGCTGAAAAGATGAATAGTTCATGCATCAATGGTTTTGTCGTTAAGAAAATAAATTTAATCAATATCAGCTGGATCAATAATTATTCACAAAAACAATGTACCCTCAACAAATGTCTGATTTTGAACAAATAATATGTTAATTTAAGAATAAAACTGTCTTCTGATGGTTGGGTTTAGAGTAACTCTTATCTTTGATGATATCTGCATCAGAGACAAAAATGCAACAACAGTGGAAGATCATTAACCACATATTTGAAAACACTAATTGGAAATAAATCTTAAACTTCAATTTTAAAAAAATTAAAAAAGCCTATGGAACCAACTAAGTACACAAAGTTCCAGATAAACTCGTGACTGGGGTACTTAAAATATTCAGAAAATACAATAATGGAAAATCTGTATTACTCTATAAGCTTTTCCAGGGCTGTAATAACGAACTGGAGACTGTTTTTCTTCTATTTCACGGATGATCTTAGCTCTTTACGTTTTGGTGCAGTGTAGCAAAATGCTCTTTGATTGTATCAGGATTTGTGAAACTCACAAAATGAATAAATATCCTTCCAAATTCTATCATATAAAACTATGGAGCGCCTTTGATTTGATGAAAAAACGTAGCATGACTAAAAACAAAACATTTCTTGTGTATCTGCGCTCTAATGTCTCTTAAGACATGTATAAACAACAAGCTTTCTCAGCAGCTTTTCCAGACAAAGGTATTGATATTGTAAAATAAAATATAATAAATACATAAATAAATGAATGAATGTTGAACTTGAAAGCAGTTACACATCACTTAATGCTAGTAAACGTTAGCTGTGAAACATGCCAAGGGGTCCTGCATCACTGAGTTTACCTGCTCGGGCATGCGCGAGGTCTAAAATACCCCACTTATACTTGTCTCTGACATGACAGCCTTTTAACACGAAATCACAAAAGTGCTAACAAACCTTCAAAGCACCAATGATAGTGTGAATCGAAGAATATGTCCTTGAAATTGAGTTTTAACCAGCACACCAGAGCCGTCTTGCTCAGCCTGCGACAGTGATACAAACACTTCCGGTGCAAATCGCGCGTGAAGTTTTTGTATGCCCTCGGTTCTGCCTTTCAGATTGTTTTCTGTCCTGATGTTTAAATCAAATTTTACTCTTCGTGCCTTTGGCAGATTCAGACTCCAAAAATATTATGTCAGTATTTTCTTACATCGTATTTTATGTTCTTAAACCCTTGAACTTATCCGGAAAACTCGTAGGAATTTATGCGCGATGTAAATATTAAAAACCTGACAGGTAAAACACGGGGATTTTAGATAACAAATGCCCGCGTCCCTTGCAAGGCAGCTTGGGTAGATAGTCTGATGTAAACATGGCGGCTGTGGTGGGTAGACTTCTGTCCTTCAGTAAAAATGTAAAGGTGCTTACTTCACCTTTGAAGATCACTGCTGTACCTCTTCAACGATACAGCTTGGAAGTCTCCAGTACCGGTGAGGCAATAACTCACACCGGACAGGTAAGCTCCAGAACGTCCCTCAGGTGCTGTCATTGTGTTACCCTGGACATCCTAACGATAGCTTAGCCTGGCGCAGGAGCAGCCGAAGAGTTTAGTAAGGCCTTAATCGGACAGCTCTCAATGTTGTGTTTTACTTTAACGTTTCAGTTTCAGACACTGATTGCAACACAGGTTATATTCTAGTTTTGAAAGGATAGTTGATGCATATTCACTAACTTAGCGGACCAACTCTCTATGAGATGCTGTGTACTTGTGCGGTCTACCTTTCAATGGCATGTTTTGTTTACTCAGGTGTTTGATGAAAAAGATCCCAGGAGAGCCAGATTCGTTGGTCGACAAAAAGAGGTAAGAAGCAATAAAAACAAGTTTTAAACTTAGCTTAATGTAAGTTAAGCATCTTGTATTGCTTAAAAAATAATATCCACAAAAATCAAACTGCTGATGTGCGTAAAACTGCTGCTGTTGGAGCCTGATGTTGATCTTTATATGCACACATTTTAAAAATTATAATACAAAAAAATTGTTTCTATGGATTATTATAGAACTTAAAAAGTCTTGTTCTTCCACACAAACTAGTCAAGTGATGTAAAATAAATCAGTTTCAGCTCAGACCTGTACACATCTCATTTATTAAATGGGTTCAGATCCCTTTTTAACATGTCAGTTGGTTTATGACAGTGAGAACATTTCAGCTTACTTCATGTGTTTAAAAACCGGATAAACATGAATAAATAGTACACACAGATTGTTAATCATCAAAACTTCAGTCTAGTCTCTACTGTTTCCCTCGTCCACATCGTTTCAATAACCAGCATTGCTTTGTTTGTCTCAGGTGAATCCGAACTTTGCCATCAAATTGGTGGCAGAGGAGCCGGTGACTGACATTGAGGCCAGAGTGGTGTCCTGCGATGGTGGTGGAGGGGCTCTGGGCCATCCCAAAGTCTACATCAACTTGGTTAGAGCCCTAAAACATTTCTGTGATCAGACACCTGGAAGAGAGTATTTGGCATACACACTTTAAGGATTTGAAGTCTGTATCAGATCTGAGTGCACATCAGAATTAGTGTGGGGGTATTTAAAAGTATAATGACCTCATTCAAGACTGTTTCATACTTGGTGACATCTAGAGACAAAAATATAAGCAGAATACTGAGAAGCTACATTAACATGCAGTCTGTGTGTTTACAGTCTTGACACTGTGTTTCTCATATCAAAATGACCTTACATCACACCAGTTCATGGGTCACATACAGCACAGCATTTAAATACAGTTACGAGTTTTACTACAGTCATAGCTGGACTTGGTTACATGCATTTAGCAAAAGTATTGGAGTGGGACTCAGTCTCACCACATAGTATTCAGTATTTAAAAATCAGACCAGGGGTCTCATTTATAAATGAGAGCTTAGAATCCTCACTAAAAATGTACGTGCGCCAAAAACGATTCAGATTTATAAAACCAGTCATGCGCACGTCTGCAGGCAGTGTTCCCTTTGTAAATCAGGATCCACTTGGAGAAGCTTGCATGGCACGCCCACACTCAACCATAAATGGTCAATGCAAAGCAACTCGTGAAAGAAAATGCAGACAAACAAGGGATCAGATTAAAGGTTTCTAGTGCTGGATCACGTTGAAAACCAGAAGTTTAGATGAAGAAAAGAAACTTTCAGACCCAGAAACAGAGGAGTTTGTGAATGAAGTGAGGGATAAAACAGACATAATGGTTGGTTACAGCAGCAGGAGATGACAAACTTCAGAACAATCAGAGAATGACACCAAGTCACTGCTGCAGTCACCCTGTCCTATGAGCCAAAACATCCACCGTTCATCATTACGCACAAGTTTATCTGCAGAGGTTACATGTTAACAGGACCCACGCTGACTTCTTCATATACTGTCAGAGAGGACGCATCAGCCAGCAGTTTCCCTCACTCTATATTATTATTGATCACTTTATATTGTTATTGATCATTGTATATCATTATTGATCAGAGGTTTGACTTTTAATTTTAATTGTGGCCCCTTTTTTTGGTGAGAGACCATGAGCCTTATGAATTCTGAGGACCTACCAGCCTATTGATCATGTCAGAGATGCCCCAACTTATCTCCACGCTTGAATTATTTACAGAATAAATATGTGATGAAGCTGATGAAGATGTGCTGAGTATGGAGGAGCCGAATTGTGTTAAGCACCGCCATGTCTCTGTGCGCTCTGTGCATCTTGATGCAGGCATCTTTATCAAAACTAAAAACACATTTAATATTAAATGCATATTTAGTGATGGCCAAGTGAAGCCTCATGAAGCTCTGAGGCTTTCCCTCTAAATGTGTCAGAAACTATTCGAAGCTTCAAGGCTTCAGTCTACCTAAGAACAGTGACATCTGGTGGTCCTTTCAAGCCATAGCAACCCATTCAGAGTGCGACTGAGGCACTGTCACCGTTTCAAACCATGTCAGCAATTAAAGTTCAGAAAAGACTGACAGGTCGTCTTAATCTGCTGATGTTTTTGTTCATTTAAACTCATGAATGGTGACATCATCATGACAACACAGTAGAATGATTTATGCTCATTGTTGGAAGACACTTAGAAGCTGCACCTGAAGTAAAACTAAGGTCTTTATTAAAAGGAGTAAGGTGTTTTTTTTTAAAAAAAATGCACACACTAAAAACATCCCAGATTCAACCAAAGAATAAGTAACAGGATGCTTAAGGGTTTTTTTTTTTTTGAAAGTGAAATTTAAAAACTGGATGAAAACCCAATGCAAACAAGACCAGAAATCCTTCCAGCTGCAGCTTTGAAATTAAACATAGTGTTGAACACAGAAACCTGTTTTTTATTTAGTGTTTTAGTCCAGTATTCAAAAAGAAATCTTTTTAAGAAAATGATTCATCAGAGACTTGTATGGTCCATCAGGAACACATTGATTGATAGATTGATGCACGCTCTGAAGCCTTGGTATCATTTGCCCATCACTAACGATATTAAAAAATACTGTTGGTTTCTGTGTTCGTCTAATTTTTAACTCTACACCAGTGATCAGATTAGTGTCTGGTCCTGTGAGGTCAATCCAGGATAATGAAGGTGAGATGGCGCTGAAGAAACATGTATGTGGTGGATTTTTTATGTTATTCCTTTTTAAATGTTTTTGTATTGACTGTTATTAGAAACGGCTCACTACATGCACAATTATAGCCTAAATAAAAGCGTTGGTATGAATGATTACGACGACATGGATCTTTTAGTAAAGTTTGAGATTTAGTGAAATAAAATGTGGGAGAGACATCAGTATTAATCTACAGGCTTCAATTCACCACTTCACTGAGTTTGTCTTATTGTGTGTGTGAATGGATTTCATGATAACATGAGGTTTGTTTCACAGTGACGGGACATAACTGATTCAACATTATAGGCTACTTGTGTGTGTGGGTATTCTCAGAGGCATCAATATAAATTTTTCCTCTTTCTTTGCTTTTGCAAAAATCTCCTTCGTAAATGATGTGTGTTGTGGAATATTAGATTATTTCACACAAATGTAACAATCTCACAAAGCTGTCTTTAATTTCATCCTTCTACTGCTGGGCTCGCACTTTCCGGTGTCCCCAGAGTTTGTGCGTACGGCACGGTCAGAGCCGCCGTGGAGGTGCGCAAATTCTCCCATCAAGTTTGTTGTGTATAAATCCCAATCGTTGCTTACAAGAGGCGTACGCAGCGTTTATTAATGAGGCACCAGGCTCTCAAAGAGCTGAGCTGGACATCCCCAGTAAATTTTATGAAGTGTTAAAATTTGGATCCCAATGATAGTAGATTACTAACCTTTGCTCTTCTTTTTCTTCCTTTCCAGGACAAAGATACGAAAGTGGGCACATGTGGCTACTGTGGATTACAGTTCAAACAGAAGCATCACCACTAAATCATTTCTTTAGTCTTTGCTTCTCTGTATAAATTGCATATTGGTTAATAAATTATATGCTGTCTGTCCATCAGAGAGTGATTTGTTTTTTTGTAATGTCTTCTGTATTCAGTGAAGCAAGTTTGTGCATCTGTTGTCTACAAGCCTCTTGCACGTTACACCTCAGCATTCAATTGTGCTTAATCAAGACAGTTAAAGGGTTTTTTACTGATGGTTTCACATATTTTGTCATCATTTTCAGTCTTTAAACTGAAAGAAAAACAACACCGCTTGTGAAGAGCTTTCTACTCTGTACGTTTGGACCTTTGATCAGAGTTTCAAATGAAGGTCACCTGATTTAACTCTGTATAAAACATGCAAAGGAGGAGATGCTCTCAGAGCCAGACTGGAGCCTGCAGGGTGGCTGCATCAGGTTTGTTTGCTGGATGCAGTTTCCTTCATTCACAGGCAGAGGTCAGCAGTGTTCTGCAGATATAATCTCCTCTCGCACTCCAGAGACGAGCTGCTCTGATTGGTAAAAGCAAGGTTTAAAAATGATGTTTTACAGAGACTGAAACCAGAGGGTTATATTTTTACAAGATGTCAGAGATAAATCTGCAGCTGGTCTGAACAATAAGATCTGCTGAAAGTGGTACTGACTCAGGATTAAATGTAAACTGCAGTATTATCATTCTAATTAAGAGGATTTAATTTCTCACCTCCTCATAGAGGAACTGCATCTGATGCCAGTGCTTTGAACTTGCTTTGAGAGATTATTGATTGTCTCAGCTGTGAACTCGAGCTGCGCTGAGAGAACCTTGGCATTCCTTGTGCGCTGGGCCCACACAATGTGCAGTGTCGAGTCTCGCTCTGCCTCGTCAAGAAGTCATCAGGAGGGAGCCAGCATAAGACACAGCAGCGCAGAACAATACATGTTTGAAGAAGATCATATATATATTTCATCAGAGTTATTCTCCATAGACCTATGCAAGCCAAATTGGCCTGTGCTTGGCTCTGGCTCCAGACAGCACTAGCCTGCTCTGTCCCCAGTGATGCAGCTAGTGGAGCTGCATTTTCCACACCATAGAGCTCAGGTTGGGAGGAGTAGTCAGGCTGATATAATTGGCCCTGGTGACTCCTGGAAGTGAAGCTTATGCTGTAGTTAACCTTATCTCCAGTCAGACTACTTTGGATGATTGAAGGGGAGAGAGGTGCATTGTTAAAATAAGGCTGTGGAGCTGGGTTGCTGTCAGAGAGCTGCCTGGCTGCTCCTGCTCCTGTTGCTAAGACTGAGGGGTTCAGAGGTGGTGGTTGGTTGAGTTGGAGGCATTGCCGGAGGCAACATTTTCAGATGAAACTGAGCATATGAATCGTTCTGAATTAAACAGCGCTGCGTTTCTGGATTAAACTGCACTGTTTAATAATTCACTTCCATTAAACGCATCAGCCAGCAAGATAGAATATCCTTGAACATCTCAGACGGTGTGTTAAGTAGCTCCAGATCCCACTGATAAACCCAGACAGTTTGCTGATTGACTCAACACGGCTTCAACTTTAAACCATTAAATCACAGCTGGGATCTAAAGCTACATCCACTTGTCCACTTACTCTTGATTAAAAGTGCAAATACAACTCCAGAGCATAATATGACCCTACCTTTGGGTCAGAATGATCAGCAAAACACAAAATCGAATCAAATCTATCCTCACCACAGGGCCACACAGTATATAATACAGTTAAATGACAATGAACACTTATCACAGCTCATCCAAAACAATCATTTACTTTACATAAAACATCCCCCTTGTTGCTGTAATTGGCCTATTAAAATAATCCTCCTCTCAAAGATGTGTCATATTACACACCCTTAGGCTCATTATGGAACTCCCTGCAGCCAATTATCTGAAGCGCCATGTTCTGGGAGCCGCTGTGACCACGAGGAGCTCATCGGCTCATTGGCTGATCTGGGAGCAGCCCGTCCTCCACAATCCACACGAACCGCACGAGAGGCAAAACAGGAAACTGACCTTTGGTCAATGTCTCGAGGCGGCTCCACTCAGCTCCACTTTAGAGTCAGGTGACAGAGCTTCTGACCTTTACCATGGAAATAATGACTTGTTCTTGTGCCAGGAGCTCAGAGGGTTACCACAGGGAGCGAGACACCTCTGGTGACATGTGACAGTTTTTGGAGGAGAGGGAGTTTGCACTCAGCACTTTGATAGCCCCGGAAACCAAAGTGTGTGTGACAAGACACAAGAGACTTAGACTTAACTTTGTGGATATCTATGCCAGTGAGTATGTGAGTGTGTGTGTGTGAGAGAGAGAGAGAGAGAGAGTATGCGACAGAGGCACAGACAGTGTTGAAAGGAAATAGGTGTCAGACAGGGTGCAGAGACGAGCAATTTGAAGTTGTCAATACTTCCTGTGCTGACATTCCATTGAAAATAACAGTGATCCAAAAAGGTTTCTTTCTGAGCTGATAAAAGTACTTTTCTCGATCACACTTGTGTCAATGTGTCCCACAAGTCCTCAGAGTCCATAAAACTTTCTGCTGATGTAACCAGTAAACATGGCTCCAACATTCTTGTACAGGAACAGAAACAGTGTGAGGCTGAAGAATACGAAGCGGCCCTGCAGGGAGTGGGGTGGCTTGCTTTGTGTAAAGAACGGGAAGAGGTGAGATGAGTGGAGAAGAATCTGATGAGGTCAGATTGAGAGAGTGAGGTGAAAGAAACAAAAGATGGTCACCTTCACATGCAGAAAATGTTAGCTAACCAAAAAAAAACCCTCTTATTCCCAGCTCTGATGGTCACATGCAATAAATTCTCACTTATTTCAAAGGTCACAAAACTCTACATGTTTTCTGACGGAATTGTTGATTTTATTTTGAAAAGCCAGTGGTTATGGACATGCATTTAACCCACATTTCTTTATATAATGTTTAGGCTGACCTAAATTTATCTACTGTGATACAACACTTTGCTAAATTTAGCTCATTGATTTGAAACTCTTTCAAACTGCGAGTACATCTTATTGTTTTTGTTAAGTCCACTCACAAGCTGACCTGGCTGCAGCAGGAATCTGATTCAGTCATAAAAAGCTTTAAATCTGAACAAATCAGCTCAAGAGAGGACAGAAACCGTCAGCTACTAGAGTATATATCTATCATTATTGGACCTAAAAATTCCGACTTTATCTTGAAAAGTGGCTAGAAATTTTGCTTTGTAAGTCTAATTCTAAAGGTAAGTTTAGGCTTTACTATTTGAAAATATAAAACCACATCACAAAGTGTGAATTTTACAAAGATCTGAGAAATTTCCACTGAAAAAAAAGGATTGATAAATAGAAAAGTGTAGAGCAAAGGACAATCCTCCTTAAATGCCTAAATTACATAAAGATGATATAACTTTATTTTACCTCCAGCTCTCTCCCAGAGAGACGTCGTGTTTTAAACAGCTGAAGGTGTGAGAACATCTCTTAACCCCACTCAGCATCGGCTCAGCCTCTTATCTGAGTGACATTCTTTACTCTTCATGACACTCTCTCCTGCTTTCTGAGAGTCAAATTCACATCTGTTTGTTTAAATTCACCAAATCCGAGCCGTTGATGTGAGTAAAACGTAAACATGTGTTTATTTGCAGCCAACAGTGACACGATCCTGTCAAACAGCAAAGTGCAAGAAAGAGAACTTTACAGAAATAAGAAGTGAGATGTCATTATTTATCATCTCAGATCTGATTTATTTATGAGGCAGAAACAGAATGAAATTCTCGGTTGAATTCATCCTAAATTATTTAATCTGAAATGGTTAATTCCATACAAAGCCTGGGCAGATCCCTCCTCTGTTGTAATAAATACTTTATCACTCTTCCTAAATCGAAAACAGGGAAGAGAAAGAAAAGGTTGGAAAAAAAAAAAATCTAGGCTCATGTTCTTTGTTTTAGAAAGTGTTTGGTTTAATGTTTCACTGCTAAATTGTTGAAAGATGAAGGTAACGTATCCATCATAAAACATTAAAATCTAGTGTCACCAGTCATATTCTCTGTTTGATTCAGTAATTGTCAAAGTTTTGATTTGGTTAAAAAGTTACTCGAGTGGATAATCATGCAACACTTGGAACACTCCGTTTTATGAAGCATTTTATGTGTGTTGTATCTTTTTATTTTTAATTTATTTATTTATTTTTGAGCAGTCCCAGGTTGACAGAGTCAAAAGCCGCCTAATGAAAAGGGATGCATCGTTGATTGCAGCTATATCCGGAGCCGAGGTGGAAGTGGCATCGATTTAACAATTTAGCAGCAGCCTCCTCTGTGTGTTTCCATTAGTCACGGCTGAATACCATCCACTTCCCCCCTTTCACTCCCTCGAAACACACACGCTCACAAACACTTAGCCCCACACACGCACTAGCTTTGCTGTATTTCACCGTTCCTGGACAGATTGTATCATCTGAACTGATCGGGGATCTGTGGCTGCAGCACAGAGGACAGCTAATGTAAGGACGCACTCGGAGAAATTAATACAGAGTTCTAGATCTTTTATTTGTGGCTCAGAGCAGACTATAGTGCATGTGAACAGTATATTTTTCATGTGTGGAATCAGACAAACCCTGCTGAAGGAGTATGTGACGTGACACTTGTTTGCTATGTGACAATTGATCAATAATGGGTCGTAGCAGTTTGTAAGTTGAGAGCAAGGACAACCACACGTTCAGCTATTGTTAGCCGACTGTGGATTCTCCACAACAATGACCACAGTGAAACTGTTACTGCCCTCAAAATGTTCAGAGGTTGGTAATGTTGAATACAGCCTGCTGACTGACTCGTACCAACCGCTCGTATCAATCTGCTGAAATGAGTCCAGTTAGTTGGAAGTATTTCTGTGCATGGTAAAGAAAGTGATGGTAAGAGGTAAAAGAAATGTGGGGCTGAAATGTACTAAACTGAAGAAGGCAAAGCAAACACTTAATGGAACTGGGGGGCAGAAAAAAAATCTCAAAATGAGAGAAGAAGATGCTGCTCAGGTTTGTATAGCCCATCATGCTTTGCTTTGTTATTGGAGGGAATATTTAGTTTAAAATGAGTTACAACAGCTCCTTTTAAGAAATGTCACTTTAATGTGTGTAATCACAGCTTTAACCGTGACTTCATGGAAGGTGAAGAGTAACGCTTGAATTTAAAGGGGGTCCCACTAAGAATGGTTTGCTGCGCTAAATTCATTTTGCTCCAGTTTTGCACCTAAAGCCTGGTTTACACCTCTGTGTTGATCCTACGCCGTAATTGTCGATGGGATCTTGAGAACTGCATGCTTCTGCAAAACTCAGCAAAAGCACATAAAGTCAGTGTGATCTGTAAGATCATCAGACGGCCTGTTTCTGATCCCACAACAGTTTCTTCTTGCTTTTTTTTTCCGCTGTAATTTTAAGCGTTTTATGTTTTATTGAAGCTGATACATGCTACCATATATCATACAGCAAGTATTACGAGACGTTCAAGGAGTGTGCGTGCAGACTTCTGTGTTTGAAAAGAGTCAATGTTTTTTGGAGGGTTTTTTGATTCGGCACTTTATGATTAGAGTTGATTGATTTCTTACAGGTCTTTGCAGACCTGTATGGTGTGAGCTACAGCGTCAATTCATGCAGCAGTATAAACCACACTTAATTCTCAACAATGCTACATGTTGGCTCATTTGAACAGGTTTTGTGGCACAAAAAGTTGTACACTCTTTTAGTGAATCAGGCCCTGAGAAAACAGTCCATGTTTTTACATCAGAAAAAGTACTTCACAATCAATTTTTGCTTTTTTTTTAGTAGTAGCAATTCATTAAGTGGAATAATGTACAGTGAGTGGGCTGTTATGGCAAAGAAACTTCTTCAGAGTAACACAACACCTCTCCTTAGTCCTGCTCACCCTGTCTGAGTTTTGATCTGTCATCACTCCAGATCAAAAACAAGCCAATCCATTGCATTTCAATCTGTTTGGTTGTTTTGTGTAATTTAGAAGCTATCATGGTTTCTTTCTGGATAAGAGGTAGTCTTAGGATGAGACTAAAGAGAGCTTGAGATTTGACTTACACATCAGTCTGTTCTTGCTGTAAAAGCCTCCATGTCTTCAGCACTGATCATCAAGATGAGTACATACTAACCTGGCACTCAAAGCGCTAGTTTTTTTGTTTTTTTTTAATCATGTCAGGTATTTCTGCATCAAATGCACATTTAAAAACTTTTTTCAGCTGGATGGAAAACAAAAAGTTGCAATGCTTTAGTTACATGGTAACTAAATCAGCAAGCTAACTGAAGCTTGTCAACTGAGCCCCGTACAGTAACCATATCAGCAGGAAAAATGGATGTTTGTTGGTCAGAGGCAAGACGACTGCTTTTCTCTAACCTTTTTAAGTTTTGTCGTAAACTTCATGTGAGAGAGGGAGATAGACACAATAGCAAATATTAACAAAGAGAGGCTGGCCCAGTCAACTGGCCAAGCCACAACACAAATATTGACGTTATGTCCCAGGTCCAGCAGTCTCTAAAATGTTCCTTTAAGGGTGTGTTTGTTGGACTACAAAGGCATCGACCTGATAACTTCAAAGGATTGTCCCGATGTTCTGCTGTCAGAGTCATTCAAACCTTTCCACACCTCATCTGGTTTGGCCTGATGGAAAGAAGGACCATGGAAAACTCCATCAACCCATTCTTTGAGTGATGCTACGGGCGATTCCTGTTGTCTGTTTGCTTTAATCACCGCCTTGTTTGGTGGAAACCCAGAACCAGAGGACCCCATGATGTTGGATGCCAGCATACAGGGGGGGTATTCTGGATGCAACCTGCCATCCAAAGACGCAGCAGTGTGAGCAATGGACCAGATTTTGGGCTTAGTGTCTGTACTTCTAGGGTCTGGATTGGGATAATAGTCATGTTTTTGCTGCTGGACTGGAGAGAGTTCAGAGCAGCCTGAAGACGATCCTTCTTTTCCGAGCAATGTATCAGGGTTGTGTGTGAAGTGTCCGCTTGTGGGGTCTGTGTTGGGGTTTGCATTCTTGTCCTTGGGTAGAAACGGCAGCTTCCGTTCACAGTCAGAGCCGTCTGATTCCAGCAGATCAAAGTCCTCCAGGTCACTCTGCAGGTCTGCGCAGAGCTGATCTGCAGAGAAGCATACAGATCGTACTACGTCTGTTATGCTAATCATACTTGGAGAAAACATGGAAACAACTAAAAAGTGCTAACATGGTTTGTTTAGACACTGCTTACCAGGAAGGTCTTTGTCCATTTTCAGAGGCTTCTCCGCCTCGTCACTGTCATCATCACAGCCTCTGTCATCAGAGCTTTTACAAGCCCGTGGTGACCATGTCACCTTGTTCTCCTTCTTCAGCCTCCTGCGTGCATTAGCAAACCAAGTTGACACCTGAGGGAGAAAGAAAGGAGTTTAGAAAGGGACATTAAACTGAACAATCAGGATGAGGAAAACAATGTCTGTGGAGATGTGTGAGACAGCTTTTAATAATTAAAGACAACACAAGGAATGATGCATTTATACAGCTCTGGAAAAAAAAAAAAAAAAACTACTTGACCTCATGAAATCTTACCTGTGTAAGCGTCATCCTGGTAATGATCGCAAGCATGATCTTCTCTCCCTTCGTGGGGTAAGGATTCTTCTGGTGCTCCTGGAGCCAGGCTTTTAGCGTGCTGGTGGTCTCTCTGGTGGCATTTTTACGACGGGAAGCACCATCAGAGCAGGAATACCTGAGGAAGTAAAATGTTGTCAAATCATACAAAAATAAAAGGGACTCATGCTCAGGGCCTTTCTCCTTTAAGAGCCGTTTCATTTGAATTATGTATTACAGATGTCCAAATTTATCAGCTACATTTAGTGCAAAATACAGAATAAATGTCTATCTGTGAAGGTTTTGAATAAAAAAGGTTTAACTTGAAAACAGTAGGCTATATTGATGCATACCCGTATCTGTCATAGGGATACTGCTCGAAAGTGTATTCATAGGGATAGTAGGCAGAGGAGGTCTGAGGTGTTCTCACAGGCACTGAGGCAGCTCCACTCTTGTGATCTGATGGCCCCTGAAAAAACGACAAATAACCAGTACAAATAACTGCTGTGTAACAATCCATGAGACGGTCTTGTCAAATGACACAAGGATGCACTTCACAGCAAAAATTTTAACACAGAATTAACTTAGAAACAAATCTGAAACGACTGTTTCTCACCAAAATTTAAATTCTGCAGAATAACAAAATTTTATAACATAAGCAGTTACATTTAGAGAATTCATATTAGATAAAGAGGCATTACTAGACATTAAGCATATTATTTAAGGTGGAATCATTTACGATGAGCTAGAATTTGAAACTCACTCTACTATAGAGAGCGGTGGCGTCGCTTGCGCAGGTATTAGAATAACTTTGACTCTTTGCATACGGGCCGCTGTAGACTCCAGAGCCGGTGCCGGAGTTGAGCTGATGGCCCAGATGTGACGGACGTGTTCCCGGCTCCAAACAGCCAGACAGAGAGCTGGAGGCCATCAGAAACTTTTGAAGAAAAAAAAAGAAAAAAGAAGAAAAAAAAAAATCGTTCAGATTATATAATTAGTAATAATAAATGAATAAAAATGTTTCAGATACACTTTTCCCAAAGCATAAACTTGTTTTATTATAGGCTATCAAGAAATATTTCACACTGCACGTCTTAAGACCAAATTTATTTGTATTTAAGTGAGGAATGTTGGGTGCTCAGATAAAAAAAAAAAACAAGAAGAAGAAGAAGAAGAAGAAGAAGAAGAAGAAGAAGAAGAAGAAGAAGAAGAAGAAGAAGAAGAAGAACTCAACACAGATCTTGTCCAAAAACTTTTCATACAAAATCACTGACTGTACCTGTGGTGTTGATGGGTAGGAGTATCCCAGCTGGGTGTAAGCCATGTCTTTAAAAGATCAGAGAGACGGAAGCGAGAGCGCGGACTCTTCCAACAGCATCCGTGCTGAACTTCTTCCGACAGCGCTTCAAAGTTTTCAGTTAACTTCAATTATTATTATTTTTTCTACTTGATATTATAATCCGTCAGCTATTTCAAAGGGAGAATCAGCTTTTTGCTCAGCACTTTCATGATAAGCACACAGTTAATAATCTTTAAAGGTAGTTCCTCGCATCCCCCATAGCTCCGCCTCGTTAACCTGCTTATATCCCTGCAGTCTAACAATCCAAAGTGAGTGTAAGTGCGCCCGATCAAGCCACGCATCTCCCTGTGATGCGCTCTTTGGTTTTAAGGCGCGTCTGTGTCTGACGTCAGCTCGGACTCAACGTGTGTGTCCCGCTGTTCAGATCAAGATGAAGAAACCCGCCCAATGGATTCCCTCCGAGCTTTCAAAGCAGCTCTCTTCTTCAGGAGAACAGCTCCACCCAAGCGCAAGTGCAACTCCCCACGCACTCACAGCAATCCCCAGGCGTAATAAGAAGGTGATCAATTTTCCTTTCTAAATACACACACACACACACACACACACACACACACACACACACACACACACACACACACACACACACACACACACACACACACAGAGAGAGAGAGAGAGAGAGAGAGAGAGAGAGAGAGAGAGAGAGAGAGAGAGAGAGAGAGAGAGAGAGAGTGCTATGGCCAGAGGGGGACAGGGAACGTGATGCCTTGGCACCCCATTGACACGAGATGATTGATGACTACAACCTGATATTAGCATAATCGTTTTGCCCTGTAGTTTAGATAACTTGTCACTACGGAGAAATCTCCCTGTCATCCACACATTCATGAGTGGGGAGATTTCAGGTCTCCTCCAAGCAAATTAATCAAAGAATAAACACTCTGCATTCCCTTGAGTAAGCACCTTTACCAACTGAATAGCTTGTCATGTTTTTAATGAAGTCGTTACCCTTCTTTGCATAGATTGTTACTCCTTTTTTATTTATTTATTTTTCTCTTTATGGTATATAAAGGAGGCTGGAGTCCAGATAAAGGATAGTTAGAAGAGTTTGTGATCTTAAATGAGATGAAATTAAATACATTTATGCAAAAATGTCAGGCGTAAGTTAGAGGTGCTAAAAGGAGGAGAGAGCAGAGGAGGCAGGGACTGAACATTAATGTTATTCATACATCAGAGGTCACATTACTTGGGAGATATGAGGAGTTTTTATTTTTTAATTTTTTTCACATTTTTTTTTGTCTATAATCATTATTTTTCATCAACACTTTTTTTTCAAATAAGTTCTTTTTTTAAGGGGCTGTGAGGATTATCTGTTTCAAATTACATTTAAAAAATAATAAAATCACACAAAACAAGAATTTCCGCTCATCTCCAATTGGCTTGAGTGTTATGGAGCCTAGTGGCTGCAGGGATGAATGATTTTATGTATCTCTCAGTCCTGCAGCTCAGAGAGATGAGCCGTCCACTGCTGCTGTTTTTCTGGTCCACAAAGATGTTGTGAAGTGGATGGTCTGTATGATTAATAATGGCCTTTGGCTTCTTCTGTGTGCATCTCTCCACCACAGCCCCCAGTGAGTCCAACCTGGTCCCAGTTAGGGCTGCAACTAATGATTATTTTTGTTGTCGACTAATCTATCATTTATCTTTTCGATTAGTCGATTAGTCACGATTATCTTCTTCTTCTTCTTCTCTTGCCAATTTAAAGATTACATACGATGTTTACCACATTTAAAATACCTGAAACTAATTATCACACATTTCTGACAGCTCAAATATCGATTTAATATGCTCTGAATCACATAGTAAGTGAAAGGGGTTTACAATTAAGTATAAACGCTCGTCTTGACAGGGGCTGAAATTAGTTATGTCACAGCAGCTTCGCCTGTAATTCACTGATTACTTCCGTAAAGTACGCTTTAACGGAAGTGAACAAAAGGTAACTGCGACCCTCTATCTCACATTTTTTGCCATGGCCTACAAGCCAGGTCGTGACAATATTATTTAAAAATATATACAAAGTATCAACGTTATTTGTGAATTCACCTCTCTGCGGTACGGGTTGGCACAGCGGCTCAGGGGTGTCGGCGTTTAAGATGTTCGTGCATCACCGTAGTGCTGCCATGGAATGAAAGCTGAGCTTCACAGAGATTGCATTTAATGTGTTTCATTGGTTTATTTTCAGTGAAATGTTTCCAAACTCTTGAAACTTTAGGTCGGAGTTTACGGAGTTTGCTGGCAGCGAGCGATTCTGCCCGGTGTCTGCGTCAAGGGGGGGGGGGGGCATTCGCGGGCTGTGCCCCCCCACTTCACAAGGGCGAGAACGGGAAAAAAATAATAATATTAACATTCTAGAATTCATTTTCCTCCTCTAAATTAGAGATACCTTTAAAGTTCTGTTACCGTTTGGGTTTCCTTGTTAACGTGAACGTTTCGTATTTAATCGCTGTTTAATGTGTTTAATAATGGTGCGCTTAAGCGCGCATAGTTGTGTGCACACCGGAGGGAGAGGAGAGAGAGAGATGCGTGACTCTCAGCTGTGGTTTAGTGCCTTCTTGTGGGCGTAAATTTGAACTTTGTACAATCTGTTGAGTGATTCTTGATGTGTGTTTAAATGGCTATCATAGACATAGCTATACAGAATAAATCCAGTCATGATCAAGACGTTGTGCCCCCCTGCTGTTGTCTTGATGCCCCCCCCCCCCTTGAATTTTGTCTGACGCCGACTCTGATTCTGCCTCCAGCACTACCTGTAGTCACTACAGTGTAGTGAACTGCAGTTACAGCTGCATGACGCAAAAAGCGGTCCGTGTGTGATTTTTATTTACAACAACAATAGCACGACGTGTCGACACTGATTTTTTCACGTCGACGAATTTGTGTAATCGACGTTGTCGATTATGTCGACTAATCGTTGCAGCCCTAGTCCCAGTCACAGTTCCAGCTTTTTTCACCAGTTTGTCCAGTCACCTCGCATCCTTGAACTTTATACTGTTTCCCCAGGAGACTGCAGCATAGAACAACACACAGTCCACCACAGACTGATAAAACATATGGAGCATCTTTCTGCAGATGTCTAAGAATCTGAGCCTCATTAAGAAGAAGAGGCGGCTCTGCCCCTTCCTGTCGAGTGCATCTGTGTTAAAGGACCGGTCCAATTTGTTGTCCAGGTGTACACCTAGATATTTGTTGGTTAGCACCACCTATATGAGAGGCTGGCAAACTCCTATCTATCTGGCTGCTTCAGCTAAGCTAAACATAAATGTAGGCTAACCTCAACTTTGCAATGTAATGTGTGACATAAACGTTTATCAACTCATTTAATAGTTCCTTTGGCCAGCCTCTCAGCTGCTAACCTGTAGCCCCTAAAGTAAACAAACTAAAGTGTAACTTACCGGCTGACTACAGCTACACCCAGTGGCTGGAAGCCGTTCATGGCAGCTCTTGTAGGTTGAAATCAAGACAAACACATTAGAAATTAATTTGTTATCATGAGAAAACAATCTTTGTTATGTCAAGATAATGAAATAATAAGTTTTTATCATGAAATAACAGTGCATAAAAAAAAAAACATGGCTGTTCTCATCTTCTGTAAAATAGCACCAAATATGAAACCTCACTTTGTGGTATAGCATAGCATAAACATAGGCTTGCTGCAGAAAGTATTGTGTGTATGTAGCACACCCTGTAAATCAGAAGATGTGAGGCAGAGAATTTTAGATGAGTAGTACGTAAGCTTTAGAAAAAATAAACCAAATCTGACAGAAAAAGAAAGGATAACAAACTTAGTGCCCTACACTTCTTCCTGATTGTGGACTCGATAGGCAGCCTAAAGGGACAAACAGCAGAAGAAATCATTAATAGACAGGAGGACTGGAATGGAGCAAAGGGATGCTGCAAGATAAAAGGACAAAATATTCCCAAAGCCCCTGGAGTAGAGTTAGAACAACAGAGCTGCATCACCAGAGAGCATCTCAGGCCCACCAGGAAGAGAGCATCTGTGTACCAGCTCATGAATGACATTCCATTTTATTCCATTCCACCGTGAAAGGTGCTCGCATCCCGAACACGGACCTACAGCCTCCTGCTCATCTGTGATCAGAGCTCCGAATCAGAAATATTCCCCGACACTGACACTGCACAACTCCACATATAACCCACATCACTCTCAAAGAATGGCAACTCATTCAGCCAGTGACCATGAACACGACAGCATATGATGGTGTTTCTCAATGTTTGTAGGCAGAACAATGTGTGAGGTACGGATGAAAGAGCTGACACGAGTCAGAGTTTAACTTCCAGGCTTCTGTAACTCTAAAAAAACAGAATATAAAACATGCTCATGGAGATAGAGAGATGCTATGTCCTCCTCTTGAATATTCAATAGACTACTTATATATTAATATATGGTGTGTTTGTAAATTCATGGCATTTCTCCACTACGGTATATACTTCTTAAGGCTGTTCGTTAGACCATGGTTATATCTTTCTGATCTTGCTCCCTTAACATCAATCATTCATTCAAGATGCTCCTTGAGAAGAAAGAAAGAAAGAAAGAAAGAAAGAAAGAAAGAAAGAAAGCACATACTTATCCACTCCTTTCTCTTCTGCATACTGCACAAGCATTTGCGCGCGAGGTGGGGAGAGGGGTCAAAGATAAAAGCCTGTTAATGTTGGAGAGAAGGAGCAGAAAGTGTTTGTAACAGAGGGCCAAACAACTCCAATCACAAGTTCTTTCACTCACATGGCACAGCATTTGAATATTCCCTGCCTCTAAGTCTGAAACTTATGCAATTTTAATCACTATTTAACATTTGGATGGTTTTCGAGTCTTCATCTTAGTTTAGCCGTTTCATCTTCAAGTAATATTTCAGGAGGTGGTGAAGAAAGAGTGCGTCAAGAAAAACCCAGAGAGCACATTTCCTTTTTTCTTAACTTTGTCTTTCTCTCAGTATTAAGCCATGATCCCATTAGCTGTGCAAACTAATTAAGACTAAAAACAGTGGAAATAGTTAGTTACATCTCCTGCCAGCACCCTCTACAGCTCAATAATTTTAACACTCATTTAAGCTCCAAACAGCAGGGAAAATCCAAATTCTTCCAAGGTGAGCTAAACTAATTTTATTTTGTGAAACTGCCTCTGATGATCCATTTGCTATATCATAAATTGCTCATATTGGCGTTGAAGTGCAAAAAAACTGTGGTTCCAGTTCTCAGAGCGCTTTATGCTGAATCTATGCAGCAGAAATTAACATCAACTGTCAGCTGCAATTTAATTACTTCTAAACTGTTCCGTTAGAGGCACCCCCATACAGTGTGTGCCATTAGAGAAATCAGCTACTCAGAATGAATAGTATATAAATAATAGAGTATATGAATAATAAAGTCTTTTTGTATGAGGCTGTAAACAAATTTGTTTTTGCTGTAAAAAACGTCCTTTTTTTTGGCTTGCTGTGTGGTTTCCGGTACTTCCGGAGCCAACCTCAAGTGGATACTCGACGAACTGCAATTTCTAGCGCTTTAGCTAAATGAAGTGTTGACAGGAGCTGTGCGCCAGCAGTTCAGGCTAACATCCCTGGTCAAAATGCAAACGTCTCTGAGGCACCACATCAACCAACTGGCTTCCATTTCCCAAGAGTCATTTAGAAAAGAAATGTTTTGTTGGTCATTCATGTGAGCTGGTTTGCCAAATAGAGGGGCTTGCATTATATCGAAGATGATGATCACATGGTGTGGTGATCCCCGTGAGCTGCTTGGCTGCTGCTGCTGCTCTCTCTCTCCCCCCTCCCCTCCCTGTTGATTCTGCTGCGCTCTTCTCGCGCTGGCTCGGCACACACCTGCGGTGGATTTGTAATCAGCGGCGCTGGGTTTAAGACCTGACTGGGCAGAAGACAGGTGCCAGTGGATTCCAGCTCTGATAGTGGTACCACAGCCCCTCAGAGTATAGTATGACTCTAGTGGTTATTATTTGCTCTTCTCATGTAAGCTCTGTGACTAATACTGGTGTCTTCTCCATTTCCTCCTGTGCTCCTCAAGTTTGCTCCTGCAAAGCCCAGCTCATAGCCACGCAGCTACAACTCACTCTCTGAACAAAAACACTCAGTCTCTGTGGATTCACAGAGATTACAAGAAGTGATCATATGAAGGCCCACCTCATATCACATTCACAACATAAGTTGAATATTTCTGAAAGCTTCCAGTTCATGGGTTGTGTCGTGTCTGGTGATGTTGTCAGCAGTGGTGGAGCCCATGGAATCCAGCGTTACATCAGCATGGGAGATTCTTTAATTTGAAAGGCTAGGTTAGCTAACATTAGCAGGAGTGCAGCGTCTAAAACGTAGTTTGGTGATTGTTAGCAACAGACGGGACCCAAAGAAGCTTTGAAAAGTGATGATCTAAATTGATAAGTTTGTTGACTTTATTTTTGTTCCTTCATGGGGAAAAACATATACAAAATGATTTTAGCATCCACATAGAAAGCAAGAAGGATAACAGTTTAAATTTTGCCGTCCATTTTGTTTTTGTCTATCATTCAGAGGACTTCACCACATGAATTTGCAACTGTACCAGTTCCATTTGAACTGGTTGAAGGTTGCGATACGAGATGATATAATGTAGACTGCTTAAATGTGGTCACTCACTGTGGTTTGTTGAACCTTCCTGAATGACCACTTCTGACTCCAGGGAGCAAAACTGCTGATATGATATGCCTGATCTTATGATTGTGTACTAGAGGTTGACTTATTTCAATGTGATGCTCTTTACGTGGCTATATTAAGGCTATATTAAAAGCATTGAATTTATCATGGTTTTGTTTATTTTTTGTAAGTCAGAACTTTTGAAGAAGTGCTCGAATCAAATTCAAAGCTCTTCTTCTGGCTCATAAAACAGTGACAAGAACGGCTCCTTCCTACCTGGAGTCCCTTATCCAGATCTACACTCCTTCCCCCCCGCTACACTCTGCCTGTGAGAGACGCCTGGTGCTCCCAGCCCAGCATGGCTCTAAATCTGTACCAGACTCTTCTCCTCTGTTGCTCCAAAATAGTGGAATGAATTACCCAACTCATTATGATCCACAGAGTCCCCTTCTACTTTTAAGAGAGGTCTGAAGACTCACCTGTTCAGGGAACACTTTGGCACTTAATCTGACCCTTCTCCTCTTTGTCCTCAGGGGTCAAATGAATCAGAAGGTCTCAGACTGAGCTCTTAACAAATGAAAGCACTGAATATTGAATGTTGCTGAATGTTGAATTATATTGCATGGATGATATTGAATTCTAGTTGTGGCTACTATTAAGATAGAATACTATTTAATATTTCTTTGCACTTACTAAGGTTTCTCCTTCTTATTTAATTTCTTGCTTGTGTTGTACGTCTCTTTGGAAAAAAAAAAACGTCTGCTAAATGAAATTGTAGAATTGTAGATTGTAGAGGTATTGTCCTAACCATGGGCATTTCTTGTTCAAACCCCTACACTTTTGCTCTATGGCTTGCTCACATGGAGAACTCTAGGTTAGCCACATGAACTAAACCCTAAACACTTTCAGGAGATGATTAAGAGAATTTTTTTAACAAGTCTACAAATATACATGTATGTAGATGCACACTGGTGCTTATTTAAAGAGGCTTTGATAGTTGAATGTGATGATACACACATGACATGCAACTACTCAAATGGATTCACCTATTCACACCACTGCTGGCAGACACTGATATATGTAAAGTATCCACCAGCACAAACTAATGTCATTCACACACCTATGGCACACCCACTGGGGCAGTTTGGGGGGTTAAGCATCTTCCCAAAGGACACTTTTACATGGAATCGAACTCCTAACCTTCCATTTGAAAGACGTCCCACTCTGAACCACCCCACAAATTAAAAGGACTCTTTAAATTTCAAGAAACTGGTCTTGTCAACCTCTAAATCCTAAAACAATGAAAACTGTTATAATGAACCCGATTAAAAAGTCAGGTATGATTTATTAATTGGTGAGCTTTCCCCTTTCAATGTCATTTGTCATAAGATATTCAGGGCTTGCTGTGATCAAATATTTGCTAAGCAGATATCAAAGTATTATAACAACCTTCACAACTTCTGACAAGAAAGTCAAAATGGTCCTAATAAATCTGACAAAAACAAGCAAAGATGTGGAGATTATTTCCCATATTTAGGTGATCTTTAACTGAGATGAAACTTTAAACACAGGGTAGATCATTCATCTCAGTGTGTGACTTCCATTGTTCTACCTGCAGGCAGGTGAACAGTAGTAACACAAAGTCACTTTTCCAGCCTTTCCTGAGGCCTCTGCTCTGTGAGAGAAAGGAGGGAAACTCAGAGGACAAAGAAGGACGAGCAATGAGCGGATCAAGAGTCAAATATCAGCCCTCCCTTTAACCACGACACAGCCTTCAGTGGCTGCGTCTTGTTAAGAGCAAGTTTGTATAGACTGAGAACAAGTGCAAACCAAGCTTGGTCTGATCCACAAACAAGGCTACCAACTCCAAGTGTCTGTCTGACCACTGAGCAGCAGCCATCCACTGTTCCTCCGCTCCGCTCATGTAAGAGCTTCAGGGAAGATCTGGAGCTGCTTACCTCTGAGTGGGTTACTATAAATGCCCTGGCCCTCCTCATCAATGATGTAGGATACGGGAAAAGAAACAAGCTTAGCCTCTTAGCTGCTGTGCAGTTTGTGTGTAGGGAAGAAATGGACAGAGACAGACAGAGCCAGAGAGGGAGACAGGTTTAGGCTACTGGCAGCTCTTAGGAGTGAGTACAGTTTGCTTTGAGCCCTGAGAGGCCAGCCGTATTCCTCCCCATCACTTCCACTTCATTACTCCTGGAGCGGACATACATAATTCAGCTCTTCAAGCCTTAGTCCACAGGGACCGATAGAGGCTTTAACAAACACTTTAACCTATCCTAACTCCCTGACTGATCCTCTGTCCTCCTGTCACCAAACCTTTGTTGTTGCTTTGTCTTTATTCATCAATCTTCAGTTTCACTCTTTTATTTCTACCCGTTTCCTCAATAGTTATACTGATTTATATGACCCATTGATTGTTTTACCCTTACATGTCGACAGTTTTATGTCCTATAGGGAAAATAACACACGTTACAGTGAGAAACACTTCCCTTCACTGAGCCCATCTGATGTGGTTTTGAGCTGTTTACCACTCTTACTTACCTGTTAAGCCCTGGCCATGGCTGTTTGTTGTTTGGTGCTGAGTAGGTGTTGTATAATGATATTTTTTATTATTATTTTCAGTCAGAACAGCTGTTTGTTACAGCTTGAAACACCACAACAATAAATGTGAACCAGGACAGTGAGGTCCCAGTGTGGACAGCTGAAATTTAAGCTGTGATCCACCATACAGCCAGAGGAAGCTGCAGATATGAACTGTTCTTATAGCAGACTCCTCGAACCAGTTGACTTTATGAACTCGGTCACATTTTCATATCTACATTTATAACAATGCATTGACTACAGGTGCTTTAAATATTTTATTATGAATATGTTTGTTTCCTCCCGTCCTCTCCTCCCAGCTTCTCTTACCCTTTCCTCTCTTTTCTTTTTTCCCCCTCCCTCTCCTTCCTCCCTGTACTCTGCTACCTTTACTTTCCCTCCTCCTTTTCTCTCCTCCCCTCCCTTCCCCCCTCATTTGGTCACCTCCCTTTCTTTTCTTTTTTGTTTTATAATTTCATCTGCCAGACACCTGAATCTCCCCTCAGGGATGAATAAAGTACATTCTATTCTATTCTATTCTATTCTATTCTATTCTATTCTATTCTATTCTATTCTATTCTATTCTATTCCTTTTTTCTGCTCATCTAATATACACACAATCATTAAAGTTAATGATATTTTCTTTTTGATTTAACTCTCATGGCAGAAACAATGTCAGAGTACAGAAATGACCATCAAGCACTCCTCATTTATTGTCTATTTTTATACTACTGCTAGAAATTCCCTGGAAAAAAGTTGTCTGCATAGCGATGCATCTCATGTGTGCACTTAGTGATCTGTAAATAAACTCATACGGGAGATTTGTTGACCATCTTTGACAAATGAGGACCTTTGAAGAGAAAGAATGAAATGAGGTGAAACTTATTTAAAGAGCAATAATGAAGCACTTGTAATCAACCGTGTGCTTTTAACTGATCTGCTTCAGTTTTGCATTGTTAGTTATCATTTAGAGTTAATGAAGTGAAATAAATAACAGACTCTGATCTAAGCAAGGGGGTCAGCTCTGGAGTAAAAGATCTGAGCTCATTTCCAACCACCTGAAACATACCACTGATTCAAACACATATTTTGGGGCAGTTTTCATTAATATGCAGCATAGAGTAACACAGAGCTGTGCCCCTCTTACAGGGGGCTATCAAAGCATGGTAGTTCATATATAGTTTCATGTTTTCTCTATAATTTATAGTTTTGGTTGTAAAGATGAAGGAAAATTGGAAAGTCTCCCGCTAAGTCACCTGAGGTCACAAAGTGGATATTTCTCTTCGAGAGAGGTCACCTAATTTAACCTCAGAATAATATTCTTGCTGAGATAAACCATGAAAAGAAATTCAGAGCTGAACGTCTCCCTCCTGTGAACGCTGCAGGCCACAGCTTGGAGTTTAGGTGCCATCCTCTGGTGATTCAGGAAACTACAAGCTTATTGTGTTCATTTGGTGTGTGTGTGTGTGTGTGTGTGTGCACGTGTGTGTGATACGAGACTGTTAGCCTGAGGGCACTGAGGGCTCATCCTGCAGTTGTTATTGACCTGGGTGAAGAGGTCACTCTTATTTTGTGTGCCTGATAAGTGACTCTTCTGCCCTCTTGCAGGTTTGTAGGTGCAGGTTCAGATTTGATGTCATATCTCTGGCAGGACCCCCAGCAGCATCCCTCCATTCTTAACACTTTTTTTCCTCCCTTTCTTTTTAGTTTTGTTAATGTTTCTCTCTTCTTTACACCGTAAATTTTGTCCTTGTTCCTCACTGAAAATCATACGAAACAGACTGAAAGCCTCCCAGTACTTATCTACTCGTGATCATCAGTTTGACACTTCATAAACACCCCGAGTGTCTGATCCCCCGATTCCACATTCAGAGATGCCCTCACTGTGTGCCACGACTTATCCATGATCATCACACGCTATTTCAGGAAGCATTTATACACATCAAATGTTCAAAAGCACGTGCCATGCATTTGACAGTGAATTCTGTGTGATAGAAGTAGATTAAGTCCTTCTCTCTGAGCACTGAGGCTCCCCTGAGAGGATCTGGGCAATAATTTCCTCAGATTGCTCCTGTGGGAGTGAGGCTGCTGGTTTTCTGTGTCCACTCCAATCACATCTCTAATAGAGAGGCGGGTAAGCATCTGTGACAGTGGGAAACCAGATCTCTGCTCCCCCACCGTGTGAGTGTCGGTCCCTCTATGTGTGTCCCTTGCAGATAAACAGTTGGCAGTTTTCCCCCTGCCCAGTTGCACACACACACCCACACACACACACACACACACACACACACACGTAATGGGAGGGCACAAGCTGGACAGGGTTAATATACTCCATTAAGCTCTATTACCCTAAACGACTTGGGCAGATGAATGAGGATTCACATTACTCTGAAACTCTTTTTCTCTCTCCATGTGTGTGTGCATGTGTGTGTGCATGTGTATGTGCGCGCGTGTGTGTGTGTGTGTGTGAACATGCAAGCATCTCATGTGTAATTACACTGTGAAGATATGTGACCCATGAGTCATCTCATTATAAATCCAGGGAGAGACAGAGCAGGGTTTTCTTTATGCATAGTAGATTACTGTACACAACACATTCATCATCATCATCATCATCATCATCATCATCCTAATTATAAATAAATTAATTATAATGCCATCAGCTTTTATCTACCAGGCAGAAAGTTTCTCCTTTGTTGGTATAAAGATGTAAATATGACCTGAAACACATTTATTTTAAGACATTTCAACAATTTAGCCAATAAATAAATAAATAAATAAACATTTGTTCTAGTTGCAATTTTCTATCATATTTTCACTTGCAGATTTGTCTTGATTTCTCCACTCATCAATGTAGAGTAAGCTATCAATTCATTGCACTCTGTTCAGCACTTAGCGAAGAAAAAAAAAAAAAAAAACAACAGCTGATGAGGTTCAAAATGTTATAACATCTATTAAAGACCTAGACCTTTTAAATTCACCTTGTGAAAAGATGAGAGCTAATTACAGCTATTCTTAATTTCTATTAAAGGACCATGAATTTATTTATTTCATGGGAGCTCATAAATCTGCTGCTGATCTGCAGATATTCATTGCCCTGGGGTGCTGACCATCGATCGTTCTGGGGGTCCCTGAGCTCTCTTGTCTCATAGGTTCCTCTTGATTGTTGCTGTAGACAGCCTGCTGCTGTGGACCGTCATCATCATCATCATCATCATCATCATCATCATCATCATCATCATCATCATCACTGCTACAAAAATTGTTAATGTCAGAACAGCTTGACTCAAGCTAATCTAAATGATTTGTCCTTCTCTTATTATCATCCTCATAGTTACACATGCTAACATTAGCCCTGTTGACTTTAACCACAGACTGTGGCCATTTGTTTTGCTGTTCCTGTAAATGGTGCCCACAATTTTACCATTATTATTGCCACTGTAACCAAATGTCTGTATGACCTGTGGTGTAAGGTGTTTTTATCAGTCTCCGTCTTTTTGTTTCTCTTTCTGTTTCTCTCTCTAACCCCAAAACGGTCTCTGCAGACGTTTCCATCAAAATGAAAATAGGAAAGAGAAAGGGGGATGGCCTATACCTACTCTTTTTACAAAGTGTCTCGGAGACAACATTTTTCATGTATTTGCTCTGTTAAATTGATTAAATGGCCAGTTGTTGAATTGGTTAATTGATTTACATGTTTTATAACAACGATCAACAGAATTCTTAATATATTTTATATTATTTATGTTCTATATCTACTTTCACTTGTCAAAGAAAACGTGACTCTAATGAGTGAAATATCTGAAAAGGTTTTGATGGAAAGTTTTTCTTCCATCCTCTCTTGTTTGTCTTGTTAGCCTAATCTTCCCATTTCAACTTCCTCCACTCCAATCACTTTTCCCACTTGTCTTATATTGGACTATTTCTTTTGTCATTGTTAATGAACTGTTTTCTCTTTGTGCCTGATGCTAAATTTCAGTATTTTGTAACCTAAAACTGCTTACCTGCATGTTGCTGCTACCTGTTAGCCCTCCTGCCAGTATCATACCCAGGGGTAAGCCTTTTTTCATACATTTCTGGACTCGGCTATTGTAGGATGACGCGCGTTGGGTTGTGTTATCGTGCCAGAATCATTTTCAAAGGTTTGAAAATACATTTGTTAGAAGGGCTGATTTCCTTTTTTGTGTAGACCAGCAAGTCAGAGTCTATTTTCTGTAATTGGATGTGGAAGCACAGTATAATTCGTCACTTTTTACCTTGATTTATTTCCTTTGTGGGGTCTGAATTGAAGTTCTGTTCCCACCCTCCTGCACACACAGTAAAACTGAAGGCTAACATTGTTTATGCCTGGATACTGTACGATACGCTGTTACTTAAATGGTCTTTTTCCTCTGCAATTTGAAGAAGAAATAGCACATGTCCCAAATGAATATATTTGGTAATACTCTGCATTGTCCATTACACCGGTGTGTTTGTGAAAAGGAGATGCTGCACAAAGACACAGCAAGTCCTCCGCCCCCTCAGGTCCCTCACAGCAGTACACTATGCTAAGTTGCTACTCTATAACAAACCAGAGGACAAACATTGTTCCAAAATGGCTGAAAGGAGGCAGCGATGCGAACACTCAACCACGAACCCTCCCTCTGTCCTAATCTGCTTCTTTCCTCAGATTATTACCATGAATGGGCCGACAACAAGAGAAAGGATTTATCACTCCCACCCTTTCATAGTATTTGTTGAGTGTATTTTCCTTGTATATTAAATTTGTCTCCTCTAAAAGGCGCTGACAACGTTTGCTATTTGTACGGTAGCTGCAGCTGCAGCAGCACAATAAACGCCGGCTAAGAAGCAGCACTTTGCAAACTCAGAATAGCGAGCTTGTTGAATTACCCATGAGTTTTGATACTTTGCTTTTGTGCAATCGCTTAATTCCACTAATCCCTGAGTAAAAGAGAATGGGGTAAATTCCCTATGATATCTTCTGTAGGCTAAACATTTGCTCACTTACGTACACATTGCGTACAGAAATTATTCTTTTGACATCATTGCGACAGATTTAACCTAGTGCCCCGCTTATCCTGCAATGACATGCATTAGCTGCAGTGCGTTGGGAGGTACATTTCCATTTCAAATTACAGCCTGGCAGCGAGCATGTGCACACATCTGAACTTTTTGTTTTTACAGCAGCTTTTTGCTTCAGCTCCAGAGGCTGGGGAATCATTCAAGCTGGTTGTTTTGCTTCTTGATTGACTTTTTCTCAACGCAGAAAATTATGTAAAAATTCTAAAATATTAACTTGCATGTTCATCATTTCTCTTCACAGCCTTTCTTCTCTCTGCCCCTCAAGGTCAGGCTCTGTAAAGCCTATTTGGCGATCAAACGTTGTCCCTCCCTCACCCTCTTTTTCCCTCTTTTCTCCACACACACCTCGGCTGCCCTCTTTCTCTTCCCTTGCCCCTTTCTCTGCCTAATCATCTCTCTCTCTTTCTCCTTCTATGCCCACATCTCTTTCTGTCCGGCTGGCCCTCTCAGCAGGCCTATAGAGTCCTAACTTGTCTACATTTACCCCCTGTGTTGACTGACCAATGGGGCCGTAGCACAGAGAGATCCTCCTCTGGCGCCCCACCATTCTCTGCGAGTCAGCTCATGCTCTCTGTTTTCTCAACCTTTGACCCCAGGCCATGGCAACAGGGGCAGGAATGTCAGGAGTGATTGGCAGGATAAAGAGCCCAGCCTCTCTTTACTGCACAAGCGGATTTGAGACACTTTCAGTGCTGCACAATGGTGGATTTGGGCTTGATTGGATCACTGATGAGTTGATGACTGTCAAAAGAGCAAGTCGTCTTTACATAAGCCTGATTATCTCTGTGTGGCGGGGAAGCAGAGAGGGGTAGGAGGTGAGGACAGTGAGATGTGTGTGTTTGTGTGTGTGTGTGTGTGTGTGTGTGTAGGGGGGGAGCTGGCAGGGAGCTCACCCCCATGCCGAGTGCCTGGAAAGGGAAAAGATCTTTGCACGAGGGCCAGGCTTTGGAGCCTGGGCCTCTCTCATCCAGTGGGGGCCTTAAACAAATCTATTCAGGCAACCATGGGCCCTCATACATGTGGTCATAATCACAGGAGGATGGCTGAAGGTGGGAGTGTGAGGGGGGTGTGACACATGGAGGCAATCATTGTTCACTCCCTGACCATGCCATCAAGACAGCCAGAGAATCAGAAAGAAAAGAAGGAGGGAGAGATAGTGAGGGAGGGAGGTGCTGACAGAAAAGAGCAGTGGGACAGGAGAATCAAAGACAAATCCCTTCCATAATCTACTTCTTTAATAGGGATTAGAGCTCACCAAAGGCTCCATATCAGAATACCAAAGCGCCAATAAAGAGTCTTTTCACACTGAGAGCTCGAGGGGTTGAAACAACTCTATACACTCCACAGAAAGAGTGTTATTTAGAAGTATTAGCAGCGCTTACTTTCCACACTTATGGCTTTTTCACTCTGCACTAGTTCTGTTTTTCGAAAACTTTGTGGGCACTTACTTGACAAACAACCAACATGAAGCAGAAACTTGAAACTCTGAAGAAGTTTGCTGCAGCATCCGCCAGAGACACTAATCATATTTTGGATCTGTTCACTTTTTCCACTCCTTTTATAACAAAACATGTTTTGGGCACACTGTGTTACTGATAAAACAGCCGTTTGATGTCATTTTCAGCCCCATCATGCTAAGATCACTGTTATCCAACTTTGAAAGAATAACATATTGTTTGGGTACTTGGAAGAACAGTAGTGTGATCTGGCTGGGATGAAGTGTAGCAAAACTGAAGTGTGTAAATGAGAAAGAGTGGCTAATATTCTCCTCAGCGGTGCTGATGGCAGTCTGTCAGAGTTGGCAGAGGAAGTGAAAATGGCCTCAAGTGTCTGGCTTCCCTCCATGCTGTTCTCACATCAATGACGGCTCTCACTGCATCATATCCCTTCCTCTTTCTCCCTCTCGTCTGCTCTCTTTACACTCAAGTTAGTGCCGCTTCTCTCTTGCTTTCTGACTCTTCCTTAGTTTGTGAAAAGCTGTACGGTCAGATGAATGGTGGGACGAGTTAAGAAATTAAAGTTTTAAGAAAGGAAAGAGCCTGTAGAATTTAATCTGCCTCTAAAACAACAATCCACTTTTTGCCCACACCTCATTTGAATTTCTCAGATGTTAAGTAATAGTTTAACATTTGGGTACAATCTTTGATTATTACTTTTCAGGTGAACAATTTGATGTGAAGGTTGATACTACTCTGTCTTGAGGAGCTAGCGTGATGACGTCCATCTTGAAGCACTCCTAAAAAATTTACTATATTTTTTTAATTAATCCGTAAAAAGGCGAAGAGCAAAAAAAAAGAAAATATGTTTGTAAATCAGACACTATGTGTCTAATTCTCAGTAAGAAAACAAAATAGTAGGACCTGATTGGCCCAACGGTTTAAGCATGCGCCTCATATACGGTCCCTGGTTCCACTCCTGCCTCAACTGTTTATTCCACGTCTTCCCTTCTCTCTATTTCCCACTTTTCCCGTATTTCTTCAACTGTTTTACCGTTTAAGGCAAGAACAAAAAGAAGAAGAAGAAAAAAATGGGGAAATAAATGAAAATCAGTGATATTCCAAATGTCAAAATGTTTCTTTTGATGCTAATTTTGATGTAAAGAAATTGAGCTGTCTTACTTTTTGTTCCTAATCAGTAGGCTAAAATAAACTTTATATATTATCTGTCATATTGTGCGATTATATATTTACTGAACCTTAAGACAGCAGTTACTCAGCACTTCACTTTACCGCTGTTTGACGGTGCTCTCAATGTCGTAAATCTATTCAGTGAACAAATTTTCACCTTAGGATGCATTTCACAAAACTTCACTGAATTTTGAGTTGTGTTACTTATTCCATCTCAAGAAGAGGTGTGTTCTTAGTATTTCCAGTTCTCCTCACTTCATCTGATTCTCAAAAATGTTCAGAATCGAGAGGTACAATCAGCAGAGGAGATTTTTTTTGTCTTTCTTTCTTTGATATTTTGTTTTTAAATCAAAATAGGAACTTGTAGAAACATGCGTTCCTTCATTTATTCCTCAAAGGATTATGGATGTGAACTCTCTGGTGGCAGCATTAAGTTTTCTTCAGGTCCACATCACCCCAACTTAAAATTTTGTTCTGACCGTTACTGTAAAATGTTTCATTATTCTTCTTTCTTTAGCTCAAAAATAACTCCATAAAGCACTGCTACCTTTCAGATTTATAGTTGAACCAATGCTAAGAAGTTATTCAGTGTAGCTAATTAAAATAGCTCCATAAGCTGCATCTTCAAGACTTAAAAAAGCCTGACCTCATTTACTTTACTGTACACCTGATCAATAAAAAAAAAAGTACACATCCTCTGACTGTGGAATCACTTCACTACATGAAAGTTCACAATCAGTTGGCCAAGAAGCCATGACATCCGTCAACTGACCGTCAGTGTTCAAGAAACAAATCAGTGTAAGCTGCAGCTCTAACTTTGATTTGAGTGTATAAATTGGATTTAAGGACGTGTGGCTGCTCAGGCCTCTTGAGGAAAAAAGACCCGAATGATTAGCTCACATGTGCCACTAATCCAAGCCTGTTTACATGAAACCACAGCTCTAAGACAGACTCAGACTGTTACAGCCCCAAGACCCCCCATCATCCTCTTCTTCTATCCTCTTTTGGTCTGTTAACGTGAGGGATGGCTCAGATTGACACACATACCACCACCCCACCCACCTCCCTCTGAGCTGCTGCCCCCATACTGGCTGTTGGCCTTTCCTGGTGTCTGATCCATATTTCAGAGGCAGCAGTTGTGGCACTGAGGAGGCATAATCCAACATAAAAGCAGGAGGGCCTGGGCTGAAAGCACAGGCAGAGGTTCATAAGGTCCTGGAAATCTCCAATTTCAATTTCTGCAGCATTTGCAGAGGCTTCCAAGGTGCTGGCATAAGTCTCAGAGTTTGGCGAGAGAGCAGGCTTCAATGAGGGCGAGGCTTTGCTCGCTAAAAAGAGCTGACACTGCATGGTTACGCTGGCAGGGAGAGTTTTAAACTGACTAGATGCAACGAGGAAGGGTCAGTTAGTGGGGTCGGCCACTTACAGGTGGGAATGAAAAATGTACAACAGAATTATTGTTAATTCAAAAAGCTGCCGTCTTTAATTCTCATCTCTTTTAAATAAACAGTTAATATGAGGTTTGGATTAGTTGTTAGAACTGATTATTATGTTGACATTTAATGTTTTTTGACCAACAAAGTAACATTTTGTTAACTCGCATTATTAAATTTTGATCCACATAAAAAAAAGTCTGAAACTCAAAGTTGGGAATCACCTTCATGTTGCCGCAGCGACTCTTTTTCTGTTTGTGTTGTGTTGTTTGGCTTTCCACACAAACAAGTTTGAAATAAGGTTCAGGGAAAGTGTCTCTGATAATAAATGACTATAAGGACATTTATTTAGTTCCCCAAAAATATATTTTTAAGACAATTTCATATCCTGTATTTACAATTTTCAATGTATCCATTCACAACAAAGGATGAGAAGAAAAAAAACAGAGGACATAAAAGAGCGATACAAGCAAATCTGTGACAAAAACAACAATCTCTTCAGTTTGTAGAACCTAAACAATAATACTATGACAGCTTGAACTGTCAGAAAATAGCCTTCATTAAAATGTTCTTCATTAAATAAATTTTTATTTCTTCTTTTCCTCTTCCGTCCTGTCCTCTCAGGACGTCGTTGTCAGAACTCGCTGTGGTGTTGTCCCATGATGACTTCTGAAGTGGGGGAATAAAACAAAGAGATGACGCAGATTAGAAGTGAAACAAAAGAGATAAAAGAGAGATAATTATCCTCAAGGGATTTGTGTAAATTTGCTCCTACGTTCTGTAAATACTCAGTCGATTATCAAATATGGCATCTAGCCTATATTTTCGACAAATATCACATTCTGCATTCATTCAAATTTTAAATAAGTCAACGCTTTTGTTCCGAGTCTATGGAAATGAAACACACTCCAGATAAATGGTTTTATGTATTTTCATCCTCCACTTCATCCCTGACGTTGTTATTGGCGTTTTTGTTGACATACATTAGCTCCATTCGCTGAGAGAAGGCGTGAATAAACGGAGGCAAATTATTTAAATTACATATGTGGCGATAACTCAGCATCGTTGGGGCCCCGCAGGATATATTAGATTGCTGCCTGACGAGGCGTTAAAGTGGAGACTCAACCACATGATTTATGTGCTGAGTCCTGCGTCCTGCTCAGTCAGGTGTAGCGGTGTTTATCTCCGCGTAACGCTTCATTTAGACACATGGAAAGAGGCTGATAATGTCATGATGCTGCAGTGATTTCGAATAAATTAGGTTACCTGTCAGTGATCAGCTGGAAAGGGGACTTCAAGGAATCAGGCCTGTGGTCGCTCTCTGCAGCCATAAAAAAAAGAAAAAAGAAAGCGAAATGAACAAATAAAAAAATATCATTTTATTTTCCTTATTCAAACTGACTCTATTATTTTTAAAAATGTACAATACCCTGGATTGAATTATTTAGATAATTTTGGGGCAACTTCCAGAGGAACGCTGTTTAAAAAAACACACATTTTCAGAGTTGGTCAAATAAAAGCAGACTCTACCATCATTTTTTGGACTGAAGCTTCCCGACGACTCCACATCACTGTCGTCCTCTGTCCCCGATGTTCCCGGGCCCGCCAACGCCGATCGTGCGTCATGACGCGCCACCGGTATTGTGCCGTGAAGAGGAAGGTGTCCGGCCGGCGCCCCACCAAGAAGCGACCTCATGTTCAAAAGAGAGTTGGCACTGAGAAAGGCCGCGTTGGCCCAGTTGTGCAGTTTGCCAATCTGACATGTATATATCCCATGACCCGGGAGTAAGGCCGGGTGGCCAGCGGAGGCCAAAGCCGGATGGTGCGCATGAGCCGGGGGGGAGGTTTTGTGGGAGCTGTCGGGGGCCGTGGCGGTCTCAGCCAGGGACCAGATTTTAGGTTTGCTCTGAGGCGGTCTCTGGCACTCCTGTCTGTTTGGAGAATGATCCACTGCGAGTTTGACAACAGGCGATCTGTTCAGAGAAATAGCCGCCTCCACTCCTCTCAGGCCCTCCACAGAAAGCGTCCTGCTGCTGTCCGAGCTCCTCGACTCCGCGGCCTGCTCTCTGACCGCCAGGCCCGCCTCCCCCTCTCCCCTCTCAGAGACCTCATCCTCTGCTCGTTGCTCCTCCGTTCTTTCAATATCGACAGTTTCTAAATCAATTTCCTCCTCTTCCTCTTCATCGTCGCTGCCGTTTTTGCCGCTTTCTTCTTCGTTGTCGCTGCTGAAGATTCGGCCGTCCCGGTCCTCCGCACTGCGACCCCAGGTTACCTTGTTCTCCTTCTTTAGGCGTCTGCGGGCGTTTGCAAACCACGTCGACACCTGTGGAGTAGAAGCACAATTTTACATTTAAAAACAGGAATGCAGTCATTATTCGTTTAATAAGAGGGGAGAACAGATGAAATATGAACTCAGTTAATTTGCTCATTTCCCGCCTTCCTCCTCATGAGCTGAGGAAGTTTTAAGTCATCTTGTTCTGCTGTCAGTTTTTAAGTGTAACTTCATTTCAGTATCAGTCACACAACCTGACTGTTGCATGAAGCACGGCATCGAGCAGTTAAAGTAAGCTGTTCGTCACTGATGGAGGAAATATGCAGCACACACACCTGTGTGAGAGTCATCCGGGTGATTATAGCCAGCATGATCTTCTCTCCTTTGGTGGGGTAAGGGTTCTTCTGGTGCTCCTGCAGCCAGGCCTTCAGGGTGCTGGTGGTTTCCCGAGTGGCCGTCTTGGCCCTCGACGGGTCCCCGTACGGATACTGTCCGTACGGATAGAAGCCTTGAGCGGCGTGAACTGGTAGTGCGGCCGGGTGGGAGCCCGAGCTGTCCTTCAACTCGTACTGGGAGCCCTGAAATGTTATTGGAGGGAGGGAGGTGACAACTTGTTGAGCGGGTGCTCATGAAATAATTTCTCGCAGTTTATAAAATCAGCAGCAGAATAATTTCTGTGGCTTTCTTTAACTTTTTTAATCTTTTCTTTGTCACAGTAAATCAGCTGTTTGAAGGAAAACCTGAATTCAATAAATCTTTTAAAAAGTGTTAAAGAGTAAGTATTTTCACATCTTAAATAGCTTCATTTTAAACAAAATTATGATTCTCTATAGACTTTGATTTAAATAAAACATGCTGGGAAAAAACAACTTAATTTGGTCAATTTTATATTTGATTTCAGTGTTAACAATTTTCCATGTAGTTTTTAGAATTAATAGACGACCCTCTAAAACCCATTAGCTTCTTCTTTGTTTTTAATGTCGTCTAATGAATGAATCATTGTCCTCTCTATCTCCAAACATTAAGCGTGAAAAATGTACTAAGTGAACAATGTTAAATTTAACAGTGATCGTTTCCCTCTTATTCAAGATAATAATTAACAAATCTAAATAATAAAATAATTCAATTTTTTTTTATTGAGAAAGCGAATGATTTTCATCTGTGTGATGATTCTAAATATTGACATTCAACTTTTAAGTAGGCTAGTTATTATAGACATTTGAACAAAAAAATCTCTCTATATCGTTTAAACTGAACTATACCACATGAAAGGTTGACATAATAAATAGTTCAACTTGTGACAAACATGAGTGTGTGAGATGAGCACAGCCTGCCAATGTACGCTCATAATCTGTCATTAACACCTGAGCTGCTTCAGTCCTCAGTGAAAAAGTATCAACTCTCACCATTTGGGAAATGAGGGCGAGGTCTGTGGCTCCGCTGTACGGTAGAAAGGCACTGTAGTTCTGAGGCGCCCATGGGCTCCCGTACATCCCCAGCATGGAGCCGACAGCCGCGGCTGTAGCGGTCGAACCCACGCCGCCCTCTGCGCCTCCTTCCCGGGCAGAGGCCGGCCGCTCGCCCCCGTATACCTCATGGGAGGCACTGAGAAACTGGGGGTACCCCAGCTGAGGGAAAGACATGTCCGGAGAACGCGTGTAGTAAATCTCTGTCAAAGGCAAAGCCTCACAACAGCAAGAGGAGGCAGGAAAAAAAGAGGAAGTAGGAATCCCCAAAAGTGAGAGGATGGAGGGGGAGTCTAAATCATCAGAGTCCCCCCTTTACAAACTGTCAAGCTTCTCCACTTCCACCGACCCGGAGTTGTATTATCAAAACCGGAGTTTGGCACCTCGAGTGTGGAGTGATGCGTGCGTCTGGCCGCAGGAGCTACTGGATGTGGAGCTGACTGACTGATTGGCAGCATACTTAAGCACCAAGCTCCTCCTATGCCCGGGGCAGGCGATTAGTGCATTGGTTAGCCTAGGTCGTGTGCGTGCGTGCGCGCGCGCGCGCGTGTGTGTGTGAGAGAGAGAGGGAGAGAGAGATCCAGTTTCTTTGGTCCACATTGTGTCTATATAGAAATCCTGTGAAGTGTAGTGTGTGCTTGACGTCAGTGTTCATATGTGGTCAGTTTTACTCTATTGGCACGTGCACCCTCACTTTTTGTGCAATTATTTGAGTTCATGTCACATTCCGCTATTTAACAGTTAAAAATATGCACCGCATCACTGATTAAATGATCCTAATATTGTATTGAATAACAGTCGTCATGACACGTGAATACTCTCCAGCAGTCCCTGCTGTTTGACCATATCTAACTGGAATATCTTCGGTGTCGTTTTCTCTCAAAGCTTTGACAGCTGATCCTCAGGGTTTGCCGGGACATTCTGTCAAGCAGATGGGCCGGGAGGTATCGATATGGTCAGCCAGATCCGAGAGGAATGTCCGTGATTATCGGCGGAAGTCACTGGAGCATATTTTCAGAGCGAAGATAAAGAAGGCTGAAGGTAATGACAGAGATTGACGAGGATAAGAGATAGCAGAGATATGGAGCACAGAGGAGCTGTGGTGTGGAAAAATGACAGATGTTGGTTGAGAAGAATAGACTACTGTACTCTGCTGGGCCCAGGTAGAGAGAGACAGGCTTATGTAGTAACAAAGAAGAGGACAAAGTTACAGATTAAAAGTAAATCACACAGGTAAACTATTCTAAGGAGGAAATTCATCTTCATTATTGACAGGCTTATTAAAAAACAAACAACAGCTATGTTTATCTCCTCTGAGCACACACATCTCCTGATCCTGAAACATACACTTCTTCCAACTACACACACACACACACACACACACACACACACACACACACACACACACACACACACACACACATTCAAGTAGTGCTAATGAGGTTGAGCACCCTGCTCCTTGCTCAGTGGCCCTTTGGCCCTCCTGGGTTCCCTCAGAGGTTAGCTGTGTAATTACTCCATCCCCATAAATACAGATTCATCATTTCACACTGGAGCCCCTGATGAGCTTGGCTGAGCTGAGAGAGAGAGGGAGAGGGAGAGGGAGAGAGACAGGGGGGTGGAGGAGGATCTAATGATTTAATTACAGTGCTTAAAGCCCACTCTGCCTAAGTGATGGTCCTCGCTGTCTCTTTCTCCGTTTTCTTCCCTCTTCAGCGCTGGCACCTAGGGCTTTACTCATGAATCTCAAAGCTGTTTTCCTAAACACATATTATGACGAGCACTGCCGCCACCACTGCTGCTGGGTGTGTGTGTATGTGTATGTGTGTGTGTGTATGTGTGTGTGTGTATGAGAAAGGCAGAGAGAGGATGCTTAATCTCCATGGCATTTTAAATGGCATTCATGGAGAGCGACTCTATCCTCATTGCCAAGGTAAATGGAACCAAGGGACTCTCTATTTCAGCTCGATAAAAGAGCAATGTTAAAGACTCTCTCTATTTCTCCCTCTCCATCCTCTCTCTCTCCCTCCCTCTGTCTCCTTTCTCACTTAAAATTAATGTTTTCTCGTGACAGGGGAGGGAAACGAGACATATCCACCATCTAATAGGATAATATAGCCCCATTCACCACCATCACTACCTCTACCCCGCCCTCTCCTCTTCCTCCCTCTCTCTGTCTCCCTCTCTCTCTGCCTTTGTAGCTGCCTGATTTCCATAGTGTCTCTGTGGAGAGGCAGTTAATGAATTCCTCTGAGCTGGAGAAAGGGGGAGAATGGTTTGGCGGTTTAGAGAGAAAGAGGCAGGGATAGGGGGAGGAAGGCTTTGAGCTATGCCATTCAACTTCACAGCCTCGGTCCGCTTGTGCATTCACAGTGTGTGTGTGTGTATGTGTGAGTGTGTGCATGTGTGTGTGTGTGTGTCTTTTAACATGAACCTGCTAAGACTACCAAATATTTAGACTGCCCTCAGACCTCTTTTTATGGCGACGGTGGATTGAGGGATCTCAGGAGGCAGCTTGACTCTATTTGAATCCCATTCCCTGCTATTAGCTCAGCCGAGACAAAGGAATAACTTACTGCAGGAAACATTCAAGTAAAGTCCCACAATCCACTTGCACTGACCATTTCCTCCTGGGTAATTTATGAGGTAAATGAAGAAAAAGACACCCAGATGCATTAAAATATATATTTTTTTGTTTGTTTGTTTTAGTTGCTAACACCTCAACAAAGGATAAATGATGCAAAAGTGATTAAATAACTGGCTCAATCATGGCCTTCACAGACTGATCTCATGTTTTCTGTGCATAAGAACCTTGAGCTCATTTCTCAGTGAAGGCTTGAATGAAGAGGCACAATTTAAATGTAGTATTTGCATTACAGTCAGTAAAGTTTTCCGTCATTATTTAGATAGTTCTTAGTTTGCTCAAGTTTGCAGTCAGAAGTCTGATGCAGTAATGATATGTTCTTTTCTTTATGCTTATGAAAGTGGAAAGGGCTGGGGAGCCAATCTCAAGAGCAAAGTCCTGTCATGTACAACCGGGCACAACAATCACTCTAGGGTCATTTTGACGGTAAAAAAAAAGAAAAGGGGGGGGGGGGGGGGTTGGTTCTGTTGGCACTTGATGACAGAGTACCTGTGGCTCAGCTAACTAACTTGAAGCTTTTCGTAATGTTCTTACTAAGAAGGTACTAAAATTTTTCCTTCTTATTTAAATTCTTGCTTTGTGCTGTATGAAATTATATATCTATATATCTATATATATATATATATATATATATATATATATATATATAGATAGATAGATAGATAGATAGATAGATAGATAGATAGATAGATAGATAGATGGATGGATTGATAGATGGATTCTATTCCTGTTTGCTCTTGTTGTTAGTCGCTTTGAACAAAAAGCGTCTGCGAAATGAAATTGTAGAATTGTAGAATAAAATGCAATTCATCTGTGGCTGGCTCCAGAAGCACCAGAAAAACCACACACACACACACACACACACACACACACACACACACACACACACACACACACACACACACACACACACACACTTTTATTTATTTATTTATTTATTTATTTATTTATTTATTAAAAACCATACCTTTACAGAGAACATAAAAATACAGCCTGGTGCAAAAAAATAAAAAAGAAAACTCAGAAAATATATCAAGATGATGAGTTTGCCCAGTTACCAGAGGAGCAGGTCATCTGACAAACAGACAAACGGGCAGCCTGTAGCTGATATAGTGGAGGCTGGAAGCCCTCAACTCTGTCTCTTTTCCTCAAACTACCCCAAAGCTGGTTGATTTTAGCATTTCCCATACAGCACCTGTGGACTCCCAAACTCTGCATGAGAATGTTTGATGTCGGAGAGACGATCAATGTTTAATACAGTTGTATGTTTAAGACACAAGCCGTTAAATTCAAAGCTCTGGACGGAGTGTGTGGGATTTAACAGTAACACCAGCAAGAAGTATTGATGGTGGACACAATTATTTGAGGAGATGGTCTGATATTAATCAAATTTGCTGGAACACCACTATATAGGACCCAGAATTATCCCTCTGTGGCTTTAAATGGAAAAACAAAAAACAAAAAAACAATTGCTCAGTGTTAACAGTGTCTGGTGGAAGTATCTCCTAATTTTGTTTGTGTCATTTTAGAATACGCTATTAAAATTAAAAAAGAAAAAAACATCTTCAAAAACGAAGACAAAGTTGATTCACATCAGAATATTTTTATACATTTGTTTGTTATTTTGTTATTTTTACAAGTTACGGGTATGAGTGAGTTAAAGTCACAGTTAAAGCTGTTATTAAGGATGTATGTACATGCTGGGTAAGAGGTCTTAATCAAAGACTGTTTCTTAATCTCTTTAGTAGATGTTTATCCCTTGTAACAGTGCAAATTATCAGTCAAGAAAAATGGTCTTCGATAGCAGATGATATCTTTGCAAAGAAACAAAATCCTCCCACTTTTCAGACAAAATTACTTTATTCATTTCAACAAATGGGCTCTCTTAGCTTCAGTAATTAGTTTCCAGAAGACTGAGGAGAGAGCACAGGTAGGGGAGGAAGGACAAGCAGCAAAGATAAAGAAGAAAAAAAGTCTTCATCTACTTGACAGCAGAGATAAGTGGTGATAGATCCAGCTCTGACCTCATGTTAAAACAGATGGATCACTCCAACGAAGAACAGATAAGCCTGCCAGCCTGAGGTAAAACACTCAGATACCAAAAGCATTATATTCTCTCACACTGAGCGTGGACGAGTTTAACACTGTGACATTTTTTAATCACCGTGGTATTTGACACTCAGTACCGAAGATGTCTATCATGGTGTAAATGGCTCCAATCACCAGTCATATTAGTGGCAGAATGGCCTGACAGCTCCTCACCTGGAAATGGATCCTCTTTTACACATTTTGAGCCAGAGGGGAAACACCAGACAAAGAGGCTATCATTAGCAATTAACGGGTGTGCCTGTGTTTGTTTGTTAATAGCTCCTTCAGAAGTCCAATGGGACTCATTTACAGTAGATGGTGCTGATAACAAACCATGACCCTCAGAAAGGGTCACTTTGAATGACTCAAAACATTAGTGAAAACTTAACCAGGTTGTCTTTTTATTAGCCAGCAGTGGCTGAGAGCAGCAGTTAAATACAGTTCCATCATTCCCTGTTGAGTGAGCAATGAAAAAAGAGATGTTCAACAAGATTGCTGACTGAAAATAAAGGTGAACTCCCTCCTCCTTCTCTTTACAGAGAGACTTAGCGGGGGTCTTTTCTCATGGCAAGGGATCTGATTGTTTTCTAAACGGATTATTAACTCTTTTGTTACAGTAGGGGTCACTTTAATGCTTCTTAGGGCCCATTAGCATTGCTTTAAAGAGAGCACACACACACACACACACACACACACACACACACACACACACACACGCACACACACACACACACAGAATGCTGCATTCTAGGATTTGACGTTACTCGTCTTTGTTGTTCACAGTGGGAGCGGAATGATACCATTAAAATGCTGTCAAAGACAATACTTCAACTTAAAAGGGGAGTGTAAGGGAAGGGATGTGTGTGTGTGGCTGTGTGTGTGTGTGTGTGGGTTGCGATGAAAAGGTGCCCTTAAAAAGACCAGTAAGCTTAATGCAATAGTGCTGACTTCAATAGATACCTCAAAGAGAAGTGGCATTACACAGTCCTCTTCCCCAAAATCCCCTACAAGTCCTTGACTGAGAAAGGATCAGACCAGGTCTCATCGCAGAAATCTTCGGGCAGGAGGAGCGAAAACCAAACTCGAATCTAACACGCATTGTACGACTATAAATTTGCTGGATGGAATATTTTACTTTGAGAAAAGTTCATGGCAACCCTGATTCCCCTGGGAAAATCAAAGATACTTAGTCCAGGTCAAAGCAACACGAGGCCTCAGAGGTGTTTGCTCTTTGGCTCTTATTGACCATATGAATGTGCTGCTGCTGCTGCTGCTGCTGCTGCTGGTGGTAGAGGGGGACCCAGGAGACCCAAGAATCCTGCCTAGGTGCCTCCCCCAGCTTTGAGCTCCCATTCTAGGGAAGAATAAAGAGGATATCCCTTACAGGCCTGACCTCAAGCCTCCCTTCCATCAGAGTGAGGGGTCAAAGGTCAGATCAATTGGGTCCCTGTGGCCCACTGTCTGCAACAGGGCTTAATCACCTATTAACTGCCAGAAAAAGAGACAGCGAGTGTCTTTTTATCCTAAGGAGTCTGAAGCATGCATATTATGTTTCAAAAACCTTCACTGAATCTAAGCCAGAGCTTGTTGACATTATGAGTTTCTTTAAATTTAGTTCACGTTGTCATTGCAGAGATGACCTGGCGTTACCCACAGAAACAAGAATATATTCTTAGCTTGATTGTTTAATGTAGCTTTTTACAAAACAGTCAAAAATCTTTCTAGGGCATTTGTTGAGATAGAGTGTGCCATCATGGGGTCATGAGTGGTTTTTCCTCTGCCGCAGGGTTTAAGGAAGATCTAAACTGCTTCTATCAGCTCTGCAGCGATCAATATGCACAAACACGTGTGAGGATGACTGAACTGCAGGCAGCAGCGCTTTCATAGGTACATCAGTCAAATTCACCATAACTATGAATAGTTCATGTTCTACATGACCCTCATTTAATTTCAGATTATTTACCATTCCCCTCATTTCTAGGTCTATATGGTCTACGCACCTCTTGAATGGCAGCTTGTCTCCTCTTCTTCTTTTTTTCTCCTTTCTTTTCTTATATTTTCAGTTATCTTCATACTTGGAGCCTGTCATTACTCTCTATGGCTCATATTGGTGATTGACACCAAACTGGTTGCATTTGCAGTGGTGTTTTAACCTTTTCTGTTCCTGATTGTCTTGTCTGGGGCTCCTAGGTGTAATCATGGTTACATCCATCCATCGTTTTGGAGAATGTAAGATCTATCTACAATAAAATGGATGAGCTAGCCGTGCTAATCCAGCACCAGAGGGAATGCTAGCAGAGTAGCATCATGCTTTTCAGAGAGACATGGCTAACGGAGCTAACACCAGACACGAACACCACACTGAAGGATTTCACCTGCTGTGGATAGACAGGATACAGGAGAGAGAGACTGAACAGACTGGTGAAGAAGGCCAGATCAGTCCTGGACCCTCTGGACTCTGTTGAGGTGCTGGCTGACATGAGAAATATGGCCAAACTGTCGTCACTGATGGACATTTTTTCGAGCTGACATTTATTGTCTTATATATTCTTGGAATTTTTGCTCTATATACTTTGTTTGCTGCTGTGACCTCTGAATTTCCCCTTTGGGATCAATAAAGTATGTTTCAAGTTATTATTTTTGTTAAAAATCTGATGGTGGGGCTCCATGGAGGCCAGTAAGCAGTAAGCACTGCAGCCTCACAGCAAGTAGGTCACCAGTTCGAATTCCAGTTCCCCCAGTGGCCTTTCTGTGTGGGTTTGCATGTTCTCCCTATGCATGCGTGACTTCTCGACAGGTACTCCAGCTTCCTCCCACAGTCCAAAAACATGCTCATCAGGTTAACTGGTGATTCTAAATCACCCGTAGGTGTGAGTGTGAAAGGTTGTCTGTCCCTGCGTTTGACTGGAGACCAGTCCAGGGTGTACCCCACCTCTTGCCCTAAGACAGCTGGGATAGACTCCAGACACCCATGACCCTGAACAGGATGAATTTGAAGGTATTACTTTTGTTGTTGGTCATTTTGTGAAAAAAAAAGTTGTTCCACTAACATCATATTTATATTACAGTAGAGTTTTATACAAGATGGAAGTAACTAATTACATTCACTCAAGTTACTGTAATTGAGTAGAGTTTTCATGCACTTTTTGTAGTTTTTAAAACCAGGACCAGAAAAAAAATCTCACTCCTAGATATATGCCTGATCATAATGCACACCTTAAAACGAGATCCTCAGTGCCGAAAATAGGCTATTTCTCAATGCTACTGCTCAGCTTCCTGGTCAGGTCGTCCTGGACTGGATTGATATACGGAACGTAGAAGTCCCCATGACAACAGCACAACAGCTGAATGTTTAGCAGTGTGAAGAGAGATCTGTGTTTTTCTCTTCTGAAAAGGATTTCTTGGATTTATTTTGTAGTGATGGTGTACACTGGAGCTGGACTGTCAAAAAGAAAAAGGACAGAAGAGCAGAAGAAAGCTAAATGGGAGCGTGACAGTCACGTCCTCAAGACAGTGGGTGCAAGTGCTCATGGGAAACAGAGTCTTTATCCTATAAAAACACTAGCTTTTCTGGATAGTCCACACAGCCCCTTTAATTGTGCTGAAGTATTTTTTGGGGGAAGTTTTTTACTGCACTAAAATTTACATTGGATCAGTTTCTGAGTTAGAAAAGTGAAAAGCAGAAAGGACAAAAACTGATTGGCTGACATCCATCATTCAGTGATCAGGTGAGCTAACATAAAGGACAAGGACACACTGCTCATACTTTTACAGGATGGTCCTTCTTAGGTCAGTAATTCATCAGCTAAACAGGTTTGATAAAGCTGACACCTATTTTCAACCACAATCAGACAAACTGTGAACTACAACCTGATGTTCATCAGTGTTAGCCATCCTGTAAACAGAGCTGATCTCTCCACAGAGCAGGCCATGACTTGATGTAGGGCCTGCCACAAAGTGCAAACTGAAAACAAAGAGGAAGCATAAAAAATCAGGAACTTTAACCTAAATATGTGTTGTGTTAAATAAACCTTTTCCCACATTAATGTTCTTCTGTTAGTTAGACTTCAGCTATTAGCACAGGAAAATATCTTCTGACTATTTGGAAGTCATATCCCTCAGACATTTTTCAACCCCTCTCACTCCACAGACCTGAATTAAAAATAAGTAAAAAGTACTTTAAGTAAACTTTAATGAAGGTGCCCTTGTTGATGCTAGATTTGAGGACTGCTACTTCCTTTGGAGTAAGAAAGGGTCAGCAACAATACCAACATGTCCTGCAAGCTGAGCTTAGGGAGAATTATGACATTTTGTTTTCAAGAGTCCAGACAAGCGTTAAGGTTCACTTAAGGCGCGGTCACACTCACCAGCAAGCACGACTGCCAGTACAGCCTGCAGTCACATTACTCCAATATGAACCAGACTTTAGGCACACACACGGCCCGCCTACGTCACCATGAAGCGTCTGTTTACATGCAGCGTGGTCTCATCAGAGTCAGCATAATGAGACACAGCGAACAGGATTACAACTTTAGAGACTTTTTGGCTCATGTTAAGTTGTTCTGGTCCAACACAGCCCTATAACACCCCTTTATTGTTTAAAATAACTGTCGAGAGGAGCGGTCGCAGTGACCATGTCCGCATGCTCGTGCATAAAGTGTACCGCACCAAAGCACACTTCTCCAAAGCATGCCAAAGAGGAGAGGTGAACCGTGCTCAAGCACAAGACACAAGCACACAGCTCTGAAGATACAGTGGTATGTTGTACTTTTAAAGGACTAGCTTAAAAGCCTGATTTTGGGGTACTAGTATAATCTAGCAGTTACATCACAAGCCCTAAGAGTCTGCAGCCTACAAGTTGTTGCCTGGGGTTTTAGTCCAACCTGCAGCTCTTTACCTGCACGACACTCCTTTTACCCTGTTTTCCATTAAAGCCTGAAAAAAATCAGAAGAAAAGCCAAACTGGTGTGTGTAAGGGAGCATAGACAGGATAATTTAATTATCTGCTTGTCTTCCATATGGACAGAAAAATCTCAAAAGCTGTGGATAAATACATTACTGATAAATAACATTATATCCCAGATCAGAGTAGTCTTAGTGTTTAAAGTTGGTATTTACTGTTTTTGCCCCTTTACTGTTTTACCCTGTGGGATTACACAGGAAGAAAAAACACAAATACAAGTGTTTTTTTCCTCACATTTCCTGAAATGAAGTAGTTTTCTCAAAGTCCTTTCAACACTTTTTTACCTCATTAATTAATGAAGATGAGAGATCAAATGAGCAAAGAGGAGAAACATGCAATATATGGACAAGATAAACAGAAGTAAGAGTGATAATGTTAAGGCATAGAGAAAGAGACAGACAGTAATGACTTCAACAAAGGACTTGATGGTAAAAGCTCCATCATGAGCCACAAAACCTGCTGATTACCCATTAAAGGTCAGATCCACACTTGTGGTAAAGGTAGAATCATTTGTGCAGAGTAAGAGCACTGATTTGAACATTGTGCCTCATATTTCTGACTTTAAAATGTCCACATTTTCTCTGAAATTTAATCCCAGCAGCTATCACTGAGCAGCTCTGATGATTAAACTTCATTATCAATATTACTCTTTACCCTAAATATCCATATCATTCATATCCCTGTCATAAATATTTGCACACTCCCTCCATAAAGTTTAGTACAGTAAAGCAAACAGATACATGAACTTGAACAAACTGGAGACACTTTTTCTTACTTCAGGGTTTGGCCCTGAGCTATTTGGGTGTGCTTCCTGCTCTAAAGCTCTATCAACTTCCTCCTAAACCCGACACTCACTGGAAACATCTCCACCCTGAAACAAGGTCTGCATGACCCCATCTATTATAAAATGCTGCACTGAAATCGTTCAGATGGCAGACTGCAGTATCGAAGCAGCACCATTAATATAATCCAACACAGACAAGAATGTCAATAAGTGCTTCTCCGGATATTTGCAACATTTTATATAAATAAGTGATTATTTGCAAATAATAAAATTCAGCTTATATCCGTTTGATGAATCTTTGCATTTGCTAATCTAAACACCTGGTGTCTGGTTCGGCCTTCCTGTGCAAAATCCTCTGCACACAGGAAGTGATGGGCTTCACTTATTTGTTTGAAATCAACAGAAGAATAAGAAGAGCTGGGTAGTTAGCATCGGGGGGTAACAGCCATCACAACTCCTTAAGATTCGCTTTGAGAGATTTGCTAATGACGATGATTTGTATGGTTTACCAGTTTAAAATTAAAAAAAGGGCAGAAAATATGCAGAAGCCGTCACTTTGTTGAGTTAAAGATGGAAAATTAAGCACAAACAAACATCAATCTTAACATTTCAGCACTTTAATGTTCCAGAAATGAGTTATGTAAAGATATAGTGAGAGTATGAAAAAGTCTACATCAATTAAAGCACATGGAGGCTCATGAAGCTAAATCCAATGACTCTGTGAGTGTGGATGAGCACAGTTGAGCCTGACAGAAGAGCAGACTGTCACATATCTGTGCAAAGACTCAATAACAGAGTCTGTGTTGCTGCTGTCTGTCAAGCCTTTGAGAGGCAACAGTGAAGGTGGGGAGCATACATTCCTCACAGCAGCTCCATGCAGCTCAGCCAATTAGCAGCCGAGTGGTTTGTTTAAGTCCAAGTGATGATGAGATGTTGTGCTGGGAGGCAGCCCAGTTCATTAAGCACACTGTTGTCTGTGGTTTACTCAGCTTGCCGGCTTTAACAGCCTCTCAGTGCTTGTTTACCAGCCGCAAATATGACAGACTGTATGTCAATTTGACCGTCTGTTTGTGTGAGTGTGCATGTGTGGAGGTGATGGAGGAGGTGGTGAGTTTGTGTACTTGTGGGGGAGTGTCTGCATATTAAGGTACTGTATGTGCAGGAGGTGGACACAATAACACCTGTGCATTGTATGAAATTTAATATAAAACTTAAAATAACTTTAAAAAAATTTAAATCAGCACCTGTCCGACTGAGACGAGACAAAGTAATCATTTTAATTTTCTCAATTTAGCTCTGATGTTGGAGCTGACATGTAGTCTACTGAATTACACTTTATGGATTTCTAGGAAATATGAGGAATGATGTTAAAATAAGTTTGCAAAAGATGCATAAAAGATCATCTGCTGATTCAAACATGCCATTTAACATGTTATTTTAGGGATGCACAATATTGGATTTTTTGTCGATATCCAGTTATTTACAACTCATTTAGCCAATTATCGATACTGATTCAATATTTTTTTACTGCACACCTACTTGCAGAGATCATCAACTCTCTTCTGTATTGAAGGTAGCGTACAGTTTTATGGTGCATACTCTCACCACGTTTGTTATATAATCTTTATTTCTTGTGCAAAATGAGAAAAATTCTGAATAATCCAAACAGCATATTTATTTATGACAGTTGTTTTCAAACAAAATAATACAAAAACATAACTCTTACTTTAAATTTGGAGGATGCTCTCCCAGAGACAATCATAACAATCAAATTTAACCAGCTTCACAGGTGACAGTAAGTAATCATGACTTCTGTTCACGGGTAACATGAAAAGTGACACTGCACAGAACATGTGACTACGCAATCTGCACTGAGCGGCGAAAAAAAAAAAAAAAAACACAAATAGAAATATGTGCAGCTTCAGTCCCTGATCAGAAAATAAACAGATAAATGGGCTCTGTCTGCACTGCACAAAGTGCTACAAACAATATGTATACAGAAAGGTGATGTGAAAACAATCAAAATAAATAAATATCATTTTTATTTTATTGTTTTTTATATCAGTGAATATTGGCATGTTGGTCGATTTCTCATATTTCATTTCTAAGCCAATATCGCCGATACTGATAACATGCTGATAATATCGTGCATCCCTTATTATTTTCTCCATATGCTGTTCTTTGTTCTTTGTTGAGGAGACTTTGGAACTGAAAATAAGATGCAGCAGTAACTGGATTCTCTTCAGTTGGATAGCTTCACTTTCACTTAGGACACAAAGTGTAATACAGTTTGCTTGCCATCATATTAACAGTTTTAACAGTAGGGGGATGAACAACTTGAGCTGTTATTCATATAATAAATCTGAAGCATATAAAACGTCCAATGTGAAGTTTTATCAGTGTTCAAGAGGACCCACCACCATATAATCATATGTATTCATGACGGACATATCAATGCTTTCAATAATGACTCTTAATCATTGTGATTAATGGGTCTTTTCACTACTTGGGCTAATATTAGTCCAATAGCAGCAGTTAAAGTGCAATTATACCTCTCTTACCCTCTTTGTTTTCTTACTCAACACAGGGTATCAACCAAGCCAAACAAGCTACACTATAAGACCAGAGGATGTTGACCTAATAAGATCCAGGCCCATCCTAAGCTTACTGATAAAACAGAGCCAGAAATACCCACTTTCCTTCCTGCAACACTCATACTTTTACCCCAAGTGACCACACGAAGCGAGTATGAATTATGGAGAGGAAAGAGAAAGTTCTTTTCCATTTGTCAGCTCTACATTTTTTAAACAGCCGTTCATTCAAGATGTCACAGCTGCATTTGTCTTACTTGGTGCATTAAGGGTTATGGCTTTGTGACTGTGCATGTGTGTGTGTGTGTGTGTGTGTGTGTGTGTGAGAGAGAGAGAGAGAGAGAGAGAGAGAGAGAGAGAGAGAGAGAGAGAGAGAGAGAGAGAGAGAGAGAGCAACACTTAAGATAGTAATGCAGTGGGTGATGACAGATCACTTCATTCATGCACGGCGAGGGCAATTACTTCAACCATGACAGATTGCCTCAGCAGAACTGAGTTTAGCATAATACCCCCCCCCCCCCCTCACACCCCCTTACGCTCTCTCTTTTTACCCCCAGTTCAATAGTGAATCTTATGGTTTTCCCAGCTAATGACTTCCTCCTCACTCTTTTACCAATGTGTGTGCGTGTGTGTGTGTGTGTGTGTGTGTGTGTGTGTGTGAATGTGTGTGTGTGTGTGTGTGTGTGTGTGTGTGTGTGTGTTTATAAGCAGGGGGTGACAGTACCATCTGTCTGGCTGCTGTAGCCCTTGCCCCTGCCCAGCTGGTGGGCACTGAGTAATAGGAGAGGACTTCCTCATCTCAGCCCCCTGAGAGACACACATTAGTATGCAACACCTACTGTCAGAGTAAGCCAGAGAATAAGCGACCGAGACGGATACAGAGGGGTTTTTTTTATTATTATTTCAGTTTCAGCACGATAACCTGAGCAACTCCAGTGTGTCCAATGAGGAAAGTCGATGCTCTGTCTTAAAAATGAGCAGCAATGCCTTTGTGTGCAAGTCTATGAGTCTGAGTTTAAGAAATGTAAACAAACATAAACTAAATCATCATATTTCATATTGAAATGTAAAACAAGTGGTTGAGAAATAATGATAATAAAAAGTTGTGTGTTACAAGTTTCAGGATAACGTGAGATATTAAATTTCATGTGAACCATACACATCTCATGAATGCTGCTGATCACATGACCTAAATACCAAATCACTTCCCCATTCGTCCAACCTGCAATAAGAATGTAAGGACAAAGATACGGTTTTGTTATTATCTTAATGTAGATGCAAAATAACCACCCACAAGTGATAATCATGAATAATTTATTCAGCATAATAAGATATTTTTAGAAATGATCTTCATTTCCATCAGCTTCTGTTTTTACTCTTGTGGGGAAATCTTTCACACAATCGTTACATCAGACTTTTTTTTAAACACATAAATATACATTAGGAAAGAGGAAAATAGGCACTTTGAAGCTCCAGGACTCAGACTCAGCTTTGACTGGGGCAGTGAGTGGACTTGTTCTCAGACTCGAGCTCTGTCTGCTGCTTCAGGACTTTGACGATGGAGGAGACTGATACTCATTTATTAATGTAATCATGATTTTTTTTATTGCTATTCTTAGTTTTTTAATGAAGGCCCTTTTTATTCATTCAGTTTTGAGCAAGAGACATGAGATCATCTTCATGCATTTTTACATGCTGTCTTGTTCAGCAACAGTTATTGCCAGGTTGTTGAAAAAAGTCCTACAAATTCATCTGACCTCTATCCTGGATGCTCATATACCCCTTTTCCACCAGTGCTTGTTCACTGCTAGTGCTTAGTTGGCTCTGATCACATTCTACCTAAGATCCAATTTGGTTTTCTATCTGCAAGAAGCTAAATTGGACCCACGTCATTTTGTCAGCGTTAATTGTCAGAACGTCACTGCATATGCAGCCCTTCCTTGTGGTGGTTGTGACATTATTTTTCCTTACTGTCTGCTACACAGAGTGTGCTCATCTATGTGTGTGTGCATGTGTTTGCATGTCTGTGAAAGCATAAGGGTGAAACTCTGCTGTGTGCGATACAGAGAGCAGAGGAGAAATGTGAACATACGACCAGAAGGTAGAAATGACATCCCATCGTGTAAATAAGATAACAAAAGGCTATTTAGTTTGTTCAGTAAAATAACAAGATATAGAACTGATCTACAAGAGAGGCAATACATTGCTGCTTCAATTCCGCCTCCATTTCAAGTTTTGAATAAAGAAAGTCCAACAAAACAACAACAGACAACTTGCTCGGCAGCTTTCTTTTTTAGCCATCCTATTTGTCAGTAATGGGAACTTGACTCGCGCTCAAACTCAACAAGGACTCGGACATGAACACTGAGGATTTTATATTATTTCAGACTTGAGGCTTGTCGACTTACAACTGATTCTATGCATGTTGTCAGACGACTTGACTAAATGAGCAAAGATTAAAAAAATATCAAACTGATTATCAATTAAAGTCAATCTAGAGACGATATAACAACTGAATCTTGGTTGCTTTTTAGTCCTTTATGATACTGCGGCAGTGAAAACATTTGGAGAGGAGTCTAATACTAAGAATTATAAACAGATCTACTTTGTCACAAAGTGCTCTTAAAAAACTTATCTGCACGTTTCAATGGTTTCCTTCCTACACTGGCTTAAGCAGTACAATCTGCATCTTCAGCATGAGACCCGTTGATGCCTTTTATCAGCGATACTGGTGGTCGGGGTCAGATACCAACAATTTAAACTGTAACCAAAAAGACTTCAAAAAGCAAAATCATTCAGAGAAAAATGCAATCAGCAATTTTGTTAATATAACCTGATGACATCATCAGGGGGCTTAGCAAGGGGCTTGATGTTGGGCCAGTGTTGATGTCCTTTATTTTTAACATTTCCTACCAAAGCTTGAACACACTTACATGTTCATGCCTCCAGTTTTCTTATCATAAGGTTATCATTTAGGATCTACAAAGGATCTATTATTTAGGATCTACATAAAATATTAATGTATTAATTATTTATTTAATTAACCAATGATGTTATGTTTATGTTTTATTTAAGTCTCAGCGGAGCTGAAAGTCTCAGTCAAAGCAGCTCCTCTTCTGAAACCAAAAGGTGTTGAAATAAAATGTGTTCACTTGTCATTTGACAGGAGCCATCCTGAATTCAGCTCCTCCAACATGGCTGATTAATGATGTTTCTTTATCTCCTTGCTGGCTTCAGGCACTGGGTTGGATCCACAGTGAGCTGGCCCACAGTGTGTGATACCGTCCCATTCTGAGGCAAAACACACTCTCTCACTGAATCCTGCTCTCTGTTTCTCTTTTTGTAACCCACACTCTGTCCAGCTCTCTCTCTCTCTCTCTCTCTCTCTCTCTCTCTCTCTCTCTCTCTCTCTCTCTCTCTCTCTCCACCATCCTTTTTTGTCTGGGTATCTCTTTCCTCCCCCTCTCTCAAACCCTCCTCTCCCCGTCTCTGTTTCTTTCTCCTTTCAAGCGTAGAATCATTTAATTATCGCCTATAGCTTTTTGGCAGGCTGTTGAATGCCTACCTCTCAAAGCCTAGAGGAAACAATTTAGCCTAGAATATCCCACACACACACACACACACACACACACACACACACACACACACACACACACACACACACACACACACACACACACTGAGCGCACACTGCGCACATGTACTGTCACCCACACACACTTCAAGGGGAGGATTTATTACAGCAAGTCCACCCACAGTTCACAGAAATCTCTCGCCTTTTTCAGCATGAAAAAAATAATATTGGAGGAAAATAATAGCCTGGGCCTTGCACTACTTCTTGCACTTTTTTTTGCACCAGTCCTAAACTTTTTAAGGACTCTGTTTGAGTCAACAGTTTGTGTGTGTTCAGAGCTGCTGCCTGTGTGAGGTAATGATTAAATGTTGTAAAGCGTTTAGAGCATTTACCTTCACATTATAGGAGCAGTGGGGGGTTATTCAGTCAGGACTCTGGCCTGCTTGTGTTTGTGTGTGAACTGGTCCACTATGCAATGAAGGAACACATCCCTATAGAGCTGCTGAAGGTGAACAAAACACACCAAAGCAAAAAAAGGAGGGAAGACAGGAGAAGCGAGTAAAACAAGTAGGAACCATTGAGAGGAGATTAATGGCCCATCTCATATTGTCAGTATTGTTATTGTGTTAGGGGCTCCAGAGGGAGGGAAACCCTTTAAAATGATGTCTGCAAAGAAAAAGATCACTAAAAATGAAGACAAGGCAAAGAGGGGGATGAAAGGCGAGGACTGTAAATTTTCGACAGAGCCCTCAGTTCATTACAGGGTGATCAGAGACGAGGCAGGGCCACACAAAGGGCCTCAGTGTTATAAGCCAGCTACGTCAGTGTTACATCGGGGTCAGCCCTTTAACTCAGGGGCAATGAATAACTGAGCTTTCAGCTGGGACAATGGTAGGCCAGCTTTCCCCAGCTCCGGGTAGGACCTGCCTATTGTTGAAAAGTTGAACCGGGGAAGTCACCAATCTGTAGGAATGCTGAGAAGTTAAAAGACAAGACGGACGAGTGGAGGAAAGAGCTGCATCGACTAAATGTGTGTGTGTGTGTGTGTGTGTGTGTGTGTGTGTGTGTGTGTGTGTGTGTGTGTGTGTGTGTGTGTGTGTGTGTGTGTGTGTGTGTGTGTGTGTGTGTGTGCAGACCTGAAGGTCAAGAGTACTCTGTCATCACCATGCCATTAAAGATAAAGTATGCAGTGCAAACGGGGCAACGAGAAGTCAGAGGTCTGTATGTGTGTGCCTCAGATTCTTTTGCAGGTAACTGCTCCAAGTTTCTCTGGACCCAGAAAAACTCCAAACCTCATAAATGAGTCAGTGCTCAGAGTGTCCACTCTTTCAGAAATGGATGTGTCCAGAAGGATGTGTCACAACCTTTTGAGGTGTGACACAATCACAATTATAAATCTGGTTTATGATTGTGACACAGTGGAGGTGTTATTTTAAATGTACTTTTTCTGTAAGATTTATACAGTAAGGCTTGCTTCAATTTTAGGCCAGATTTAGGGGGGGGGGGGGGGGGACCTGTTTTCAGGGCTCATTGTAACTAATTAATTGTGGAAATAATCCTTAGATGTGTGGTGTCAATATGAGTATTTTACTGCTCCCAACCCAACTTGAGCCTCTCTGATCAGGAATCATAAATGTTATATATTTGTCTCTTAGTTGAACTGCCTCAAATAGAAAAACTTCACTAACCAATGAGAGGAGCAGGCTGACAAGTGTTTTCAGCCAGATGTTACAGCTCATGAGCATATTAATGAGCTATTGTTAATCTTAATATACTTTTTTGTCTTTAACCAAAACGACTGGATGTGACCAACTTATTTACAGTCTTGTTGAGTGTCTAAAGGAGTATAGACTTGCATTTACAGCTAAGATGTATATCAATGGTTGTCTTCAATAAAACAAATGTTTGACAGGGGGAAGAAGTTTTTTTTGTTTGTTTTGTCTGTTTTTTGTAAGTGTACTGAATTTGTCGGCTTTGGGTGTGGGTGGTTTACCTGAGCATTATCTTACATTATGTTATTTAAAGCTATTTTTAAATGTTTGATCTCAATAATAATAATAATAATAATAATAATAATAATAATAATAATAATAATAATAATAATAATAATAATAATAAACTTGTAAAGCAAAAAAGAAAAACACTGAATGAAGGAATGAAAGTTTTTAGCAGTCTTTAGAGTAAACTGACATGATAATATCCAAGTATAGTACACCTTATGAAGGATTTCAGGGGATCTTTCTGTAGCTTATTAACCTTCTTTGGGGAACAACAGAATTTGCTTCGCCTTTTATTGTTTTTAATTAGGCTTCATCAGCAGGCTTTCTTTAAAATACGTTTCACACTTCAGAGTTCATCTCCCGTCTTTCACCAAATCAACTAATGGAGTGTGTAAATAAGATTAAGTATTCAGTATATTATACTGTACATGAATGAGTAAAATGCTAAACAAGAAGTGACTTCCCGATTTTGTTTTTGAATAGCATTGGACAAACCTAAATTTAAAACAGAAATTTTAATGGAAAGTGGTTTTGTTGTGAAACACGCTTCTTTCCGGGCTGACAATGGAAGTTGAGGTCTGCAGATTAGAGGCTTGAGAGAGGAGACTCGATTGTAATAGTCTGATCTTATGCTGGTTTGATTTCTTAGAGTGCGGTCACACTGGCAATTAGTGCCCAAGCACACTCCAGCCCTTGAGACCAGTTTGTTTGGCCGGTGTGACTGCACACTTTGGAGAGGCGTGCTTCAGCACGGTGCACTTCATGGACAAGCACTCTGACACTCTTCTCAACAGTTATTTTAAACAATAATGGTTTCAAACAATGATTGTTAGAGGGCTGTGTCAAACCAAAACAACTTAACATGAACCAAAAAATTCACTAAAGTTGTAATCCTGTTCTCTCTCTCTCCTCTCACTGTACTGACTCTGATGAGACCGAGCTCCATGTAAACAGACGCTTCATGGTGACATAGGCGGGCTGTATGTGCCTAAAGTCTGATTCATGTTGGAGTAGTGGGACCGTGGGCCATATTGATGGCTGAAATACACCAGATGCGTCTCCAGTCCGTTTCCGCTCCGTCACAGCACCGGATCAGACAGGTTTCCATTCAAGTCAATGTGTCGACTTACATTTGATCTGTTCTATTGCAATCCAGCTGCGTGACTGGTCTTGCATTTCGCAGCTTATCCGCAGCCATCCTATTTTTTTCTGAATGCCGGAGCTGTAATGTGTCAATTCAGAGTAGAGAAGATTGTCACGGGGTTCTCTTCCCAGACTCGAAAAAAAAATGTGGAAAACACAGAAACTGAGTTTGGTGTTGATTAATTTGGCTGCCGGCCTCCCCAGTGCAGAGAAAACTATTTACAAATTAACATGTCAGTGTAGTCTGAATTCCACATTAATCCATAGATCCGCATGACAAAGGGGCAAAAAACAAACAAACAAACAAACAAAAAACAATGCAGTTCAGTAATTAAAAGAACAGAGATGTTACCTGCTGAGTAACCTGGCTCAACTGCCCAGAGAGCTCAAAATGGCCCTCTTTTAAAAGATTTAGCCCCTCCAACTGGGCATTAGACATTACATAGATTTTACAAAACTGCTACAATCTTGTATTCAGACCTTCTTAACCTAGAAATCCTTAAATGCATTCCAGTGAATAATTTAAACATTTATACTTGCATTTTCTCTACCTCAAACAAGCACTGAAACAATTTAAAACAAACAAAAACATTAAATACATTTGGTCACATAGCCACTTTTGGCTGCGTATTTACGGACACGACCTCGGACGGGTAAGTAAACCAGACAATGAATGTTGGTTCAAATGATGTTAGAGCTCAAAGTGTGCACCCTTAAAACTCTGAACAGAGAGGGAAGGAGGGATGCTGGCATGTTGACCGGGTGAATGAATTCTGTTAGGAACGGGAAAAGTTTTGTGTGTGTGTGTGTGTGTGTGTGTGTGTGTGTGTGTGTGTGTGTGTGTGTGTGTGTGTGTGTGTGAAGAAAAAGAAACAACCACTAAAACTATTGTTTATATTCATTAATGAAAGTAAATAACTATTTTTTCAATTAGAAATAATAATGTGCTTTAATTTTTCTCTGCTTTGTTGTAAAATAGTACATATGAATGATTATATTTGAGCATTAAATATATAATTTTGATTAAAGAGCTTGCACATTCTGTCGGAATAACCATCACAGAGACATAAAAAATATTTAGGTAATCATCAATATACTGATAATTTAGGGCATCAGTGGTAAACAACTGACACTGGAAGGTGATTTTAAAAATTGTGAGGCAATGTAACATTCATGTCTTCATGTATTTACATATATTCAGTTACAGTAAAATAATTCATTCAGATTTATTTTAAGTGGTTGAATATATTATATGACTGTCTCCATCGTCTATATTTAATCAGTTTTCTAAAAGTGCAACAATGAAAAACAATTACACTTTAAAAAATAACATAAACTAAAGTTGGAGATGACTTACTTTTATTTCTGTAAATCAGCTCCCTGGATATTGTTGGTCTTGCTGGAAGGACTGTTCATGACTCCCTTCTCTGATCCTGGGGTCTGGTTGTAGTTTGAGGATTCTCCTCCCCTCTCTTTTCACTTTGCACCTCAGGGTTCTCCTATTTGGTGTGTTATTAGACTTTGTATAAGTTTGTGTTGCCATAGAACATTTTTTGTTCTCTGAAAACCTCACAGCTTGCAGTATTTTGGTATTCACTTGTAAAATACCACCAAAGATGATTCTCTTAACCATTATGCAGCCGGTAGTGTATGTCTGAGTGACGTGACTGAACACCTACACTCACCCCTAAATCACACATACTCTGTGCGCGCCACAGTCCGTCAGCGCTGTGGTTTTTGGTGCATGCCAATTCACACAGGATCTGTCTCTGAAGCGCAGCGCACTCCATAGCAGCTGGATAAGCGAGATCACAGGAGAACCACACATTCTCGCAAGAATCACACCCATGACAACATACTTGCAATATAATTAATTAGTATGTTAAACTCACCTGGCTCTCCCAGAGCTTCATCAACTTCAGTCCATCCCTTTTAGTTTCTGTTGGTGTCCTTAAATAAAGGATGTGTTGTGTCATATATAATTATAAGGTTTTCCACCTCCAAGATAAATTTTTCCTCATCCATGGTGTTGGATTTCCTCTGGGTCCGACCAGCTAATGCCTGGCCCCATGCCAGTGATGTAGTTTGGATAAATAAGGATGAGATTTACGATGGGCAGACAGAGCATGTTGCTTTACTTTGAAATGACCAGATACTCTGATCGTTTTTCATGTCTGTTTTCCAATTTGGAACGATCTGCTCTGTGGCTGTTGATGCGTTTCTGCAAGGTACTCCGACAAAAAAAATAGACTTACATTGTGACAGCCGCTAGCAGCTAGTGCTAAATATATCCGGCTACTAAACTATGCTACAAACTTATTGTACAAAGTTTTCTTGTTGTTACGTTTCAAACAACAGTGCTGTGAAACTATTAATGAATACATTAACTCATCACTTTGTATCTGGTAAAAAGATGTCTAGAACAATGAAAAGCAGTGTTAAAAAGATCTGGTCAGCATTCATTTGCTTTAAAACAAACACACCTTGGTTAGAGTGTGGAGAGCAAGTTCTCATGGGAAGTGGAGTCTTTAACACTAGCACTAAAACTAGCTTTTCCAGATAGCCCTCACAGCCCCTTTAATTTTTTTTTTCTTATCAGAGAATAAAACTTTTTTCAATGAACATTCAGTGTCAGGTGCTAATGGCAAGTGTCACAGTAGGAGACATTTCACATGATATCATTGATGATGTTTGAAGACAGAAAGATCACATATCATCTAAAAGGCACCAAAAGGTTCTAAACTACACATTGGATGGATATATTAATCAATTAACTGTTGAGAAGATCAATAAAAAGCTTCAGTTACAAGACAAAACTTACAGGTCCCAGTGATAAACCTTATCTTGTTACCATCAACATCTCAGTTAACAAGATAGAGGATCAGCATCGGTCATAAGGAAATTTTAACATCCTTTTAACCACCTTGACCAGAAGTGTCTATGTTTATTTATTGCTACAGTATTTACATTAAATCATTCAGCAGAACATTTGTCAACCTTTGTTATCTGGGCTATTACAGAAGAGCTAATGAAACTAAGCTTCAGAAGCTAACGTTAGTTTAACTAGAGCCCTTTGGACAACAGCTAACAATGATGAACGATCGCCAAAGAACAAAAACTAGAACAAAACAGGCCAATGAACTCCAGCAAACAAAGTGACATGACAAACAACTCAGCTAGGAGCTAACGTTAGGCTTACATTAGCTAACATTAGAGAAAATCCCAACTGTCCGTCAGACTGCTGTGGCGGTTCTAGTATTGAAGATAATTTTATATTTCTTACTAGTAAAGTGACAATATGTTGCCTAAAATACGATGGTGACTTACCTTAAAACAGACATCAACATCCTTGTTAATTTTATTCACGTTGAGTTGATGTTGTGGTCTACTGCACAACTTTATCCAAAGAAGACACTGTTCTCAGTTGAGATGTGGCTTAAGAAAGGGTAAAAAATACACTCCATCGCCCATCGTCTCAGGATACCTTGTGTCAGAGTTGCATGTACCCCATGAACACCATGACCATTTTCAGGCTTAAAATCCCACAAAAAAAAAAAAAAAAAAAAAAAAAAAACTCATTAAACCAAACAAAACTGAATCCCTGCAAGATTTCCTAGGGTTTCTGGTTAGAGAATGTCCGAATGTATAGGATTAATTTTCACACTCTGATTGGCTCATCACGCTTAGGGCAGAACTAAGCCATAGGTCAATTTTGTGGCTGAAAGAAGACGAAGTCTCTGAAGAAATTTTTGTTGTTGTTGTTGTTGATGTTGAAGCTCTTCTCTCGCACATACCGTCTGATGTTTATTGTGCTGCAGTCGGCACCAGTAACCGCCTTAGTTTTAGTTAAGGATCATCCTGTGTCTTGAGGGACAGCCAATCAGATCCTCCAGCTCAGTGCTGGTGAAAATTTTTGGGTCTACCCCTTGAGTTTTTTGTTCCATAACCCTCAGGATCTTTGAAGAAATTTAAAATGACTGTCTTACTGCGTCTAACCTCAGCAACAATGGCTCATTGCAAGAGGCTTAGCTAATGCAGCTCAACAATCCGACCAATGAGAGAAAGCGTTTGCCTTTGCCTTCGGGACAGTGATGGTTTGAATACCTGACAGAAAATGACATTAAAGCCACATTTTTGTGCAGATATTAGCTTTTGAAGACCGTGGTTTTAAACTTTTGATCTACTGATTAACAGCCTATTTCAGTGTAATTGATGTTTTCAATAAATTTCTTACTTCTTTTAATTTAATCTTATTTTTTCTCTCACACTTATTTCTTATTTTTGCATTTTGAAACTCTGAAAACAGTGATTTTATGAATAAATCTTTGCCTTAGTTTCAACACTAGGATCTATCAATACAAATTTTGTAAACAGCTGCCATAAAGTAATTTTCTGGTTTAACACCAGCTTTATAAAAGGCCTCAGTTGCTCTTTCTCACACAGTGTCAGCGATGCTCTGCCCTGCAGTTATATAGCGCTCTGTATTAAGTTGTGGATTGTTGTTGGGCCCAAAGGGCCACTTTTGGACTTCTTTGTCTGATAATGTTGTTGATATGCACATGAACTAAATCCAACACTTTGAGACATTCTGTAATTGTGACTCTTGTTTTTTTTTTTTTCCAATGTCACTAGTTTCATTAAAACTAAACCACGGTGTGTGTGTTGTCTGATAAAGTTATCTGTCCGGGCTGAAGGCGTTGAAAACTGCTTTAATTAAATAAACAAAGAGACCTGTCACCGTTCAGCTTCTTTTACGCCTGCTCAGCAGAGACTCTGCCAGTCCATGTGGTGCTCACTCTCCACTGATGGACACCTGCCTACTGTTAATTAGCTGTCATTCACAGGATGGTATTTACAGTTCAGCAGCGGCTGTCCAACATAATCCCACACACACATGAACTTAGATGCAATAAATAAAAAAAGGTCGTTTTGTACAAAAAAATCCCCTGATTGATTGACTGCACACTCCGGTTTTACCTCTGAACACAATTCAATCCAGTGTCTTAAAGCACTTTTAATTATTTATTTTTTTCCAACAGCTGTGCGATCATTTAATTTGTTTCCTATGCAAATCAAATCATGTGTGGGATCCTACCTGAAATACAACACCTCCAACATTTGACGGACAGGTGAATGCCGAACACACAATTACCACACCTTCACTGGCAGAGGAGGAAAAAATGATTTCTGAAGCTGTGTATCACTGAATGCACACACACACACACACACACACACACACACACACACACACACACACACACACACACACACACACATAAAGCAGCTGTCTGAGGCAGGCAGGGTCAAACGATGGTTAATTAGTCCCGTCACCTGCTCGGGTCATCACACTTTCAGCTCTGCTCGGCTGAATAATAATCCTGCAATATTAACACTGTCACGTCGACTGGGGTGATGGAGTGAACCTGTTGTTGATATAATACATTACATCCCGCTGTCTTACTCCTCTAACACACACACACACACACACACACACACACACACACACACACACACACACACACACTCTCACACACACACACACACACACCCTCTTGCTTCCCCTGCCTACTGAAGGGCCAGCAGTAACTGTCACTTTTCACTAATGACTGCCACAGCGATGTGTGTGACAGGTCTCCTCTCTGTCTGTATCCTCACAGCTGTGTTGAATGTGATTCCTCAGCCTCTCCCTTCCTATCTGTTGCTGCTCTCTATAATTTATATCAAATGTGAAACACGATCGTGCTGGACTGTCAAACCGTGAACCAGTTTGAAATTTACTCTCTGAAATGTGTCTCATTAGCTCGATGTGTCTGCAATTTTCTAGCAGCAGGAGTTAATGATGTATTGAGACTATGCACAGGTTAAGAAAGGGTAGATTTCAGCATCAAAGCGTGTGCCAGGAGGCTGTTTAGTGTTTGTTTCTCAGAGTCTCTCTGTATGGAAAACAGACAGGTGCTTCACGGAAGCACGGTAAAGTAAAAATGATTCCCCATCTGTTGGTTCCACAGAGAGACAAGGGGACTGTCTTATCTGAGACGGAGCGCATCTTCCTGCTCTGGGAACCTTTTAATGGGGCAGAAAAGCTGCCTTCCGCCCCCGAAAATGAACCTTGGAATTCCTATTTCCAACAGCCTGTGACCACACATCTTTACAGAGCACTTTCCCCATTTTCACCTGCTATTTTTAAATTTGTCATATGTCATTAATTTCATTGGATTTTCTTTTAAATTTTAAAATTTTTCATTTAAAAATTAATTTCAATGCAGGAAAATATCAGAACTGTTCTAGGAGATTTCTCAGACCTGAGCTGGTGTACAAAGACGCGAGGGGATAGAGGGCTGGATAAACGCCAGCCAAGCCTCATTAGCTTCTTGCTGCTTTTCTGGAAAGACAGGCAGAGTGAAACAGGAGGGGGTAGGAAAAGGGGGAGGTTAGATAAGCAGAGGGGAGTTGAAAGACTGAGAGGAGGCAGAAGGAGAGGAGAACCAGGTTCATGAGGGGCGCCAGCAAAGCAGAGCCTCAGACACTGACCTGTTGGATTAAGACTATTAGAAACCCATCTGGGGCTGCTTGACCACTTCACTGGCGGATCCTCCCCCCAGCAGCCGCTCAGCTGACCCACATTGACACAATTTACCCTGGGGACACACACAGACTAACACACACATTTACTGTCTCTGTGGGAAAAGAAGAAATACTTCACGTCAGTCCTGAAATGCTGCGTGTGGCTTTCTTGACAGATGGGGTGATGATGCATGAGTCAAAAATAGAAGAGTATAATATCCCATAAAGAGATCTTATACATTATAATCCTGCAAATCCCGGTCAATTAAACTCACTTTGGCTGCATTTATACATGATTATCCTATGAATCAGACATTTCCACTTTGTTATGTGTGTTTGTGTGTGTGTGTGTGTGTGTGTGTGTGTGTGTGTGTGTGTGTGTGTGTGTGTGTGTGTGTGTGTGTGTGTGTGTGTGTGTTTGTCAAATGACACAAACACATATTACAGGTGAGAACATGATTTACCAGCTTATTCAAAACTTTTTGTTACTCACACATGACTTATTTCTAATCATTCAACTGTGCGTATTTAAAAAAGTAAGAGTGAAACATGAAGTTATTGTCTGATGAAGTTTAAAGTGTTTGGTGGAAAGTCAAAAGCGGTTAAAAAAACAGAGTTAACTGTTAACAAAGAGGGAAATTTGTTTAATTTACCACTGCAGATGGATTGTGATCACTGAATGTAATTGTAATAGAAATGTTTCTATTGGTTGAGTGTCCATGGAGTTTTGTGTTTGAAGGCTTGTATGACCAAAGAAGGCCCTTCAAATCAAGAGATATAACTGAAGGAGGAACCTGAAGTCACCCCGAGATTTCACTCGACAACATAAATAGTTAAGAACTTTGATTTTATATGAAAGCCCTATGAATGGGCATACGTCCATGCATTTCATTGACAGTTTCTGTGAAGACGAGAGTCTTTAGGGACTTATTAATGCATCCTCATAAATGGGCATTACAGTAATCCAACCTAAGGCTAATGAAAGCATGGACTAGTTTTTCTGCATCGCTCTGAGACATGATAAATCTGATTGTTTATTGTTGGGATAAAAAAAAACTGTCCATGAAACTTGTTGGAAGTTGGAGTTAAAGTACAAGTCATGTATGTTTCTGGTTTTGTACGCTGACCGATATAACTGAGTGTCATCTGCATAACAGTGATAATTTATAGAGTGCTTGATCATAGGAAGCATATAAGATGAAAAGATTTGGTCCAAGCACTGAGCCTTGTGGGACTCCATAACCAATCCTGATGTAAACAGAAGACTTAACATGAACAAACTGAAATAAAACAAAGTTAGATGAAGATCAGCTCTACTTTCATTTGCTTCAAAACAATCAATGGGATTCATGGGAAATGAAGTCTTTATCCCAGAGAAACACTAGCTTTTCCAAATAGTCTCCACAGCCCCTTTAAACAAAAACTGTTTGGTCCTTAAAGATTCAAGCTCAAAATATTTTAAGGTTTCCACTCTGTCATTTCCATTTCAAACTTAAAACAATTGAAAAGAAACAAAACAGGGAAATAACATATTTTTGATACTTTCATGTTAGTTGTTAAAGTATGAAAAATGTTGTTGAAAATGATATTGACCACATCTGCAAACACATTCGACGACAGCCATGCAAAATTTATCATTGCACTTTGGTCAGTATTTTGTCCCAATTACATAATTTTCTTCCCCTGTCTTCAAAGTTTATATGGTTTAATTATCACAGACTCACTCACTGTTTGGGTGATACCACTGGTTGCTCAACAAAAACATGTTTACTTAAATCAGTCAAAGATAGAAGTTTGAGTAGTTACAAAGGTTTGTTTGACAGAGCCTTTGAGAAACTTTCGGTGACATCCGTTTTTTTGGGAGCTTGTGGAAAAAGTGTTTCATCTCTTCTTTATTCTGATTTGGTTCTATTCATGTGTAACGATTATGCTGTGGGAATAGTTCTTGTAATTGAAAATGAAGACAGGGGCTGTTTGGTAGATTTTAGGCGGCAGTGGTCACAAGATTGGAAAATATGAAAGTTGTTGATTTTGTCTCTGATAGTTTTGTTTATAATTTATTAGGATTGATGCCAGTCTGGTCAGTCCTAACCACTCAAACTCATTCATCACATGAGCTTTGAGTAAAAGTTTTGAAATTTTAACACTCTTTTATTTTTCTATTTTTTTTTTTTTTGTCAATCTTTGTTTTTCAGAAGTGTCACAAATCCCATATGGACTCATAGTCATCACAACTTTTCTTTGTTCATTCTTTCTTCCAACAAACATCTCATTAGCCCATTTTGCATCGCTAAAGATCTATCCCTTTCTGCAAACTTTTGTGGGTGGTTTCTTTGGTTCGAGTTCATCCTTGGCAGCTGGAAAAGACTTCTACCAGCTTCACTTTCCAAGCCGTGAAGAGCCTCACTACATGAGATTATGAGCTGTGGGGCTCAACGCAGACAGACGTGCTCCCAGCTGAATCACCGCACATCAAACCCTTCAATCACTCACTATTTACTGGGCTAAGCACAGATGAGAGGGCTACCCGCAGCCTCATGCACACACATTTGTGTACACACAAACCTGCTGCATCAACGCTCATCCTCAGCACAGCAAAATTTGGGATGCTGAGATACACTAACACCCACAGAAAGCATATCCACACACATTATTACATCAAATGAGCTGCTTTTTAAAAATGCACCATACCTGAAAAAATTTAAATGCAAAAAAAAGAAATATTTTTCAGGTTAGAAATTCTTCTTTTTTTTTCTTTTTGGAAATACATAACCTTTGTGTGTGTGTGTGTGTGTGTGTGTGTGTGTGTGTGTGTGTGTGTGTGTGTGTGTGTCCTTGTGGTGTCATGACAGGGATGAGGTAATTAGAGATATCTATCCAGAAAATCATGTGCATGCAGATCATTACTAACCCTCCCTCTCCCCCTTCCTCTCCTGTCTCCTCTCCTCTCATCTCGGCCTCTCTCTGGGGTGCTTCCTTTCCCAGCTCTCTTAAGTGTTTTAACGTGTTAATAATCATTAGGCACTGTGCAGTCAAGTGGGAGAGGAACGGGTGGTTGTGTTGGTGGTGGTGGTGGTGGTGGGGGGTAGGGGCGGGTAATGATTGGCTGACCTTTGACCTGTGACCCCAGACCCCCCCTCCTCCCAGCTCTCCCTCTGTGTTGAGTGGCTGGCCTCTCATCTTGGGGGTCCATCAGGGACCTATTAAGGGCTGTCTCACACTCCGCCACCTCACTTAACTCTGCCTTGTCAATATGCTGCAGCATGTGTGTGAGGGATGGAGAGACAGAGAGTTTGTGTTTATATTCACCTCCCTGTCTCGGAAGCCAGTCTCCCCCCTCTCCCTCCCTCCCTCCCTACTCTCTCTGTCGATCACTCTTATTTTTTTTATTTTTTTGCCTCATTTCTCCCTCTCTCTCTCTCTGTATTTCTCTGTGGCTCTCTCTGTCTCTCCCTCCCTCCCTTCGTCCCTCTCACTGCGTCTGTCTTTGGAGATGCTAATTCTTGGTCCAGGGAGACTAGATGAAACAGAGCTGAGTTTCTCTCATTAGCTGACACAGATGCCGAGGCGTGTGGACCTGAATAACAACACTCTGGCAGGCTGCTGCCTCCTCTTCCCTTCCACATGCTCTGTTGAAGATCTCACATTCCAGCCATATTCCCCACAAAGCTCAGTCAGTGTGTGTGTGTGTGTGTGTGTGTGTGTGTGTGTGTGTGTGTGTGTGTGTGTGTGTGTGTACAAGTGCAAGTCTGTTTGTGTATCTATTGCAAGTTTCCTTGAAAAGTTGCGTATGCTGTTATTATCATTTTTTAAACATCTGTGAGCTTCCTTCAGGGAGCCGAACTCATTTTTTTAAGCACCTTCTGCCACTATTTAACTTCAAGAAGTCTCTTCATTTTCACTTATCACAAATTATAACAACCAGTTTCAGGAAATATTCAAAGTGTCTGATTGCTAACCTCTTATGAGCAACAGGAAAACAACCCAAGTCCAGAAACCTGCACACAGAGCTCAAACACAGATGTACAATCAGATTATTAATCCCAACTGTACATCTGATCAGTTTCTGAGCTGCTTTTTTTTACTCTTAAATGTTGAGAAAATGTAGTTAAAAATATCAACATGGGGACTTTCTTCAGTTGTGACATTTAAGTGGTTTTTATAATTGGGCACTTCAGCATCATCGAACTGTAGGTGTGTAAAAGTGCTAATATTTGCACAAGACTTTTTCAGAAGAGGACTCTTAGTACAGTGCAGGTAAGAACCAAATCAAATGTATGTGGAACAAAAACAACTTCAAATCTGAAGCACGTTGAGCATGTTTCTGGTACCATTAACACATCTAAATCAGCACAACACAGACTTCAGTATCACTGCATGATGCAGCTTTCAGGGATTTCGCTGCTAATTCTGAGTGGATGATATCAATACCAAAAGCCATTTGTGTATCTTTGACCACATTCATTTGTTGCGAGCACAAGATTTAAAGTGAAAGGCGACTCAGATATATAAGTTTCTTCTCATTCACATTTCAGCGTTAAAATTGAACCATCATGTTATAAATGAGCAAAAGCTACTGTTGTGCACATCTTATCCAAAGCATCCAGAACAGAAAAGATTTTACTTCTTCTCAATTCTTCTCTGATTATTTTAAGTTTTATGAGATTATTTTATAAGATAATCCTGTCAGATCATCCTGTGGTCTGAGGTGTGTTAAGATTGAATTTGTCGACTTTAAAACAGGTCAGGCCGACAATTGTAAATATTACTCCCCCTGAGTCATGACTTTGTGAATTGTGACAAGAATGAAATGTAGCCAATCAGGAGGCGAGCTGACTGAGAAACACGTAAGCTGACGTAAACAAATCAAGTATGGCTGACCTGACATAGAAAGTTTGTGAGGAAAGTCCATTGTTCTCACTGTCTCCAGGATTTTTTCCACAGTCTATTTTTGGTTCAGGAATTTCGCTTAAAAATAGTCCCAAGACCACCATCATTCTCTCTTCTGTGTGCTCTTCCATGTTATGTATGGTGTTAGCCGGTTGCTGCTATCTGTTGCTATGTTTCTTCTTCTACATTTTTGTTATATCATGTTTGGTCACGTGAGATTTCTTTTTACCCCCCCTTTTTTTTCTGTCTTAGAGGACTAGATTCAAGAACAGTGATGGGACAGAATTGAGGTGAGCTTTGTTGAGATTATTGGAGCACACCACACACAGTACAATCAAAATTGTTCAATGCCTGATTTTTTGATCTTCATGTATGGGCTCTCTATCAGATAAAAAATCTCTTCAGATTTAGAAAAAAAAACTTAACAGGACAGTTTTTAAGTTTCTAAACTCTCTGTTATGAGGGGGTGCCAGTGTGCCAAGTGTTTAGGAGGTTGAGCAGTAGATCAGGGCTTCATCCAACCTAAAACCTGAACCAACTGCAACTTTAAACCTGAAACAAAATTTGTTTTTGCTTTCTATCCCCAGAGTGTCTCTTGAAACAGGTAAATAGAGTTTTTGGTGCCCTGCTTATGTCTGAGGGAGCTGGTCTCTTTGAATATTTTTAAAGCAGATGAAAAGCACTTGAGGAAGATGTTTCCTCTTATAGATGTCTTAACTGATGATTTTCTCTTATGTGATCCAGGATATGTTGACATGTTTTTTTTTTTGTTTTTTTTTTTTTTTTTAATTTTGTGTTGTCCAGCAATTGGGAAGCTGAGAAATAGCATTCAGAAATAACCTATATTGGTGCTGATAATCTCATTTTCAGTTGTGGATTAGGATCAGGTATATAACTAGAAGGGAATCTTTCTCAAGATCGCGTAGAAAATCTTCACAGTCCCTTTAACAGGCAGCATTCTAATCCACTTTTTCAATCTCACCACCTGTGTAGTTTCATTTTGACCACATAAATTAAATTACAGGTTGAGAAGAGTTAAAGCCTCTCTTTACGGTATAAGTGATATTTTTTAATCATTCCCCAATCAGTTTTTCCTCATCAGTTTCGATCAAACCTGAGACTGATAACCTCTGAAGCCTGCTTTGTTTAACAGTATGTTTTAGGAGTTCACATCAGGCTTCTGAATAAATACTGAGACTGATGCTGTGTCCCAAATCAAGTACTTCTGTACTCACACTTACTATTTCGAGTGCATAAGTGAGTTCACACTGACAGTATGGAAAAATGCAGTGCACTTTGATTTCTCAGCTGGAGCACTCAAAATGGGCAAAACATTGAGTGTGGAATGGTGGACATTTCTCACGCTCAACGGTCGCCATCTCAGCCGTGTAGAGGAAGGGGCGGGAACAGATCAAATGATGGTTGATGGATGTAATCAATGAATAACTGAAGAACACCTGTGGACAGTTGTGAAATGCGATGGTTGTTTCCGGTAAGTGTGAAGCAGCAGTGTTTGATTTGGGAAAACACTACCCTGTAAGATTTAGTGCACTAGTTCATGTGAGTGTGCTTACGAAAGTACGCGATTTGGGACACAGCATGAGCCTTGAAGAAAATAGCTGAGGATAATGTTCATAATAAATTTAGACATGAACAGAACCTAAACCTCTCATCAATTAAAAACAATTACTGACTTCAAACTGCAAAACCAATACTAATAAAGACCAGGCCATACGGGAAAAAAATGACATTCAAGCTAACTCCTCTAAGAAGAAAGAACAAAGACGTCTGAGAAAAACAAACAATGTGTAGAAGCCCAGCGACAGGCACTAATCCACGATCAAACCAGATCCACATGTGAACCACATGATGTGTTTGAGGGTTTGGGGGCTTCCATGAGAGTCAGACATGACCTCAGCAGCCAATAGTCATCATCGCCATCATGTCCCACCTGATCTCCACCTCTGATAGTCACCACTCTGTGAAGGTCTCCCCTCTCTCTCTCTCTCTCTCTCTCTCTCTCTCTCTCCTACACACACACACACTGCTCTGCATAATTCAGCAGTCATTTATGGAAGCCCGGCTCCTACCTCCCTGCATAATGGATCAAGGAATAATGTGGCTTTAGCTAAAAATTTAACTCTATTGTTCTCACATTCACATGCACACACAGATACACACACTCACATCACACATACACTCATCCTCACATGCACACCAAATTTGGCACGCTCACACACAACCCTTTAACTGAGAGATTGGTCTGAAGTGACAGTAATGTAATATTGATAGCCAGGGGGGATGACAGTCTGTCCCCATTGTGTTGATACCCGCAAGCTTGACAGAGCTTTGGTCACACATCCCACTGCTCTACATCTGCTAACATAAGTACAATAAGTCCTCTCTGTCTCTTTTTATCTCTCTTTCTTACTTCTGTCTTTCTTCCATGTTTCCTCCCTCGGTCACTCTTTCTCTCTCCTTCTGTAACTGGTCTTCATATTTTGAGATTCAGTTCTATTCCAGCCCAAAGTGATTCTCTGCACTGAATTTCGCCTACATGACCTTCCTAAATGGTGATCAAAAAATGTAAATGAGGTCCAAACATAAATCCCTTTTCAAAAATAAAACAAACCCTATTTCCTGTTACTGGCCTGTAACAGATCTACAAACACTGGCTCTATGTTTGTATCTGTGTGGCTAACAGCCGATTAATGATGTCAGCCTCATAGCTGTACTGACCGGTCCGTTTAAAATGATTTCTTATTTCTCGTAAACACTGGTGGTAGTTCTTTCCTCTATTTCATATTTACCTCCTCTACGCTGAATTTTTGGTAACTGATTTAATAAATGTTAAATTCTCTTTGTTATTCTCATGGCAGGACCAGCGTTGAATCTTTTTTTTTTTTTTTAATCTCATCAAAAGGCATTTTATGCTCTTCAAGCAGCATAATTCTTTGCTGATATTTTCTTTTATTACTATGTTCAAAAAGATGAATGAAATGGTGATGTTAAAAATATTTTGTCTTTTTTCACTACACTGGTTTGATCAAACATTGCAAGGTTTGACCAGTTTTGTTGAATGCATCACTGTTTTGGGGTTGGCATCCCTTAGAGATAATTCATAACTTTGATTAAATCCTGTCGTCATTTTCTGTGAGCAACAACAATTTTATCTGCTCAGGTGTGTCAATAGAAGCCAGGCCACTTTTGCATCTGATTTGACAGTTGTAGAGGATCACACACATAGACAGTCCAGACAGAATTTTTTTTATGGATTTTTTGTCTTAGGAGGTCAAACAAGAAATGAGAAACATAAACTGTATAACATATACAATTCCAGATTGTGTGCACCACACACTTGAATTAGGTCTCCAGAGGAGGCAAATTGCACCCTAAATCTGGCCTTAACAAACTTCAAGTGTGTATCCAGCCTGACTTAGATAAGCTAAGCTAAGATAAGCTAAGCTAAACTAAAATAAGCTAAGCTAAGATGAGACAAGGCGAGATGAGATGAGATGAGATGCAATGAGATAAAATGAGATACAGGGCCCAGAGGGCAACACGGGACAGAGCTGGACTTTTTCACCAGTCTGTTCAGTCTCACTCTCTTTAATCATGACCGTCCACAGAAGGTGAAATCCTTCCAATGTGGCGTTCATGTCTAGTGTTAGCTCTGTTAGCCATGTCTCTGTAAATAGCATGATGTTACTCTGCCTGATGTTATTCCCTCTGGTGCTGGGTTGGCACAGCTTGATTGTAAGCCTTTTTGGAGATAGATGGTACATCTTACATTTGGTCTCAGTTGTCAGTGTGTCACTGTTGAAATTTTACATTATCAGATTAATAAAATCTTAAGAGTAATATTTTGACATATTCAACATACTTTGGTTGCTGTCAGACAGGCAACACTGATAAACACCTGTTAAGAACAGTGCTCTCCAATGATTGGAAAATTGGCATGAAAACACCTTTTCTGCAGCAGCATTTTGGTTGGTTTGGACACCACACTCAACCACTTATAATAAACTGTAGCTGTCTGCAAAGAGGCTAAAGGTCCATCTCTTTGCCTCATCCAACTGGAAAAAAAAAGCTTATACAAATTACATTAGTTTTGAAACTACACTCAATCGCTTGGTGCGACCAGTGGCAAAGCCTAAGTAATGAGCTAGTTTCAACCAAGCAGCAACCTCCGGTCTGAAAATATGAGACAATGCTGAAGTGCTAAAGTCTGCTGTTCCTTGAGTGTCCGCTTGAGGCTGGCTCTGGAAGTACCGGAAGTCACGTACACACCAAGCCAAAAAAAAGCTGTTTTCACAGCAAAAATAAGCATCTTTACAGCCTGGTACAAAAATTGTCTCCCGTCTGAATCGCTAATTTCACTATCAGCACGCACTGTAGGGGGGGCAAATTTTTTCTAACTTGGCAGTTTTGACAATATTAGGATCGCCAGTTCGTCCAATCAGAAGCACAGCTCGGCGCATGTGACTGCCGGGCGTCCTATGGCTGTTACTGCAGAGACTCAAAGCTCGTCTCATTTACAATATGGCCGTGCCGGCCGTTTTGCTTCAAAAATCTGTTTCAGAAACAGACGGGTGACGTCACGGAGACTACATCCATTAATTATACAGTCTATGGTTTCAACATTTGGTTCAGTGTTGACTTTGCATGATGAATTAAGATATAACTCATACACACCAGCTGCCTCTCCACTCTGTTACATGCTGACTGTCAACTCACACTGGCTGCGTGTTCAGTCCAGCACCTTGCAGGTGATAGCTGGAAATAGCTGGAGTTACGAGGAATCTACCGTAACAACAGGTCACTGAAATTAAGTAAAACATATATATATATATATATATATATATATATATATATGTATATATATATAAAATACTGTATATATAAATACACACACAGTTGAAGCACTTTCCACAAAGATAAAATGTGTTCAGGGGTCTTGGCTTCTACTCTTCAGTACACAGCCCTGATGTGTAAGGCATAAAGACGTATCCTACAGAGATTGTGAGGGGAAGAGACAGAGGGAGGCAGATAGAGGGAGATACATAGAGGGAGAGAGAAGACAGCATAGCTTTGACTTGGCAGTTCAGGATCGAAGAGAGCAGAAGGGAGAGGGTAAAATATGGTGTCTGTCCGGCTTCAATCAGACGAATACCAGTCAAAATCCCCATCTGAGACGCAGATGCAGACGAGTGGAGATGGAGGGAAAAGAGGGGAGTAGGGGGAGTAGGGGGGAGAAGAAGAGAAGTGGAGCAGCAGGGGAAGTCATTATCACTTCCCAACCTCACTCCCCGTCTAATGTATTCAAGGGGAAACAGTTAGATTTGGTCTCTTTGGCAGCCGACCGTAAACAAATCAATTTGAATGGGAGAGATATAAAGAGCTGTTTATAGTCGCCTCACATCTCTGAGAGTTCGTGTGTGTTTGTATTGTGAATATACATTTGTGTGACACAGTATGGAAATGCCATTATGCACGCTCACTGTTCAGCTTTAGCCTCTGCTGCAGCTTTGAACTGTATATATCATGAAGAATAACTGATGCAGCACCTTACCCCTCTCTCTCTCTCTCTCTCTCTCTCTCTCTCTCTCTCTCTCTCTCTCTCTCTCTCTCTCTCTCTCTCTGTGTAATTTGTGCACTGCCTCTTGTTGTTTTTTTTTTTCAAATCGACAGTGGTGGTCTGCAGTCTGCTGTGGCTTCTTGTTTGACTCACACTCTCCAGTGTCTGGTTTGTTCCAAGTTTGAAGAGTCCCTGCTCTGCTCCCAGATCCAGACTGAGGGGGATTACTGTAATGACTTAGAGAGACGTTTGGGTGTGTATGGGCAGGGGTGTTGTCCCTTGTTGAGAGAAGGTTCAACAGCCTCAAACCCACTAAGGTAGGAGGGCTTTACCAACCAAACATCCGCACAGGGCGCTGCTTGTCCCAATTTGATTTGGGACATATTTGGGGATCCATCAGAAAACTGATGAAAGGAAAATACAGAGCTAATCCTTGTTGAAATTGAGGGTCTTGCAGTACACTTACACCCACATGAATGTGCACACACACACACACATACACAAACACACCCTCTATAGGACATGTGTAACCTAAGTCTGTTGTGATTTCAGTCCTGGTGAGGCCTGGAGGAGTCTGGGAGAGGTTAAAGAAACACTGCACAGTGTGAAAACACACTTGTGAGGTGTGCGCCATGAAACCGGACACGTGCACACACACACACTCTTACACATTTACACACTGCTTTGATTAATTGTGTCTGCCTGTGAAACAGTGTTCATTCAGGTTAGAGACCCACTCTTAATAAAAGGTCAGTGGATAAACAGCTGGGTGAAGCAGCCAGTTTTGGGATTAATCCTCAGGATGGCCTCAGTTACCTCAGAGATGCTGAGGTTCAGAGGTGAGGGTGATGAACTATGAACTCATTTAGTGAGGAGTAAAAAGACCGGCTTTCAGGTTCACTCGAGCCACTGCAGCTGTTTTCAGCCTGAGGTGCAGACCAGTGAACACGAGACGTCAGTGTGGAGGATTCAAGATGATGAGAATTAGTTTTCTATTGTTATATAGAAGAGATGATAATGTGTCATTTTTAAACACACACACACACACACACACACACACACACACACACACACACACACACACACACACAGGCACAAAACGAATGTTCATTTCAGGATCTGAAGCTCAAAGGATGAGGCTGGCAGCGTTCTTTGTTGTTATAAAAATCTAAAGATAATGTGTTGATTTTATAAACACAAATTGTCAGTATAGCCAAGCCTATAAAGAATATTCCTCTATACCACAGAGCTCCTTTGTTGTCCAGCAGCTATGAAAAATACATCAATTAACAGATCTGGATTCTGCTGGCTGCCTGCTGGGCTTTCGTGTTGAATACGTTCATCTGCAGGAGAAAATAGCTTCAGACATTCACGTTTCTGAGACACATATAATAGAATTATATGAGATACAGTGTGCGCCAGCCTGAATCTAAATGAGTTCATTTTTTTTGGACTGTTCTTAAGTATTTATTTATTTATTTATTTATTTATTTATTTATTTATTTATTTATTTATTAGATAAGTTGTTGGTTCTAGAGTTGTGTGCAACGAACACGGGGAAAGAGAGGTAACAGAGGTATTACTTCTTTAGATCTTTTTAACCCCTGTAATTTAAATTATATTTTGCCAATCTAATCTTTGAAAATATAAAACACATCAGTAGTTCTTCATGGTCTATCGGGGAAGTCTGTGTTGATAAACAGTGAGCTTGATAATTGCCCCTCAGCCGCACACACTCCAGCAGGTGTGTGTGTGTGTGTGTGACCTGCTCCTAAAATGTGGACACACACACACACATGGACACGAACACACACCTGGGAGGCTGACGTAAATGTTAGTCCTCAATAATTCAGCTGCTTTAAATGGCAGCCTGCTTGAAGGCGGAGCTGAGCTGGAGGAGGAGAGGGACACCGTAACACCCCCTGAATGTCTCACATGGATTCATGCTTTTTATTTATTTATTTAAAAAAGAAAATAAATAAAACACCTGTATCGTTACATTATTTTAGCTGACTTTCACATTAAAACTATCAAACGGCACACCCTGTCACACAGTGAGACCTTTGAATGACCCTGATGTGAGATGGAGCTCGACTGTCACCTAATGATTTAAGCATGCTCGTGTGGGAAGACAGGAAGACACTAACCTCAGCAGATTTCCTGCATGGACGACATCTCCGGGTGTCTCCACTGTCATATGTTAGTGATTCAAAAAGCTGTATGAGAGCACTTCATATTCCCACCGTATGCATTCTTCTGCACGACAGCACATATTTATTTAGGATGATAAACAATCAAACAAAGCAATGCTGAGGCATCAACAGATGAATAGTGATGAGGTCAGGGTAAATATTGGTCATGTGTTGATAGTCGAGATGATAAATGGGCGGAACACACACACACACACACACACACACACACACACACACACATGGTCTAACTAAGCGCTCTGTGGCTGGGATCAGTTTGTGGCTCTGCTTTAGGCCAGCACAGCTTGGAAACGGAGGCAACAGTGTCAGCAAATGCTGAAACGATGAAACGCTTATATTCATGCTTCCAAATGTGCTCCACTGATGCTCTAATCAGCAGTTTTACCTCAACATTGTGAGTTTTGATAGAACATGTAAGTCATAATATATTTAAAATGCACTTAGGGAGGAGATTTGTTTCATAAAAGAGTAAAAACGTCAATTAATGCTGGTGACCTCATTAAAATGACAGAAACAGTATCATACAGTTTGTCTGTCTAAAGGTCAGTTCTCACCTTAATTTGAAGACTGAAAGCAGTTTGGGAAAAGAGCTTCAACAAACCATCATAAGACAATATAATTTATAAAAGTATGCATTTGTTCATAAATGGCAAACTAAGAGCTTAACCATAACAGAAACATGAAAATGACCAAACCGTTCTCAAACTGATGGCTCTCTTTGCAGATGAATAATTTATGATACAACAAGAAAATCTGTAGAAATCATTCCGAGTATTAAATATTTTTGTTACATCTCGTCTGCAGTACTTTTTGACTTACTTATCCGGCTGTTTTGCTACTGAAGATTTTAATATCTTACATGTTTTTGTCTACAAGGTTAATGTATTTCTGTCTATTCATGAAACATGATTTTAAAATGAAAGAAAAAAAAAAAAACTCGGCAACAATGTTTTATCAGTGCGACCTGAGTTCATTGTGTTTATCAGGAAGTATTTTTTTAATCTTGACCACTAATGTGCCTCAGTGTTTTTGGTTCATTTTGTATCATATATGATTTAAAAAGTCTTTTATAAGATGTTGTTTTTTAATTTATTTGTTCAAAGTCAGAAAAGTGACAATTGAACCAGACCTGAGATATTTTAATGTTTTCATTCAACATGAAACATGAAGTATGTTTAATGAGAAGGATCCTATGTTAATTTTGTTAACGTGTAGCAGTGAGAGTGTATGCGTGGGATGGGACGATCCTGCATGGGAAGATTGTGTTCTGCTGTAGTAAAGGTGAAAGGTTTGGTCAGGGTGGGTTCTCAGCACCTGGTTAACCGGCCTACCATTCCTCTCTTTGTATTTAATATAGTGGTGATGGAATAATCCTCCCACTTCTGCACAATAAAGACATCTCTATCCTCTGGCCCTTATCACACACACATGCACACACACACACTTTCGCGGGGACATCTAAGGCACAGTCTGCGTATTTGAGGTACCAATCTCATAGGAGCAGCTGTAGCCTACAGCCTATATGGAGATGGAGGGGACCCTGTCACCCTGACCTTGTCACCCCGCACACACTGCACAGTTCTCGCAGAACAAGAGGCGAAGGCTGGGGGAGGGCCGCAGTTCACTGGAGCGACTTCAAACAGCTCACTATAGAGACTTAGAGAGCATTATCTGATCTAGGTGTCTGCACACAGAGATGGAGAAAAGCTCAATTCACAGCTCAGGAGGAGGTGAGAATAAAATATATGATTGTTAAAAAGTTGATGATCTTATTTTAGGTGTGTTGGGTCTTTACATTATGAGACTCTGCTGAATAAGTTCTTCTAAATGTCTGCTGTGAAATATTCTCAGAATAACTACAAAATGAGACTGAACTGGGACAAAAACATCATAACAAGACGCCATAAATGAAGAGTATGGATTTCACTGATGTGTTCAGCAGAATTCATCTGATATGTGTTTGAATTTTGTATGAAATGGAATAAAATTCTAACTAAAGAGGTTTCTCTTTTCAATAACCTTGAAGTGTTGTTCAAACACTGTAATATTTACTCTGCCGAACAGATACCTAGACTTTAATTTTATTCCTTATCCTTAAACCTCATTTATTTGCTGTAAATTCTTTGTGTGCCTGTTTTCTTTTGTTTCCATCACTGCCATCTTTTGTACATTGCAGACTTAAATATGCAGCTATGTTTAAAGGCAGCGAAAGCTTCCCAGTTTGTTCCTACAATTATAATAACAATTATTATGTATTTTTTGTATTGTTAAAAAAATAACAATTTGACAGGTGACAACTCTAATGATTTTTTGTTACTGATAATGTTATGAAATTAATACCTTTTGAAATTTATCAAAAGGCCATTGGTATAACCTTTAGGTAACGACATGCAGCTGCAGATATATATTTTGGTTTATTTAACAACAGTTTTCAGAATCATATCCAGATAAAAAAAATCTGAATTAAATGCCTTGACTCTTGTGTATTGAATCAGTATGCAGCGATGCAATTATAAAGTTGCTCATGCGCCGCAGTGCTCAGTTCAGATTTCACTTCATTGCTGTGATTCCTGTTGCGGTGGTTTGGTGAAGTTAGCAGCAGGTGCTGATATCACGTACCTGTCCTGCGCTGAGCTCCAGCTAGTGTGAATCACAGCAGAGCAGTGACTGGTGATTATAAAGCTCTGCAGCAGGGACGCTCATTAATCACCTCGCTACTGATAATCTCATTTAGTGCCGCCAAATTACCTCAGGCTATTGCATGAGTGTGCATCTGGTGTGTATGTGTGTGTGTGCAAGTGTGTAAACATTCACCCCTAATTATGGCCTATTACTTGCAGTCAACTCCCCGTTCTAACCACCAGTACACACACACACACACACACACACACACACACACACACACACACACACACACACACACACACACACACACACACACTGAGGGTATCATTGATCTACAGATGATGGTGTGTCTCCACAGCTGAGGAGGATGCTTGTGGTTCAATGGCTCCATAATTACCACCATAAACAGCAGTGGAAATGGGTCCCCGGTTGATTCTCAGGTGTTCTCTGATGTTGGTGTCTGCTGTCACCTATAGGTTAGAGTGAAAAGTGACGAAAGGAAGACTTCATTTGCTCATGTAGCCAGCAGGGGGCAACACTGACATGAAAATGTGGCACTGATGGAAGTACTTCAATCCATTAAGCTGAAGCAGTACAGCTTCATCATCAAAGCACTCCATTCAAAGTGTTGTAGACAAAATATATTTAGTAGTTAAAAGGGATATTAAATTCACCAGAACAATTAATTATTGACTTATTCACATCAGCATTTAACCTTCTTTAATACGGTAAGACTTTAAAAGAAAGGAAGGATTAATTAATTGATGCTTAAAGCAGGAGCTCTATCATCGTAAAATACTGTGATGGAGTAAGAAGTAGCTTAAGCATTCACATAAATGTAACAGCAAAGCATCAGTAGTGATAACACTGAGGCTGATTAAATCATTACAGATGTTCACTCAAGTGCATTATTGAAAGATGGCACTGAGTTACTTCTTATCATTGGAATACAAACAAATCACTCAGTAAACACAGGAACTACAGACCCCCAACAACTGCCATTATTTGACTAAACAAAGTGGATTTTTCTTGAAGTTGAAATAAACATGTATCCATGTTTATGCAGCAGAGGGATTAACACGGGACACGCCAAGTGATCATGAAAGAAAGAAAAAAAAAGGAAGGCAGGTGGTGGAAGGAAGCCGGAGTACCCAGAGAGAACCCACATGTGCATGGGGAGAACATGCAAACTCCATGCAGAAAGTCACACCTTGCCCGAACAGGGATTCGAACCAGCGACCTTGCTGTGAGGCAACCTTCTTGCTGTAAGGCCACTGTGAAGCCCTGCATAGTTTTTATTTGTTAATTTATTTATTTATTGTATTGACAGATGGAGTTGTACAGAAATGCACAACTATTACAGTGTGTACAGATAGAAAAATGAAATATATACTTTTAATAATGTTATTATTATTTTACAGTATTTATTAATTTATTTTTAGTTTTAACCAGGATGTAAATATGTTTATTTTTGCAGCATAAAATGGCTGTTTTTAATTGGTGTATTTGTGGTTTCCAGTACTTCTACAGACAGCTTCAAGCAGATGCTCTATGAACTGCAGTTTTTAGCACGTCGGCTTTATTTCTCACTAACAAAGGGTGCTGTTTGGTTGATAGAAAGGATTTATATAAATAGCAATTACAAAAAGAAAATTAAAAACATCAAGAAAGTAGAGATAATACATGTGTAACTATTGTAACGTGGGTTACACTCGATTAGACACTTCATTATTTTCAACTGTTGAAATTGTTTGGTTTGTTTCTAGTCTGTGCAGCTTCTAATATGACTTGGTAAACTGTTCTAACAGGTCAAATTTTCCAAAGTACGTCAAAGTTTTATTCCACACTTTTGAGGAGTGGTAAGGAACATGGCCTGCTATGAGTGAGCATGCGTTGGATAAATGGTGAAAGCTGATCTTCTGCTATGATAGTTGACTTCATGAAAGAGTCAAATCTGTGTAGGTCTCTTAAAACACTCGAGCACACAAATCAGCATCATCTTTTTATTATTATTACTTCAGTGTCCAAGACACAGCTGTTTCTGATGGCTGCACAAGGTAAGGCTTTTTATAATCTCCCTCAAATGCTGTGGTTAGTCTCTTTTTTTTTTTCATCTGCAGGTGCGAGGTAAATTGAAAAATGTTCCGAGTCACAGTCATTTAATGTCATTTCCTTTTAAATCCCTGACCAATCTAAAATCTCAGCTTCATATTAATTTCAACTCTGTCATCCACGTCTGCTCATATCATTACTGACTTCAAAGCCTGAGACAGAAGCGTCTTTAATCAGGGAGCTGCAGCCATGGAGCTGCTCTGTGACCACAGAGGAGTTTAGTGTGGCTGATTCCTGCCAAATGGATATGAAGATGAAGCCCTGCACATGTGAGACAACTTTAAATAAGTGGAGGATGAAGGTGTAAATGAGTTGGAAAACAAAGTATTGATCCTTTCAATGAATTTCATTTCAAACCTTAATGTACTCTCAAAAGGACTGGAAGGTTTCCATCATGACTAATGTTGTCAATATCACAGGCACAACCACAACAATAAACAAACATTTTTAGTCTAATGAAAGTAACGACTAACCTCGGTTCAAAATCATTCTTCCCCCCAGCGATCTTTTTTACTTTTGGCGCCACATATCTTCTCTTATTAATTTTTCTGTTTGAATGATCACTGTAGTGTGTTTGCATTTTGCATTCAGCCTGGCTGACTTTTAATCAGTCTGTCCATTATCATTGCCTCTATTTATGTTTTTAACTCCCTGTACAAGTAATTTGTTGTTTGTAGGTCAACATGTCTTTATTATGTTTATAAGTCCCACCTTAAACACGATGAGCCAATCACTGAGCCTATAGCCATTCCCATAAACTTGGACACTCTCTGCCCAGATGTCCATTGAAATGTGTTGCAGAATGTCTGTTTTCTTAAGGTTTTCTGAGACTTTTCTGAGATTTCAAGTTTAAAAATGGCCGAACTGTGTTCTTTGGGGCACAAAGATCACAAAATCAACTCAATATGAATAAAAATATAGGATGTCCACGTCTGTTCTAAAGCAAGTTAAAATTGTATCTGAAGCAACATATTAGTACAGAGCCCCTTAAAGGGACATGAAAACAGAAAAAAAACAGTATTTTCCCGAGATCTTTTTGGGAGATCTCACAAATGTTTTCAATTTTTTTTTTATTTAACAGTTTTTCTTTAAAACATGAATCATGGAGGATGATTTTAAACAATTCCTCCAGTCAAGAGACGTCCCCAATGAGGATATCATGCACGTGGAAAGAGACAAAGTCTTTTGCTTATATGCAAACCGTGCCTACATCCAAGAACTGATTTAATACCTTTACATTTGAGGCCAAGCTCAAAGTAAAATTCTACAAACTTCTCCAACAGATGCATGTGTTCCATTGTTTTGGTTGAATTGACCCAGAAGTAATTCACTGACCAATAAACTCCTGAGGCAGCATTTGAAGAGCTTGCGAAAGTTTTGCAAGATCTCGTGAATTTAATTTTTGTTTTCCATCCTTTTTTTTATTTCTCCATGTCCTCTTACGAGCTCAGTATATTGTCATTTATTCATTCATTCATTTTCTATACCGCTTCTCCTGTGCAGGGTCGCAGGTGGCTGGAGCCTATCCCAGCTGGCTAAGGGCACAAGGCAGGGTACACCCTGGACTGGTCGCCAGTCAATCGCAGGGCTAGTATATTGTCACTTTGCTGGAAATAAATATGAAGTTATCTTTACTATTTCTAATGTTAGCAAGAGTTAGCCTAACATAAGCAACAAGGAACTTATTCAATTAAGTTCACTAGGAGCTAGAGTTAGGGGCACCAGCAGAAAATGCTGATTCACTGAGTTAATTGTTATCTCACGAGGTTTTCAGAATGAGCTGTTTAAGAACAAGTTACCGAGAATCCATGATACCACTCCAACAAGTTTGTAATGTAAGGGGTATTTGTGGGCTTTGAAAATATACAAATACTTAATTCTGGAGTTCTTGTCCTCCTTGATTGGTCCAGCTTTAAGGGGCTGAAGTTGTACCTCATAAAATGTCAGAGAAAGCAAAGCTGTGATAGGTCAGTAAATCATGTCATGTATACAGCATGGATTAGAAAATGATAAGACATGATAGAACTGGAAACCAGGTCCTCCATGTGAAGACTTTAACGTGTGGCCACCAGGGGGCAGTCATGTTACACCATGTCTCACAATTTCAAGGCCAAAGAGGAACTTGATGAAAGGAATACTCCTTGCTTTGTAGGCTGATGACCCAATAATTAGAATTAATTCAGACATGAATGTGAACTGCTGATGCTGCTGCACTCATAAACAGCTGAGGAGCAGAAATCTAAATGAACATGTAGGCTTAACTATATGACTGGGAAACAACACCTGAATAAAAGGATCTAGATTTGATCCTCTTTCAGTTGCAGAGGATGGTTTATCTCAAGCCATCAACACCCAGTTAGTGTTACATACTCTGCAAAGAGGGGGACATGGGGGGGTTAGGGAATGAAAGGGGACAGAGAAAGGGGGAATACAGAGACATGAAAGCTAGAGGGGAAAAAAGAAAGAGCAAGAAAGGGCAAGACAGAGTGATAAGATGACAAGTTGTCCTTGTGTGGTGAAGCGTGTCCACACTGTGCGTCCATCCCCATGGCGACTCAAACAGGCCTGATAAAAATGCAACAGGGCATCATCCTCTCTCTTCCTCTGAGCTCCTGGAGCAGGCCACATCCCTCCTCCTCATCTATTTTTAAGCTTCTCCTTCCTCCCCAGATCAGCCAGATAAAAACCCCACAACTAGATCCCAGAGTAGGGGAACGCCTGAGTTCCCCTACTCTGCATTTTCCTCTCCCTCCCTCCACATGAGGAAATGTGATCCCCAGGGCGTCATAAATGATCGCATTTCTGCTATACAAACAACGCCGTGTACACTGTGGCACAAAATCCGCTTTGAAAGAGATTACCTTTCTGTGAGTTTGTGTGTGCGTGTCTCCGTAATGGAGTGACAAATTGGCCATTCTGTTCACATAATAATGCATCACAATGATTTTTCACACTCATGTGATCATGTGATTGCTTACCATGCAAACATTGGCCTGATGTCCACACAGTTTCCCTCAATGGGATGAAAATTGAAAGCTGTGTGACTTTTCCTCACATGGTTGACCTCAATTTAAATAGACCCAGGACAAAGACAAATACATCCAAAAATCAATCTTTGTGAAGTGGATTTGAAGTGGACACTCAATTAACTGCAGTTTTCAACACTTCCCAAAGCTTTATGTTTTAATACCAGAGCTGGCCACTTGGTTTCCCCATTTCCTTTGCTGCCCACATCTCTGATCTCTCTAAAGCTATCCTCTCCAAAGAAAAAAAGGCAAAATTATAATAAAAAAAAAAATAAAACAAAGTATATTAATGTGTATCCTACCACATTTTCATTAAAGGTATTTAACAATGACTCACACAGAGCAGGTAAAAGTGCTGCAGTGCTCATGTCGAGTTGAGCATGTTTTACTTTTCATCACAACCCAATCAGTGATGTCACAGCAGGTGCTCTCCATTAGCCATCAAAAGCAAAACACCTGCTGCGACATCACTGATTTGAGTAAACCCGAAGCACAACACAGAAAGTTTCTATCATCAAAATTTAGAACAGCTGCAGTTTAATGTGGATTTAAATGATAAAGCTGAAATAATGAAGAATTTATCTTCACTTAAAACTGTATCTATGATAAATTTGCTGTCTTTATAAAAAGTTTATCACACTACATGGTGCGTGTGTAGTTCTCATCAGTATGAAGTAACCCTATTATATACATTTTCAATCTGTATGATCTGATACAAACCCATGTTTGTGTTTAAAGAGGTGATATTCTGCTAGTTTTGTGGGTTGATACTGTCCCAATGGTTCCCCCGACGTAGAGTACAATCATTTTTCTCACACTGGTATTTTAAAAAACATTTATTTCAGTCCCTTTCCAAAATACTTTGGCTGTTTTCCAAACCGCCTACTACATACTACATGTGAATTTAGTATGTGGTAGGCACTGCATACTGCTTTCTTCTTTTGAATGTACTATGTGGACGGACCGCTCTGTTGGGTCTGTTTTGTAGTTTGCAACTCTGGTTTTCCGTTTTGGAAAATGGGACTACAGCTGATGGATTTTTTTCATGTTAAAACTTATAATTAAATTTAGATGTAAATAAATAGAACTGAGCACGGGAGGAGAATAGTTATTATATTTTAACTAAGAGTTATTTTAAGCAAAAGTAAAGTAAGTAAAAACAACTTCAAAATAACGATTAATGAATCAGTAGAAGCAAACACCTCTTTTAAGACTAAAAGTGAAATTTTAACAGCTTTTCTTTTGCATCACTGCTCTTCTTTCTCACAGACTGTTTAACTGAAGTGTAATATTATAGTTGTTATTCTGACTCATTCCAGGAGGTGGCGGTAATTCACCTAAACCTGAGTGCCAACTTCATAGAGAAACAGCATTAGCACCGTTCATTGTGGGAAACAGTATGTCAGGTAGACTGGTCAGAAGCATACTGAGACATTTTCCCGGATCAGTAGGACATCCGAGAATTTTTGGCATACTGCAGATTTTGCAATTTTTTGCAAGCTGCCTACTACTTACTGAATATCAGTCAAATCAGTTGGCACAGCTAGTGTAGTAGGCGGTCTGGAAAACAGCCCCTGTTTAAGCTGCTGTAAACCCCCTTCCCTCTGATTGGCCATTCCTCTGGAGGCTTGTTGGAGGGCAGAGCTATGGGCAGACCTTGGTGATTGAGGCCTATTACCCTTCAACATGTCAAGAACTAGTTAGAAGATTATTATTATTATTATTATTATTATTATTATTATCATTATTATTATTATTATTATTATTAATAATAATAATAATAATAATAATAATACATTTTATTTATCGGCACCATTCAAAACACTCAAGGTCACCTTACAAGGCAGAGTAAAAAACGAACAGTGCAATAATAAAATCAACAAATTATCCAGACAAATATACAGTGCATGAAGAGGTTTGGCAAAAGAGAATTACAGAAAATATGGGAGTCCAAAAAAATACGTGTTTTTAGAGTGCATTTCAGTAGTGGCCAAGAGTCAGTGTTATGGATGTCTGATTGGAGTTCCAGAGGTGGAGGGTGAAGCAGCTAAAGGAGTTCAGAGAGGTATGAAGAAGTGAGGTTATGGATGGCCTTGAAAGTGATCCTTAGGAGATGACTTCATCATTGCATTAAGTAGCACGTAGATCTTGTGCAGTTTTTTGAATGGTCTGTTTTGATGTGTAAAATAAAGGAAAACACAATACCTCTCTTCATGTTACCATCCAACTTTCTGCATAATAACAAACAACGAAACAACTCAAAGTAACTGACAAGAAGTGCTTTAACACTTTGCACTGTGCAAACATGCTTAGTGGAAAGTAATGGTCAGCATTCCCTCTCCCCTGGTGACCAGCTGCTTCTACTTACATTTAGTTAATACTAATAATATTCATGTTTGCTTGCCTGCAAATACACACAAACAGAAGAATACAATGTTGAGAACACAGGTTTGCACAGTACGTGTATGAAAAGGTGTTACAAAAACAGAAGATGAATAATCGTCTAAAAACCTGAAATTACACCGTTAAACAACAATAAATAGAAGAAAGGTGTCATTTCTTATGGGCTCTATATCCCCAGGCGTAAAAAGCTTTTACTCTAATGATCTGTACTCATATTGATCTCCACTGGATGTATCACCGTCATTTCCTTTGGTTACATGGCTAATAACTTCACAGTGATAAAGGTAGTGGCAGAGAGAGAAGGAGCAGGCTGTAATGAGTGCGTGTCTGAAGGAGTACTTCATATGTGTCAGGGACGCTTGCTTTCATAGGTGTGGGTGATTGTACACCTAATGGAACACTGAAACCTCAGTTCATCAAGCATTTCTACTCTGCACTGCCTGTATGACTCATGCCCTTGTACTGCTGGTAATTAATTTCCCCATCATGGTCCACTGAGAGCGCAGCAACATTTATTACAGACTCACCTCAAGGTAAGACGTCGAGGTTGCCATGGCAGAGGTTTTCAATATGAGCTGTAGAAGAGGAGTTTACATTCACAGTGTACAGCAGAGGGAGTTAAAACCCCTTTAAGCTCACATTTCAGGCTCTCTCTCCTCCCATTCTGCTCCATCCTGTCTTCAAGTCTGCTGTTTATCTTCACTTCTTCTCTGCCTCTTTCATCTCATCCTCCACACCACCTCCTCCTTCTGCTTTTCTTTCTCTCCCTCCCTTTCCTCCCCCACTCTCCTCGCTTGGTTTCTTTCCCCAGACATACCAGAGGCAGAGACAGAGATCCCCCAGACATACTAGATCAATGGCAGTGATAGGAGCCTCCGAGAGTCCGGAAAGGAAATTACACGGCTGTGCTCATCGCCAGCAGATTTCTTATTTCCAAAAGCCTCTCAGTACAGCCTCTCATCTTGATTCCTGGAGCTTTGATAAGTTTCACTGATGCCGACTAAAAAGGAGAGGGTGGTTGGCAACGTGCTGCCACCTCATTTTCTCTCTGCTTTGTGAGAATAATATCTGCTTAATAAAACCTTTACCCAAATCCTTTGATGATAATTATAAAGCCCGGGTAAAAGTCTCTGTACTGTGAAGCAGCTCAGGGACGTTTACAGTGAATAGAACAGTTTTTATTTGGTAAAGGAGAAACCACACTGTCCATATTGTAACCTTGTGTGACCTCTGAGCAGGACGTGTGTGTGTGTGTGTGTGTGTGTATGTGTGTGTGTGTGCTTGTGTGTGTGTGTGTGTGTGTGTGTGTGTGTGTGTGTGTGTGTGTGTGTGTGTGTGTGTGTGTGTGTGTGTGTGTGTGTGTGTGTGTGTGTGGCAGAGGGTGAGCAGACCAGGGTTGGATGAGTGACAGAAGAGAGCATCTGTCAGGGAAACACACTTACAGACATCTCATACATTATTCACTAAACAGAGGCATAACACAGGCGTGTGTGTGTGTGTGTGTGTGTGTACATGCATGTGTTGACCAGCTTAGCTTTGGGGTTTTCTCTGACTTATGTACTAATGTAATGTGAGCAAAACATGGATGAAAGGATGAAAGCTGTGACATACGATTCATACAAATAAATGGCACATAGTTACCAGTCATAGAAGAGCATCATTTAAAGACCCAAAAGAAAATAAGGATAAAACCAGCCCCCATCTTTTCACCTTTTTAGATATCCGTTCAACAAATGTTCAAAATTTAGCCTGACAGGTATTGCTCAGGTTCAAATGACAGACACTTCCTGTCTTGTACTTCGGGGACAGACATGTTCGTTAAAATTGACTGTCCATCTCACCGTGACATGGCCCAATCAGTCTTTTTTTTCAGGTTTGTCACATGAGGAAAAACAAGCCTGTTAGGCCTATAGCCTATAAGGCTATTTGATGACCCTGCTTTTGTAACACTGTAGTATCACTTTGAGATAGAAGAATTTGGATCAGGATGCATGGCTTGTGTTCACTTTAAATTAGACAGAGTATGTTCTAGTTGTGTTTTTCATGACAGGCTTTATAGACCGTAAATGTTTGCACACATTTGGAAATCAAGCTACTTTCTGAAGCAGCATTGAAGATGAGGTATTATTCTTTCCCATATTTCAAACATGGATATAACAACGCTGGGTGTTCATACTAACCGTATGTAAATTTTAAAACCGCATGTTAAAATGTAGATGTAAAATGTAAATGTTGAAGTCCCCAATTCTTTCTGAAAAAAATGACCAAAACAGTCTTTTCTACAGACAGTGAAAGATTTTTACAAGACTTGCTGAAATGATGAGGTCATCACATAAGCATCTCTTAACTAGTTTATGACATGATGAAGGGTAGGCCTCAAACACCAAGGTCTGCCCATAGCTCTGTTACCAACAGGTCCCCAGTGGTCTGACCAATCAGAGGGGAGGGGGTTTGTGAAATGGGAAGCCTTAAAGAGACAGCAGCTAAAACAAAGTGTTTCAGACAGAGGCTGAAATAACTGTTTCTTTCAATATCAATGCAAGAAAAATAGATATTTTCCTGACTTGAAAATTATGTAGAGCTGCTATGGAACACCAGAGAGACGATATAAAGCCTTAAAAAGTACAGTACCCCCTCTTTAAATACCTGTTAAGATGGATGTCTAAAGGGAAAGTTCTTCAAAGCATCAAGGTAACAAATCACCCTCACTCTCACTTGTTTCCTGCTCAGTAATGTGTTAATGGAAGAAAACTGCCTCATATTTTATTCATTAAGACTCAAATTGTGGCTCCATCATTATCTGAGTAACAAAAACATCTCAGAGATCTCATCCAGTTTCTCCATATTGTCCATGAATATGTTTGAATCAAATCAGCAGAGGCAGACTGTCTGGAAGTCTGTGCTTCACCTCAGTGAGTTTTGTTTTGAACCAGAATGGGTGGTTGATGCCTTCATGCAGTCTTTAACCAGCTGTCCATTCCCTTTTCTTTTCTTTTCCCCAGAGACAAACACGCAGCCCCATCCTCAGCATTCCTCAGACATTGTGTGGGGGGTTGTAGTGACATTGTCACAGCAACCTCTGACCTCATCCTGTCACCGAGCACATCTCCTTTTCTTCAGTCTAGCAGAGCTATTGGCTAACTTTTCTTCTGGTTCAACCCCCCACTTCTCTTTCCTTTAATCTCCAGGACCCACCTCTGATGTCCCTCATTCTGACCATCCAATTTAACCATTTAACCTGTTTGTTAGCATGTTTTACTCCTGTCATGTGGGAATACAGCCTCATACTCTGTGCTATTACTTTACTATACTAGTTGCTATATAAGTATTACTTATATAGTACTACTTCACTAGCTGTTCCTTCTTCTTTCTACAACTGAATTTTACAGACATTCAAGTCATTAAAATGTGCTTAGCTCTGCAAGTGGTTTGTTTAGAATAGAATAGAATAGAATAGAATAGAATAGAATAGAATAGAATAGAATAGAATAGAATAGAATAGAATAGAATGACACTTTACTGTCAATGAAAGGCAGTTTGGTATCTCTTACAGCACCAGGTAAAGAAAATGTACATTAATACAACAAAATGTAATAACACTATAAACAGGATAGTTTACACAACTTACAAAGAGTAGGTACATTGTAAATTGGGCAAGATAAGACAAACAATAAGTTAGAGCCGGGGTGGGCAATTCATTTTTATAAGGGGCCAAATGAGAAGACTGAATTGTGTCAGAGGGCCGCACCAACAATAACGTGAACTTAATTCTGCTCAGTATTAACTTTTCCCCATTGTAAAATGCACTTACTTATATTATGATTAGCTGCTACTAATAACCAGAAGAATAATCTGTAAATATGTGAAAGTGAAGTGCAGGTTAGATAGGAAAATATGACGACAAAAGTAATAAACGTGAAAAACAAAAAAATCATTGCATCAGTGTTTTATTTTACTTTTAGCTTGTAAGTCTCCACAAATACTAACACCTTTATAACAACTTTATACAAAAAAAGAGAAAAACTATAACTTGAATGTTTACACTTCATTTTAACTCCCCAGTGAGAGAAATCTAGTCCGCCTTGGACTTGACAAGCTCATTGAAAACTGGCTGAATTTCTGAGATGGCTGCGTGAAGGACAGCTGAGAGCTGATCATCAGTGATGGAGGGTCTGTATTTGGATTTGATAAACTTTATCACCGGACATCACACATAAACATTGCGGTTCATGTGTAGGGCTCATGCTTGCAAGCACATCCGTTCAGAAATAATGCAAACATCACGATTTTCAAAATAAAAGCAACACAGCTGTATTGCATGCACAGCATACTTTTTTTTCCACATTCTAATTTATGACTGACATCACACGGGCCACACATTGATGCCCAAAGGGCCGGAAGTGGCCCCTGGGCCGTAATTTGCCCAGGTCTGAGTTAGAGAGTACTGCACTTATAGATGTGAATTGCACTTGGAGATTTTTAATGAACACATCAGTGCTCTTGGATTTCATCTGAAGGGGAGGAGTCTTACCAGCCTGGGGGTAGAAGCTCTTTTTCAGTCTTTTTGTGTTTGATCTGATTGTCAGGTATCTCTTTCCAGAGGGGAGGGAGGAAACAGTCTGTGGTCAGGGTGTGTGAGGTCAGCTGATGAAGCTGTTGTTTTTTTTATGTGTGTGTGTGTGTGTGTGTGTGTGTGTGTGTGTGTGTGTGTGTGTGTGTGTGTGTGTGTGTGTGTGTGTGTGTGTGTGTGCGCGTGCCTGGCACCGCTGTTAGGAACCTGGGAGTTCTTTTGGATCAGGACCTGTCCTTTAACCCTAACATCCAACAGGTTTCTGTGCCTCTCTGTGTCTGTCTGTCTGTTTGTCTGTCTGTCTGTCTGTCTGTCTTTCTGTCTGTCTGTCTGTCTGTCTGTCTGTCTGTCTGTCTGTCTGTCTCTCTCTCTCTCTCTCTCTCTCTCTCTCTAATCCCATCACAGTCTCCTCAGATATCTGTCTTACATGAGTCTGGTTCTGTCTGAGGTTTTAAAGGGAAGTTTTTCCTCTCCATTGTAACTTGCTAAATGTTGCAAAGGTCAGTATTCATGGTGGGTTAAGATGAGATCAGACTTCTTATCTTGTCTTGATGTTGGCTCTCTTTCAATAAAAGTTTCGAGTGTTCAGGTTGAGGGTGGATAAGGCATGGTCTCTCATCCTGATGTGTTGGGGTCTGTTATTTAGAAAGTCAAGTATCCAAGTGCATACTGAACTGCTCAGGCCCAGTTTGCTCAGTTTTTGGACTCGCTTGTGGGGGATTATCATATTTAATGTTGAGCTATGAAGTCTATGAACAGCATTTTCACTTATGTTTTTTTGTTGTTGTTGTTGTTGTTTTTTTGGTTTTCTTTTTGGTCAAGGTGGGTGAGAGCTGTGTTGGAGAACTGTTGTAACTGTGTCCTCTGTTGATCTGTTTGCCAGGTAGGCAAATTGGTGTTGGCCATGATCAGCAGGGATGCTGGATGTTATGACTGTCTTAAAGCAGGTGGGGACCACAGACTGTTAGAACAGAAGGTAGAAGACAGTGGTAAATACCTCTGCTAGCTGCACAGGCTTTCAGTACACATCTTGTGACTCTGTCTGCTTTCTTAACATTGACTGTGTGCAGGGTGGATCTGACCTGGTGTTGGTGAAATTGTAGGGTTTGTTCTTCCCTGGTAGAGCATTTAGGGTGTTTGCTTCGCTGTTCTGTTGGTCAAAACAAGCAAAGAAGTGGTTCAGGAGCTCTGGAAGGGTGCTGGCTGTAGGGTTTGTAGCTGAATGATTGTCTCTGTAGCCAGTCAGTGCTTTAATCCCCTTTCACAATCCCCTGGATTTATTGCTGTTTAAGTATTCCTCTATGCGCTGTTTATACCTGCACTTGGCCTTCAGGCTTGGCCTTAAGTGATGTTGTAGAACCTGTACACCACATCATGTCAGTTAACCAGAGAGCTGATGTCACTCAGATCATGCACTTTATTTTTCATTTTGACAACATGCAAACAAAAAGATGAAGAAAGGCAAAAACTAAGACAAAAAGAATGAATGAATTAGTAAATGTTCAGAATTAGAGGCATTAAATCTGATGCGTTACCTACAACTGCTGTACAATAAACAAACTATTGATTTCCATTCACAGAAATGTGATCAGCTCCACTCCAACGGTAGACTAATTAAAATATACCCCACTGTTAACCCTAATTGCCCTTGATGCAGTAACCCGGATTCATTAGGTCACATGCTCCGGTCTTGCTCCTCCATGGTTGGCTTCTGGTCCTCAGTATTTGACTACCTTTCTGCTCTGTGTGACACCTCTCTCAAGCCCAACCCACTCACAGTCATTTTTTGGAGGAATAACTATGGAAACCCATGGCACAAATGGTCAAAAAACATCAATAGCATTTAGCAGCCTTATAGCATGCTGGCTGTGGACTGTTGGATCCCTTACTGTCCTACTTTAGCGTGAACGTCTTTTATGTTTTACTTGTAAATTTACATGTCCAATCTCTGTATCTTTCTTTGTTTATTTAGTATTTTTAATTTATTTTTCTCAGTCTACCACTCCTCTCAAAAACAAAAAAGAAAGAAAGAAATGTGATCAGGTCTGTCAAATAAGGAACACTAGCCATGTTCTTTGTGAAACATGTCAGGGGCCCTGTGCTTCCTGTGGATTCTTTGGTCCCTGAATATGATTTTTTTGTTTGCTTGTTTTGTTTTGGTTTGTTTTTTTTGGACATACATACTGATAAACCCAAAACGTATTGGAAAATCAAAAGACATAATAAATCTTTAAATGTTACACAGTTCAGCATTTTTTGGAGAAAGAAGATGAAGAAGCAGAAAGGTGATTGGTCAGCTTCTGACCATGGAGACACCTCATTGATTTCTATTTGGTTGATGGGGTTAAAATCAGATTCATCAACTTCAATACAATTTCAAAGATACTGATTATTAACTGATTATCTTTCATTAGGTTAGCAGGCCTCCCTTGTGTTTAAAATAATTGTGTTTTCTGGGAGGTTTTGCCACCAGTAATCAAATGATCTGTTGCTCTTGGGTTTCATAATCAATTCTTGCCAGTCCATTACACCAGTGAAGCGAGTGGCCGGAAGGGGAAGCCTGTGTCAGTGCAGGATGAGTGAAAACATTATGAGGATTTCCATGAAAAAAAGCCTTCATATTCCCTGATGTGGTTTTGGTGCAGGCTTAGCCATGGCCATTCAGTCCGGGATAAGCCGTTAATTGAATTTGATGGCACATCTGCTGCTTTATGAAATGACATGAGAAAGCCACAGCCTATCGCTCATGCCCTCGTAGCAGTCTCATTTTCCCTGATGTTCTCTCTGTCCATCACTCACTGATGCCACTGAAACATATGACACATGACACAACAGCTACACAAACCAGTTCTGCCTGTGTTTGAACAATGGATTATTTGCAGCTGTTATGGAAAGATGACGCGTTGAACTGACCGCTGGCAAACATATCACACGGCATAAGCTTTGTGGGGAACAGTCACAGCAAACAAGTCTTGCATTTTCAAGATTTACAGACAGCTGATGTCTGAAATCACATTGGATATGTACAGAGCCAGAATTTCAAAATAAGACTGAAGTCAGAGTTGTGAATTTTCAAACAAAACTGATGAATAAAGGGTGTTGGTAACTAGTAAACAGATAATAGCATTGTTAAAGCTAATGTTTGAACAGGGAAGGGAAAAAAAGCAGTATGTACATCTAATGATGCAAATATGCATTTATTTTGTGACCCTGGTTTGATGGAAGCCATGACTTAGAGGATGATTTCTAGTCAAATACAGAATATGATTAATATTTATGTGATATTATGAAGAAATCAATTTGAGGGAAGAGACTGAAAAGACATAAGTAGTTATATGTATAGTTGTTGTTAAAATCCCTCACTGTACACACACACACACACACACACACACACACATATATATATATATATATATATATATATATATATATATATATGTGTGTGTGTGTGTGTGTGTGTGTGTGTGTGTGTGTGTGTGTGTGTGTGTGTGTGTGTGTGTGTGTGTGTGTTTATAGTACGGATACATGGATAAGTATAAGCGTGACTTTTTAATGCTCGGATCCAGTGACAGACAGAAACAGAGGGAAGTAACCTGAGTGCTGTACATATTTTGAGTATATTTGAAATTTATTTATTTATTTATCTATTAATTATTGGAGGGAGGGCTCCTTTCAAAGACAAATATTGCTTTTGACTCCACTAAATTTCTATTATTGTTCTCCTTATTATATTTTTCCTTTGAAGTCAGATGATGAATTCTTATCTTATTTTCTGAAATCTAATCCCCAAACTTTGTTTGTGTAGTTCTGCACGATTTGTTGTGATGTCATGTCTCTATGATTGAACACAGAGCAAACGTCTCTCAGATCAGGCAGCACATTTAGTGGTAGTGATGATGGCTAAGGCAGAGATGGGTGACGATTCTCCTCTTGAGCACCTGTAGCCATATCTTCATCCCATATTTGAAGGTTTCGAAATAATGATTTGCTTTTTTCAAAAGTTTTCTCTGTTGGAGATATGAAGTGAAACATTTATTTTATTCTTGTTGAGCATTTCCACACACTTCCTGATTTATACTTCTACATTTCCCCTACACCATACTTGCAGACACAGATTAGAGCACATCTTTGTGCGTTGACGTGTCTGCATCACTTTGCAATATGCTATATAAAACTACGCTCGTGGGTCCTGCTATGTTTTATGCTTGCTTTGTTGAATTGGAGTGGATGTTGCTATGAGTCATACAGCTCCAAGATGTCAGAGGAGATGGAATATATGGTGATTCTAGAAATGTAGCACATGCAGGAAATACAATGCCGTCCAGTGGACCAATCATAGGGCTTTGTTTCAACACATTGTTACATTTGGGAGAAGGTGCACAGCAGGCTGGTTTAATTTGTACTGCAAGATCGATACTTTGATTTATTAAAAGTCCAATCAGCCTCAAAGTGTTACTCACATGTTGCTGGGTAAAAGTATCCATGAATGCTTTGGAAGCCTCTCAGTCAATGACTGATTTAAAACTGTGATTGCTCTACTTAAAGATGGTTATTGTAGATTTGAATGTCAACAACATTGAACAAACCCCCTGCAGCCCCGGGAAAGCAAGCAGACATCAGAATCAGTCTTCAGAAACCCACGCTGGATGAGGGATAGCATCCTGTCTGTTAAGAGGGAACGATGTAAGAGAGGTCACAGGCAGCAGCACAGGGGAAAACACAAAGACCGAGGGAAGAGATGAATGAGGCTGAAAGATCAAGATACAGAGCGAGGAGGAAGGAGGGAGAGATACAGAGAGATGTGGGCGCTCTGACGTGGTTCAGTGAGTATTGATCTGGTGTCAGGTGAGGAGGATGGATCATGAACCTTCCCTCTGTCTTCTCCTCCTCTACCTTCCCCCACGTCTAGTCCTCTTCTCCCCTCTTCCTCATTTGTCCGTCAGCCATTAATTTCTTTACTAAGCCCTGGCTGTCAGGAGAGTTTGCTGAGGTGCATTTTTTATCCCTTGCCTTCCAGTCTTCTCCTGTTGCTTCTCAAGTAACCAAATGTCTCTGTGTTGGTGTAGGTCATACAGTACTTATCCATTTCTGCCACCACCATGGCTGTTTCCTAATCTCAGCTCTCTGCTCTTTCCCATTTCACACACACACACACACACACACACACACACACACACACACACACACACACACACACACACACACACACACACACACACACACAAACTGTGTGATGTCCACTGGAGTGGCAACAGTGTGTGGAAGAAACATTACACTACAACGTCATGTTGTGGTTGTCATGGGAACTTTACGTTTGTTTCATGATCTCAACAGTGCCCCATCGTGGTCTGAATCCACTCTGCCTCTCTGCATCTCACTCTACTCCTTGTGTTCATCATGCTCTGACTCTCACAGTGAAGGACTAATGACTCAATTATACTCTCTGGTCTTCTACATCGCCCTCTTCCCCCATCTCGTTTTTCTCCGGACAGAAAGCAGCACACGACCCTGGTCTTGCAGCCAGGGCTTGACCTAATTATTGACCAGCCACAGGACAGGATATTCAGAGGATGCTAACTGGCTACAGCCCTGCCAAGCCCAGCACGCCCTCACTGCACTCACACGTTTAAGGGCTATGGCTGGACTATGAAAGAGACAGATGGAGCTGCAGTTATACAGAGGGTGAAGAGTGGGCATCCTCAGCAAGACAAAGTGAAATTACAAGAAGAAACAAAGTGAACCAAATGGAAACCACGGATACTTAAGGATCATACATGGCTGTCTTGTTAACTTAAGTTGCACTCAAAATTATTCAGCCTCCATTGCACATTAAGTTTATTAGCAGAATTTACAAACTAGCAGTTTGATTATCTCAAGCACACCTACTCTTTTAGTCATGGGCCTCATTTAGTTGCATCAGCTTGAGATAGAATGGATGAAATAGGGGTTTGTTGATGCTGAAGATAGTCTGCATGTTTAAAATATGGCTTAGGGAATTGTCCAAAAAGTTAATAGAGGTTTGTGAATCTGTTTGTGATAATGTTCACCCCAACCCACACGCAGCAGTTATACTGAAGTGATCTGATCAAACTTGAGAGGCTGTGGATAAAATGAAGAGCCAGGTGACATTTGCTCTGTTTGGTGAGGTTAGAAAATGAGCACTGGTAGGACATAACCAGGACCCGCTAATGTTATGAATTTGAGTAGCACTAAATATAGCCAGTTACTGAAATATGCTACAAACTGAGTTTACAAAGTTTGTTTGTTGTCATGTTTCAAACAGTAGTGCTGCATAACTGTTAATAAAAAAAATATCTCATCGCTTTGCGCAAAGTTGTCTTGAACAAAGAAAAGTAGTGTGAAAAGAACATTTGCTCTCCATTGATGTGCTACAACACAAATGCACGCCTTGGCAAGAGTCACGTCCTCATGACAGTGGGTGATAGTGCTCATGGGAAATGGAGTCTTGATCTGATCTTTTCTGGATAGTCCTCACAGCTCCAATAAAAGTTAAAACAAACAGAGACTACGCTTTCTGGACATGGCAAAAATAGGATGCTGTCAACACAACCACAAGGTTCTTGAGGACATGGTTGGTGAAAATCTCGAACGTGACTACAAGAGCCCTGCAGCTTGAGTCGGGGGAAGCAGCAGTAAGGTTTCTGTTTGCAAAGTAAAACACATATTAAATGCTGAAAGTCTCCAATGGTTAAACTTCAAGACGTACACATTACTGACCCTCCAGCAATCTGAAGGTCGGTTCCAATATGCTCAGTGTGATATACAGTAAATATTCCACAACAGTTTTTGGATTCCGTTCTGTGGAGTGATGAAACAAAGCTGGAACTTTGTGGACCTTGGGATCAGAAATTTGTCTGGACTGGGAAAAATGAAGTATAATGTTGAAAAGAATGCCATATGAAGCATGACAGTGTCTCTGTGATGGAGTGCAAGATGGATTCGGGAGTAGGAAGTATCGGGAACTCCTTGGAGTAAATGAACTGCCATCTGTAACATGAAGTTTGGGTGCCAGACCCTTCAACAAGACATTGATCCAAAGCCTACCCCAAAGTCCTGCAAGGCTCAGAAAAAGTCCTGAAATGTTCTAGAGTTGCCTGGACTTGAACCTCAAAGAAAATTTGTGGTTAGATTTTAAGAAGGTAGTGCAGCAAACTAATTGTTAGAAAACTGGAGGCCAAATCTTATGAGGAATGGGCTGCAAGAAGCTGGTATCTGACTTTGCATCATGTTTGTAGCAGGTCATAACAGCAAACTAAGTCCTGAAGATGATGTCATCAAGGGGTTGACTTATTCTGGGAGCGCAGTCAATAAAAGTTGTTAAAATGTGAGAAACCAGTTATATTGCTTACACACATATATATATATATATATATATATATATATATATATATATATATATATATATATATATATATATATATATATATATATATATATAGTTATTATATATAGTTATTATATATAGTTATTATATATTATTATTATTTACATCTGTTTTTTTTTAATAACTATATATATATATATATATATATATATATATATATATATATATATATATATATATATATATATATATATATATATATAGTTATATATATATAGTTATTATATATAGTTATTATATATAGTTATTATATATTATTATTATTTACATCTGTTTTTTATAGTGACCATTGCTACTGCCAGAGATATGTGTGAGCTTTTAGATGACACTCATTAATTCTTTCTCCATTCATAGTCAGTTTGTCTTACCGTGGACTGATTAACATTAATTACTCATCATTTATGACAAATTTATGCAGAAATCCAGTTAACTCCAAAGGACCTTCAGGCTTTTTCTTGCAACAGTGCTTCTGCTTTTGCATTGATCTTATTTATATTTTTGGATAAGAATGACTTTACCCTTCAGAATGCCTGACATGCCAGCCTTCTTTCACTGCTGTCCCTACTACAGTATTTTGGACATTGGATGAAATTCAGAGATCTTTTTTCAGATAGCACCATTATAAATGCCAACATCTATACATAACAGTCATACTGTTAATAGGAATAATGACGATGTTTTGCAAATGTGTATGCCCATATATTCCTGCTGCTATTCCTGAGGGAGTGCTGATGTGAAAACATTGTTCATGACGTACCTGTAACCTTCAGCAGAGCTGCAAAGTCACTGCGACAGAGGGAGAAAGACGGAAGGAAATGGGAGGGTGTTGAGATAAGACAATGACACACAAACATACACATGCACATACACATAAACAAACAGGTAATCAAGCAGAGTCAAAGTGCAGGCTCGGAGTTAGAGTTGCAGGAGGCCAAGAGCACAGAAACTGCTGGCTCTGCCCCAGATGACAAGAGGAGATGAATAGAGCGAACCGAAGAAGAAAAGGAAAGATATGGGTCTCTGCAGATCTGCCTTCACAGCAGACTGACAGGGTGATCTGCATGGCTGCATGCACAACAACACAAACAGGAGGAAGAATTTGAGAGAGGGGGAGTTGAAAAGAGAATTAGGAATGTGGGGAGAGGAAAATGATGCTTGTTGTGCCCAATTACCTTTTTACAGTTCCTGCTTTCTCTTTCTCTGAAAATAAGGAAATGAAGCATCATCTGCATGGCATACAAGAGCAGCATCTATTATTATTATACATATTATTATTATATTATCATTAAAATACGGGATGTGAAGTCTTTTGTATTACAACCCCTCCTCCAATGAAGTTGGGATGTTGCGTAAAATGTAAATAAAAACAGAATACAATGATTTGTAAATCATGTTTTACTTATATCCAGTTAAATACACTACACCGTACTGACCTAGATATACGAAGAGCTTTCTTTTCAATAATGCGAAAAAGTGGGGTTGTCTTATAATCAGGGTCTTACCATTGACATGCTTATAGTTGTCTAGAGTCATTACAAAACCGCAACAGCAGAGGTCCCCAGCTCTTTGTAAAGCCAGTGACCTCACCATGGCTACGTTGATCTGCCAATCACAGCAGAGTGACAGGAGATGAAAAATGGAGAGGCAAGGTGATCATCCTGAGCAAAGTAGATCAAAAGCTGGGCAAGTTAGTAGACAACTGAGGCGAAGTTATGGTGTTAATTACAGATAATGGTGGTCAATGCAGCAGAGAAGTTAAACAACTGTAAGGCAGCCAAAAAATCTGGATTTACAGAGTGTAATGTCGAAAGATGGCGCCCAAAAAGATTGCCTGAAAAATACTAACTGTAAAAGAAAAGCTGATTGTGGTATTCTTTTTCTAAAGATTTATCTTGAAAAGGGGGGCTGTCTTATATTCGTGTCAGTAGGGTTTTGTTTAAATTGATAAACTTTGTTTTTTGTTTTGTTTTTTTTCAAATATTTACTCATTTTGAATTCACGAGTGAGGGAATAATGAAAAACAGAGCGAGAATTGACCGATGGATTGAGGCAGCATCAGCAGTGATATGGACACTATACTGGTCCGTTGTGGTGAAGAGGTAGTTGTTTAGCCAGAAGGCAAGGCTCTCAGTTCAAAGGTCAGTCTACGTTCCAATCCACACCTATGGTCATGAGCTGTGGGTAGTGACCGAAAAGACAAGATCACAAATACAAGTGGACACGCCTAGGCTCAGCCTTAAAGATGGGGTTTTGAGCATAAACGTCTGGTAGAGGCTCAGAGTTCAGCCGCTGCTCCTTCACATTGAGAAGGAGCCATCTTGGGAGGTGTTTCGGGCATGCCCACCTGGGAGGAGACCCCAGAGTAGACCCAGGATACAATGGAGAGATTATATCTCTCAGCTGGCCTGGGAACGCCTTGGCATCCCACCAGAGGAGCTGGTGGAAGTGGCTTGGGACAAGGGCCACTGGTCTTCAGTGATAACGTTGCTGCCTCCACAACCCAGACCTGGATAGAAGGGTAGAAGATGGATGGATGGATCATTGTGTAAAGGATATTACCACGTGGGCTCAGGAAGACTTCAGAAAACCATTGTCAGTTAACACAGTTCATCACTACATCTACAAGTGCAAGTTCAAGCTCTACCATGCAAAGACAAAGACATATATCAACAACACCCAGAAACACCGCCAGCTTCTCTGGACCCGAGCTCATCTGAGATGGAATGACGCAAAGTGGAAAAGTGTGCTGTGGTCTGACGAGTCCACATTTCAAATTGTTTTTGGAAATCATGGACGTGGTGTCCTCCAGGCCAAAGAGGAAAAGGACACCTGGATTGTTGTCTTACCGCTCTCCACTGGTCTGGGGATGCATTGCAATACCTTTTTTCCTTCTCTGTACATCACTGGCCTGTTTTTAGTAATCTGCTTGGGTCTTGAGTCGGGGATGGAAATGCAGACAAACAATGGGCCAGAGGAACCGTGCAGTTCCTGGGACCTTCTGGTAAAAAGAAAACACCTCAGATATTAACTGAGCTCACTCTATAATACTGAACATTCTCTTACTTTCTGATACTGTTCTGTTCTCTTACTTTTATGGCTCCTGAATGCACCCTGAATTTATTATCAACCAAAATGTATAGTAGCCTAATGCCATTTCCGCTAGCTCCACCTTCCACTGTGTTGAGCATCATCACAGAAGACATAAAACTGCACATGATAGTATGTGGGTCAGGTGTAGCACGAGTGGTAATCTTAACTTTCTAAAGCAGAGATAACATCATAAGTGATGAATTCATGGGCCCAGGGCACTTTGCCGTTTGAATGGATTAATAAAAGAAGTCAAAAGGAAGAGATTTAAATCTACATGTGGAATTTTGCAGCCATAATTTAAAAAAAGCATAAAAGGTGTTTTTTCTCTTTTTACCCCAGCATATTTTTGTGATTTTTTTTATGTGACAGCATCAAGTGCACACTCTGTCCTTGTGGTTTATACCTGCAATTTTATGTAGCACCAAGGCTAACATGAAGCATCAGTCAGGGACAAAAAGGTAAAAAAAAAAAAAAAATTGGCAGCATGTGCAAGCTAAACTGTCTGGACAGTGTGCATGATATGATCACTGCAGAGCAATAGAGTTTACGAGGGCCTGACAAATCTTTAAAGATCTGTGGTGCATAATCTTTTCATGTTGTGATGCTTAATAATTGATCCAGTATAATTCAACCTGGAATAAAAAGACATATGAGACTTGATGATAGTGGCAGTGCCAGAATTTGCAAGAATTTTGTTTGAATTTTAACACAAACCAATTCATGTGGGATCAGCAACACGCCCTAGTTTTGATCTTGTCGATGATCTGGTTGAGACAGCTTTACAGTGAAGGGTTCTGTTAGAGTGAGCATGCTCGGGCAGCATGGATGACCTGAAAACATACTTTTCCCATTCTGTTACAGACATTGTGTTAATGGAAATGAGATGGTGCTATTCAACAATGACAAATGATGCTGTGTAGCTGGCCAGCTCTACACCTCAAACACTCCTCTTTTCAGGACAGACAGTGCACAGTGCTCATTGCTCAACATTACAGGGTCAGTGAGGAAAACTGTCAGGTTTACAACAAGAAGGCCAAACAAACAAACATTGAAGAGCCCTTCTCCGGCATGCAGCCGCACAGATGTGCATTTATTCCCTCCATATCATTCAGCTTAAAACGCTCTTATTTATGTTGTTGTTGGAAAAGTACCCGAACAACTGCAGTGGAAATCTAGAATTGTCCTATTCTATGAACAGAGAGTAGAAAGAGACCCTGGTTAGAGACCAAAGCATCACAACAGGAGTTCTGTTTTGTTATGAAGATATCTAAAGGTATCAGCACTAAAGCCCTATCTCAAGTTACCTCAACAAACAAGTGTTATTGATTCATATTATTTCATCTTAATTGAAATAATTTCATTTTATTTCTACTTAATTTCAATTTATATTATTCCATTTCATTAAATTATATGTTATCTTACTTTGTTTAATTTAATTTTTTATTCATATTATTTTATTTTAACTTCTACCAAAGTGTTGGTAACTGACACAAGAATTAGTGTGATCTCAGTATCTAAAAATGAAATAAAGTTCTGATAAATACATAATATGTGTCTTAGATCCACACCAAGCCTCTGTACAGATGATGTACCAGGTCTCTGTCTAAAGGATCGTAATCAGATGTCTGCCGGGGTGAGAGCTGGACAGAACAACTGATAATTGCTTGACCTGGGAGCGAGGATATTTGGGCCCAGCCACCTGACCACCTTCATCTAAACTCCAGCCCTGTGTCATACGCTCACAAAAACCTACTGAATAGCCTGAGTGATTCTTGCCAGTATAAGCATTTATTACCGGCAGCTGCCCTCTCATGATCTGAACCTTTAATACAAACGAGCACACCCCCTCAGACCACCATGCATTAAAGTGAGGTACAAGAAACAAAAAGGCATAGGCATAAACACTACTTTAACTAAAGTTGAGTACTTTATTCGGCAATTTAGCATGAGCAAAGCTTAATCAAATCGTGAATTCTTAAAAATTGCAAAATCAAAAATCAAAAATCCTCTTAAAAAATTCAAACTCGAAAAATCACGCTCAAAAATCGATCTTCAACAAAAATTGCAAAAGGAAAATCCGCTTTAAAAATCAAAAATCATGTTAAAAATTTGGTCTTTGATTAAAAATCGCAAAAGGTTAATCCTTGAAATAAGAATGTACTTTCATTATCTATTTTAATCCCTACATTTCCACATCTTTAAGTGATGTAAAAAAAAAAAACACACAGAAAATACAACATTACATTTGAAAGTTTAGATAGTTTTATATGTTTTTGCAATCAGAATTATAACATAAATGTATTTATGTCAGTTTTCATCTTAAAGGTTGTTTTTATGATAAAAGACTCTTCTGTATGCTGGAAAGTCCTGAATAGTAGTAAGAACTTCTCCATGTTTCTCCTTGATGAAACGCCTCATCCTCTCTCCTTCTGGACTCCTTATCATCAACACATCAGTTCATCAAGCTAAATGACACACTGGCACCCATGCCATGTTGTGGGTGAGCACGTGGTACCCCATCTCTCACACAGTCACATGAGCCACATGTAAAACAATAATGCTCGAGAAGCCTGTCAATGACAGGTGACAAGATGTTAATCACATAAGAATTTTATAACAACACACAGTGTGTGTGTGTGTGTGTGTGTGTGTGTGTGTGTGTGTGTGTGTGTGTGTGTGTGTGTGTGTGTGTGTGTGTGTGTGTGTGTGTGTGTGTGTGTGTGTGTTTCTATCACCATCCTACATATTACTGTTGTGGTTTATGCAGAAAACAACTTTTTATCAGCTGGAAAAGTCTTTTCAGTAATCCATCTACCAAAAGCAATTTTGCCAAAGGAAGCTAAATCCTGTGCTATCTGCCCTGCTGAATTTTCCTCTGCTGCTTCTAATCACTGTCATCCATCTTCTTGATGTCAAGACAGGAAATTAATTATGAAGCCAACTTCCTGTTTAATGAATTTTCACAGTCACACAAACACAGAGAAGCATTATTATAGAGTCCACATGTTCAACACACAGGCTCCTCTGTACACACAGCACCAGAATTCACATTTAGGCCCATTTAGCTGAACTCTGATTAGGCTCTCAAATGCATCAGGAAGGCAGAAGATGTAATGTTTTTGTGTTGACACATAGAGACATAAGGCCTGAATGATACTAATGCTCAGAATGACATGTAATAAATTGAAGCGGGGTGTGTCAGACCACATTTTGCTTGATAAGCAGCGCACAATCTGGGTGCTAAGTTGATTAGTCAAAGGTTTATTTTAAGCTTTAACATAAATCAAAGCAGTCAGTGTGTCAGGTTTCATTCATGTTAAGAGCCAGCTGAAAGAGCATGCAGGTGTTAGTCTTCTTAACATGTTGGATTTCAGCCTTTCAGGTCAGGCTTTCTCTGCCCCACAAAATACAGAAAACAGGTTTTCATATGGTTTCTGTTGATGCATGGATGATGTCACATACACTGAAACAATTCTTCTGTGACCGGCATGATCAAGTATGTTCCAAATTGAAATCAAAGTGCACATCTATGGCACAGCAGCTAGCTCGCAACTTGTTTGTCTAAGGCACGGAGACACGCTGCTTCCTAAAGATAGCAACGCACCACTTGAAATGTCTGATCACCTCTCATTTTTAGAGCCAACAAACCTATTTAGGCTACCACAGGCGTAAGTTCACTTTCTATTTACACACAACTGTGCTGGGTAATAAAAATGTAACTTGAGCCAGATGAACGATAAATAAAGAAAACAACAGTTTCTGTATTTACTGTCCATTAATAATGCACTGTGTGTGTGTCTCAGTTAGTTTGTGTGTGAGCTTCTAAGGGGTCTTCTGTGTGTATGTGTGTGTGTGTGCATGTGTGCATGTTGAGATCAAACAAATGTAGACAGACACGGGTGAGGCAGGGTTCTTTGGATTTGCTTTGAAGCGGCTGAGTGAAAGAGAGCGAGTGGGAGCGAGCTGGAAAAAGAGAAAGTGGAGGAAAAAGAGACAGGAGAAGGAGAGCTGAATCAAAGAGCCGGCCTTGACTCTCCATGTTTCATTTTCTGTCCCTGTGATCTCTCACTTCGCACATCCAAACTCCTCAAAATCTTAAACAGAGAGGTCTTCCTCATTCCATGGTCACCCTGGATACACCTGAGGGAATTAATGCTCTTTATAATTAGAGCTAATACTGTAAGTGCACTGTGTTTATGTCAGTAAATAAAGTGATATTTATTCAGACACTATGGTTAAATCTTGGGAAAAGAACTGGATGCTGAACTGTTTTAGATTTCTTTGTTTCTTCCACTTCTCCGTTTAATAAGCAAAACACATCATGCTTGTTTTTTAATTGTTTTATTTAACTTTAAGCATGAACTTAACGAAACATTAATATCCTTTAATTTTTCCTCCAAGATTAACTATGAGTATACAGATTAAGAAGTGCAGATTTTTCATCACCAGTTTAGGTTTTATGACACTGAAGTTCTTGTGATGATCCATTAAATGAGATTATCCAGCCTGATCTCATGAAAATATGTGAACTGAGCACGAATCCCAAACACAAAGTTCTGTGCCATTCCGTATGACATAGCGTGTTTTCCCCCAGTGTCTGTGGTTGAGTTGGAATCCCTTTACAAATCCAAAGTCCCTATGACAACACAACAATGTTTGGCAAAGTTTAGCAGCTTTTACTTAAACAGATCTGAAATTCCATGTGTTTCATTCTGTTACTCTGTGCAGGAGGTCACAGCATAAGGTTAAAAACTCAAATGACTTAACTTGATGTTCCAATAAAACCTGTACTCAAAGATGCTTTAAACACCTAATATACAATACAAATATTTTTGAATGATTTTAACTCTCAGTCTACCAGAGTTCCACAACTATAATTACCATAGCAGTCATTTTGACTGTTCAGACATTATTTGCATATAATTTGGATATGAAAAGATCTAAGAATAAATTGATGGAATAAGTTAAAAACACACAAGGAGGACACAAAATGAAAATTATAGTGAATGAGATTTTTAGCAGACAGCTAGATTAATCTTCTTCCAAACATCAGAGACTGAACCTGCTCCTCCATTGGAATCTTCCTCATCAAGACTAAAAACTCCATATCGGTCATTCTCCTTTTACTTGTCCTTTTTTAATTTTTTTATTTTTCATTTTGCCTCTCTTGGGTTTTGAGTGAAGCTATAGCTAGAGTTTGTCCTCAAAGAGCAAAAAAACAAAACAAAACAAAACAGTAGAGCAGGAGAAAAGGCAGAAAAATGTAGGAAATAGTGAAATATGACACCTCTTAAAAAAAGCATAGACTGTATAAAATATGGACGTAGTCTCCACGTCGCACCCGTCTGTTCCTGATACAGTCAAATGAAGCCAATCTTTGAACAGGGCCATCTTGTATATGATGCAGACTTTGAGTTTCCTTTCTAACAGTCATAGGGGGCCCATCAGTCACGTGAGCTAAACTGAGCCTCTGATTGGACAAACCTGTAATCCTAATATCTTCTAAACTGCCAAGGTAGAAAAAATTCACTCACCGTACAGTGTGTATCGATAGTGAAATTATCGTTTCAGACCCATGCTGTTTTTTTGAACCAGGCTGTAAATATGTTTTTTAATGCTGTAAAAGTCTGTTTTTTGGCTTGATGTGTTTGTGACTTCAGGTCTTTCTGCAGCCAGCCTCTAGTGGATTGTTGATGAACAGCAACTTTTAGCCCTTCCACTTAGGCTTCATTTTTTTTCTACCGGATGTTGCTCCTTGGTAAAACGCTAGCAGTCAATTTGACTGCTATGATCATTTAAGGTAGTAATGCTCAGATCTCGTTTGTGTTTCAACATTTTTATAATCAAACAATGTTAAAATAAAATATTCACAATTTTACAAAAAGTCAGGGTCTTATAGGGTCCTAGGTTTTATTCAAACAAAGTTTGACGTTGCAAATTTTGAAAGCTGTCAAAATGACTGCCTTGGTAGTTGGAGTGTAAATTAAGTAGGATAAATTAGAATTATATTATATGAATTTGTTTGGCGAAGAGTTGTTTAAATAAGTAGGAAATAAAGGATGTTTTATCAGGTTTTAACCCTCGATGTCTCTAACCAACATTTACACTAAGGCTTTAACAGTGACAGATTGTTCAGAGACCCGTGTACACGTCCTCTACACGGACTGTGATAACAGATGTACCCAAAAAAAAAAAAAAAAAGGGGGGGGGGGGGGGGGGGTGTCAGTGGTGCTCATCCATCTGGGCTGCAGACGACAACGTGTCATAACATGTTATAACATCACACATTATGACTTACACAAAACTACATTGAAACCCAGAAACATCAACAGAACTGAGCATGAGCGATTTTCTCCTGGGTCCTGCAGTATATTTTCATCCCGCTCTCAGCTCTTTCCACACAGCAGGCACACATTCATGTTCTGTCTCTTCCGTCTTTCTTTCCCAGCCTTTGTTTTGTCTGCCCTTGTTCTATCACTTCCTTACCCTGCTGACCTGCCTTCTTATTCAGATAAGAATCGAAAATAAAAAATATGAATCGGAATAAAAAGTAAAAAGTTTATCTGCTCAGATAAGTTAAGTTGTGACATCTCCAAAGATTTTTTCAGGTCCCTCTTGCTTTACTGTGCTAAAAAGAAAGAAAGAAAGATACAGACATCAGAATCACTTTGCTCTGTCATCCTGCAGCCATACTGCTTGCTGAAGGCTACTTTTGAAGGTCTCGCTGTGTGGGGTGCTTTTATAGAGGGTGTCGTGATGTGCAAGTTAAGGCTTAAGCTGTGCTACCTGCTTCTTTCCAAATACGGACAAAGGAACACACACACACACACACACACACACACACACACACACACACACACACACACACACACACACACACACACACACACACACACACACACACACACACACGTGACAGGCAACAGTCCAAATGTGATCTTTATTTGCCCTTTGGTAGAGGTGTGGGTCACAGATGGACTCATTTGTTTTGGTTCATGATCACACAGACCAAACACACACACACAGTTTCTTTTTCAGGGGGGGGGGGGGGGGGGGCTGGTAGTCAAATATGTCCTGCAGAGGAAGTCACCCTATCACCATGTGTCACTGCTACCCCAAGTCCCACATCCCTTCAGTCACCAAACTCTGGCCCTTTAAACCAAACCCTCCTCCCTCATGGACTGAGCAGTCCTGGACCACTTTGCCTTCAGGCTCCTAAAAACTTTTTTTACTAAAGTGATGACATCATCTTCACAAGGCTTCACACTGCACTGCAGCACGACAACAGCGTGATTACATCTGTAACCAACGCTGCCAACTGTCTATCTCCCCACACAGGGTCCACCTCTGACTCCAATGTTCATGTACTCACTTGTTCATGTACACACCATTTGGTATCTGACTCAAGTTTTCCTGTTTTTCACTGAATAGAGAGGAAACGTATTCAAAGTGATCTTGAAAAAGTCTCACTTCTAGATACATGCCTGCTCGTAATACACAACCTTAAATGAGATTATAGCACTACTAGAGGTTATTTCTAAATGCTATTACTTAGCTTCCCAATTGGGTTGGACAGGATCAGATTGATTGAAGTCTTTGTGACAACATTGAAGTCTCTATGACAGCTCCACGCTGGCTGATGAAGTTGTGAGAGGAGAGATTTGTTTTTTGAAATGAGATTGGAAATCCAGTTGGGTAATTAGGGCACATAAATAATCTCATGAAAAACTTGACTGGATATGTCATCATATCGTCAAATGTCCTAAAAGTGAGAACTTTGCAATATAAGGACCACAGTTTTAGGGGTGCTAATACTAAACCACTCATTCACTGAACATTAATGATATGATTTTACTTCATATGAAACTTATATTTACAGCAATAATCCTAAATAACTTTTTTTACACTAAAAACATTGAAGAAAACGAAAGTACAAGTACTATTATCATCGTATGTATGATTATACAGTTATTAATTTTATTGTAATTCAATAACTTTTTTTCATACAGATAATTTAAGTCCTTTCTCACCATTAAAAAAAGTTCTTATATCTTATATCCTTCTGCTTCTATTTTTAAACCTATGGGTTTTTCTCTCCTCCACATCATGTCCAATCATTTAGTGTTTATCTTCAGACTGCCTCTGAACTGGAAAATTGTCAGCTCACTGTCAGGAGATACATGCAGGTCTGAGCTCCATCTGTCAGTACTAAATAGGATGCTACATGTGCGGATGCATGCTAGGAACAGCTTTTTTGCATAATTTTTGATGTTAAGATTTTCACATTTGAGAGGCTTGTTACTCTGAAAAACTTCTGAAACCCAGTATTTGCTGTTTCTCTGGCGTCTGTGTCTGATGAGGACTTTTTTTCTGGTAAAACCAACAGCAGCAGAGAGGAGATGTCTTCTTCCTATAAGGGTTAAGTAGAGGAATATGTTACATATTCATTTTAAAGTACTGATTCTAAACACTTAAATTACATTGATACGGAGAATAAAAGTTAAACAGGTTTACAAAATACCTGCTGAATTAAAAAGATCTGGTTGGGCACATGTCTCTGTAAATACGCTTTCAGGGGTGCAGCAGTTATGCTGACCTGTATACACCTGATGATCCAGTCAATGCAAACACAAAAACATCAGGATCAAACTCAAGGTTTGTCAGCTGGACATGAGATTGTAGTTAAGCACTGAACTGGATCAGTGCCATGTTTTCTCTTATCTATATGAAAAATACATAAGAAGTGAGAAGTTGAAAGTTCACCAGAGTTCACCTTGTCATTTAAAACTGAAATACTTTGTTTTAGACGGCTGACTCACAAGCACAACGTCAGGTGTACATTGGCGTATGTGTCCCTTACAAACAGTCGGAGACAAGGCAAAAACAGATATCTGGAGATGAAAAGTAATGCCAGGTTACTCCAGACAACCTCACATTCAATTACTTGTACTTAACTGTGTGAAATTGTCAAGAAAACTAAAAATCCTCCACAGTATTTCTTTACCCCTCAGAGAGGCTAAACTATGAGGAACAGTCTATTGTCCTGTGAAGAGGTTTAAAAAAAATGAAATTATACTGCAAGTGTTACAGCGGCTGTTACTTATTTTGTGGAGGCTTCTTATCAGAGTGGCTTTGATAAGCCTTTATTGCATGTTCTTACATCAGCTTTACAGAAATGTTGGGAGACTGCAGAGACCAAATATGGTCCTCTTGATCTGTGAAATAAGTTCTTTTAGTTTATTTTTAACAAGGTAACCTAAAAGATCCACTGCCCACATTCATTAAGGTACTGCTATGACGACATATGTGTCTGCTATTTAATTTATTCCTTTTATTTCCATGTTTCAGTAGAAGTATCAGCTCTGCTTCCCCCCAGAAAAACACAGTTTTGTTGGCTGACCACAAAGCAGTTTCCGTTGATTCTTCTGAAAAACAATCTGCAGATGGAGTCAGTGAAATGCTGAGAAGTGACGTGGGGCGGCTGAAGGGAGCTCTTAAGAGCGACTTCTTAGTAGTACTGGAGTGCCAGACTTGTCTTTGTCTCTCTTCTGTTCTATTTGTGACCATAATTCATTTCTGTATCACTATGGAAACTGAGAGAGCATAATCAGTGAGCATTATACTAAGTGGTGTCTGAACAAATAGACACTGATGAATGGTGGGAGACAACGAATGAAGAAAAACACAAAGATTTTATATTATTATCAGACACTTTTTATATGAATCCACCACTTATCATGAGCACACTCATAAAACCTTATGATAAAGCTTTATGATAGTGATTAGAAGCATTCAAAACATTTATTAGGCTAATGTTTATAAAGTGTTATAAGTGGGGAACATTATATATTATGAAGGTGTAATTTGTAATGCATTATACCTTAATTCAATATGAACTCTAGCATCTTTCCAATTCTGCATTTTATAACACATTATAACTCCTGCAACATTATAACCAGCTATAAAGGCTGATAGAGAATTTATTCAATATGCCACAAGACGTTTTGCTTAGCCCAAATCAGGTCACGACCCCACGATCTCCAGGGAACACAAATCAGGCTCTGAATCGAGCTGAAATAGTCTAGTGTGTTGCCAGCCGTCGAGGGCTTGATAAACTGCATATTGACTTTTAATGGGAAGAGAAACTCTTGAAGGAGAAATGTATCTGGCCTGCACACAGTTTCTGAATGCATGTGGACCAAAGATAAAGTGTTCCACTTTGGATTCTATAAATGTGAAACAAAAATCACTCAGTAGTTTTAAGATGGACTTTTCAGTGAAGCACCAAATAATGCAGTCATCCACTTAATCTGGGGTAATATTCACATAAATACACAAAATGTGAACCTATGTCCACAGAGGCTTTCAAACGAACCACAACCTCAACCTCTCAACTGATGATGAAAAGTGGACAGACGCCCCCTCACCTTAGTGAGCAGATCGGTACCACAGCAGGATGGATGGATATCCAACACACCCTGGGGAGGGCTGTGTGTGTGTGTGTGTGTGTGTGTGTGTGTGTGTGTGTGTGTGTGTGTGTGTGTGTGTGTGTGTGTGTGTGTGTGTGTGTGTGTGTGTGTGTGTTTGTGTGTGTTCATGTTTGGGCATATGTGCATGCACTCAGCAGCAAGACAGACTGGCAGCCCTCTGCCTCCTGTGGAGATAGTAGACAGAAGAAAGAGGCCAAGAGAAAGTGTGAGTGGGTGAGGAGCTGAGAGAGCGTGGTGAGAGAGACACATTCAGAGAAGAAGGGGGTGGATCACCCTGAAGGATAAAGGGGAGAGGAGGTAAAGCCTGAAAAGAAGCAAGGTGGGTGACAAGAAGCAGATGAAAGAAAAGCTGTCTAGGCAGGGAAGAAACAAATTTAGTACATGGATGTAAGATGAAAGTGAAGATACAGAGTAAGAAATAGAGATAAATAAATGAAAGGTAGAGGCAGGGTTATGTGGATCAGAGCTGTGATTAAATGACAGTTGATTAAGGGGAAAATACAGTAGCCCTGAAGTGCAAAACACATCAACATTTAAAAAAAGAAAGAAACACAACAACAACTAACAAGGCAGATGCAGATGTCTTAAATTGATGCTAATTAGTTAAACACACTGTAAGTCTTTTTGACTGGAAGGAAAATCTTTGTTTCATGTTGATTTCAAAACACAAGTCCTGTAACTGTACTTAAACTTGTTAAATTACATCAGAAAATAATTTGGTGTGGAGCGTCAGAAAACAGCCTAAAGAAACTATTTATTTACATCAAGAATTCTGGAGGGAACACACATATACAGTGATATCATTTCAGGCAAAAGTTGGGGGGCTGTCGGAGAAGAGCAATAATTTGAGATCAAAGTCACAGATTTCTGTAATAAAAAGTTGGAAATTTGTTTGATTAGAGTGAAATAGCCAGACATCTAGACATACGTACATGTACTACTCATAATAAGTTAGGGGTATTGTTACTTCCATGAGTGCTATTCCTATTCGGTCTGAATTTGAGTGAAATAAGCAGTAGTTCCCTTTGATGTTACTATTAATGAATGAGAAGAAACACTATTTTCATTATTTCAATATTTCTCACCCTAACAGTTTTCTACGATAACAAAGATCGCCCCAAATAACCAAAACTGTCAAAGTCAGTAGCGTGTTTCCACCATTTGCCACAATGACAGCTTGACAGCGACGTCTCATGCTCTTCACGAGCCTCATGATGTTGTTCTGAGGCAATGTGTTCCACTCCTCAACAAGTGCGACACACAGTTCTGCCAGGTCACGTGGGGGTGGGGTACAAGCATCCAGTCTCTGCTTCAGCTGGTTCCAGACGTGCTCTATGGGGTTCAGGTCAGGGGACATAGCTGGTCATACCATATGAGGCACTCTGACTTCCTGAAGTCCAGCTGTGACAGTTCTGGCACGATGTGGGGTGGTGGCAAAATACTAATGTTACAGGAATCAGATGTTAGTTCAGTTTGTCTCAAGATGACATTTGAAGGAGGTCCTAAGGTCGCGTACTTAGAAACAAGGCATTCCGGTCAGTCCAACCTGAAAAAATAATATGATATGAAAAATGTTTCTGGGAAAAGTTTGACAACTTGTGTTCCCAGAAACTTGGCAAGATTTGCACCAGTGTGTTCCAACTAGTTAAGCATGTTTACAGGAAGTCCAGCGGTCACAGCGGTGTCTTGGTGTCAGTGGAGTCACCTGCAATGGTAATCTGGCTTTAAGCCAAAGCAGTGGAGTCGGTTGTGAATGGTTTGTCTGGAAACCCTCGTACCCCTCACTTCTCATAAACAGGCCTGCAGCTGTGTGGCAGTTGCATAACAGTGTCTGAGTTCATAGGTCTTTAGGTACTGGTCATCATTGTGGTCCATCACTCGTGGGGCTCCACTCCTGGGTCTGTCACCAACACTGCCAGTAGTTCTGTGTCTTGCTGCAAGTCTGCTGATGACACTTTGAGACACACCAAGTTCACCAGCAACATCTGACTGTCTGCTACCGACCTGAAGGTGTGCTATGGCCAGGTGGTGCTGCTCATACGTTAAGTCAAATGTGTTCATGGCTGCTTGAATGATGAACTATGAATGACTTACTGACAATTCCAGTTTTTTATACCCTCAGAATGTTGAAATTGATGCCACATTGTAAAGGGTTCTTTTTGTGTTTTTGGTATTGGCCCCAATATGTAAGGCTCACTGTACACAGTGAGACCATTACATGGAAAACACTAAATGAGGCGTGTCTATCACCCTAATACAATCTGAACTGATGATGCAATGCCTCTACCTCTCACTTCTTGTATTCACCGTCGTCTTCACTGAGCGCACGCTCCGTGTGTCATTCTCTGTTTTAGGTTGACTTTGTGGCAGCATCACAGCTCCACCGACAGGCCCGGCATATGGACTATAGTCTTGGCCCCCGTATTTCTTGTGAGGGTTCCACGTTTACAGCAAACTTTTTTGATACAAGAAAGAATGAAACCGTTTTCGGCTTCGTGTGGATGTATACTTAGCCAGGTCTAATTTTTCCCTCTTCCTCTTTGCTTCTCTGTGTGGCTCTTTGTGGCAAATGAGACAGAAAGTGTCAGGAAGCTTGCAGATACACTGCAAGAAAGTTGAATAACAAAGTGAAAGTGAACTTTTTCAAGTTCAGCAGGTTGGGATAAAAGCTGGCTGAGGGCCGCTGGCCTGAACTCGGCTGGTTTCAGTGGATCAGTGAAGCTTTGGTGTGGAGGCTGGCTAAGACGTGTTGTGATATTAGCGTAGCAGCTACTTTGATAACAGAGTGGTTTGTTTAAGCAGCACCTATCCGCTGTTTGTGAAAAACAGATCCCTTTATTGTTGCCAAAGCAAATTCCTCAGCTTGTGGTATTTTCTCTGTCTCCCCTCTCTCTCTCTCTCTCCCTCTCTCCCTCTCTCTCCCTCTTTAAGTGTGGAGCCTCATTGTTGATTTGTTGTGACTATGACTAAGCTGATTAATCTGTTTTGTTTGAAATCAGGAACAAAATGACTTCCTGCAGCAGGATGAGAGTAAATAAAAGAAATCACTTCCCATCCTTATACTCGGGTATAACAGTCCTTTAAATGAGCATTCCAATAAAGTCTGAAAACATTTTAAAAAGAAAGAAATTCTCAAAAACACAGCACTGTTAGGTTAAATCCAGCAAGAAGCCAAAGAAGTAAGTAAACATTCACAAGAAAGCGGACAAGCAGTTCACAGTCGAGGGCAAACAAGTAATAAATATCACATTAAAACATGGTGAAAACTGTGCCAGACGTGTGCATCAAGAGGCAACAGGCGGGCTGTGGGGTTTTGAGAAACACTGTGGGATAAATAATTTCCACCAAACATATATTGTATCATTAATGAGATGAATCAAATGAGTAAGGGGAAATGTATGATGAACAGGTGGTTATGCAGATTAGAATCCTGACAAGGTGAGACTAGACAACCAAATTTTGTTTGTGATGCTTTACCTTGCAAACTACTCAGCTGCTGACTAAAGTCATAAATGCAACCCCAATTCCAATGAAGTAAGGACATTGTGTAAAATATAAATAAAAACAGAATATAATGATTGCAAACATTCACTCATTTAGAATCTGATGCCTGTATAATGTTCCAAAATGAAGTGAACAAAAACGAAACCAGCAACTTCTGAATTTTTTGTGTTCCTGAGCAGAACTGGAACTGTTAGAATTATGTGTAAATATTGCTGTTTGAGTATTACTAGTTTATGATTAAAGGCTTAAGTTGTGTGACTGTGCTACTGCTCACGTGCAGTAATAATGTTGGATGTGATTACAAAAGGTTTGAAGCTCCTGACGTACTACAGATTTTAAATTGGAAGACAAACATTCACATTGAGAGAGATTCCTGTGCAGGCCCTACAAAGACACAGAGGTGGTATGAGGTCATCATGTGCTGCTGTTATAAAAAGATGCGTATGGAGTATCTGCAGGTACCAGGAACAGAAAGAACATGATGTGCGGGTGAAACTGTGGTTTGAACAGGAGGATGACATTTAAGAAAAAACAGTTTTAATTGAAAGCAACATTTTTTTGTATGACTGCGTGTGTGAGGTACGAGTGAGCATGACTGAAAGAATGCAATAACAGTCAGGTGTACTGCAGAAACAGAGAGCGAGATGCAGAAGAGTTCCGGCCCAATCAGCAAGGGAAGATTACACCTCAGAGTGGCAAAATAATGTCTAGATAGGTGGAGCTGATAGTATATAAGGGTTCGAGCTGTATCCAAGCTGTAACTTCACCTGTTTCTGTCAGTTGTATAGATTGAGCAAAGTGAAATGACATGGAAGAATTTATTGTCTTAATTTATCCTATACATAGAACGATATTAACCAGTTCAGAAATAGGTTTTGTTGGTTCTAACCAGTTCAAGAGTGTAAATTTTTGGGGTGCACCCAAAAATAGAAAATGTTTAGAAACAGTTTCTGTTCAGAATGAACCAATTTCATTTTATTTATTTTTTTTTTACTAAATATTGGTTCAAAGATGATTTTATTGATTTCAAAATTACATACAGATAAAAACTTCCCCCTCATTCCAGGCTGGTGCTGCCATGGCTCTGGATTCTAATTCTACTCCTTGCAGCAGGAAGATGCATCAAACTTAACATTTAAATAAACAGTCAAATTAAAACATTAGCATGCTAATCTAATAATGGTTTAACTGAACATTTCCATTGAAGGTTAGCCTGCTTTTTGTTATAATGCACCTCTAATTGCACTTTTTCATCAACAGTCATATAACACAAGTTGAACCGTTCTTTTATAAGAATAAAAATTTGAACTTTTGTCTTCATCCAGCTCTCCTTCTCAATGCTTTGAAGAAGAGATACGTATAATAATGAAAGAGTCGTATTTCTGTCTTTGCAGGGATCAGTAACGTAGGGATGCATTCACCAGATTTGCTGTCCTCCCAGTTGGCAGGACAGGAGCAGGTGTTATAATATCCATTTATTAAAGGAAATATCCAGCCTACCAATTTAGCATACCAACAGAAGTGAAAGTTAAGGGCGTAATGTGAAGCAATAATGCTGATGTTTTTACCCTCTGTGTCAATATGCAAAAGTAAAATATGCTATAACTCTTTCTTGTGGATTGATTTGATCGCACATGTAAACACTTGCCTCTGGTGTTGCTATTTTTATCCAGAAATAACCCCCTGTATTGAAGAGGTTGTTGAGGGGTTTTGACCAATCAGACTTGAGTATGTAACACTGCTGGATGATTGAAAGAAATGTGAGTATAACGTGTGATAACGATGTACAAGGAATATAAATTCCTAGAAAAAGAAATCCACTTCTAATTCAGATCATTATGACACTGTGACAACACATATGTACATATGTATGTACATACATTCATGTGTCGGCAATTAACCGTGTATGTGTGACTTGTGCTTTTAACAGGCTGTGATTAATGTGTGAGGCAGGCAATGCATCTGTGATCATATTATTTCAAAAGCCAACCACCTCCCACTATACTGGCAGGGATCCCTCCACTGTAGCTCTTAATCAGGAAGAATTTGTGGCAATTAAACACACATTCACAAATGAGGACACAGTTATGGTAAACTCACACAGCATGAAGCCTATTTCTTAAATGGCTCTTTTCTGAACAGTTGGCTTTTGTTGCTATTCTGCGGCAAGATTAACAGCGTATTTATGTATTTAATTATTTATTTATTTAAATGACCTCCTATTCATGGTAACCACCTAGCCCTTTAATTTGGAGCTCAACCATTTGGTTTTTTGCCTTGGAAGAGCATTTTTTGAGTCACTTTATCTCACTGAAATGTGTTTAACTAAGTAAAATCTACAGTGGCCCTGAGAGCTCACAGCACTGCAACTTAAGACAGCACATGCAAAAAGACAAAACACAAGCAAATTAAGAAAACATCTTCATCAATTTGACAACACGTGCAGCATTTAGAAAACGCGCTGTAAAGACCACAACACAACACATTAGAAAAACTCACTGCAAATAGACCGCAACACAATGGAAGAGTTTCCAGAGGACGCTTAAAAGTGATGCACACGTCCCAACATGGTTTTTGTTGACAGATTTTGAGTCGCTTCTGATTTATTTTAACATTGTGATTGCATTATACAGATACTGGCAAATACCAGACATGTGAATCACTTTTAAGTGTCCTCTGGAATTGCAGCTGGATAGTTTGCACACTGACTCTAGTAATGATCTGACTAAGCAGCTTTCAAATTTATAGAAGTAATATTTGACAAAAGAATCCATACTTTGACTTTATTAATAAAGCTTTCCACCACTGACGGCAGGTGACCAGGAAAGTTTGGAGTCAACAGTTCAAAAGCTTGACAACTATCAAGATATTGATATAGTTTCTCTTTTTCTTGAGGCAGCAATGCCAACTGTTTGTCCACTACTAAAGATACTGCCTTCATTACAATAAAGGTGAAGTAATATGGTCTTGAAATGATGAGATACCATCATGCTGTACAACACAGGCAAATCCTTCTATGATTTCCTTTCGGCTCTCGGCTCAAGGATTGGTCTTATCCAATAGAAATTCAGTCTGGAAGGAGGGTAGATGATTCAGACCCCTTTTCAAGTCTGTGCGCTACCATCACAAGGTTGAGTCTGCTCAGATTGTCTGGATCAATAATGCAGAGAGAGAGAGAGAGAGAGAGAGAGAGAGAGAGAGAGTGAGAGACTCATCTCTGAAGGATCTGACTCACAAGGATACACTGGAAGGTGTGTGGGGGTGGGGGCTCAGACTAAGTGACTCAGAATCATTGCAAAACAGATATAATCAACATCATCAGAATCCATTTGATCCACAATAAGCTCAACAATGATGACTCTGTTATAACTGTGAACATATGACTCACTAATCAGCGCAAGCCCTGCTCAATACACAAACATCTTCCCAGACAAATCATTAGTTCAGTTTAGATATCTGCAGAATTGCACACCTGTTGCCTGGTAGTCTGATTTATAAAGATAGGAATACATTGTTAAATACACCACATACTAAATCTGTTTATTGAGTCACAGCATTACAAAGATGATAGTCTGTAAATTAAACAGTAATGTTTTATAAGTCCACTGAGTGGCTATCAAATGTACCTTCTGTATGGTGCTTTTCCTGTAAATGGCAGTGTTCAAATTAAGCTCATACTCACAGCACTTACATGCATTTACATTATCACAGATGCTAAATGGACTCAGTCAATATCATGCTTTCTTTACTCTTCAGACCACTCAAAGGGTTTTTATATGACAAGTCACATTTACCTCTCACACTTCATTCATATATCGATGGCACAACACCAGGGGCAGTTTGCGGTTCAGTGGCTAAGCTCAGGACACTTTGGCATGCAGATGCTGAGACCTGGGATCAAACCTCCAACCTTCCAATTGACTCTATCTTTGAGCCAAAGTTTTCTCCACAGGCAAAAGAAATGCTCACTTGCACCCCCAGCAGTGATGAACAGCTAAGCCCTTCAGAGCAGTTTCATCTGGAAAAATGAACTTTTGCACACATATTCAGCTCCCAGAGAGCTGAAGCATTGTGGTGACGTGTCAACAGGAGGAGACATTTGGGAAATTCTGATTAAGATCAACTTGCTGTGGTGGCCCTGAAGTGCAAACCACAACAGCAAATAACTAAACAAAACACAACTAAAAAAACTAACTAAACTAAAAAAACACAACGACATTAAGCTACTGGAAGAGATTGGTACTGGAGGGTGACGTGAGTCAACATTGATTGGACGAGAGGGGGGATCTGATTGGACGAAGGCACTGTTCATCATTAGACTAGGAAGTTATTCTGCCTTTTCTTTTGTTTTGCACCATTTGAAGTGATTTTTTGTTTTATATTTTGGCCCAAATCTCACTCCAACGTAATTTCCTCAATCTGATAATTAAATGATAAACAATTATAAAATGCTATCCGAAATAAAAGATATAATTTTGACCAGAGGTAATCAGACATTTATTGAAATACCACCAATCACCTTAAAATTTAAATCTTAATCTTACAACCAAAAGTTAGTATTTGTTTTCCTCCTTGTTCTTCTTCAATCTACCGTCTGCAACAGAGTGCTGGTCAACTGAGCCTTCAATCAAGCATATTTCAGATGAAATCACAAAATAGAACTAAACTACTCAGAAAAAAAAACAGTTGGAAATAATTCATACTAATAATAACTGTTCTGAAGAAACAATTTTGGTAAACAATAAGTTCATGAGATTTAAATTTTCTAGTTTTGACTCAAGTTCCATCTGTTAACATGATGACATAGTAACCAGTCAAACTGAGGAGCTCTGCATCTTTTGGCTTCACAGGCAGTGATCACTGATTTACAACAGAAAACAAACACACACAAACAAAACACATACCAGGCATATATTCAAATAAATGTCACTGCTGAAATCCTGTTTGATGTTTATGCATACTGGAGGTAGACGGACAACAGGTTGTGTTTTCCACCTGAAGAGGAACACTCAATTTGGTCCAGGCTTGCAGGCTTGGAGAGGTCAGCTACCACAAACACAAACATCACACTCAAAAGTGTACAAACATCGAAAAACACTTGTGAATCACCCTGCACCCTCTCTGTCTGTCTGTCAACCTGACCCAGATTCAGTAGCCAAAGGAGCAGGCGGGGCGGAGGAGCTTGCATACATCCACACAAAAGAAACGACTCGCTCTGGGTTTCGTGCCTCGTCAGTGTCTGGATTTCATTTTTGTAACAGCTGCACCTCACTTTTCCCCTTTGACTGAGGCTGTTTAATGTAGATCTAAGCTCTTTTATACCTGTGATGGAGAAGGGTTGAGGATGCAGTTGGAGATGGTGAGGGTTTACACAGAAGCGATGGATGCCAGATAAAAAAAAAAAAAAACAACAATTCTTCATTTATATATTTGGCTTAATTGTTCAAGCTTCTTGAGTATTTGACAAAAAAAAAAAAAAAAAAACATTATCACGTTCTCTCAAAATATTAATAAGTTTCATGAAATGCAGAGTAACAGATCCTCAATCATTCATTGGTTAGCACTTCTGTTTTTTACTGTCTCTGCTGGTGTCCTGGTGACTGCTCCTAGCAATTGCAGAGGCATGTATCCACACCTGCAACTCGTTTTTCACAACAAATTGTTTCCTTCTCAGCTGTGAGACATTTCCCCCTCACTGCACTTGTCATTGCTGCTGACCCAGTTTAAAATCCAGCCTTTCTGACAAGAGAGAGATGTCAAAACTTCTCACTAAACCCTGAAGCGTCCCCTTTTCCTCCCTGCCTGGTTGGTCCTCCTTGCTGCAGGCTCCTCTGTGTTCAGAAAAACAGTTAGTGAGGTTTAAACTGCGTGCTGTGAGATTAGGTTGAGCAGGATGATTACTGTGCACCCTTGTTGTTCTTCGTCTCCATGTTCTCACCGGCCCCACAGGGTCAGGGGTCAGCGGTCACTCCCAGCGGTATCATGACACCTCATTACTCTCCTCCTGCTGCCTGGCCACTATGATGTGTCGTTATGGTAACAAGACAGAAAGCTTATCTTGATGCTGAAAAACAATTGCACCTAAACGCCAAAACCCAGAGTGTAGCCTGTGCGCAAGTGTGTGTGTGTGTGTGTGTGTGTGTGTGTGTGTGTGTGTGTGTGTGTGTGTGTGTGTGTGTGTGTATGTGTGTGTGTGTGTCAGAAGCATATGGTATACGCTGCATGCATGTGGAGGTTGTGGGCAGTGATGAGAGGAGGGCCCTCCTCATGCTGTGTAATGTTTATACATCCCCACAGTGGTGGAGGTTTCCACAGTAACAGGACTGAGGTGAAGCATAGTGAGTAATGAATGAGTGACAAAAATGATTTGGAAAGGTAAATTCTTCGTATCAATATCCACATCTACAATGGGATGTCTCCAAATGGTACTTTTTTATTTAGATTGATTTTATATTTGCTGCACTCCCTGTAGCATTTGTAACAAACAGCATCCACATTATCAGTCTGTGATTACATCAGAAGTTTTCTTTGTGCATTAGTTGACATGGTATAGGCTTGTTTCAGGTTGGACCCCTTTTGCCTTCAGAACTGCCTTAATCCTTCGTGCCATAGATTCAACAAGGTACTGGAAACATTCCTCAGAGAGTTTGGTCCATATTGACATGATAGCATCACACAGTTGCTGCAGATTTGTCGGCTGGACATCCATGATGCAAATCTCCCGTTCCACCACATCCCAAAGGAGCTCTACTGGATTGAGATCTGGTGACTGTGGAGGCCATTTGAGAACAGTGAACTCATTGTCATGTTCAAGAAACCAGTCTGAGATGATTCCAGCTTTATGACATGGAGCGTTATCCTGCTGGAAGTAGCCATCAGAAGATGGGTACACTGTGGTCATAAAGGGATGGACATGGTCAGCAACAATACTCAGGTAGGCTGTGGACTTTAAACCATTATCAGTTGGTTCTAAGGGGCCCAAAGTGTGCCAAGAAAATAAATAAAATCTTTGTCCAAACAATGACATAAGGGAACTACTGGAAGCAGGGGAAAGAAATCAACAAAGATCCCAGGAAGCAGGTTCAAGCACATTAAAGATTCAGGGAAGAAATAATGAACAATGAACTTGTGCATAAGAGAGCAAACAGAGACAGACATGTAAGAAAACAGGTGAAACTTGTGAGGATGAAATTCAACCAAAGGAAAACAAGGGAAGGCTTAAATAGGGGACATTACAGGGTTGTTTTTAGTTGTTGTTGTTGTTGTTGTTGGTGTGTGTGTGTGTGTGTGTGTGTGTGTGTGTGTGTGTGTGTGTGTGTGTGTGTGTGTGTGTGTGTGTGTGTGTGTTTGTGTGTATTCGTTTATTTATTTAAGGATTTCTACAATAAAGAAATCCACATCATTCCCACACTGGTGTTTTAGAAAACTCTTATTTCAGCTTCTGTCTGAAATACTTTGTTTTAGCTTTTATCTTCCCTCTTCCCACTTACCTCTGATTGGACAGCCCCATGGAGACTTGTCTGAGAAGAGCTGTGGGCAGACCTTGGTGTTTGAGGCTCGCCCCTACAATGTGTCATGAACGTTAGGATATCCTTATACACTGACCTCGTCATTTCAGCAAGTCTGTTGAAGCTGTTTTGATATTGTTAGAACACACCGTCTTTAACAGCTTACAGGCAGATTCAGGGAGTTTTACAGCATATAAATATGAAGTGCTTTGAATATATATGCAAGTTTGGTATAAAAATTGAGATCAGGAAAGCAGAATACACCTTCTTTCACCGAGAAGACACTTAATGGAAACACAGTTAACGTCAACCCTGTCGAATTTTACTCATACATATGATGAAACTAGACCATTGTGATGTTAAAAATAAGAGTAATATAAACAAGGAGCCATGAATGAGAGCTTTTTAACCATTGATATACAGCTGATAATGCTCTTTATGTACTAAAGTAAGCACTTAATTCAACCTGCTTTTCCTAAGAAAATAAATGGGTCAGACATATCTATACAGTCCACCACTCTGCTTCCACTCCGAGTTCAATTCTTCGGCTTTAGCGCAAAAGAAAGAACTCAGAATGAGAGAACAGCCACCGAGTTCTTGGCTGGTTTATGAGAGCAATGACCTCAAAATGACTGAAACAGTAAGTAAATAATTAATACACAAGCTATCTGGCTTTTGGCCATGTGGAGTCTTAGTATTCTAAATATGCAAAGAATCAAAATTATGAAAATAAATTATTATTATTATTATTATTATTATTATTATTATTATTATTATTATTATTATTATTATTATTACACTCTGGCCCTAATTTTCTCAGGTAAAAATGAATTTTGTGAGCATAGTTTTACAGTTTCAAAACTGACACTCAGTTTGCCCTTTTCCACCCATTCTTACAGTTGTTGTCACTTGATGACTCTTTTTAGGAGACAGAAACATACAGATATTTCTTGTTCATTTCACTTTTTTTAGCAGTCAAAATGTCCTATCTACTTGTCTTGACTGGTTACCTTGTCTGGAGCAATTATGATCAGTAAACTTTTGGTTTTCTGAAACTTGAAAACCATTCAAGAGGATGAGTCAGAGTTATATGTAATGAAAGACACTGCAGCCTTAAAATGTCATATTAGTCATCAAACTGATGGGCTTAGCTGAGAAAAACAATCTTTGATTGGACAAAGAATCAGATATCAAGGAAAATAACAATTGACCCGCTGAGCACAAAAAATTAACCAACAAAATACTGACTGTATAAAATGACACTTATTTCTCCCCAGACCTTTCACATACAAACACATTCAACTCCACATCAAAGGGAAAATTAAACCTTTCAAACCATTTTTTTATTGTAAATAGTAAATACCACTTTAGCTATCATTCCCTTTAAAAGTGAGCAGGTGTGTAATTTCAAAACAGGCAGACACACACTTTCAAATGGTCGATCACAGATAAGTTCCAGGAAGCAAAAAGGCTCAGCCATTTAGTTTTGGGCATCTTTCTTTTGATTTTTTGTCTCTCTTCCTTGGCTGTTTGACAGTCCTCTTGTTGGGCAAAGTGGTCCCTGATTGTTGAGGTAGACAATTTTAGAAATCAATACTCATTTACAAGCCTGTAAACGCCCATCACACACACACACAAAGCCCAGAGTCAGTCTGATGTAAATCTTGATGTGAGTCAGACTGAATGGGCAGCTATTCCTGTAAGAGCTGTTGACTGAGCTCTATTTTCTTGGGAAGGAGATAAGACACTCCCTCACAGGATTGGTTTGGCTAGTGAAGGAAATCAGCTGATAGCACCAATGAGCTGTCCATCAAACTCTGATGAACCAGTCAAGCGTCTTTTGTAGAATAACATTCATTCATTCAGCCTGATGGAAACCTAGCTGGCATGAAGACAGAGACTGAGTCACCCTTTTGTAATAACTCATTAAATTCTTATTTTTCCATCCTACTCTTATTTGCTTTCTTTTGCTCATTATTGTTTTTATCAGATGGATTGGTTTACTCAGAGATTCACAAAAGATCTGAATGAAAGTAATGACCAGATTTAAGACATAAATTATAAATGAATTTTCTCAAAGTGTAATCAGTCTCAATCGATCTCACTTTCCTCGTACAGCGCCTACTCACAACAAATAATATCAAACTAGTTTCAGTTCACCTGAAGAGAAAGCAACATTCTAATGACGATGGCTGAGATGGATGCAGCTGTAGCTCTTCGTGTTTTTATTTATGTGTGTGCCATGGTGTGTGTTTGTTGTGTTGGAGCCATAGACTGTATGAGCACAGTGACCCTGTTTATCATGGTCACCTACTTCCTCATCCGGCTGAACTACAACCTGCATTATCTAGGTGTGTCAGTCTAGCTATGCTCAGTCGGTGTTCGGTCCGGCTAAGCTGTTTACATGCATTTCAATAGTCCGATCTCGCACTGACTAAGCTCATAGTCTGATTTCTGCAGCTGCATGTAAACACACTGAGTGACTCCAAACCATTGAGAAATGAATTTCAGCTTCTTTCATCCAGACAAAGATAAAAATTGCCAGTCTGTTCAGCCAAGCAATATAAAATAGCCTTGTCCCAGACACCATCAGTACAAGTCACAGTAAAAGAGCAGTGATGCTGTAGAAACAAGTTCTCTGTTATTTATGATCTGTTTATGGATCTTTTTATCTTGTTTTCTTTGATCTTGTTTTAACTTAAGGTACATTTTGACTTGTTTCACTTTGTCTCTTGCTGTTTATTGGTTGTTGCTAAAAGAAAGCTGACTCATTCGCTACAAAACAAATCTGCCTACATTCCTCTGCTTACAAGCTGATAGCTTGTATCGTACTGGAAATGGCAGTGTAACAGCATACTAGACGTGAGCAGATTTTCAAAGTGCTATATATTCATATATATCTGCTTAAAATAGCCTGTTTTTAACATAGCACAGATCTGCACGAGACTTGCTGAAATGATGATGTCAGTGCATAAGTGGTTCATGAGACGTTGGAAGGGTGGGCCTCAAACATTAAGGTCTACTCATAGCTCCGCCCTTACAGGCCTCCAGAGGACTAAATCATGTAAAGCTACTACAGAGGGCCAGTATAAAGCTTTAAAAAAGCACAACACCCCTTCTTTGATGTTTCTTTCATCCATTTCTACTGAACCACCTCATGAAAAATCTGCAAATCTTGTCTGTTTCTCTTTCACCAGAAGGTTAACATAAATGTTTCTTGTTGCTTCCTCTGCTGTTCATAACGCTCATTAGCAAACTGAACATGGTTGCCATGGAAGCCTGTGCAGAGAGAGATCCTGGACAGGCATACCTACAGAATCTAAGCATGCAGTGTGCTGATATACAGTATCATTGCATTGTGCTGGTTTGCATGAAACCACTTTGTAAGCAGTTTCTTTTAACTGCAGGGATCAGGGTTGGAAGTCTGGTCTTGAGGCCAGATAAATGTTTAATAATCTCACATTTTATTGATTTAGCCAAATCTATAACAGCAGCCAATGCAGTTCACTGCTGAAAAGACTTCAATTCAAAGTTGGCAAAATAAACAGACTTATCCCTGAGGTCATCTCAGATGTCAGCAGCTTCAACAGATATAAATCTTTCATCAATTTTTCATTTCAGTATGTACTCTTCTAGTATTCAAAAAAATGCAAAACTGTAGCTTTCAAGACCTTTTTTTCCACAGCAGGAAATAAAAAAGTCAAAACAACAACAATATGATGGGACTGGTGCTGTGTCCTTTATCAGTCTTGGTATTAAACTGATGCTGAAAAGCATTCTGCCTCATATGGGACTCTGAGGCTCTTGGTGTGGACAAACAAAGGCTGTGAATCATACTGTTACAAAAGCTTGGACAAATTGGGGCAATACATCTTCCTCCAGTGGTGCCTGTTTTTCTTTGTGTGTGTTTTCAGGCGTGTGAAAAAAAATGATGGCTGCAGATGCACCAACAACTAAATATTCACAACTTCATAAATTTACCAGTGTGTTTGTGTCATATTAACAGTAACACTGAGACACACACTGGCTGCTTGGATTCACCGGTTCAGACTCGGCTGATTTCCACTGAGTTTTGACTCAGACTTGGAAATAATTTTTGAGCAGGTCATGAAATATTTACCTCACATCAAATGAATTATAAATCCATTCCTACCATCTTAAACTAAACTGCAGTTCTTTGTTTCCCTTCCTGAATTCTGTCACTACAGAGATGGAATAAGACAGACATGGATTACAAGCACAGTAATAGTACATTCAAGAGAAAAGTGAGTTATATAATCGATAATGCTGTTCAGAGACAGATGGGATAGTCATGGTGCTCTCCATCATGGTGGATGACTGACACAATCTGTCATGGCTGCATATGTACTCAACATATTTTAGATGGATGGTTAGTATTTGAACCCAAAGTCAGAGTCTGGATGTTCCTGCAGCAAATCCAACAGTATATTGATTTTAATATTTTGTCTCTTTAACACAAGTTTATTTCTGAAATATCCAGAGATTTTTACATGAATATGTTTGATGAGAAACATAAAACACTGCTGAGTTCCCTCTTTGCTCCTTTATACACAACCTCTGTCACAGCGAGCCACATTATCACCTCCCTCTTCACTCCTTTCACAGATCTCAGGTCTAACTGGTAACTCCTATTTGCAGACAGCAGTGACAGAGGGCTCATGCATGGGAATCAAACCTCGGCTTTATTTGACTCAAGACAACAAACAGTGAAGAGCGGTATCACAAAAACAGATTTGTCTGCTTAGCTGATGCTTTGTCTCTGTTAATTTATAGCGTTACAAGGCAGAAGACGTTAATTTGCTCTGCTGGCTGTTGTAAATTTCACTGTTTTGTTTTTTTTTTTTCTCACAGAAATAAAAGAAAAGTTGCAATATGAAAAGTGTATAGCTATCTGTGACAAAACCTGCGGAGTATCACACAACTCAGCCTTCTCTCTTCAGTTTTACTAAACTGTATAGCATCAGCTCATTGGATTAGAAAATAAATTAAGGTAACAGGTCTTTGACAAACAATATCTGATCAGCTAATTTATATAGATTCAAAATGATTCATTTATATTGATGAAGTATAATTATGCAAACAGGTTAAGGTTATGTTTGCTCTGCTTGGTGAGGTTGGAGTTGGTAGATGAACTCTGGTAGGACATACCAAGGATTGTTCAGCTTCTGGACACAAAACTTAACTACAAACTGGATTGTGAGTATAAATAAATACATTAACTCGTTCCTTTACAACCTGTAAAACATTGTTTGTTGTCTGTTGTTGTTTGTTGTCTGCAACAGACTGAAGTATGAGCAGATGTAGAAGATGTGATGTTTTGTTTTGTTTTATTCCAGCTATAATTTTTAAAACTTTCACACTTTTATTGGATCTCAACTGTGTTTTGAGACGTTTCATGTTTCCTAAAGGTTTTTTTCTTCTGTTTTTAATTTGAAGTAATGGTTCCACATGTAGATGGATAGTTTGATCTATCACAGCCAAATGACACATATGACACCTGTATTACCAGTCGTTTTAGCTTCCAGTGTAAGGGTTCCTTTTCGTGATGATATCATCAAAAACTTGGGGAACAGTACACTATTTACCACGGACACTTTAATAAAGGTAAAAGGACAAACAGGATGAACCTGAATACTTCCCAACAAAACAAGATTAAAGCCTGAGTCAGTAAAGTCGTGTTTTGTCACTGATCTCCCGGGGCTCATTGCAGGTTATGTAACTGATGCTGTCCTCTGCTTTTTGCTCCATTTCACCCTCATCCATGTCCTGTCCTTTCCTGTCCTGCCTGTTTCTGTGTCTTCTTTGTTTCTTTCCCATTCAGCCTTTCTCTGTCCTCACCCAGCAGACATGATGAATCATTAAGTGTTGTCAGGGATGACGACAGGTGAGGTGATGGCACTCTGAGTGGCCTTCTAAGAGCTAAAAAGCTGACATGAATTTGACAAAATATTCTACTCTAATTAACTCCCTCCTCCCTAACATCTTCCTCTCCTTTATCTTTATCATTCCTTTTTTTTTTCTTTTTTTTTTTTTTCAGAAAAAAATCAAACATTAATTCCACTATGGATCCTGACAGCATGGCACAAGTTCACTGCATGACAGCCAATCAAATGTTAATCACTGTCTCTTTGGAACCTCTCTCTATCGCTCGACCCAGCCATCATCTGCCCCTCCCTCTTTCTTCTCTCTCTCTCTCTCTCTCTCTCTCTCTCTCTCTCTCTCTCTCTCTCTCTGTCATGTCCCTTTTATTAATCTATTCTGTTTTTCTGCTCCATGGATGTGATTTCAGACTCTCTTTTCAGGCTTAAATAGAGACAATATAATCACACAGCAGACAGAAAAAAATAAGACTCCAAGAAATATGAGTTACAGCGTGATTTTCAAAAACTAAATGGCTTTTATTTCTAGAAGGCAGTTGCGTAATGACTGATTCCTTTGTTTGGAGCTCACTTACCTCTGGAGTCTTAGATTTTGTGACAATTTAAACATCAAAAATGGCTTTTTTAAGGTCGAACGCTTCAACCCAAAGGACCACAGAGAGTTTCAGGGAATCAATTATTTCTGTCTAAAAATAATGTATTTTTTTATTATTTTTTATTTGATTTGATTTGTATTTATTTATTAATTTTTTGGGGGGGGGTCATCTGTTTGGGGTTAACACTATCATGATAACGCAGTTAAACAATATAGCTAGCAGCTAGAGTTTATTCTCATGTCCATTTCTTTCTATTTTCATCTCTTTTGTTTCCTCTCTAATGTGTTCCTGGAACCAAAGCAAAGCTAACCAGCTAGCTGGTTGGATATTCAGTCATGCTGTCTGGAAACAGCATGTCTACCTCTCCCCAGAGTGCGATGTAGACTAAATTGACTACGTAGCAGCCGAGCAGCAATGCTATGATAATAATATGATAATTGAGGTAGTGTAGAATAAGGTTGAAACTGAACATCCGCCTGGATGCATAATTACTGAGGAGTCTCAGGCTGTTTGATCTGATTTATGCTAATTTGAGACATGTGAAGCATGGAAATGTGATAACATTTCATATTCAGTGGTGCTGCCTCCCCCAACCCTGCACCCAACATCTTAACCCATCCTTTTTATACACCTCCGCTCTTTAGCTATGCCCTGACTGCTGTAAGCAAATGGCAATGCATACAATGTTCTTAAAAATAATGTTAAATATGTCTGTAGATGCAGTGTTAAATCATTTCTCTGCATGAACTTTACATGTACGCTGTTTACGTCATTCACTGAGATACTGTCAGCATTTCTATTGAGCTTGTCAGCAGAGGGAAACATGCAGTGCTCTAAAATCTCCTGGTAAATGTCTGCGTTGATTATAGACTTCAGAAAACACAGTAGACCAACAGCAGCAGGTGACGTCCCCCCCCCAAACCATCACTGAAAGTGGAAACTGTACTCTGGACTTCAGGACACTTGGATTTTGTTCCTCTGTACTCTTTTCTCCAGACTCTGGATCCTATCCTCTGGATCGCCCAGATCGTTTTCTCCTTAGCCCAGATAAGACTCCTCTGACATTGTCTGTGGTTCAGGAGTGGCTTGACACAAAAGAATGTGACTCAGTATGTTTACATGCATGCAGTAGCCCAGCTTATGTCATAGAGCTCGATCATAAAGTCACAGCGGGGGGTCTAGTCTTGTCTGTGTATACATGCAGTAAAGAGAATCAGATTTCTGGCTGAGAATGTCTCACTCCGCTTCGATAGGCAGCGCTGTGTCCTTTATTGATGAGCGAAGTTGTTTGCATATCAAACTAGTTTCTGTTCAACCGAAGAGAAAACGACATTCTAACACTGATGGCTGAGATGGATGCAGCTGTAGCTCTTTATGTTTTCATATCTGTATGTGCCATGGTGTTTGTTGTGTTGGAGAAAGAGACTGAATGAGTGCAGTGACCCTATTTATCATGGTCACCTACTTCCTCATCCGGCTTAATGCCAAGGATTACCGAGACCCACTGAGTCGTGCCGAAATCGACCACAGCTCGATTGAAACCGAAGTATCTAGGTGTGTCAATTGAGCGACATGGAGTCCGTATTAAGCCGGCATTACATGGATTTCAATAGTCCGATCTCGCGCTGACTAAGCTCATAGTCTGATTTCTGAAACTGCATGTAAACGCACTTACTGATGCGATTGTTTGTGGTTGCTCCTCTAACTCCAGCCTCAGTCCACACCTTGTGAAGTTCTTGTTTAATTCTTTCATGACAATCCTTTCCAGGCAGCAGTTGTCCTTGCTGCTTGTTCGTCTTTTTCTGCTATATTTTTCTGTCCCCTTATCTTTCTGGTAGATGTTTTCTCAGTCAACATAGCAGTCTCCTCCATGGTTGTGTTGCCTTCTGAACCAGACTAAGGGTGCGGTCACACTGGCCAAACGTTCCTTTACTCTACTCTACTCTACGTCACCACCATAAAGCGTCTCATCAGAGTCAGCACAAAGAGACACAGAGAACAGGATTACAACTTTAATGACATTTTGGCTTATGTTAGGTTGTTTGGTCTGACGCAACTCTTTAACACCAATGTTATTGCTTAAATTAACTGTCGAGAGGAGCGGTCGCGGCGATCATGTCCATGTGCTCGTGCTGTTGACCCTTCCCCAGAGTTATGCCTGGAGTAAATCCTGCATCAGAGGTCTACAGACAATTCATTTCACTTCAAAATCAGGAGTTGGTTTGTGCTATGACATGCACTGTCACCTGTGGGACTTTATACAGACAGGTGTGTGCCTTTCCAAATCACGTTAAATCATCTGAATTTACCACAGCTGGACTCCAGTGAAGCTGAAGGAACATCTCAAGGATGATCAGTGGAAACAGGATGAACCTGAGCTACATTTTGAGCTTCATGGGAAAGGCTGTGAATATGCATGTACATGAGATTTCTGAGGTTTTTCGTGTATGAAAAATTTGCAATACTTAAAAAAAAAAAAAAAAAACTTGTTATGTTGTCATCATGTGGTGCTGTGTGTAGAAGTTTGAGGGAAAAAATTAATGTTTTTCATTTTGAATGATGCTGTAACATAAGATGTTGAAGAAGTGAAACTCTGTGAATACTTTCTGGTTGCACAATACAGACTTCATGCTTGTGGTGTCGTGATCAGAGTTCCATTATATTCCAGCATAAAAATCAATGAACCGCAAATTAACAAACATGCCACAGCAGCCAAGAAAAGTATTACCCACTAATTTCTTCTAAAATGTATCATGATTAGAGACAGGGTGCTAAAATTGCTGTTTACTGTTTCCACTCTGATCCTGTCTAGACACAAGATAGCATGATCGATTGTCTCTTAAGTTTCCCTGGCTAATTCAAATCCATCCCCAATTACACAAACAACACAAAATAATGACTGCATGGCGATGTGTATTCAGTTATTAAGTTGTGGTTCAGAGCTGAGCCCATCACTCCCTTGGGCCTGCAGAGAAAAACAGATTAACAAGCCATAAACTGATAAGAAGGCAGACACGAACTCTTACTACAAAAAACAAACAAAAAAAAAAAACCTCTGAGCCACCCACGAGGAGCCAAGTGTGGATGTAATCTTAAAATAGCCATGCAGTGACATGGCATGGCCTCCGTTTTTGCAGTGTCATCCTCACCCGTTTGCCGTATAAGGGTAGAATCATCCTGGACTTATGAGTCTGCATAAAGTCTGTTACATAAGACCTGCACTGGGCAGAAGAGCACTAGAGACAAGTCACTCCACTATTTCTCTGGCTAACTAAAAGCAGCTATAATAAGAAGTTATGCATGTGATTCAGTTGTGCAATTTTTATTATGTAAGGGCAAAACCAATTAACCCTCTTGAAGGATTAAATGCGTCTGTTACTGGAGATAAAATCATCAAACATTACTTTGAACACCCTGAAGAGTCTTGGCTCCTGAAAACACTTCATTGACAACTCTCTAAGCTAAAGTCCATTCACAAATCTGGGCTGTGTTTGTTTGTGTGTGCATCTGTGTTTAAGCAGCTTATCAGAACTATTCTGGTCTGTAGTGAATGCAGCACACAGGTTCTTATATAAGAGTAAGGTGCTGCACCAAGCCATCAAAACACTGAGTGCGCGTGTGCGTGCGTGTATCAGGCTGACCTCACAAAGTGACATTCAGACTGAGCAGAAGGCCAGATGACACTCGCTTTACGACCCAATCTACGTCATTTACACACGCTCCACACACTCCGGCTTCACTGTGTTCAAACTGTGCCTGTCCCATATGACACACACAAACACGTTCACACACACATGCTTGTTTGGTGGAAATTATTTGAGAGGGTGTATACATGCGTACATAAAGGCGTACTGTGCAGATGGAGTGTGACTAACGTATAGATTAATTAACGACATTAGCAGGCATGTGCGCACAAGCTCGTCAGTCACCATGCAAATGATCCCACGAGCACGTAGGCAGGGTAATATGACAGTCATACATTCACACATGTTCTCAGTCACACACACACACACACATAAATACACACACATATACATACACAAAATAATCGTGCAGAAATCACTGTCAATCAACAGCCTTTCCATAAGTGTAAAAGTACCATGATGTGGAAGACCAGTGTGCAAATGAAGGGTCCTTTTGGTTTTGCATGTGTGTGCATGTTTGCTTGTGAATGTTCTACAATTCTACAATTTCATTTAGCCGACGCGTTTGTCCAAAGTGACGTTCAACACAAGCAAGAATATAAACAGGAAGGAAAAACCTCAGTAAGTGCAAAGAAATACTTCATGTTTGTTGGGCCACAGGTACTATAACATCAAGTGCTCAAAGAACACCCCCCCCCCCTTTTTTTTTTTTTTTTCTTTGTATGACAGTATCAGTATCTCTTCATCACAGAGTGAAATCAGGGCACTATTCTCTAAAAAAAGGAATTGAGAATAAGATATTGACAAGCACACATATGGCGATATGTTCAACAGACTTGATGTGTGCTGTTACTGGCCACTGAGGTAAAAGACAGCAGGTGTTTCTTTGTTTGGGCGCACGCTAAGTTCAGAAACTCAGAGGGAGTGTGAAGTTTAGAGGATGCAACAGTGCCATGGACACTCACATGTCCACCTTATTGCTGCCCCATCAAATGAATGCAGATGGAATAGAATAGAATAGAATAGAATAGAATAGAATAGAATAGAATAGATACTTTATTAATCCCTGAAGGGAAATTCAGGAGTCGCAGCAGTGATAAAACAAAGTGTAAAGTGCAAAAAATTCCAAAAATATATAAATAGTATAAAATAATAAATGTCAACTAGAGTAAAATATTCATCAGTGACGACAGCTTGGTCATAATTCTCATGTAAGCCAGCACCTCATTAGGGTCCAGAGGGTCCAGGACTGAGCTGGCCTTCTTCACCAGTTTGTTCAGTATCGTTCTCCTGAGATAGATCTTACATTCTCCAAAACGATGGACGGGTTGATGTTGTCTCCTCGTAGCTCATACTGCAGTACCAGCATGTCGTCCTCGCCTCCTTCTCCTCAGCTCGCAGGCAAATTTTGACTGGTTAGCATCAACATGCTATGGGCTGCTAACAGCTGAAGTCTTGAAGTCTGAAGTGTGTAAACAATGCAACTAGGGTTGCAAAAAGGGGCCCCCAGAAACAGGAACAGCAAAGGTAAAAACACCACTGCAAACACAACCAGTTGGTGTCAGTCGCAAACAAATGAGCCACAGAAAGTGATAACAACAAATATACCGAAAATTGGTACCGTTGAGTACTGGTATAGATTCCCAGGTACCGGGCATCAGTACCATATCAGTTCAAATGTGAAAGGTACCCATCCCTACATGGGGTGACTCAACTCGAATGCAATTGGTCCGTACATTTCCAGCACTGCTCAATACTGTTAACGCTGTAAAAGCTGCGCCGGTGAAAACAGAAGCTTTAAATCAAATTTAAAATCCCCTCGTAATATATTGATGATAGGTCTGGGTTCACATAGTGTTGTCTGGGTCAGGACCAGTGGTGTAGTCGAGGGTATACGCCGGTATACGACGTATACCCACTTATTTTTCAGTCAGCATTGCGTATACCCACTTCTAATTTTTGGGTAAATAGAGTAGTCTTACATGTCACTGGTTCTAAAACCGTCTTTTTTTCTGTACTACTTAAAAAAAGGTAAAAATTTAAGGTAAAAAATTTAGAGTATACCCACTTCTCAAGGGACCGCTACACCACTGGTCAGGACCCAGACCGCGGCCTGCCATTTGGTGACCCCTGCTATAGGATGACACTGTAGTTACCTCAGCAGTAGTCTGGATCTAAAGGATGGGAGCCAGAAAGTTGCCGGTTTGATTTCCTGGATGAGAAATGGTAAAGGGTAGCAGATTTATTTGCACTTTGGAGCTGTTTATAGTGAGAGAGGCTCTGATTCAGTGGTACTCTATGAGAAAGCAGAGTGCATGTTAGCTCTCTGTCCTACTCTGGAGAGTTTTTATCATCCCTGTCAAGATCTCCAGTCCAACCACCCAAACACACACACACACACATACACATACACTCACTATTGTCAGTGCTAATAATGCTAGTGAAGTTCAAACAGGATAAGGAGTTGATTTTATTAATAAAGATTAATTGATGTTTTCACATACCAGGGGAAATCCAAGGCCTCAGCACACACATCCAGCCAGCGTTGTCTGTTTCATATCCAGGAGTCTCTCTGTTGAACTTTGACAGTGTACACCATGTTCAAAGAGGCTGAAATCATTTCATTACCATCGAAACAATCCTGCAGTCTTCTTCCTGTCAGGAGAGCAGCACAGAATAAAGGAGTGAGCTCTGATTCTAAATGAAGACGCAGAACCTTTAGACGTTGCTCCTGTTGTTGGTGAGGATTTCTGCGGATACCTGACTCATGTCAAAGCTATTTCAAAGCCTTGATGCATTCAGCACCTCCAAGATTTACAGTATAATACCTGTTGTGAAATTTTAGACTTTGATGCTTTTGTGAATCCCACCATTTCAGGGAAGTATTTGTATCCTAAAAATATGATTTAAGAATTTTATTTAAGGATGTATTTATGGGAAGGCATTCATGCCCAATGGTTTCTTTATGTTTGAGAGTGTGAGGGTGTTAACACAGTTTGAAGTGAGAAATGATCTCAGTGGTCAGTGAAGATGGCATAGAGTTGGAAATTTACATGTCACAAAGCGGAGAAAGGAGACTCCCAAGAAAATTATCAGCATTAACCGCAACATAGCTTATTGACTTAAAATTCAGCGAGGAGGATTAAAGCTGTAAACCCAGACAGATTAATTGTCTTAAATCAGCTCATAGACACGGATAAGTAAATCCAAAGACATTCTTTCGAGAGCCCTGCTCTAGCTTTTCATTGTCTGAAAGCATGAGGGAGGGAGAAAGTGGGTTAAAGAGAAAAAAGATGGAGGCAGAGGGGCTGAAAAATAAATGCAAAGCTGTTAGGTCATTGGGAAGGGATTAGTCCATCGCACACTTACAAATGATCTGACACACGGTTTAAGTCCATGCTGCTGCATGTGAATTACTGCAAGACATACAAAGGTATCAGATAATAAGAAGGATTACTGATCAGACAAGTGTGACCTTGACCTTATCAGATTACTAATGTGTCAAGTAAACCTTTAAGGGGATAACGACATTTTCACCTGAGACGAGACATGAATCCTGAATTAACAGTAAAACTAGTCTGAGAAGCCCTTATTTGGTAAAATGTTTCAAATAGAGCCTCAGCACTGAACTGGACCTGTCTGTAATACCAGTGATCAGCTCTGTTATTATTAATCTGAACCTAAACAGCTCATGGATTCTTCAATGTGCAGATGTCTGGAGGGGGAGAATAATATATATATATATATATATATATATATATATATATATATATATATATATATATATATATATATATATATATATATATATATATATATATATGTATATATACACATACATACATACATACATACATACATATACATATACATATACATACATATATACATACATACATATATATACATATATATATATATATATATATATAAAAATATATATATATATATATATAAATATAAATATATATATATATATATATATATATATATATATATATATATATATATATATATATATATATATATATAAAGAGCACAACATCTATCATCAGTGCTTCACACAAAGTCATATCAGTTTTATGATTAAAGAATCAGCTGATTACTACTTGATCACCTGTCAGTCAACAGAAACGTGTCAAACACCTGCTCATAAGAACGATGTCTGTCTGATCACACTGTATCCTGCTTGAAACTATGTAGACCCTCTTTACGAGTAAAATGAATTATTATGTAAAACAATAATCATTTGCATTTATGCTTAGTGTGTATCTAATTTAATTCTGTATATGTTTAACACAAAGCCTACACTGATGATATCTCAGGAATTCTGAAAAATATTTTAAGTGCTACATTTCAGGAAAATATAAATCATGTAACTTCAAACCCCATTATTATTTAGTGATGAGTCTTATAAGTCGAATTAAATAACACTCAATGTAACAAGTGTTTTGTTTGTTTTTCTAAACATAAAGTCCAATCTTTTCAACTTTAAGTCTCTTTGTTAAAGGAAGTCATTTAAAGGATATATGTGTCATCAAGTTGCAAAAATATTTCTTTTATCAATGCATCGATCACGCCACAGAGCCACAGCTATCTTCACAGGCTGGGTAGTACCATTTCTGAGCAGTAAGCTGATCTTAATCTGAGTGAAGTCCTTTCTTCGGTCAAACAGAGTTAAAATAAGGAAGCTATATCTTTGCTTAGTGAGACAATCTTGATAAGGTTTTTCTTTGAAAATTACCTTTACATGGATTGCCCTTATTCTGCTTTACTCTTTCATTTTCTCCACCTGTGTATGCCCTTAACAGACAAAGCGCTGACATTGTGTTCAAGTCAGCAGTTTGTTTTTTTTTTCTGCCCACCTAAATTTGGCCAGCTCACGACTGTGCACTTTAAAATAACCCTTCCAAACCTCCACATCCTCCCACTTCCCTCCTTACACCCTCGAGGCTGAGGCTCAAGCAACGAGGCAATTAAAATCTACTCTCTCGTACTTTCTCACCATCACACAGGTAACACTGGCAGCTGCATTACCGTGGACCAGAACGCATGAACACATAAACTCTCTCTCTCTCACACACACACTCACACACACACACACACACACACTTCCATACCTGATTTAAATGCGTGGTGGTGCCCAGCATGCAGCAGGCAGTAAGGCAGGACTGGCACCTACTTCTTGTCTTGTCTGGAGGTTTATTTTGGGCATGAATCAGAACTGTGATCAGGTGTTGCTGCCTCTGCCAAGTCACAGCCTCTTCTGTGCTTTGAGCAAAGGTTTTACAACCACAGTCATACATTGAGAGACGCACAAGAACTTCATCTCTTTTTTCTTTTTAAGCTCCACCCTGGCTTATTCATGAAGCTGTTTGTTTGGGGCTAAAAATGTGGCAAACGTCCATCTTACATGAAAGACCTTGAAAATTTAATGATCCTGTCTTTGCAGGTTTCTCTCAGGTCTAATGAGCCTGTAGGTGATTTGCTACAATGCTCAAAAGGTTCACTGAGGACAGCCCAAGTCTTACTTTGGGATTAACTTCACCTAAGCTGAATACCATCATAACATTAGAGTCATGTTGTGGTTACAAGAGGAGCAGCCTTCCAGCTGTAAGAGTGGACGGCTACAGATAGTTCCATGAAGTATTGTTACGTAACTCTCTGCCAGTGTTGCCACTGACGCTCTGCCAGTCAGGACAAGCCGTTAAGCTGCTCAGCGCGGGCACACAAGTTAACTGGGTCTAAATTTGCCAGCTTAGGCTTATTCAGGCAGTGATACACTGACTGGCTATAGTGATGTCTGGAGGACGACCGCTGACCAGCATTGCAGAGAAAAATTGTTCAGTTTTTGTTCAGTGAATGGCAGATGTAGAGAGCAAAGAGCAGCAGCCATGAACGTAACCCACCACGAGATTTAGACTTTTGGGTCTAAAACTTGGTCTGTTAGTAGCATCCAGTCAAACTATTACATGACAGCTGATACCAGCAGATATTTCTCCCCAAGCTGCTGCATTTCTCACAGGCTTGGTGTGACTCCAGACTAAGCTGTCCTTGGTTGTGTCCCACCAAAAACAAGCCACTGCCATCCATGAGGCTTTTTCCTCTGCAGTCCACTCAACACAGCTTCTCTCAACACATGTGACTGTCTTTCTTTCTTTTTTAAAAAAATAAAATAAATCTTCCTAATCATATTTATAAAAATGGGAACCCAGAGTGAAACCTGGAGTTTAAACTGGTTTATCCAAAGTCCTGCCATCCCTCTTTTTGTACTTACACATTACATTATAGAATAATGTGCTACAGTATTGATGTCACAAAGAAAGATTATTGATGGATTTTTTTATTCACACAGACAACAGCATTGTATTAAAAGAGGAAGCACATCAGAATTAAAAATTTGATGCTAATTGTTGAGGAGTGCGGGGCTGGACTGGGACAAAAAAATCAGCCCTGGCATTTTTTTTTTTTTTCTTTGCCCAGATCAGTCCCCCAATCCCACCAGTATGCTATTCTTATGGTTCTATATAGGATGATGGTACTATTCCCTCAAACCTCTGATGAGGAGCAGTAAGTGTTTTGGACAAGTGGACTTGTTAACTCACTCACTCCTGTCTAACTCTCTGGTGATCAGGAGTGGCTGAACAAAGAGGAACCTTGACTGGATCCTGAGGTGAAGCATGATTAGTGTGTAAGGAGGTTCTAGGATCACACAGACAGACTCAGATGTTTTGGGTCCGGGCAGAGCCTGTTTATTGCTGCAGGCCGTATAACTAACAATAATCATGATGATAGCACGCTTTGTGATGGTCACCTCTTCTCTTACCAAAGTCCACACCAGATAAAATGAGGCCTGAAACAAGGCAGCCTTTAAAAGCATAAGAGGGAGACAAAGAAAGAAAGGTGAGAATGATGGTTGATAGAGTTAGACGATGACAGTAATAATATCTTTAATCTAGAAAAAATGTGCAGAGATACTTGCATCACGTGTTGTAACTTATATTTTACTTAGTGGAAAACACTGAAGGGCTTCAACAGAGCATCGTGTAAGAGAGAGTAGACATGAGAAATGATTGTTAACCAGAGAGATTAGACTAATTAGACTAAACTACTATTGTAATGTACTTAATGGGTATTATTGTAAAGTAAACCTAAAGTAAACATCGTCCTGAAACTGAGTCCAATAAAAGAAAAATACTGCCAGCTAATGTTAGCACAAGTTAATGTTGATAAATTAGCAAGGTGCACTACAATCTATGACTGTAACATTAGCTCAACTGAATACCAGTGAAACAACACACACACACACACACACACACACACACACACACACACACACACACACACATTCACTCACTCACTCACACACACTGTTTTAAAAGTTAGCAAGTTATCCAAATAAAGTTATCAACATTACCTCATATTGATATTTAACTCGATATTTTAGCCAGGCAGACGGCCTGTCCTTCCCTTCTTACAGCTCCTCACTCACCGCTGGTGCTGTTAGTCTCCACCACCACCATGCCTCATCCCCTTCACAGCCAACTCCATCAAGGTCAAGATGACGCTGTACCAAATATGTCAGTAAGCTTTGCATATTTTAACCCTTTAAAGCTCGACCTAATCAAAAATAGTCATAAAAAATCTCATCTTTTGGAACTAAGATGTTTATTGACCCTTTAACAAAATCACCAAAAACAAATTACTGTATCATTTCATTTTTATCATTTTTTTTAAATCATATTTGATCAATTGGGTGATTTGGGATTTTTTTTTTTAGGAAAGTTTTTAGGAAATGTGCATTTAATCAATTCAGAAAATACTTATTTTAAAAAATAAGTAACAATTTAGATGTAATTTTTACCACAACAACTTGAAAACTATTGATGGTTTTCTTGAAAAAAAAAAAAAAAAGCGTGTGGATAATTTCCTGAGAGCAGACATTTTGAAAATGGCCAAAATACAACTTCAGCTGATGGTAGTGGAATGATAATCCTAAAGGAGGTAGAATACATTTTTAGAAAAATATTTTTAAAGAGATTTTTGATGAAAATATTCATCATGGTGATGAGATAAAGGTCTTTGAAACAAATATGATACGTTCAGAAATAAAGGGTTAAAAAACAGCCCAAAGGGATTTTCTTTATTTCCTGCAGTTTCTCTGCACCGTCTTTCTGTTTCTTTACCATCTTGTTTACAGTCTGTGATCAAAAGATTGATAAGTTGATTGACAGCTGTGGGGCACAACTAGGACTTGCTTTATTGATCATTGGCCAATCAGAGTCAGTGAACCAAACACGAGTTTGTCCGGCCTGAAAGACCTGAAAGGCAGAGACACAACTGTTTCTTTGACTGACTGAGAGCAGAGGGCCCAAATAGCACAGAGTGGGTCCTTGGTACTTCTGTGTGAATGGTAAAATTCATAACTACCCCCACCCAAAAACCACAATATAAATGAGCAAAATTACTGTCATAAACTGTAAGCTATAATAATCACAGGAAAAAATAAATAACTGCTTGAAATATCTGACTCTAAATATTTGACTAATGAACCAAGTTTGAGTTTCAATTAAAAAAAACAAAAAAACAACTTTATTTAAACCACCATATTCTAATTTATATATCTGAACCTGTACATCTTATTTTCCTTTCCATGAAATGCAAAAAGAGTTTTGCATAAAATAAAAATAAAAATAGAAATAAAAACTACCCATTCACCTGATAAGCTGAGCGACTAAACTTATAAGCCACCAACTTCTGGACTTTCTCCTGAGTCACTAAGTGTTTAAAGAATCCTGCTGCAACATCTTGATCAAAAGTCATTAAGTAAAATATGAGCAAACAGAAGCATGATTCTCCCACCTCAGCCCAGGTGAGAGAGTTTGTACTGACTGCAGGAGTTAGAAGAGAGGCAGAGATAAAGAGAGATGGAGAGGAGATGAGGAGAATGATCATGTCCTTTCTGTTCATTCACTTCTTCAGATTAGTCAGGTGTATGTAGTAGGTGGGCTTGTGTGCTGTGGGTTTGAGTCATCAATTAAGAGATGTTTGTGTGTGTGTGTGTGTGTGTGTGTGTGTGTGTGTGTGCGTGTGTGTGTGTGTGTGTGTGTGTGTGTGCTCTCGTGTTTATCACTAGATGGGGCCATACCACCTGTAGCCCACCAACGGTATGGGGCCACGAATTTTTGTGGGGCCATTTTGTTGGACCCCAGACCGTTTAATGCTTTAAAATGACTCAGGAGCCTTTCCTGATGCTTCCCATGCTTTTTTCTCACTTGGCCCACAAGGTGATAAAAACTGGAAATGTGTGTGTGAAGTGTGTGTGCTCACTGGCCCCCTGGAGGTTTTTTGATGCTACTGCAGCCACACACACACTTCCTGAAGTGGGTGTGATATGAGCCAATGAGATGCCTTGAAAATTGAGCGTCATAGTCTCGTGGGATTTTACAGGATTTGTTTGAGGGCAACTGCTGCAACAACTGATTGATTCCTCAAATTAATAAGGTAAGTTTATTTTCAGTTCAATTTTTTAACATACTTTTTTTTTTTTACTATATATAGAGTTTTGTTGGACTGCAAAAAACTAAGTCTTACAACATGACTATCACTGCAAACTCTGCCACTTCATATTTATGCTTATTTTAGCTGCTAAAGCTAGTAACAGGTTGCTATTTTTTTATTTCATTTTTTATTAACTTCAAACTTGTTTAACTTCAATACTCTTACAACGTTTTTTGTTAATTTATTTAATTTAACAGATGCATATCTGCATATAGAAAGCAGTTTTGTGGGACTAAAAGAAACAAGTGCCATTTCATATGGGTGCTCATTTAAGATTCTAATATAACTATAGGTTGCTGGTTTTTATTTTTTATTCACTTCAATAACGTTTTGTAAATCTATTACATTAAACATGACTATCTTCATAAGGAAAACATTGTTCTCAGGATAACAATGTGACAGACCCTTTCTGTTATCTTAAGCTAGTTAGCTGCTAACCATTAGCTTTGGAGACGCTAGCGCTGTCAGCAGGATATGTGTCATTCGGCCGATGACGTATATCCGGTCGAGCACATGGCTAATTAACCCCGTGAATATTCATGAATGGCCGAGCTAGGAGACGGTGGTAGAGGCGAGTGGAATAGATGAAGTAAGTGGAGTTCTAACGTGCTGTTTTACGTGAACAGATGTCTGATAAGGTATTTGTTAAATCCGTTGTTGCCACTTTTTACAGAAATGCTCGTCTCGTGCTTATTTTACGCAGGCTGATATACGTTAGAGACTGTTGTGCTAAGAGCGAACGTCCAGGTGCCTGACAACTAAGTGCTGCGGCCGAGCTAGCAGACGGTGGTAGAGGCGAGTGGAATACATGAAGTGAGTGGAGTTCTAACGTGCTGTTTTACGTGAACAGATGTCTGATAAGGTATTTGTTAAATCCGTTGTTGCCGCTTTTTACGGAAATGCTCGTGTCGTACTTATTTTACGGAGGCTGATATACGTTAGAGACTGCTGTGCTAACAGCGAACGTCCAGGTGACTGACAACTAAGTGCTAACAGTATTCACCGCAGGCTTAAAGGGGTAACTGGTTCCACGTAACGTCATGTTATAGTGGTCAAAAACGTCACATACGGCCAGGTAATTAATTATAATGCAAACCTAATTGTTCGGTTTACGTTGTATGCATCGTGGCGGCACGGGCCCGGTCAGGTAAGCTACCTGTCACCCGAGGCTTGGGCCCGGTATGGTAAGCGACCCGGGCCCGAGGCTCAGGCCTGGTCTGGGAAAGTGTTGCAGTAGGCAGGGCTTGGTACGGTAAGCTTTGTGGGGTCCAGGCCACCCAATAAAAGTTAACTCGTGTTGAGAAATAGTTAAGCTAACCGATTTAATTTGATATGTTGTTCAAATGATCCATGTGAATCACAATAATTGAAGCATGACTATAATATATTTGACATGTTATCATAATTGAGAATATAAATAATGACGTTCTAAGCTACAGTTCAATGAATATCATTAACAAGGTTTCTGATATTCTTTAAATGACAGAATTGGTTAATAGGCATTCTGTTTTCTCATCCAGCACAGTTGTTTAATGATATGAAAATATTTTCACAGAGCCATGATGTCCAAAAGGAAGGCCCGGATAAAGCCTGTTGAAGATGCAACCTCATACATTCTGTCTGCTAGAGACAAGCCATGGTTTGCAGAGAGATTTATCAATAATATCAAAGGTATGACCTCAAGTCTTTTTTTTTTGTAGCTCTAAATTATACCAGCACACTGTCAGATCCTATTTATCACTAACATTCTTCATTTGTAATGAAGAAAGATTCAGTTTACCTTTGAAAAGATATATTATAGAAATTAATGGCTTTAATTGTCTGTCTTGTTAAAATCCAATGGGTTTGGGTATAGGCGTGTATAAATAAGCCAGATTTCCATGAGAGAAGTTTCAGGTACACACACTAGTAGAATCAAATATACAAATGTAAAGTCATTTACTTTATTTCTGCTGTATTTAAAGTGTTCAACACATTCAAGTACAACTAAGATAAGTGCTGGACCAATAGAAGACTGATGAAAATGTGAGAGGTCTGAATACTGTTTTGCACCTGTTTTGCATATTCTGAGGTAACATTTTGAGTTAGTGCATAGAAGAAGTTTTACAAACAGAGAACTAGAATGCAGGCTTGTAGGTCATGTGGTTATCACGTGATGGTTCTGGTTAAACAGAAAACCTTCATATTTTAAAAGTCATGTCAAATTTCAGACAGAAAGACAATTATGCAGAGAAGATGACCACAGAACAAAGGTACATATTTAGATGTATGACAATCATGTATTTAATCTGGCCTATAACTAGATAAAGTCTTCTCTTTTTTTGAGATAGTATGTCACAGAGCATTTAGGAAATTAAATCCAGCTCACAGGTCTTTCCAAAGGAGGGGAATGATATATTGATCTGAGGTCAGCTCATGGGAGTGACAGAGAACAGAATTTTTTAATGGTGACTGAGAAAATTTAAGGCAACTTGGAGTAGCATTTATTTAATTTTATTTAATTCTTTTTCATCATAGGAAGAGGAGTGTTTGCTACTGAACCAATCGAGCAAGGTTCTTTTGTGTTGGAGTACAGGGGTGAATTCATGTCAGCAGAAGAATGCAGATCAAGGAACTACTCTGAGATACAGAGTACATTTCTGTATGAGTTTGACTGGCAGAAACACCAGTGGTGGTAAGTAGGCTTATATGATAGGTATTTTTAGCAATTAAGGGATCCTTGTTTAGAACTGAAACGGGTTTAAATATTTGAAAAATATATGAGTAAAATATTAGACTTAATGTACTTGAAATCTGAAGAAGCTCCTCTAAAATATTATAAAGTTTATATTTATTTGATGAGTTGTTTTTGTTTATTTTCAGTATTGATGCATCCAAGGAAGATGGATCCCTTGGAAGATTAGTGAATGACAACCACAAATCTCCAAACTGCATCATGAAAAAAGTTATAGTGAACAACAGGCCCCATTTGTGTCTGTTTGCTGTGAGGAACATCGAAGTCGGGACTGAACTTGATTACAACTATGGGGATTCAAAATGGCCATGGCGTCAAAAAGTAAGCTTGTTCGATGATGCATTTGTTACACACTGCATAATTTCTAAAGATGTGAGTTTCGCACAATTTCACTTTCACAACTTTGTCTTTCAAATGAGAATAGTTGAATCATTTGATCTCATTTAAATAACTTGTTTCACACAGAGAAGTTTCATATCATGTCCTAATGGGGCCCTTCATAATAATCCCCCCACAGAAGGGTTTTTCCAGTTTTTCTCTATTACACACACCAAGTTTACCTTCATGTCCTTATGGGGCCCTCCGTATGGACCCCTTTTGAAGTGATTGTTAACCTAAAGGACAACACTTCTTAGCATCAACACTCTAGTATTAACATTGGCAGTAATGCTCTTTCTGAGCTGCTGCATGATGAAGAAGATATTTTGAAGTGACATCCACTTTTAAACCTCTTTTATATGTTAAGATAGAGAGACCTCTTAGACGGACCCCAATAGAACACTAGATCGTAATATCTTTGCTACCTGTAAGTATTTGTAGACTCAAGATTCATGTTAGAGTTCACTGTCTTCTTGTGTTATGTCAAACCAACAGGTGACAAACAAGGAGGCTCCAGCACCAGAGAAAGAGATGGCTGAACCTCCTGTTTACCTGTGTCCCCAAGTTTGTGATGCTGCTGATGCTGATGGAGTAAAGGTAATAGAAAGCATGAATGTGGTTCAGTTCTTTACAGGATGCACTAACATTTTGACGGACTAATTTCTATTTGATCTCATTTAAATAACTTGTTTCACACAGAGAAGTTTCATATCATGTCCTAATGGGGCCCTTCATAATAATCCCCCCACAGAAGGGTTTTTCCAGTTTTTCTCTATTACACACACCAAGTTTACCTTCATGTCCTTATGGGGCCCTCCGTATGGACCCCTTTTGAAGTGATTGTTAACCTAAAGGACAACACTTCTTAGCATCAACACTCTAGTATTAACATTGGCAGTAATGCTCTTTCTGAGCTGCTGCATGATGAAGAAGATATTTTGAAGTGACATCCACTTTTAAACCTCTTTTATATGTTAAGATAGAGAGACCTCTTAGACGGACCCCAATAGAACACTAGATCGTAATATCTTTGCTACCTGTAAGTATTTGTAGACTCAAGATTCATGTTAGAGTTCACTGTCTTCTTGTGTTATGTCAAACCAACAGGTGACAAACAAGGAGGCTCCAGCACCAGAGAAACAGATGGCTGAACCTCCTGTTTACCTGTCTCCCCAAGTTTGTGATGCTGCTGATGCTGATGGAGTAAAGGTAATAGAAAGCATGAATGTGGTTCAGTTCTTTACAGGATGCACTAACATTTTGACGGACTAATTTCTATTTGATCTCATTTAAATAACTTGTTTCACACAGAGAAGTTTCATATCATGTCCTAATGGGGCCCTTCATAATAATCCCCCCACAGAAGGGTTTTTCTCTATTACACACACCAAGTTTACCTTCATGTCCTTATGGGGCCCTCCGTATGGACCCCTTTTGAAGTGATTGTTAACCTAAAGGACAACACTTCTTAGCATCAACACTTTAGTATTAACATTGGCAGTAATGCTCTTTCTGAGCTGCTGCATGATGAAGAAGATATTTTCAAGTGACATCCACTTTTAAACCTCTTTTATATGTTAAGATAGAGAGACCTCTTAGACGGACCCCAATAGAACACTAGATCGTAATATCTTTGCTACCTGTAAGTATTTGTAGACTCAAGATTCATGTTAGAGTTCACTGTCTTCTTGTGTTATGTCAAACCAACAGGTGACAAACAAGGAGGCTCCAGCACCAGAGAAAGAGATGGCTGAACCTCCTGTTTACCTGTCTCCCCAAGTTTGTGATGCTGCTGATGCTGATGGGGTAAAGGTAATAGAAAGCATGAATGTGGTTCAGTTCTTTACAGGATGCACTAACATTTTGACGGACTAATTTCTATTTGATCTCATTTAAATAACTTGTTTCACACAGAGAAGTTTCATATCATGTCCTAATGGGGCCCTTCATAATAATCCCCCCACAGGAGGGTTTTTCTCTATTACACACACCAAGTTTACCTTCATGTCCTTATGGGGCCCTCCGTATGGACCCCTTTTGAAGTGATTGTTAACCTAAAGGACAACACTTCTTAGCATCAACACTCTAGTATTTACATTGGCAGTAATGCTCTTTCTGAGCTGCTGCATGATGAAGAAAATATTTTGAAGTGACATCCACTTTTAAACCTCTTTTATATGTTAAGATAGAGAGACCTCTTAGACTGACCCTCATGGGGCCCTTTGTTATGCTCTCTCTCTTTTTTTTTTTTTCTTAAGAGTGCCACCTTTTACTGCCAAAGTAACCAAAAGTTTTCATTGTACTTATTTTACACACTTTCTTAACTGCTGCATGATGAAGAGAACTTTTTTAAAAAAAGAACTGTTCAGCCTCTTTTCTGAAGTTGTGAGCTTGAGGCTCCGAGAGAAATATTTGTACTTGGTCAAAAGTTTAATGCTTATCGGAGTAATCCCATCACACATGCAAAATGTTCTCTCTTTAATATTTTTGCATCCAGGAATATACCACACTTTTTGTTGATACTGAGGCACTGTTTGTTTAAAGGATTGTTCCACTTGCGTACTTTTTTTTTCAATGAGTATGTGTGCTTTCACGTGAAGAAAATACAGCTTTTCTCCAATTACCTAAGCCTAATTACAATTAACTGCTTATCATAAGCACTGGTGCTAACAGCCTAGCACAGTTAGAGTGAAACATCTACAAAGTGCTTGTGGTAACTGCACCACAGTGTTTATATGAGATGGCAGGCTCAACCTCTCTGATTATTTTGTCTTTAATAACGTTTAGGAATTTGCTATTAGAGAATCATCCCTGGTTGATTATTCTGACACTGATGGAACTGATGAGGATTGTTTAAATGACCAGCCATTGGCTCCACGCTGTGATGAAGTTGTTCCGAAGTTGAGAAGAACAAAAAGCATTCTGGTATGCTCCTGACACTTTTAAATACCAATAATTTATTGATCAGCCAATTACCCCTGTAATCTTTTCTCTGTAATTGATTTTGCAAACAAAAATGTGTAACCCCACCATAACATAACACTCTCTGCAGATGAAAAAAGTTCCAGATTTTTCTGATGCCCTCTACGACAGTGATGACAGTACAGAGGGCCCTTCAGCTCAGTCCAGCTCTGAGATGGCTTTACAAAGGGTGAGTGGAGACTGTAACCATCCTGAAAGCCTGTCTGTTATTGCTCTACATTATCACTTAAAGGTTAACACCCTCTAAACTGAATATCTCTTTTACTAACTACTCTGTCAGACATACATATAGCTGGTCAGATAGTCATGATTACATGTATTTTGTTCTAGTTGGGGAGTTTGGTGTTGTTGTTCTTTTTTTGTAAGTGCTGCCATTTTAGTTGTAAATATTGTTCTTGCTTTCATTCACATTTTCTGAAACATTTCTGTACATTTCTGCCAAGGGTGTGCCTTTTTAATTTAACTCCATTTTTGTGACTTAACTGGAGTATTTTAAACAAAAAGAGATAACCTTCACCTAACACAACTCTCTTTGTAGATGCATACATTAGAAGATTTCTGTCAACATCTCAGTGATTTCGATGAGAGCATTGTGGAAGAAACCGATAATGAGGATTCCATAGAGGATAATTCCGATGATCAATCAGACACTGAAGTTGTTCCAAAGCTGAGAAGGACAAAAACCATTCAGGTAGAACTCTGGTACTTCAAATGCCAATAGCTAAGTGACAGACCTTGCCCCTCTAAATCTCTCAAATGTTATTCATTTTGATAGTTTGTGAAAAAAGATGTCCACACACTCTTTTTACAGATTAAAAAAGTACCAGATTACTCTGATTCAAGTGATGACAGTGCAGAGGACCAATCTGCTTGGTCTATGTCTGAGATGGCTTCACAAAGGCCAAGGAGAAGCTGCCTGCATCCTGTAAGTCTCCTAACTACTTTTTCTTGGTAATCACTTTGAGAGTTGTGCCTTACAAACTTAAAACAGAGTTCCCCTGCTGAAGTTCAAGACATACATATGGATGATTCAATCATTAACCTATCGTCAATAAGCATGTCTGTTAATCTTGTAAATTTAATGTCTGAAGGTATTTATATTCAGTTTTTAAGTTACTAATATTATCTAATTAACACTGTAGTAGATTTGTGTGTTTTGTAATAATATAAACTTATTAGTTTTTAAATTTGGCTTCCTTAGTATGATGTAACTTAACAGTATGTCTCTTGACATGTGATTTACTTGACTGAAACACCCCAAATTTTACTCATACCACTCTAAATGTACATAATTTTAACATGTATTAAATTGCTTGCACTGCTATCCCTTGTAATCATATTTAGTATGAGTGAGGAGGTTGAGTTATTAATTTAGGTTTTCTTTTTCATCTCAAGATGCAAGGGATTCTTTTAGGATCAGATGCCTCAAGTGTAGATAGTGGAGAGGAGTATATTCCAGGTCCAATAGAAGAGAGCACAGACAGTGACTGCAGCTTGGAAATACCCATGGCAAATAAAAATGTGAACAAAGTATCTACTGTTCCAAAAAGATGCAAGTCTTCCAGTAAGGATAGGTTCAAGTCCTCCAGCAAGAGCCAGGTTGAGTCCTCCAGTCAGAGCCAGTTCAAGTCCTCCAGTCAGAGCCAGTTCGAGTCCTCCAATCAGAGCCAGGTTGAGTCCTCCAGTCAGAGCCAGTTCGAGTCTTCCAGTCAAAGCCAGTCCGAGTCCTCCAGTCAGAGCCAGTTCGAGTCTTCCAGTCAGAGCCAGTTCGAGTCCTCCAGTCAGAGCCAGTCTGAGTCCTCCAGGCAGAGCCAGTCTGAGTCCTCCAGGCAGAGCCAGTCTGAGTCCTCCAGGCAGAGCCAGTCTGAGTCCTCCAGGCAGAGCCAGTCTGAGTCCTCCATGCAGAGCCAGGTTACGTCCTCCATGCAGAGTCAGTTTGAGTCTTCCAGTCAGAGTCAGTTCAAGTCTTCCTGGCAAAGCCAGTCCTCCAGTCAAAGCAGCTTTGAAACAAATGATGTTCCTGCTGAAAGCACTTGTATAAATGAAGAGACGGTGGGGAAAACGTTTGCTGATGATCTTGGAAACAATGCATCGGTCTTTGTCAATCCAGTCATGAAGAAGGAAGATGGTTCAAGACGGTATAATAAGAAGCATCACTGCTTTTATTGTAAAAAAGTAGTTCAAAAAATGTCAAGACATTTGTTACGTAGGCACAGCGACGAAATGGATGTTTCAAAAGCATTCAGTTTTCCAAAAAACTCAAAAGAAAGACGACTGCATTTAGATTTACTCAGAAATAAAGGAAACTTTGAACATAACACTGAAGTTTTGGAGAGCCAGAAAGGAAAGCTGATACCATTCAAGCAGCCAAAGAAAAAGACCGAGGGACAAAAGTTTCTGCATTGTGTGTACTGCTACGGACTGTTTACAAAAAGAGTCATGTGGCGACATTTTCAGGTTTGCAAATTCAAGCCTCAGGACAAGATGTCTAAACCAGGTAAAACAAGGATCCAGGCACTGTGTGCTTTTGCTGAACCAGCTCCCCCTGGATTTAGTAATGCATACTGGAAGTTCTTGAATGATATGAATCAAGACAAGGTTGCAATGGCTGTAAAGAAAGACAGCTACCTTCTGGAGTACGGCTACAGACTGTTCAAGAAGAATGAAAGGGTTATCAGCCAACACCAATACATCCGACAAAAGCTGAGGGAACTTGGCAGGCTGATACTGGCAGCCAAAAAAGTCGCACCAGTGAAAACTATAAAAGAACTTATAAAACCTGAGAAGTATACTCATGTTGTCACTGCTGCAAGATGCTTAGCTGGATTCAGTGATGAAACAGGCAAATATAAATGTCCATCACTGGCTCGCAAAGTTGGACACAGCTTGCTTGCTCTAGCCATGTTTAAGAAGTCTGAAGGATTAAAGGCTAGAGATAAAGAAACAGTCCAAGATGCTGAGGAATTTGCACAGCTATACCAAGAAAGCTGGAAATTTGACATTGCAAGCCAAGCACTGATTCAGCTGGACCAGTCTAAGTGGAATTCCCCTCAACTCTTACCATTCACACAGGATGTGCAAAGTCTTAATTCCCAGCTGTCTGAAAAACAACAGCAACACTTGGATGCCCTGAAAGAAGAGGCTTGCCCCTCAAACTGGAAAGACCTGGCTAAAGTGACCCTGGCACAAGTTATCCTCTTCAACCGCCGGAGAGAAGGAGAGGTATCCAAAATGCCCTTGTCTGTGTACTTGTCTAGAGACCTATCGGAAACGCATGAAGACGTTAACTTGGCTCTGACAGAACTTGAGCAGAAGCTTTGCAAACATTTTGTTCGGATAACCATTGTTGGAAAGAGAGGAAGGAAAGTTCCTGTTCTCCTCACTCCACTCATGAAGGAATCTCTTGATATTCTGGTTGAGAAGCGAGAAGAATGTGGGGTACTGACTGAAAATGGTTTCTTGTTTGCATTGCCTCATTCTGTCCATCACCTCAGGGGTTCTGACTGCATAAGACAGTTAGTGCATGAATGTAGTGGTATCAAAAATCCCAAAGCTCTGACCTCAACAAAACTCAGGAAACACATTGCAACGCTCTCCACTGTTCTGAATCTGAAGAACACAGAACTTGACCAGCTGGCAGATTTCCTTGGGCATAACATAGATGTACACAGAAAGCACTACCGCCTTCCAGAGGGGACCCTCCAGCTTGCCAAAATAAGCAAAGTCCTCCTGGCATTGGAGCAGGGAAAGCTTGGAAAATACAAAGGAAAGAGCCTGGATGAAATTCACATTGATCCAAACGGTACTTAGTCATAAGTTTCTATATATTTACATATATTTTAGTAGTTTTGAATAGGGCAAGGTTGTATTGGCTGGAGTTTGACTGTAACAGTACAATTTGAATTTACCTATTTATTTAATCGGTCTACCTGTTTACGTTCCCCTTGTTGTATTCTTGATTGTCAGAGATAGATCACTATGCTTTTAGCTGTCCAGCTCATTCATACAGTATTTTGTCTTTTCACATTTCAGAGGTTGTTGAAATCGAAGCTTGTTCACAAGAGGACATCGAAGGTGTGTTCAAAGCATTTTTGACTCTGGTTATAAACTGTCATTCATTGGATTGGAATATTTGGGTCTATATCTTCTTTGACTAAACAATGATAACAGGTTCCCCTGGATATTATGAATTATTGGGATTGCATATTTGGGAATAGGGAAATGTGACAATATCTTATCACATAACACTTAGAGCTGTAAAATATTTGGTGACTTTACAGACTCGTAAATTTTGAACAAAAAATGTATTTTCTATGATTAAATCTGTCAAATTAGAACAATGTGCACAACTTTCTCTGTAACCAAAATAGATTCACATTATATACTTAATTGTCAGAAAGAAAAGGATCAAATGCAGTCAGCTTCCTTAAAGCTAGTACTGTCTTGTTTATTTTCAGATGCAAGTATGGCAGAAGGTCAGGAGTCAGAAGATGAGAACATCACCACACCATTACAAGATAACCGCTTTACCCAAAACCAGAGAAAGTTTGCTGAAAAGCGAGGTAAGTTTCCTAAATTTATTTATGAGAAACATGAGGAACTTGGTTTGTTCAGTTTACAGACAAAACAAAATCAGTTATAAATCAATTATGACTAGGATCATCTATGGAATATGTTGTGTGTAAAATTCTTAAAGGACCTGAAATAACTCTTCATTCACACATTTTAAATAAAATGCCTGTTCTACAGCAGCTGTCTTAGCAATAATGGTGCAAAAGCAGGTGAAAGGTTATTGTGCTGTTAGCAGGGGGGCTTAAGGGTGGAAGGAAGAAACCTTTTTAGTCTGAGGGACAAGTGACTACTGTATATAGATGCAGAAGGGACATGGGGAGGGCTAGTGGATGTTAGGCATGTGTTTCCTTTTATAATGAATGATAATGAACTCCAAACACCTGAAAAGGTTTCCCGAGCCTTTAAATGGTCAATCTGGGTCAGTTGGCTCCACAATCATGGGAGAGACTACAGACTGGACAGATGTCAAGGAGACAGTCATTGACATCTGTCCACAAGGAGGACAGATGTTCAGTGTGTAGTCTTCCCCATGATTGTGTAGCCTACTGACCCAGATTGAAAGACACTGAAGTTTGGGTTTTCTTATCCGTAAGCCATAATATTCGAAATTTAAGAAATAAAGACTTGAAATACTCCACTTTATGCGTAATGAGTCTGTGTAATATGTAGGTTTCACTTTCTTGAGTGAATAAAAAATTGTGCTTTTTCACAATATTATAATGTTTTGAGATGTGCTAGTATGTCTTCATGCTTGTTAAGACATCCCTGATTTTGGTCTCTTGCAAAACCTGTCTTATAATTACTACTTTATTTCATCATTTAGCCTGCCTTGAATAAGTTTAGCTTCAGTCCTGTTTCCTTAAGAAAAGGCTGATTTCTTTTTTGTGTCTGTCAAATTGTTAGTGGTCCTGGATTCTTAACAATATAATTTCTAATACAATAACCCTGTGTTCATAATAATATGATTTGTGAGAGCATCAGAAGCTTTCGCCACACTTGTTTGAGAGATAGGCACTTCTCAGTCAGTTTAGTCATTGTCTTGCAGGGTCTCGTAGCCTCCTCATTGTCTGGTTCCTTTTTAAAAATGGCCTCTGTTTGTACCCAGTTGGTAGCAGTTCAGAGACACAGGAGTCAGAAGATGTGGACAGTGTGACGTCACTGCCAGACAGCACATCTGCAACATCTGCCCAAAATCAAAGAAGCTCTGCGAAACCCAGAGGTGAGCTGAGAAGAATCAGGCAGGTTAATGGAAAAATTCTGCCCATTTTTCTGTTAAAGACACAGGCGCCATGGACAAATTATAAAAAATCTTTAATGTTATAGTTGTTGCAATGACAAAAAGAGTTGTGCATGACGGACAAAAATGCAGCCAGCTTACCAAGAGCAACTTCATAATCATATATTAGTCTATAGCTGTCTCATTTTTCTGTTTAAACTTTTCCTCCGACCAGAGGCCAGTGCACGAGAAGCTCAAGAATCAGAAGATGAGGCCAGCACAGCATCACTACAAGAGGAGACCTCTGCAGAAAAACAGAGGAGGAGGTTATCGAAAAAGAGAGGTGTGTTGAGAAAATGGCCGGTTATTTCACTGTGTGACATGCAACTTCAGTGTCTAGTGTAGTAAGCAAGATAGATGGAGAACAGTGAAAAAGTTAACGTCCATCAGACCAAGTTGGTCTGTTAAATATCTGTTGCAATCAGAGTTGCAGGTGCTGAATCCACTAAATTTTATTCTGCTTCTCATCTTTTTTATACTTCTGACATGTTTCCTCAATGAAATGGTTGATCATAATTTTCTTTCAGTATAAAAGTCAGCAAATTCTTCAGAATAGTGTATGGACAGATTTGCAAACCCTCAAACTTTTTGTTAAAGGAAAAGACTTTTAAGTGTGTGTAGTTATAGATCAGGATATATGATTTATAAAGTTTTAGTATCTGCATCATGGCGTCATAGGCTTCATGGCTTTCTATTACATGATCAAATTTTTAGGGCTAAGGAGGGGATATAGACTCAATATGCATGTATTTAAAGCTGGGAGAATTGTGGTGAGTTGTGGGATGAACAGATTTGTTAATTATTAATAAAATCCTCCATCTTGAACAATTAATACAGCTTTGAAAATTTTGTTTTTAGTTTCTAACTGATATCAATCATCTCTGAATCAAGGAAAAAAATAAATAAGACCACACTAAATGGGTGAAACGACCTTACTAAAACAATTGTAAAGTGAGACTTGAGCCAGGGAAAACTTGTCAGCATCTTGGACATGCCCATTGTAATTCCTGTAAGTTAAACATGTCTAACAATATTTTATTACAGTTATTCATACCTCAATAGATTGAAATACACAAATTAGTTTTACTTTCAGAAAAATAGTCACTTAATGACTGATACATATGTACCTTGCATTTTGAACATTTATCAGCACATAGTAGGGTGGATAATATTCTAAATCTGGGCTTGATGAAGCCATTGATATGCGATTTAAAAGCCCTCCATCACCCAGCCTTAAATGGATTTTACTTATGTGACACCTAGGGGTTGTGGGTAAAAGAAATACTAAGTCAATAGTTGGTATAACTATGTAATTTTCCTGACTGTGAGACAGTCCTGTATGGTCTGAACCAAGTCAGTACTTTATTGGATGACCACTGGAATCAATCTGATAGTTTTTGAGTTGTAGTTACAAGTTAAAGTTCTTAAAACTCTGTAACTTGTCCTTTTTATGCCCATTTAGGTAAACAAACTGTTGTTAAGCGAACCTGGACACCAGAAGAATGCGCTGCAGTAGAACGTCATTTAAAGAAATTCATTCTGATGAACCAGATCCCAGGAAAGGAGGACTGTCAGCGCTGCATCACTGCAGAACCTCAAGTCCTTAAGAGTCGAGACTGGAGGGCAGTGAAGTACTTTGTTAAAAATCGAATTGCTTCTCTGCGAAGAAAATTAGAGTGAAAGTGTTTTCAGCCCTACTGGAGGCAGAACAAAACATGAAAATGATTTTATATTCTCTTAAGTCTCACACATATGAAGTAGATCCTTGCATTATAACACAGACTGAGCTCAGGTGCCTCAATTTTCCACTCACTCTGACTATTTATTTCTGATATTATTTAGTTAATGTGCTGCAGTTTCAATAAATCCAACCACTTTACATTAAAATGTTTATTCCAGAATCTACTTCATGTATCTGAGACTAAAGAAAATCTGAAAACATGTAAGTGTTCTGCTTTACCTCCAGTAAGGCCATTTAAAATACTAAAGCTGTCAAAGGTGCCAATGTTGTTCTGTTTTTATGCTGTTCTTATGAACACAAGGAACTATGGACAGCTTTCCTGTTATTAAAGCTCACTGTAATAATCTGCAGTTGAATCATGTTCAGGAGGTTATGTTTTGTGATTATCACTGCTCTGTCTTTCTAATGTTAGGAGAGGAGATGCAGGATGTAAACCTGTGACGCAGCCTTGCAGTTTTTGATTATTAAAAAAACTATAGAAACAACTGATATCTACATCGAGTTTTTGGTCCCTGCTAAGGTAGAAAGACTTGACATTTTTGTGTGTGTGTGGAAGTGGATCCCACAAGTAACAAATGCTAGAAACACGTCCCCATAAGTGACCAAAAAAACTAGCATAGAAGAAAAACTTAAGAATATGGCTAATCTAAAGTGACTGAAAATTCTGTTAATTTTTTTTAAGCTTCCCTGATTTTTTACAGAGCTGTGGGACCACTGGAAAGGGTGGGCCCCACAATTGGGTAAAAAACGTGGGGCCCCAAAAAGGGACAAACACGAGTATGTGTGTGTGTGTGTGTGTGTGTGTGTGTGTGTGTGTGTGTGGGCAACTGAACAAGCTGCCTCTGCCCAAAACAGCATCACATGGAATAAAGGGAGAGCTGCAGAAACAGGCCAGTGATTTGCTTAAACTGTGAATGGGCTCCTGCCTACCTTGAGTCCCTCATCCAGGTCTACACTCTCTCCCGCCCGCTACACTCTGCCTGTGAGAGACGCCTGGTGCTTCCAGCCCAGCATGGCTCTAAATCTGTAGCCAGACTCTTCTCCTCTGTAGCTCCCTTTCTACTTTTAAGAGAGGTCTGAAGACTCACCTGTTCAGGGAACACTTTGGCTCTTTATCTGACTCTTCTCCTCTTTGTCCTCAGGGGTCGAATGAATCAGAAGGTCGTAGATCCAGCTCTTAGTGAATGAAAGCTCTGAATATCAAGTGTTGTTGAATGTTGAACAATAACGGTGATGCAGAATTACTCGTTGTGCTTCGTTGTGGCTACATTATTTTTTAAAATTTAAAAATAAAGGCTCATTGATGCGCTTGATGGCAGCACCTGAGGCCAAACAAACTTGAAGCACTTTGTTGCACTTACTAAGAGCGTGACCACACTGGCCAAACATTTCATTCTGAAAACGTTCAAGCACGATTGCCCCCCCCCCCCCGCCCCCAGCGCCACTGCTCAGCTGGGCAGTATGGCCTGCGGTCACACTTCTCCAACATGAACTACTTTAGCTACGCTATCTACATCACCATGAAGCATCTGTTTACATGCAGCGCGGTCTCATCAGAGTCAGTACAATGAGAGCAAGAGAGAACAGGATTACAACTTTAGTGACTTTTGGCTCATGTTAAGTTATTTTGGTCCGATACAGCTCTTTACCACCCACGAAAAAAAATAAAATAACTGTCAAGAGGAGGAGCGGTTGCAGCGTTTATGTCCACGTGCTCGTGCATAAAGTGCACCGTGCTGAAGCACTCCTCTCTGAAGCGTGCCAAAGCCAGGGAAGTGTACCACACCCAAGCACGGAACAAACAAACTGGACACCAAAATTTGGAAAAACCCTCTCAATTTTGATAAAAAGTTTTTGCACTCTCATGAGGTGGTTATCAGAAGTTTCGATATTGAAGTTTATCCCAAAAGTGCAATGGAAACGCCTTTTTCACAAAAACACCTCACCGGACGTAAACAATGGACGATTCGCACAGTGTATCGAATGCAGGCCTGGACATTCTGGACCGGGCCTGCATTTGGATCCACAACTCCGCTACCACACATACTGACTCTGGGGTTTATAGTTAAATGTCCTCTGCCTTTGTCTGTTGACAAAAACAGCAATACCACCAACACCACCAACAATGACAGTTTATTTTATTTTTATTTCATGTTATTTTGCTTATTTTAACAGGGACAATGTACAGCTACTTAGCTGTAACAGAGTTAGCTATCAGCTAATTTACATCTGTTGGCGAGAATCTCTGTAAAAAGCAAACAATTCTCTACAAAATTACTACACAACAGTACATAAAACAGCAACCAATCCAGCTCTTAAAGTGTTTGTGATATCCATGGTTACCGCCAGTTACAGTCCTCCTTCCTGCTTCCACATTTGAATCTCGTGGAGGGATGAGAGTTTTCTCATTATGCGCAGTTCTAGTCATAATGGAAACACCAGCGAGGCGCAATTGTACTTTATCGCTTTTATTTTGCAAAAAAAAAGTGTAATGGAAACGCAGCCAGTGAAAGCTCTTTTCTGATGCTGGTCTCCTGATGTCACGCTGACGCCCCTGAGCTATAGACTGAGAACTGGTCTCATCAGACTTCTCCCTGTGCCAGCACACGCCTACACACACAGAGGAGTTTAAACACAGCTTCACATCATTCTAAATTCTCCTATGAAACCCAATTTTATGCACAAGTGGCTGTGTTTGCAGGTATGCCAAAAAAAGACACATACTGAGAGTCTGACATTCAAGAAAAAGCATGTATGTAGGAAGGGGAAAAAAACAGCAGAACAAGAATCCACTCCACAGACAGTGATTAATGAGCTCTTGTTGTTGCTGTGTAACATAACATCTGCTGCTACAGGGACTTCAACACGAGCCGGAAACAATATGGCCCGCTCTGCACATTATACAGTGGTCTTCTATACTGAAACACACACACACACACACACACACACAAACACACACACACACACACACACACACACACACACACACACACACACATCTGCCCTCATTATGCTGGTTGCAACCTCATTTTGTCCCAAACCACCCCCTGCACCTCTTTGTGTGTGCACACACAAACACATGACCCCTGCAGACACACACACACACACACATATGCCCGTCATCCATCCCAACACCACGGCTTCCTGCATCCTTAAAAACTCCCAGAATACCTCACTCAGGCTTTCATTAAGACACCTCAAATAAGAGCTGCCACTGACTTTATGTGAACAGTTAGCTCGGTGACACTGTGGACAATATCATAGACCCAAACAATCATAACTGTCTCTTTTTATGTTGCCTATAAGGCAGGAGACAGCAATATAGTGTTTTAATAAGAAACACTCGGCATCCTCAGGGAAGGTTTTTAGAGGAAGGAAAGGATTTCAAAATAAGAGCACAATTTTAATGCTGTCAACTGATGGTGGATTAAGAAGTCAACAGATGATTTCTTAATATAATATAACCAGCTGAAAAGATAGAATGAAAGATCTAACCCTGTGCAGGGTCTTTGGAGATACAACTGATTTATCATCAGAGGGTTTTGCATTTGCCGCTCTGTGTCTGTTCCTCCCTGCAGCCTGCTTGATGTATGCAGCTGGCTCACGGTCATATGTGTGTGGGTGGAGGTTTGTGTGATGTACATGTGGCCAGGTCACCTTGTGTATGTGTGTGTGTGTGTGTGTGTGTGTGTGTGTGTGTTGGAGTGTGCTCAGCAGGTCGGTCGGGGAGGGGTTCCACCGGCTTGGCATTTATACGATGACCTCCGCAGGGGTCACATCAGAAGACAGAAGTTAAAGCCAAATGGAGAAACAAAGGCAAGGCGTGGCAGTGAGTTTTATGGAGCCTGCAGTGTGTGTGTGTGTGTGTGTGGGGGGGGGGGGGGGGGGGGTTGTGTGGGGGTGCGTGCATGACCATAGGGATGAAAGGGACACCCTGAGGACAATGGGAGTGTGTAGCAGCTGACTATGGGGGAAATTATTCAAGAAACAAATTAACATTTCACTGGACCACTTGGGACCCCGTCTGTTAATCTCACGTTGATATCTTTAAATGATCTGAGGCTTTATCCTGAAAACCAACACACATATCTGATGTTTAAACCGATTGATGATGATGTAACTGATGAGATAAAATGATATAGCTGCATATAACCTTATTTCCAGTACTCATCCAGCAAATCTGTCCGCTAAATAAAATACTGATTATGGGTTCTTAGTTTGAGCTAATAATTTATAATCAGTCCTCTACTTTAAAAATGCCATTGAAAAGGAGCTCCCTTTACAATTTCAGAAACACAAGCAATATATAGTCAGGTTGTCTTTTTTCAATCAATGGTTCCAAACCCAAAGATATGAAGTTTCTGTCATGAAGCAAAACACAAAATTCAATCCTGTTATCTTTGGTGCTGATGTTAACTGTAATCACTCCTGTTGGTCTTCATGCCGCCTGAGGTTTGCTGTGATTCAGTTGGTCTTCTCTCAGTTGGAGGGTCCACGGTTTGATCCCAGCTCCTGCAGTCTCATGCCAAAGCATCTTTGAGCAAGGCATGGAACCCCAAATTGCTCAGCAGTGTGTGAATGTGTATGAATGAGGTTAGCTCAAACTGACTGTTCCTCGGAAACCTTCCCGGTGTTTCCATTAGAACTAGAACAGTGCATAACGACTAAAATCTCATCCTGTGAGATTCAAATGTAAAAGAAGGAAGGAGGACTGTAGCCGGTGGTAACCATGGATATCACAAACATTTTAAGATGGGTGACCAAAGCAAGTTAAAAATTGAAATAATAAGGACTTACCCAGAATGCTGTCCATTTTCTCAAAGTACGTGAATTTTATGTTATTTCTGCTGCCTGCTCCACTCTTAAGCAACACTCTTTGCTCTGTTAGAAACTGTTTTCCACTTGCTTCGGAGGATGTGCCACAGCTTTTCAAATCCTCTCTCTCATTTCTGGCTCCATCTCTTTGTAACAGTCAGCATTTCATTGTTGTTTGCTGTCTAAAATTGCATTCACGTCTCTATCGAAAATAATATTAAGAAAAACATCAGTCTCCTCATCCAACCCCTCACACTGCACCATCTTGTTTGTTTGGGGAAAGTGAGGTGTTTTTGTAAAACATGTTTCCATTGCACTTTTGCAACAAACTTTTAATTGAAATTTGACACCTTTTTTGAAATTTTGGTGTTTCCATTACCTTTTTTTTTTATTGTGATATTTAGGTTTTGTGCGATTCTATCCAGAATCCAGGAAGCCAGAAAGCAGCATTTGGTTTTTATACTCCATATAGCTGAACAAACTTCCAGAAAACAGCAGGTCTCTAATTTTTTATTGTTTTTATTTTATTTTTCAAGAATATTTAACAGATTATTTAAAATCTGTCCTAATTGCACAACTCAGCACTGTAACATTTGCACTTTTATTTGAAAATCTGTTTTTATAATGTTTTAACCAAGCGGCAACCTCCGGGCTGAAAATATGAGACAATGCGGAAGTGCTAAAGTCTGCTGTTCCTCGAGTGTCCGCTTGAGGCTGGCTCCGGAAGTACCGGAAGTCACAAACACACCAAGCCAAAAAAAGCCGTTTTCACAGCCAAAATAAACATATTTACAGCCTGGTACAAAGAATGTCTCCCTTCTGAATCGTTAATTTCGCTATCAGCACGCACTGTACGGGTGTGAATTTTTTTCTAACTCAGCAGTTAAGACAATATTAAGATCACCAGTTCGTCCAATCAGAGGCACAGCTCAGATCACGTGACTGTGGGACACTTTTTTGCCTTTTTTTAAATTATCAAAAATGAATCTACATGTAATGATTAATCACCGTTTTCACACTCTGGGATGTTGATCGGCTCATGCTTTGTTCTACTTTAGTATGCAAAAAAACAGATTTTAAGTACATTTTGGTCATTTTTGAAAGAATGAAACACCGTCAGTGATGATATTGTTAGTATAAAGAAGGTATATTAGATCCACAGAGAGATATGTAAAAGGAAAATTGTTTTGAAATCAACTGATGTCGTTTTGTGTGTGTAAATATGTTTCTTTGTCATGAGCCTGTTAGCTTAACCAGGCATACAATTAGATCAGGCTACTTTTAGTGATGTGCAAAGGCTAGATTTCTGTTTAATAATAAGACACAAAGCTAAAATTGATCTCAAGACATTTTAAACAAAGAAACCGACAACATTAAATGCAAGAAACACACAGCCTTGGGCCAAAACAGCCTCTGGCAAACACCAGCAGCACAGAAGAGGTTATAAAAATGTGAGAAAAGTGCAGCGATTGTCTTCTCAGGCGTCGTTTAAAAAAGAAGGACTGTTTAGAAGTCTATGATGCATCAGGGAAGAGGTGCATCATTGTACAGTAAATCATAACCATGAATATATGAAGCCACACGGACGTGTGTAATCTCTCAGTGACAGCGGGTGATGAAACTGATCGATTCTCAGTTTTTTCGGCGTGTAATGAGGAAAGTTTAAACGGCACAGTGGGATAAGGTTATTTGCTGCTCAGCACTGCTGCTGCTCATTGTACTTAACAGTGCTTGAAATATCTCACACACACAAGATACACACAGACAGCTCACAATTTCACCTCTAACATTTTAACGACATGAGAGGAAGAGTCAGGCTGTGTACGGACTCCGATAATTAAACCAGTGGGAAATTATACCAGCTTCCTCTCTCTCTCTCTCTCTCTCTCTCTCTCTCTCTCTCTCTCTCTCTCTCTCTCTCTGCCCTGTTCTCTCACTGTTTACTGCAACAGCAAACCAGCCTGGCCACAGATGAAAATGATAATCCAAAAGAGGGACGGGGAAGACAGAGAGGAGAAGGGAGAATACACATGCTGGCACTTTTGGCCACAAAGAAGAGATGAAAGTAATAATTCCAGTCTATTAACTTCCATCTGTGGAGGGATTTTTTGTTTGTTTGTTTGCTTGGTTGGTTGGTTTTGTTTTGATGCTTTTTTTTCTCTCTCTCTTTGAAGCAGTAATTCAGTTTCTGCTAATAAGGACGCTTAGATGCTGCACATGCCAGCAGCATCAGTACACTAATCACTAATTTAAAGCTTTTGTTTGGAGTTTGTAGCACCTTATTATCAGCATTAACACACACACACACACACATAGAGAGAGAGAGAGAGAGAGAGAGAGAGAGAGAGAGAGAGAGAGAGAGAGAGAGAGAGGTCCAATGGGTCCAATAGTCAGGCTCCTTAGCTTTTCCATAAAGTCACGCTCGAATCAGACTCCTCACCTCTACAGCAGGACTCACTGTGTGGATACACGTGAGAGTTTGTGAGAGAGAAACACACTGATACTTGAAACATTTACCATCAGGCACACACTCACACACACTAACACTCACACACACACACACAGCCAAAGCCATTGTCCAGACAGAAGTGAGAGAGGGTTTGTGAAGGCGAGTGGGAGGGGTGTTTCCATGGTGAGCAGGGCGACAGGAGGAGGAGGGGTCTGCCTCCCGACCTTCATTGAGAAGGTGAATGACTGACACTGAGCTGAGGGAGGACAGCGAGTTGTCGTAATACAAGAGACAAGTGTGAGGCAGAGTGCAGTCAGCAGCAGTGTGCCGGACTATCATACCCGGGGTTTTCCATTCCAACCACGCTCCCAAAGCATGGAGATCAAATGAAAATGAACAAAACATGTGACGCGTTACTCAAGCTTCTAAAGTTCCACAGTCCGGAGGCACTGAGTGGGAAGAAAAAAGTACAAGACTGATGCTCAGTTCAGCTCACAGGACTGAACAATATCCACATTATTGATATCAAAATTCAATCTGGCGGTCTTTGGTCTTCATCTGTTTGGTTCTCAAGGCTTTTGTCAACATCTTAGACAAATAAATCCAAACACAATGCCTGTTAAATTGAATCCATCACGCCTGATTCCAAACAAAGAGACTGAACTGAGAAGACTGAACAGCACCTATTGCTAAAGTTTCAAGGAGAGGCAGGAATGGTCAGTCCAAGATGAAAATAAATGGTGACGCAACCTAAATCTGATTTACTTTAAACAATAAGGAAGACAAATTAACTGAAACTCGGAGAAAGAGTTCTCAGAATTTAATCAAACAATTATACGCTATCTGTAAAGCACTTATTGTACAACAATTGAGTAGCAGTAATAATAAGGAGGATAATGCTGAAAAGAGGGTTGTCAAGGAAGCCAGTATGAGCTAGATAAGGAGAATTTTTTGAGCTGCAAATCATACAAAACTACTTTATGGGTGTAAGATAAACATATACAGATATTCAACAGAGGATTAGATCTCTCAGCTGCTTGAAACAGGGTGCTTCAATTATTGGGTGCTGATTGAAGTGTGTTAGCCTTGTAATCAACCTTATGTAACTGGTAAATGCACGTTACAACCTTAATTAATTTGACCTGAAGGAAACATTACGAAACAAATCACCTGATTCTCCAGCAAACACTCTTCTCCAGTGCCGTACCTACAGGACTAAAGCAGGAGGGCATTTGTTTTACAAAGACATTTAGCTACATAGTGGAAATGGGGACTGGAGGGTTCATTTGGCCGACAGTTTGATATTAAAAGATCTAAAAATTACAGTTTTTACTCACCAAGCCTCTTACATCCACCTTCTCCTCCACCTTTAACCCTCTTTAAGATCTTAGGGATGACAAATGAGGAAGTGAAGGGGCTAACATTTCTCTGACTCATCCCCCCTCCACATGATACAAACTCACCCGAGACAGCATCACTGAAAGAAAAGGCACCAGCCCTCTAAATAAAGCATAGATGGTGATGTCGGTAAAGGAAATGACATTTGAATGAGAGTTGATGTGTATGAGCCCACAAGCAGTGACGAGTGTGGAAAGTGAACGACTCATTCACTTTGGATGAGTCATTCAACACACCTCAGCACCTTCATACAAAGACATATTTACTGTACAATGCTCTCATCCTCTCCTCCTCCTTCTTCTGGTTAACCAAGCATCACGACACACACACACACACACACACACAGACACACACACACAGTTGGTGTCTCCTTGTGAAAGAAATGTCACAATACACAGACACAAGCACAAACTGGATGGAAACAGCATTTAATCTCATTTCTTATCCCTACCAATTTCCTTGTTATTGGATTTGAAAAGATGTCCTTGACCAGCACTGCTGTGACTCACTGCAGTGGAAATGTTCGTCATCCACAGACTGAAAAGACGGGTCAAAGGGTATAAATGGACTCGAAATGGAGAGCAGAGAAATAGAAGTGGTAAATGGCCTTCAGTGAGCAATACTTGAGATCAACTGAGTGAAAATGTGGAACGTCTGCGTTCTTTCTGAAGGACAGGTGATGTGACGTGATCATGGCGTCAGAGAGGGGTGCTTTTTTTCTGATTTAAAGGGACTTTTATTTCAACAGAAAAAACGATCTCATTAATTCAGAAAGACAGAAAAAAACTTATATTATCATGAGAATGTAGTCAGCTACTCCAAGGTTTCTACATTCCAAAGAAATGTTATATTTTATTGATAGATTTAGGCTGTAAATTATAATGAACACGTCCTCATCATTCAGAACATGTGATGACTGAAGCACAGCTTAGGAAATAAAAAAAAGAGATGAGAAACATATTTATTTTGTTAGAAAAGAGCTTCTATGAATTCCCTCCTCCTCTAAAATAGAGGGAGATCTGACTCCACACTAAACCACGGCTGACTAAATGAGACGCGTGTTCAAAGAATCCTCAGGGACGACTGACAGCTGGGAAAGAGGCTGTCTGTGTTACGCTGCAGCATAGATCACAAACCAATAACAGGGCTCATTTCCCTCCTCCTGTCCCTGAGGATTGGCCTCAGGGGTCAGAGGGGCGTGTCACTGTGGTTAAGCCCCAGCAGGAGGAGGCGTGTTAGGCCTCCTGATGCCCGCCTGATGACGTAGCCCTGTCTGTTACCAAAGCAACTGCAACTATCAAATAGAAAGACAAGCACACTCTTACACCGGTTCCTGGGTTGACACTTGAGTATGTCATCATGTCCTTGCAGGTCACGTCTGTGGATGGCCCAAATTTACTGGTGTTTCAAATATTTATGAAGAACAAAGCTGAACAACAATGTGATGGGATGAAGAAGTGACTGATATTGAAATGTTTCCTTTTAGGAACTGTTGTTGCAATCGCAGGAAAGTTTTATCAGGAGGAATAAAGAAACAAAGAAAGGTTTTGTTGGTAGTTTTAGTTATTTATTTTAGATTTTTATGAACTTCACAGTTGCATAAAATTACTGTTATTTTTTTTTTACTTAATTTGCTCTGGAAAGTGTGCATGATTTAAATTTCTAAATTTTACATTTTATTTACAATTTCTTATTTTATTATTGCATTCTGCACTTCAGTTTTTCTTGCTTCGTCTGTATAAAAATGGGCATCAATTCTATTCCATCCTACACTGAAATATGGTCCTGATGTCCATATTTCAGCAATACAATGCCAAATCACATTACAGCAACATGGCTCTGTACTGGTCCATAAAAGGTTTCTGTGCAAAACTCAGGCGGCAACCTCTGGTCCTAAAATATGAGACAATGCAGAAGCGCTAAAGTCTGCTGTTACTCGAGTGTCTGCTTGAGGCTGGCTCCGGAAGTACTGGAAGTCACAAACACACCAAGCCAAAAAAAGCCGTTTTCATGGCCAAAATAAGCACATTCACAGCTTGGTACAAAGAATGTCTCCCATTTGAATCGCTAATTTCACTATCAGCACGCACTGTGCGGGGGGTGAATTTTTTTCTAACTCTGCAGTTTGGACAATATTAAGATCACCAGTTCGTCCAATCAGGGGCACAGCTCAGATCACGTGTCTTCGGGCGCCCTATGGCTGTTACTGTAGAAAACTCAAAGCCTGCCTCATTTCCAATATGGCCACGTGCCGCGCCGGCTGTTTTGCTTCAAAAATCCGTTTCAGAAACAGACGGGTGAAGTCGTGGAGACTACGTCCATTAATTATACAGTCTATGGCAAAACTAGAACTTCCTGCAGTCCCCTGCTATTGAGCAGCCAGTCTGTACAGGAGAGGCTATGAGGGACTGAGAAATTCTGAGTGGCGATGGATAACAAAATTTATTTATCTCTCTTGAAAGTCTTATCTCCTTTTGACTCTCCCTCCCAATGTATCTTAGTATTCCCGAAAAAACTACACAAGAACGTCAGCTGTCAGTCATCATTAAACAAGACATAAGACCTTGTTTTTAACCTCTGATAAATAATGAAAAATAATCTTTTCAGAACAAAGAAGACTTGAACACAATGCAGCCCAATATCTTCAAGTCCCCACAGCGTAGGGATGCAATGAACATTTCTACAAGGTGTATTTATTTTTTAAAGTCTGACCACAGCCGATCTGGAATAAATAGTTTTTCACCTATACTGCAGCCAGTCACCAGCGGGAGCAGATTTCATACCAACCTCACTTTGAGCCGAGCGACATTACGACCATTTTTTTTTTACAGTCAAAAGACAAAACACAACACAGGTCCAACACAGATAATTTAATAACAAATAACAGGTATGATACAAACAAGTTACAAATAAAAAGTCGACTCCTTCAGAACATGTCAAGCAATCAGGCACAAAATTACCATCAATAATGTTTGTCTTTAAAAGTCGAAGCCAGCAGAAACCTGAGATTGATACAAAATGTCTGGAACTGTGTGTGGTACAAATGAATGTTTCACATCGACTAAAAAGTATTAAAAAGCAGAGGATCAGAGTTTATATATACTGTATGTACAACTGATGAAGATTATTCCTTTGTGTATGATCTTACATGTGCCTTGCAGTTCTTCAGTATTTTCATGTGAGCAATTTGATGTTATAAGAGACGCAGCAACTACGCACTCAATGTTTATGCTTCATAAAATACAAATGTGTCTCCCAGTAATGTGAATTGAATTTCTTCTCGACCCAAAAGAGGTTTTGATGTCAAGAAGGGGGAGGATTGAAACCGTCTCCCCCACTCTTCAGAAACAGGATCACTATAGCTAGAGAATATGAGCTGTCATCATATTCTGCCACAAACAGTAGATGCTACTGAATTATCAAACTCCATTCAGGCTCTCATCTCAAGGGTCACAAGTTAAAGGTCAGGGGTCATGGCTCAGCAGCTACTAGGATGGGGCATCTTCTCCATGGATCGCTTTATACTTGGACATCTCCTCAGGAAAGACTTTGCCGAGTTCCGAAATGAGAAGGCTTTTGAATTTCTGCAGTTGAACAAACAGTAGATGTTAATATAAACTTTAGATTTCACTAAAATATTTATTGATACAGTTAACAAGGTCACTTTAAGAAATAGGATCTTGAGTATGTGGAGCTTTCAGTAATGACAATTATATGGTTCTGGAATTGCTCAGCATGTTTGTAGAAGATACAGGCACTATTCATTCTTGCCAGGTCAGTGATGTGGAATCACGGTGTCCCTGACGTCGTCTCTCACCGTCATAGTGTCGATCTTTCCTTTGACCTGCTCATTCCTATCCAAGGCTCTCTCCAGACATTCCTTGGTGTACAGCTGAGGGTTTCGACCTTGGTCAATGTATCTACAAAAACAAGGATTAATATCAGTCTGGACAGTTCCTTTCTTGTCAAAGAGAACATCTGACACGTCTAAGACACCATGATCTATATGTTTGATCTTGATTTTATTCTTTACAAACTCAGAAAAAGAATGCACCATGAAAAGTGGGAGCAATAACGCCACAGATTAATCCAGTACAAGGTGACGCACAGACAGCATTTCTCAAAGACAAAACTTTATCACATTTTTCTGACAGCGTCCTCTAAATGTGACAGATGCTGTCTTTCTGAGGGTTCTCTGGCACATCTTTTCTGGTTCTTTTGAAAGTGATTTTTTTTTTTAGTGCTTCTTCGTTTTTCAAAAACATTTAACCTACCACCTTGAAGGTGGTTGCTAATAATAATAATAATAATAATAATAATAATAATAATAATAATAATAATAATAATAATAAACCTTATTCTCCTCAAATCTACCTCACTGCCCTGCTGCTTGCACTGGCTCAAAGACATGCTGTATTTTTTGTGTTAGCACAAACCTAACACAGAGAAAACTTGAGAGAACTTGGAGATCTTTTTTTAGCCCACTGTGACATAGCTTGCTTTATTGGTTTAATGATCTCAAAGTCATACCTCTTTCCACTTAGTTGATGTCACTTATCCTCATTCTTCAGTTGTTGCTCATGTGATAAAAACTTTGAAACACTGTCTGTATGACTGTTTTTGTGGTAAGTATTTGTAATATTTGTGTTAAATCTAGTTTGTCTATTCAGTGTTCCATTGTGTTCAATGAAACTGTTGATAAAATATTCAAAATATGAAAAAAGTGTGAATTAAAGGAGTTCATTAAATCTTACAGTTGCCATGTTTTCAAGAACCTCCATCTGACTGACTCAAATAACTTCGAAATGAATTAATGATGCAAAATTCATGTTTGCATTTTCACACACGGACAATCAGTTTGAATAGCGGACAGCGTAGCTTTCACATACTCCCTATGGTGTATACACAGCCTTACAGCAATGAGTCGGAGCCGTTCATTACACAATTAGAGATAAACTAAAGTTTCAAAGCTTTTTAACCGGGCTGGATAGAGCAATCACGGTTAAAGAGGAACCAAACTCACTCAAAGACCTCCAGCGGTACGTTGATTTCGTGAAGCTGTTGACGACACTTCTCGATGTCTTGCAGTCCGGATATCATAAAATTTCTGAAAAATAGATCGAAAGAAAAGTAACGAATCGGGTACACATTACACTTGTTTTCACTTGTACCGATAAAACGTTCTCATAAAATAATGTGACTCACAATTTTTGGTTAAGTCCTGCCTGACTGCTGGGCTGGAAATCGCTGACGATGATTCCCAACTGTCGAATATTCTCGATGAATTTCTCCAGATGCTCCTCCAGATTATCAAATTTTTCAGCCATTTCGACTGAAACTTCAAATCACTGTTAATTTATCGCTAAACTAATACTCCTTTGTCAAATATTTGATGTTTATTCCCTGATACGACTCCACGACAGTCACTGCTAAATGTGCTTTACGGTATTTAAGATAGCCAATCGCTGCGGGTTTTCTCCTGCTACCTAGGTAACGAACGTGGATAGATTGTCGGCTTCAGGCATCGAACTGTCGTAAAAACCAATTCAGAGAAATCTTTGTGAGGAACAGGAAATGATCATTTATCATGCTACAGTAAAGAATGACTGTTAAAAAAATCAAAAGTATATTGTTTCAGAGCCAAAAGAGTTATCAGAAACACAGTCTGTCTCATGTGCATCAGTTATCTGAACACTCAAACAGCATTTATTTATTTATTTATTTATTTATTTATTTATTTATTTATTTATTTATTTATATTTGCTTACTTACTTACAAATTGGGTTAATTTTAAATAATTGTAATAAGCTAAGTTATTAATGGAATCGTTATATTGTACTAAAACATCCAAATTCAGACATTTGGGTTACAACTTATGAAGACCTCTGTGCTGGTATTTAATCAGAGGATTGAATAATCATGTGTGACTAAAAGTTTCATATGTGTTTTCTGATAGTTGATGTTAACTTCTGTTATTTCTCCCGATTTAAATAATAACAGCCATTGCCTCTGTCTTATCATGTACAGACCCAGTTGAGTCTTCCATAAAACCCACTTTAAGACTCTGACAGATTTTTTTATGACTGTATTCCCTTGGCCAGTGGATGGCAGGGATCTACAAATTAAAAATGACAAAATCAGTCTGGGAAATTTAATTAGAGCTAAGGCGCACAAACATATGTGTTGTTTTATTTTTTCAGCCAAATTTGGCATGTTTTCTTTTCTTCCATGTCAAAGAAGTTATAATATAATAATTTAAAAAAACATTTATGTATCATATTTTAAAACACATTTACAGTGATTTGACAGTTAAATTAAATAAATTAAAACACGAGGCACAAGGCTGTATCTGAGACACCACAATCTGTTTTTAATCTGCTTTGTTCATTAAAATGTCATATTTTGATTTCAGTAACATCAGTAACTTCCATCCATTTGACATATGGCCAGCAGGTGAACAACAAAGGCCGCTCTAATAATAGCTAAACTCCTATTTAATATGTGATTTAAAATAGTTAAGGACTTTAAAGTATGCTGCAGTAAAAAGTAATCATTAGTTGTGGGCTTATCCTTCAATGAATTGGGGTCTGATAACTCTGTTTTTAAATGGTTCAGCCAGAAATAAAGAAACAGGGGAAAATAGCCTTTGTGTTTTAACTTTGTGTTAATAACAGGCTGCACTGGAGTGAATGAGAAGCTTATACTGAATGGAAAAGTTGATGGCAAGACAATGTCATAGCAACTTCCTTCTTCTTGACTGTATAGCTGGGTTATTCATAGCCAACACCAGCCCACACCTTCTTCGGAAATACACAAATAAATTTAAGGGAAGGCCTTCAAAATAAAATGTCTACAATTATTTAGAAATATGACTTCCTGTACTTGTTGGCTTCATATGTTAAATGTTCAGTACTTCCAAATCTCAGGGTAATGGGTTCCCTCGGCATTGTATCGATTGGATGGACTAAATGGGCAGAGCAGTGTTATGGTTATACTGCATGTTTTTACTCTTTGTGAGAAATCATGTTTTTTGTTTTTTTTTCTTTATCTTTTATTTTATTTTATCTTATTTGCATGCCTCAGTTTTATTGTACACCCAGCAGTTAATGAAAAAGAAATGCTAAGGAGTTTACTAAAGAGGCTACTGAAATATGCAATGGAGAGGCCATCTTAATCTAAAGCTTCAGTCAAAATTGATATGATTCTAATCTGTTTAAAAAATAAATGTCAGTGTGTGCCGTTACTTCAAATGTAGCGTAGACTATACATTTCTGTTTGGTTGGACTGTAACAGAACGCTGGGGCTTTTACTTTGAAAGGCGTAGCCCTTGTAGCGCATCACCGGTGAGAACAGACTGGCTGAGCAGGATTACCGGGGCTGGTTTGTCCTCGGCTGCATTAACGCTGGAACTGCTGCAGCTGCACACTCATCAAAGGCTCTCCTTCTTCTTCCCTCTGCGGCTCCCACCGACGACAGGTCCTTCTGGATGGTGAAGCCATTTCAATAGCTTTACGCACAGCAGGTTCGGTGTCTGTTCAGAACGGAACACTACACGGATATACCTCGAATTTCACCCGTCAAACGGTAAAGCTGCAGTCAGACTGCTGGTATATTACTGGATCTGTGTGGGCGGGATAGCACATAGACTAAAGGGGAATTTTGTGTCTTGTAGGCTTTTCGTGATACACCGCAGGTTAGCTCGTTTTGGGATGCTTGGGAATCGTATCGTGTATTTTTCAGGCGTTCCGGCTTTCCTCTTTTTTCCACATTATTCTAGAACATTGAAATATTTATAAGCCCTTAGACCAAATAGTTACATCACCACACAGGAATGGGTTTAATCTTTAATTTATAGACCAGCTGTATTTTCTCAGGCCGTGGAAGTCTAATGTCTTACAGTGAAATCATTAATAACAGCCGTGTGATGCTTTATGTTGTCCGAACGTATTTTTTCTTACTCGTCTCCGGTTCTCTTACAGTGCTTAGGTGGACTATTGTACGGCTCTAATGAGAGGAAATGCATTTCTCTGTTGAAAATGTAGGATCACCTCAGTGCTTCTGCGTAATGCATCGTCCTATCATAAAACAACTGCAGTCATGATGTCGGTGCACTTGTGGGGAATGACTGAATTCAAGTGATCTCTTTTCAGTTGTTTCTATGAGAAAGCCCATTTAACACGCATTTATTGTTTTTTTTTTTCTGTTTTGTCTCCAGTCTCGCCATCTCGAGATGATGCTCTGAGGAAAAAACTGTTCAGGATCCTGCTTCTGTTCTTTTCTGAGGCTGCAGTGAACGGAGGGGGGGTTGCGGTACAACAAGGTTAATAATCGGCATCAATAAAGGTCTTTTCTGCGAGCAGGAGCCGACGTCTGTGGGTGAATCGTGCCCCTGTGTGGGGGGATCAGCGGAGAAACATAGATCTATAAAAATTATGGCCACCCTACTGCGGAAAATCGGTCTGATCCGCCTGCACGACCGAGACACTGAGGACCCAAAGCATCATCAGGGCTCGTTGAAAGGTTCCAAAGGGAACCAGAAAAACAACACAAACAAACACTGTCAGACCGCCAACGAAAGCAACATCCTGAGCACCCCGGAGATTAAAGCGAGGAAGCTGGACCAGCACGGCAAGGACAAGCCGTCCGGCAAGGATAAACAAGTAAAGGATGCGAAGGAGAAGCAGCAGACTGGAGGAAGTGGGAGTAAAGCGACCAGTGCCTCCTCGTTACCACCGCTGGCGCCTCACCGGCAACACTGCACCCAGGTCCGGACGCGGAGGCTGATGAAGGAGCTACAGGAGATCAGGAGGCTAGGGGACAACTTTATCACAGTGGAGCTGGTGGAGGACAACCTGTATGACTGGAACGTCAAGCTGCACCAGGTGGACAAGGACTCAGCGCTATGGCAGGACATGAAGGAGACGAGCACCGAGTTCATACTGCTCAACGTCACCTTCCCAGATAATTTCCCCTTCTCACCGCCGTTCATGCGTGTCCTGACGCCCCGGCTAGAAAACGGCTACGTGCTGGACGGTGGGGCCATATGTATGGAACTGTTGACCCCCCGCGGATGGTCCAGCGCGTACACGGTGGAGGCAGTCATGAGGCAGTTTGCAGCCAGCCTCGTTAAAGGACAGGTGAGAGGAGACGGGGCTGGTGGGTGAGGGCACTTTTGTGGATTTTCATCAACCATATGGCATGCTTATCACCATCAGTACATTTATTTTTAGCCACGACAATCACTGGGTATGAGCAGTTCCATCAGTCACTCGTGCGTCATGCGTAAAACGAGCGTAAAACTACTTTTATATCGATACACCATAGATTATGTCCATCCAGTGAATGTTTCAATAATTTGGGGGGAAAAAATAACACGATAACGAGATACTGTTGTCTTTTTTTTATTCATTTCTGACACATTTTGGCCACCAGTGGTTTGCTTTAAAAAACAAATGTGCGTAAGAAAACAGATGAAAGGATGCGTTTTTTTCGTCAACCAGACCATTTGGTTCTGCTGAACGTTTATCTTGTTCGTGGTATATATTTATCTTAAGAGTTAGTTATTGTCACTGCTTTCAGTTTCACTTACAATGAGCAGACCCATGAATATTACTAAGCTTTAGGAGATGTTTCGGCAGCCATTTCATGCACGGCAACCTCCAGTATCTCGCTGATGCCAGCTCCTCTCTGCAGTCTCCTTCTATCTCCTCTATAAATCACTATCCGGGAAACAAAGAGCAGTTTCCATCTATCCTTACTATAGCGGCTCTGTGGAGCAGTTTCACCATATCTGCACTGCTATCATTCAGGGGAACAAGACAGTTATTCAACACGTGTGATGCGTGACGATGGAGGGAAAGACATGAGCACGTAGAGGCAGCAAGTATGCCTACCTAACTGCAGTCCTCAGTGACTTAGACTGGCTACGTTATGTAATCCTGTCAAATCCGTTGTGCACATCCTCAGTGCACTGCAGCAACAGCACTGCGATTCCGATGGAAATGGCTGCATCTCCAAAAGCACTCCAGGCTATATTTGTTCAAGACTAAAGCAGATTATGTTGTTTTCCACCCACAAGAATAGCTGTTTGTTTGTTTGTTTGTTTTCAAAACCTCTGTTTCTGTCACAGATTTATCATTCCAGTCTGCTTTTTTTCCCCCCGATTGACTCGTGCTTTTTGACGTCAGCAGTGTGACAGCGCTGTGACAGGGGACCTTATGTAAACTGTCACTGGGTTCTCCTGTCTAAACCCCTCCCCCAGCCTTCTGTGTTATTTTTTTTATTTATTTATTTTTTGTTTTTTTTTTTTGATGATATAACTGCGTGTTTTCCCTGAATTATCTCTGGTTTATCAGCAGAACGTGTCGTGTCTAGCTCTGCATCTAAAGCAGAGAGAAAGAGAATGTTTTCATCTGCTGCTTGAGGAGACGGGTGAGCAGCTCCGCAGTGCTCCCTAATTATGGTGCAGTCTTCCCTCTCCAGTTGGCTAATGGAAACAGTATTGATTAATTATCTCTGTACTTGTGTGTGTGTCTTGGTGTGTGTGTGTGCGTGCGCACATCAATGTGGCCTCTCTTGTAGCTTTGTCCCTACAAATATCCTTGCATGCGTTTCATGTTGTAATTTCCTGGTGTATATAGACTAATTTGTGAAGCACTCGGGACGAGCAGAGCTCACACGACCAGCCTTTATATAACCTTTACACAACCAGTATATTTACCCTTCTTTCAGCTCTTTCCCCCTTGAACAGTAGCATTGTGGCACGTTAAGGTGTTCCTGTCTTATTTTTAGTGGGAAAGCCAACATGCAATCACAGAATTCAGGGGCAAAAGCAAATATTTGTCCACAGCATGGAGTCATATAACATAGTCTCTATGGCGTGATTTAGTCTTAATTTGGTCTGTACAGTGGTTTCTAGGAAGGAAACTTTAACAGTTTCAAATAAGTCTGTTATCTGTTGGTTAGAAGTTGTTGTAATATGAAGCTACTGTGTTTATCTGCTTTTTCAGGAGGTTGAGTAAAATTTTATTTGCATGACAAAAAAGAAAAAAAAAACCTGCTTTTTAAAAAGTGAACTCATAGATTTTTTTTCAGCCTTCAACATTTTTACTTCAGCTTTGTCATTGCTCCAGGAAAAAAATCAAGGCAGTGTTTATTCAGTGCCACTTTTATTTGGACTTTGCTAAATATGTCACTCTAAAAGATAAGCTGGGACACAAGCTGCAGAGCAGCAACAGTTTAAATCACTGATACAGTCCATTATGTGCTTTATGGTGCAGAGATGCTGATTCCCAGTTTCCAGAGCCTCAGTGAAACCAGTGGTGCGCTTTTTTAATCTTCTAGTGGACATGTTAAGACTTAGCAATCAGTTTATTGAAAACCATTTTCAATAAGAGACAACTGAATAATACAATATTGGTAGATTTTAATGGTTTAAATATAATTCAGTAGTAGTAAATATGTAATAAAATAATAAAATCGATAAGAGGTACCTAATTAATTATGATGAAATGTCCTTGCTATTATTTTAACAAAGTTGCGCATGGAAAGACAGTTGATCCTACATTTCCCATACTGCAGCTGGATGATGTCTGTTATCTGATTCCTATTGACTTTAGTGTCCTTTCCTAATTACCCACATGTGAAATCAGTAACGCCTGTTTAAAGTTTCCTGTAGTCGGTGAGAGATTTGAATGCCATTGCAGAAGTTCTGCTGAAAGATCTGCCCACAGTGTGCAGACAGGAGCATCAAGAGCAGCGATGCTAAATATAAAAAAGGCACACTGGCATTGCCATCAGCCCCACAGGGCTGCCCTTAATGATCTAATGAGGATGACGATGACATTGATCCTTGTTTGTTTATCTCATCCCCTTTAAGCACATGTTTGGGTTACGCAATTGCCCTGCCTCCAGAGCTGTTTTTTTTCCCAGCATGCACCTGGGCCATCCCTGCTCTGCCCATTGACTGATTTCCATTCACACGATTACCCAGCAGCCACTTTATACAAGTATGTACCATTCGACAAGCAGGCGCTTAGCTGAAATAGATAAATACTGACTTACACTGAAGGCCTGGGGCACTCACTTAGCCACGCAGTGAAACACACACACACACACACACACACACACACACACACACACACACACACACACACCATTATCATCATATCAAGTCATTCTTGTATAAAAACAAAATGGTATTAATGAGGGCGTATTTCTCCATTTCAACACTGGACATCTTCACAACCTCCTCGTCTGTGACTCTTTTTTGTCTGTTTTAGAAATGTCCATTCCCCTTTTTTGTCCCTCTTCACACTTTAATTACAGCTTGTAGTCCATCATCATTGTCAGCACCTCTGTGTAGCTCACAATGACAACAAATAGATGAAAAAGCAACAGCTGTTGTGAGCAAGTAAGCGTAGCGCACAGTGATCAATTTTCAACAAGATGTTAGCGAAGGACATATTCCCGGCTGTCATTAATCACCATGGTAGTCACACCTCCTTAACACCGACCGATTGCCATAATGATTTACATCCAAGGCGGGAGGCGCCATTTTGAGGTGGTGACAACTAACATATGGCAGGGTATATAGACACACAGGTTTCTTGTGATTTGAAAAGAGAGCAATGTCCTAGTTTTGCAGCAGCAGTTTCTGCCTGCTGCACTATCTTTGCTCAGGTACTCCAGTATTAGCGTTACAGGCCTCTGGCTGCACAGAGACACAGAGCAGGTTTCAGGCTGCTCTGCTTAGGTGTCACCCTGCTGGTTTTTCATTTTTAAAGCAGTTTGGATCAGTTACCTGGAAAACAAGGAGGTTGAAATGACATGTATTACATATATATTCAAAAAAGTTAAGTTTTTGGCTCGGGAAAATGTAACAAAAAATATAACAGCCTTTTTATAATCTTTACCCAAAGTGTCCCTCCTAGTTTGGTGTTTCAGTATTTACATTGAATCATTTAGCAGAACGTTTGCCAACCTTTGTTATCTGGACTATTACAGATAAGCTAATGAAGCTAAGCTCCAGAAGCTAACGTTAGTGTAACTAGAGCCTTTTGACAAATGCTAACAATGATGGACGATCACCAAAGAACAAAAACTAGTACAAAACAGACCAATGAACTCCCAACAAACAAAGTGACATGATGAACAAGCAACTAGGAGCTAACGTTAGGCTAACTAGGCTAATCCCAAACTGTCTGTCAGACTGCTGTGGTGGTTCTAGTGTTAAAGATAACTTTATATTTCTTCCCAGCAAAGTGACAACATGTTGCCTCAAATACAATGGTGACTTACCTTAGAACAGACATAAACATCCTTGTTAATTTTATTCATGTTGAGTTGATGTTGCAATCTACTGCACAACTTTATCCAAAGAAGACACTTTTCTGGGTAAAACATGTGGCTTAAGGAAAGGGTAATAAAACACCCCGTCACCCAGCCTCTCAGGGTACCTTTTAGTTGCTTGTACCTCATGACCACTGTTGGGCCATTTTTAGAAACCAGACAGTCTGCAGTGCATTCCAATGGACATTGAGGGATAGAATGTCTGAGTATATGGGAATTAGGGCTGAATGATATGGACAAAATTTCATATCTCGATATTAATACCAGATATCTCAGTGTCCATATGATACAATATGACTATGGTTCAGTGAAAAATAAGAACATCATAATACAAAGGATGTGGAAAGAGTGGTTTTATTGATTAGACCTCACTGTCAGTCATTACATTAACATAAAGTCACCAATTGTTTTGAGTGAGCTTGCTGGCAGTGGTCAGCCATATCGTTGCAAGTCGATAACCCATCGGCTTCCCAACAGCCATCAGCTTCTGAAGAAACAGGTGGATAGTAGTGATGAGATCAGCTTGTTTTTTCAATCGTTTGAGCTCATTTGAAGCTGTTTCATTTTTGGTGTGAGCTCAAACCCTAACATGTTACGCCAGACATATTAAGCATTGACTGAAATACATTAGTGTGCACTGAGAGAGACAAATTTAGTGAGAATGCAGTGCCTCTACGCTCGGCACTGTAATGAGGCCAGCATTGCACCAGGATTGGAAACTGTCACCCTGTTCTCCAGATCATTCAATGTTACTGCTCAGCTCTCATTTTCCTCCTGCATCACTTTTGACCCAGAATAGCCTTGGGAGTTCACTATGGGACCAACTGATCATCAGGTTTTATGGGAGCAGGAGACTTGATGGATTGTGTTTAATGCACCTCAGTGGAATTGAGAAACAAGCAGCACGAAGCTGTAAAACTGGGGCTGTCAGAGTCAAGGTGTAAATAAAATTCCTTGCTATGCCACAGATTTTTGACACTTGATTAGCACATGCATGTTCTGTAATTGAGATCCTCAACCATCTGGGGCAAGAAAGCAGTGCAACAGTTACAATTTGGGGGGCAAGGAGAAACAAATCTGCTTTAGCACAAATGGATACAGAAATGTAAATGTAGCTTAGAAAACTGGTTGAAACTTGGAAATCAGTACTATCTGAGCTCAACATACTGTCACACTGGAGTTGTTTCATGTCACAACATGCATTATTCTTCAACAAAGTCTTTAAAGATAATTCATTTCCCATCTAAGAATCTCCAAATCTCCAAATATTAAAACTAGTAATCCAGAGTTAAAATGTGTGTTAAAACCAGCAGGATGTCAGCTAGTAAGCAAACTTATCAAGGTGATAAAAGGTTTTATTGGGAGGTTGGAAAAATGAAAATTCACGTTTTGGTGAGAAACTTAAATACTCATTTTTTTATGAGATATTTATTTTGCCAGTGATATTAGAAAGGTTTTACATGGGATAACAGCCTGTTTGACTTCTTAACATGAAGTCTGATGAGCATTAAGTATAACATCAAAATTACTAATTTTTTTTATTCTGATATTCAAATTGAAATGTAAAAGGAAGCATATTGTCCAATGTCATGTTGATTGTGTTAAAAACCATAGACTGTATATAGAATGGACAGCTTGGCTCCGCCTTTTATCATTGTACAGTTTTGAAGACAAAAAACCTCAGTCACGGGAGCCGCCATTGTGCAGCCAGAGTCTGCGCAGTAGAGACTTACAAGGAACTCTGGGAAAATCTGAGTGGAAACGGGTGACAAAAATAATTATGTTTTTTTTTTTCTTTCGACAGTCTAATCTCTTTTTAACTGTCCTTCCTGATGTAATTTATTATTCCCGAAAAAACTACACAAGAACTGCAGCTGTCAATCATCATTAAACGAGATGTAAAACCCCGTTTTAACCTCTAATAACTAATAAAAAAAAGAAACATTTCAGAAAAAAGGGGAACTGAACAGAGCGCAGCCCGATAATATCTAAATATCACCACAGCATACGGATGTGAGAAACGTTTCTATGAGGTGTAATAATTTTTTACAGTTTGACCACATCCCATCTGGAATGAATAGACAGGCAGAGTTTTTGTCTTGTTCTGCAGCCAGCCACCAGAGGGGGCAGTTTTTGTGGCAACCTCAGTTTGAGCCAAGCGAGATGACGTCCATTTTTTTTTTTTTTTTTTTTAATTTATTGGAAGCTAATTACATCAGTCATGGTTTTAAACAAATGAAACATTTAACAACCATAGTTTAATTTAATTTAATTTTATTACAGGGAGTGATAACGTCAGACTAATAGCACTTATTCGAATTGTAAACTCTGTTGTGAATTCCGGGCAGAGCTTATTTAATTATGTCTTTCTTAAAATCACTCTAAACTTATTTCAGATCTGCTTTTATTTTATTGGTCCAAAATTGGATTAAATTAGATAAACTGATGTGAGCCATTTTACTTAATGAGACCAGAAACTGTAAATAAAAAATAAAAAAAGGAAGGACTGTGTAAAGAAAAAGGGCAAATACAAAAAGTGTCACTATTTATATCTTGAAGCGGAGTGTTTCGCTCCACTTAATGGAGTCGTCTCTTTGTTCCCTTTTGCTGTGTATTCACTAGAGCTGTCAGAGATGAGCGAGGCCTCTGCTCACAGTTCAGTTTAAAAAAGCAGTGGATGGTTAAAATGCAGTTTGAAGAATTTCCTCCCTGTGGAGATATGAAGGTCAACATCAGAACAAAAGTCCTGATGCAGTTATAACTGCTCACAAAACTGCCATTTGTTTTGACTTTTCACTTGAGTTCCACAAATTAAAATAGTCCTCAAACCTCCGTTTGGTGCTGTGAGGGTTATTGGTCTCTGAATAGTGTTTCTTTTGTTATGGGACTTTCTCAGCTTTGTTGTGCAGTTAACCTGCTACAAAACACCCTGTGTAGTGGACGGTTGTTTTTTTATACTTAAATATTTCATGGAATGAGAAGAAAACTTAGCTAAACAGCTGCTTGTTGTAGCGGAACAGAGACAGAGATAAGATAGTTCTATTAATTTGTTTCTTCCAACTTCTGGCAAGAAATCAAGTATGCATACTATCTAAGTTGTTAAAATTTAATTTATAAAAGAGATTGAAGATTGACTAAGTTGGAAATGTTTTGCTTCTCGACTCTTTAAACTCAAAGGGAGCTTAAAGCTGACACTGAGGTGCAGACCAACAATATTGAACAATATGAGATAATTTATTTGCGCTGCATTGCAGCATGCAGAGAGTGCACCACCTCATAGAGTTTCATTATTGGAGTGGTTCAGCCTCAGCTGCTTTTTACACCCATAGGACATATCAGGAAGACACTCACACACACATACACACACACACACATCATGAACAACCATATCTGTATCACACAGAATCAGGATCGAGCTCAGTGAGTTAAGTGTACAGCAGAAATGTTGGAACAGCTGCAGAATGACAGATATTCATGTGTCAGATGTTTTTCACAACCCTCCACTGTTGGTGTGTTTGTGACCCTGGAGCTTAGTTTTAACAGAAGAAATGATGCACTTCAAAGAGCCGTGACATTTTTCCCAAACTACACACATGTCATGTTTGTGTATCAACCTGATCTACTCAATGTGAAGACAGAGGTTGTATTCTCTGCACTGTTGCCAAAAGACAGAAGAAGCAGCTGTATCCACACAGGCAGCACCAACACCTCTTTTTTCTTTCTCTCTTTCTTTTCTTTCCTGACGTCATCCCACACTTATTCTTATTCTTAGTCCCAATGTGTGAGTGAGGGAGGAAAGGCTTCAGGAAGGTGGTGAAAGTGTCTGTTGTCTGCTCGAGATACTTTTCACACTGAGCACAAGAGGTTTGATGCTGCCAGATTTATTTACAGCCTTTCCATGATTTAGTGCAGCAGTCGCTCGGTGCCTCACTTATCTCCCTGCGGCCCAGCGTAGTGCAAAGTATATTTTTACTTCTCATTGAATTTGACATCTTAAGAGCCCTCCTCCCTGCGTTTAAACATTGATTTAATGTTGGACGACCTGCCTTTAGACAGCCTGTCCAGTCAACATCTCCCCTGTGGTGGCACATTTACCTTTAGGGTTATACATATGCTTGAGTTTTGTTGTTTTTTCTTTTCTTTAATTGCACAAAAAAACATGTTTGAGAGCAGGGTCGACTACATGCCGGGGTAATTCAGGGAGTACCAGGGTTACCAAAACAGCAACAATAAAAAAAAACAACAAATAAGAAGAAAAAGAGGAAGGGAATTATTTGGTTTTTTTTTTGTTTGTTTGTTTATTTATTAATTTATGAAACAAAAAAAAACTAAGAAAAAAGTAGAATGACATTCCATGTAGCTGAAGTGAATGAGAAACAAATAGGCCCATTGGTATGAATGGGAAGAAGTAATAAACATTAATTGCTTCATGAGAGGGCAGATATGTGTGTAAGAGTGAGTGAACATGTTGTGGTAGATGACAAATAAGTTCATAAATAATAAATGATCTGACTTTTGACCACAAAGAAAAACACAGGGTGAGCTTAATAAGACTGCTGAAAGACCGGGTTATCAACACTTCACATGTAAAAGGGTTTACTGTGAACCAGAGTTTTGTATTTTTTCCCCGAATTTTGCTAATTTTTTCCAAACAGGTGAGCATCAGTGTCAGCGTAACCTCACGATGAAAGTCTGGATGTTTGCGTTTAGCTTGTCTGTATTGTTCAAACTTGTTTTATTTCTGTTGCACCAACAATGGCTTTTGCTTGAAATGGAAGAGGATGGAAATATAACTTCACAGACTGATCTGTTGATCACTGCAACTCTTTTATGCAACATTTTTAACTATTATTTATGTTATTATTATAAATTATCATTACAAGTCAAGCCAAATTAATCAATAACAACAGTTTTGATGGTTGTGGCCTCAAATAGAGATCACATACACCTAACAATGCAGTGCACGGGCCTCATAAGGTTGGTGGCCTGGTAACGTTTAGGCTCTACAGCTTTGTGGAAATTCATAATTTGGAGATTTCCTTTGGATGGACAACAACACACAGAAATGTTCGAGGCTTCTTTTGGCAAACTTTGTTCATCTTTGTGAGGCTGCAGCCCAGATTTTAAGATTCTGAGGCCACAAGTTCTTACATCTGTGACCAGAGAAACACCTTTAGATTTTTGAATTATTATTCAAAAATAATTTTCAAAAAAAGAAAATTGATTTTTTTAAATATTATTTCTTGACTGGACAGCAGAAAGAGCAGGAAACAGGGTGAGAGTAGGCAAAATATTTGACAACAAATTAATTTAAAAAATCAATTCCTTTCAACCATGTTTTACATATGCATAGTTACAAATTTTATGAAGTGGGGGTCACAAACCCCTGATAGGGGAGACACAAAATGCTGTCAAATACCATGAACTGTGAACACTTGAGTTTTTCATCCATTATTGTTTCAATATTGATAAAGGTACGGCTTAAATATAACAAACCCATGCAAACAGAAAATGTTTGATCTGTTTTATTGCATTGTTTTGTTACCACAAGACCCCCGAGGTGACTAAGTCAGGATGACACAGCGATATGTGCACATAGGTAGTCTAGTTTTTGGAAACCACTGATCAAAATGCCAAAAATAAAACAGACTCCTGACAGCATAAGACTGAAACCTCTTCTCTTTTTTTTTTTTTTTTTTTTTTTTCGGTGTCTTTAGAGCGACACTCATTTCTGTTCTGGCAGATAAGATTTACAGCACTCACATCTCTCTGATGAGTATAAAGGTACAGCAGGCAGGCATTCTGCTTTGTTTTAAGATGGGAAACAAAGGAAGAGAAAGCCTAGCTCTACACAAAGACTCAGTGAATACACGTTTCATCTCATTTCTTTAATCCATTTCCACTTAGTTTAATAGATACTTGCAATGAAACCATCTTCATCGCTCTCAACCACCAAGAAAAAGCTGTTCAGTTCACAAATGTTTTTCTTTAAATGTCACCATTTGCATTGTTTGTAATAGATTATTAACTCATCCTCAGATGGATGAAATAAGGTGGGATAATGTTGATTTAGCTTATTCAACTTATTCATGATGAGACATTGTTTTATTGTTTACAGACCTGACTTTTTTTTCTAAAAAATCTAGTCTTGTGTTGATATGTTTTTGTGTCAGACCCTCTCAATATTTGATATCCCTCCGCTCATTTTTAACCTCCTGTCCTTGTTCTCTTCTTGTCTTCTCTCACAGGGGCGTATATGTAGGAAATCAGGGAAGTCCAAGAAAGCTTTCAGCCGTAAAGAAGCCGAGGCAACCTTCAAGTCCCTGGTGAAGACCCACGAGAAGTACGGCTGGGTGTCCCCTCCTGTGTCCGACGGCTGAGCGCTCAGCTGAAGTCACTCCATCACTCGCGCTAGCTGGACAAACCCCCAGCTAGCCCTGACACGCAAAATGACGCACCACGCTAACTCAACAATCTCTCATCCTCACCTTTTGCTGAGTCATTTTTCCCAAATTTTGTGTGTCTGTGATTTTAGGTTTGGTTTTTCTTTCTTTCAACAAAATGCAATGAGAGAAGACGCAGCATCGTCACCGTCACTCCTCCACTGAGAAGCAACTTTTCTCCCCTCCCTCTTTCCCAGGGATGCTCTCGACCCTATTTTCCTGAGACCTGAGAGAGAAGTGTTTGTGTGTGTGTGTTTGTCTGTGTGTGTGTGAGACTCCATAGGACATCAGCTGGTAGTGTTCACGTGCAGTGGAGTGTACATTACTGTCTTATTACTGTACTGTTTGTTTTGTTTTGTTTTGCACATCCAAGCACATGCAGTGGGGAAAAAAAATCAGACTTTGTAGAACTTTCCACCCATGTGAAAGACTACTGAATGAAGAAGACTCATCACCCTCTCCTGACCTCTTCATCCCTCCTTTTTCTCTTCAGTACCCTTCGTTGCCATCCTCCTCTCTGAAGCACTGAACTGGCATCACTTCCCCGCCTCTCTCTGTCGCTGTCGGTTCATTTACATATAAATGAAGCCGTTAATGTTAAATAGACAGCCGGTCATCATTCACTCCTTCATTTTCTCTCTTTTTTTTCAACTGTGCTGTTGCTCACAGTTCAATGCAACATGAAGATTGTAATTCAAATGGAGCTGTGCTCTTTCTCTTTCTCTTTCTCTCTATCACTTCCTTTTAGCTTGCTTGTTCACTTTGTTTCTCTCTCTCTCTCTCTCTGTGTGTGGCTAAATTTAGAGCTCACTGTTGTGTAGGTGGATATTGATTTCTGATGAAGAAAGGAGAAATCACACATCGCTTTATGCAGAGACTCTGTACCATAAATAGAATGACTGATCAGTCACCTCTCTTTCTTTTCTCTCTACTCTCGTTATCGTATGTGTGTGTGTGTGTGTGTGTGTGGCTGTAGAGAGGAAGAAGACTGTAATGCCCATGATTTAGATACCAGATGGTACAGCTAAAGGCTAGGCCTCTGTATGTGTATGTTTGTGAGTGTGTGTGTGTGTGTGTGAGTGTGTCAGTAAGGGAAACAACCCTTTAAACAGAGAAAAATATGATTAACTGTGAATGATGCTCAAAGGGAGTGGATGTTTGATGTTGAGTCGCCGTCTTGTTCTACTTCCTTATTACTACTGCTGGAAACACATGCGTGGTTGTGACTTAATGTCTACATGCACACAGCCTCATTTGTCTCTCTGGTCAAAGTAAAGACCCTAAAGGTCAGCAGAATCTGCGCTTCAGATGTTTAGCCGTGCTCCAGACATATGCAAGAGCTCCCCCACACGTAACACATACACATATATGTGCAAACACCTGCTGCTGTAACACCTTGGGATGAAGACAGACAGGGAGAAGGGCGCCGGCATGGACGGAGTGGTGCTTTAAATGAGTGAACGCTTCAGAGCCCCCCTGATTGATGCCTGCTAGAGGAGAGAGAGAAAAGAGAAGAAGGAGCCCGGGGAGAAAATTGTGGGAGCTTTGATCACTGAAGGCTGCTTCTTGGAAATGTCAGGTGCCTTGCACAAAGGCCAAAGACAGACATTACCTGTCCAACCTGCTGTGATTAGTTAAGAGACGCACCATTTCTGAAAAACAACCTTTAAAAGGACTTATAAATATCTAATATTAACTCGACAGACTTTTCAATCAATCAGGCAACCTCGGACTATCCGTCCGTCAAGTCCAGCGAGCTCCTCGTGTGTTTGTTTTGCTATCTGCCAGTTAAATGTCAGAGGGAAAGCTGCTAATTGGTCTGACATTTCAGCTGAGCGTCATTAGAGAGGAGCAGCTGAGAGCAGAAGGATGGAGGATGTCAGACCTCCTGCTCGGCACTGACATTTCGTCACCACTTCTGCCCTGCTTTTTTTAAGAGGAGGGTTGAGTTAAAGAGGAGACAGAAGAGTCGGTTCTGTGACATGATGCCAGTCGGCTCTTAAGAGTGGCCAAATAGTTACACAAGAGTCGGATGTTGAATTGTCCGCGCTGAAGCCAGCATCTCGTGGTCTCCCTGTGTGTCGATGGCAACTGTTTGCTTGTGCGCGAGTGCATGTGTGAGCAAATGTGTTACACTCCCATCATGAAAAAATAGGCAAAAGAAAAAACTACAACACACCATCTGGTATGTGATCATGTACAAAAAGCGTGTTAGTTCTCTTCTTTGAGTTTGGCTAGTTATTTCAGGGTCGATCGTATAGTGATCTCTCGGCTGTCTGCTGGGAAAACTGTTAACTGAATTACTATTAAGACAAAATATCTCAAAAGCTGAGTGTTTGCTGGTTTCAAGAGAATAATTTTGTGATATAGTTTAGATTGGTAGTTTGCAGACTCTAACTGGGTGAACTGATAATGTTGTAATATATCTGCATGTGAAATGTGATTGGTAGCTAGCTACTGTATATCTTTTTTCAAGAAAAAGCAAGAAAAACAAGGGAAAAACAAAAGTGCAAATGCTTCTCTTTTCTTGTTCTTTTTTTTTTCCTGTTCTTTTGGATTCTGTATTGTACGTAACTTTTTTTTTTTTTCTTTCTGAGCGTCTAAAAAGTGTCACATTATGTTATATGAATGTTTGTGTTTTAATTTATTTGTGGTTTGCCAAAATGAAGATTTGAAGCATGTTGCAGGTATTGTCACAAGAAAATGAGAACATAAAAAAAAAAAAAAAATACTCAGAACTTCAGCCTATGTATAGTGAGAAGGGGGAACGTCTGTTTATTTGGGGGGATTTCAGGGAGTATAAATGGAAAAAGCCTCAAAATTATAAAGGGACTATTTCTTTCATCAAAATGGATCCAAATCCTTGTGCTCCATTGGATACTTCCTCATCCCCTCAATGATGTCACTGCTGTCCCTGCCCTCATTGGTCCTGCTCTTGATAGTGAATTGGCTGATGGGAAGTGCTGTCAGCACAAAGATCTGGACTGAAAGTTCCCCCAGTCACAGATCTAGGATCAGTATGACCTCCCTGTGCTTCAAATCTCACTCATAAAGGGAATGTGCACATCTGACCTGTGATCAGTTACTCTGGGCAACTTCATCCCACTCCTGACTTGATTGTTTGGTCAAGACCGAGGTCTTAAGAGTTTAAAAGGTGACGGTCGTTGCAAGACCAAACAGGAATGTGCAATAAAAAGTTACAGCTTATTCAAACCCTGCTGATTCACTGTGTTTTTCTTTAATGTATCATGAGCTCACTGAACACCTGGGAGCTGCGCTTGCTGCTACACTTGCATATATTTTAATGACCCACTTCGGGCTGCTGTGTCCTCTTCACGGCCCCTGCATTGTCCTACTTGGAGCTTCTGCAGTCAATGAGACATCAAATAAATCAAATACCTTTTCTTTGTTTTACAGAAGCTGACACTATTTTTTTTATGTTAACAAAATCTGATTTTCACACCCTCTGATAGAGCTGGAATATGTATCCTGTGCAAAGTCACTTCTTCTCTTATTAAACCAGCACACCACAACTAATAAAAAAAAAAAAAAGCAGTGTAGCAGACCTCATAGATGATCCCACTGGATCAAAGACAGTGTCAGACTCAGCAGACAGCTTTTCTGTGTTTATCTTTAGCAGCCCTTTGGAAGAGCAGACGATTAGCTTACAGCCTGCCGTGCTGTTGCTCCTGTATTTGTACAAAACAAGGACACAGCTTAAAAAAACAAAAGTGTGCACTTGGAGTTACAAAACACACTAATTCTAGCACACACCTTGGATGTGCATGCTGGCATTTTTGACTGCAGAGGAATGAAGTCAAAGAATGAAGGGCAAAAAGACTACTCTGCCCTGCAGTTTGCAATATGTCGCTGGAAGCAGCAAGCCACTGTGGAGCTTTTGGGATACTGCATTTGGCACATGAATCGGGGCCAAACAAATCTTTTTCTGGCTCACTACAAAGTGTGAGTACAAGGGAACAACCACAGTTTCTAGCATCTTCACAAAAGACAGGATATAATCATCTGTCCTCTGCTCCTGGTCCTTTTTTATCAGATGGCCTTCAGTAAGCAGTGTTTGCTGTGTGCACACAGATCATCCTCATCTGAAGAGTTTGTAAGAGGGTGTGTTAAAGTGAAAGTGCACATTTTGCTTTTATAAATGAAAGAAATTCTTTAGTGAGTGTTTTTGAAGTGGGGTTGTATGAGGTACTTGTCAATAGTGATTATTTTACCCACAGGAAATCCTGTCAAGCTCTCCCTCTGAACCATCATTAGATTTTTGTTCAAGATGAGCAACAAGGAAATGAAGTATTAAAACTTTACCTCTCTATATTTAAGATCATAAAAAGACTCCTCTCCTACAGCATGTATTTCTGTTGAATAGCGAGTTAACATCACTGATCACACAATGACAAATCAAAGGCTTTAAAATGGCAAAATTGGCTTCTAATTTTTTGTTTGTGGTCCTGAAACTGTTTGTTTCGGGATCATATCAACCCATACAAAGGAGGTGTTGGATTGATGGTACTGGGTAACGTTAATCACATGCAGTGCTAGCTGAGTCATGCTTGGTCAACTTGAAGCTAAGGGACTTTTAGTGGACATAAAGAGATCATTTCACCAACACAGTAAGCCTTTAATACCAATCAGAGACAAATCTCCTGTGAGCAAAGATTGCTTTTGGGTTTGAATCTTCAAATATATGAGATGACAGTTTTACAAGATATTTAAGAGATCTCAAGTCTCGATATTAAATATCTTGGCCAAGATCTTAATCCAGTTCCTTAGGGAAGGTCATTTTTGACTGCTGATGATAGTAGTCACAGCCTCCAGTCAGCAGTATGATGAAATATGGTGAGATGGCTCAAATTCAGGGCATAAACAAGACTGAAGCAGGATCATCTTTTGAGACATCCACTTAAGGCTGATCAAAGGCAATCACTTTGCAGATGTTTTTCTGTGGTATGAACTTACATATGACCTTACATTACACCATCAAACAGCACAGATGTTTTAACTTATCTGATCACTTCCCATGACTTTAAACTGAGACATTACGTAGTTTAAGGTTCAGCCCAGCCCATAATTTAATCTTTCTTTCCGAGACGAGGATGAAGAAAGTAACCAGAAACACATGTGCTGTATGTTTTTCTTTTTAATCTTAAGTGATCTGATGCATTGGAAAATAACATCATCCTATAGAGCACAGAAGAGACCAATATCTAGAATAGAATAGAATAGAATAGAATAGAATAGAATATACTTTATTAATCCCTGGAGGGAAAATCAGGGGTCACAGCAGCAAACAAAAGGCATAAAGCAAAAATTCCAATAATATATAAAAAGTAGAAAATCGTAGATGTCCGCTTAAAAAAAATGTCCATCGGTGACGACAGCTTGGCCATAATTCTCATGTCAGTCACCACCCCAACAGGGTCCACAGGGTCCACAGGGTCCAGGACTGATCTGGCCTTCTTCACCAGTCTGTTCAGTCTCTCTCTCCTGTATCCTGTCCACTCACAGCAGGTGGAATCCTTCATTGTGGTGTTTGTCTGGTGTTAGCTCTGTTAGCCATGTCTCTGTGAATAGCATGATGCTACTCTACTGGTATCACCTCTGGTGCTGGGTTAGTACTGCTTACTCGCCCATCTGATTGGAGATAGATCGTACATTCTACAAAATGATGGATGGGAGAACAGGTTGATGTTGTCTCCTCTTAGCTCACACCGCAGTACCAGCATGCTGTCCTTGCCTCCTTGTCCTCAGCTCACAGGCAACTTTGGACCGGTTAGCTGAGTCTTGTGTGTAAACAATGCAATCATGGTTACACGTAGGATCCCCAGAAAACAGGAACAAAAAAGGTAATAACACCACTGCAAACACAACCAGTCTGGTGTCAGTCAACACCATATGAAAAAAAAAGAAGATATGAAAAAAAAGGAGAAAACAGAACACGAAGAGAGAGCTGCTGCAACAAGCTGCCATTCAAGAGGTGCATAGGAGTAATCCCTCCTCAGTTAACGAAAGTAACTGCTTCCTGGAGAACAGGAACACTTATATAAGGTCCTCAGACTGCATCACAAGCTCTTCTCTCCTCATTCTCTGGACTATTAATCACTTATTTAAAGCATCACAAATCAATCCACCTGTGAGCACACTCGGGAGTATAGCTCATACACAGCATGAACGGCACTGTTGTAATTCAAAGCACTGATGGCCCAGATTCAGGTTGTGAGGTGTTGCTTTGTGAGTTGCACTTCTAGTTCAGGTGGAAATGTTTGTTGTGAAAAAGATATCTGAAGTATTCAATAAATAAAATCTACACAGCTTCAGATCTATTTACAAAAAGTTATCCCTCAACATTTCCAGCAGGTCTTGTTAGCTGAGTTTGTCAAAAAGACTGACACCTTTTTGAATGCATATGTGAAATATGAGGTGAGCTGGCCAGTTGTTAGCTTAGCTTAGCTTAGCATAATGACAACTTACCTGGCTGAACCATCAAACCAACTTTCACTCTGACAGCACCTGTACACAGGTGTTAGCCAACACTTCTCTGCTGAAGGATGCAAAGTTTCTAAACTGATGAGCACTCAAACAACCCACCCACCCTCACGTACACAGACCTGCATCTTGCCATCATCATTGCTGACATATCCCAATTAATTGATCCCCGAGCACTCGTGTTTTTATCTAGCTGATATTTCCCTGTTGCTCATTAGGGTGATGGAGAGACAAAGTGGTGTATGGATCAAAGAGAGCGAGCAAGATGTTGATGACGTCCTTCTGAATACCCAAGGGGCAACGGGGCAAGTTTACTGATTAGTGAGCACTGCTGGCATACAGAAAAGACAGCTCAGTATGTTCCTGTCTGTGTCCTGCTTCATTCATTATTCAACTTTAAGACGACTAGGGGTATTATTGTGAAGGTTACCTTGACTCAGGAGACATCCGAAACAGCTTCAGAGGGGCTCGGATGAAAACACAGGAGGCAGAGTGAGACAAAAAAGACAACCGCCCCACAGAGGAAGCTGTTTATGTGATTTGTGAAAGCAGCATGCTGCATGATGAATTAACACTGGGACAAACTGAGAGATACAGGCTTCTGGCTCCTGTTTCCCTGTGGCAAGATAACATGGACTGAACTTTAAACAGGGGTAAGGAAACAGTGAAAAGATATTTTATATGGGTGGTGGCACACCTGAGGTACAACTGAAGTCAGGATTATTGATAAAGAGGAGGGTGACCTCTGAAATACAGGCTGAGCTTGTTTGTACCTATGGTGGTTGTGATCAAAACGGATCATTGCAACACATTTGGACATGGGTTGGAATTTCTTTGAGTATGGAAGCCCCAAACAGACATGACTTCTGTCTCATTTACTCTATTTTCCTGTTATCGATTTGGACTTTTCATTTCCCTTTCTCAAAGTTGTTTTCATTATAACAGATTAACAAAGCTTGTTTCTCTTCCTGCAAACATTCATTCATCTTCTATGCGGCTTACCCTGTTCAGGGTTGCCGGTGTCTGGAGCCTATCTCAGCTGTCTTAGGGTGAGAGGTGGGGTACACCCTGGACTGGTCGCCAGTCAATCACAGGGCTGACACACAGAGACACTTACACTTACCTACGGGCAATTTAGAATCACCAATTAACCTGATGAGCATGTTTTTGGATTGTGGGAGAAAGCTGGAGTACCCGGAGAGAACCCACACGGGGAGATCATGCAAACTCCACACAGAAAGGAACACTGTGCCCAAACCGGGATCGAACTGGCGACCATCTTGCTGTAAACAACAGCACTAACAGCTGCGCCATCAAAAGAGCTCTTATCCACCTTTTTCCTGACTACCCATAGTTCATCGCAATTGTCAGTTTTGCTTGTCCAGTTGAACATTTTGTTTACGTTGCCATGGAAACCACAAAGCTGATGATGCTAGCCTAGCTGTCATACTCACTGTAATAACCAGCACTTAAAAGCAAGAAAGTGACAAAATGAACAAAAATCAGAGGTGGAGTCATAGTTCAGATGTTTATAAAAAAAAAGTTTACTCTGAACTTCGTCTAGCATTAATGATTTCATGTGAGTTGTTTTGAGCTAGCTTGCCGCCTACGACAACCAGAAGTCGATAATCGCTGGTGGAAGTCAATAAATATATGGTTCAATAAATCGACAGAAAAGGAGACTGTTGCTGGTGCTACCTCAGCCTCTCTGAATGCTGGACTCAGTCTCACATGCTGCATTGCGTTTTTTCTCTGGCTTGTGATTCCGCACACATTACTGTCTGTATATATATTCCTTTTTAAGACCATACTACATCATCTGCCGTCATATTTATGCTTTTACTGACCCCTGAAGTTGTCAGTGGCTGTAACCTTCAGTCCCACAGACAAATTCAAACTTGCTCTGTCTTTGGTCAAAGTGCTTTCTGTGTTTTTGCTCCCTCATCATGGTCTGAGCAACAAGGTCATTTAAAACTGAATTATTTTGTCAGTTTGGATTATTTTAAGACTGGGATTAAGGGTTATCTGATCAGTTTGTGAACATTTCATTTCTGAAAGCTGCCAGTTAATTGATTTTCATGCTGCTGTCTTTTCCGGGACTCCCTAAAAAGAGATTTTGTATCTCAACTGGAATATTTTTGCTTGGATAAAAGTTAAATAAATAAATGAATAAAACCACAATAATAATTGGCCCCATGTGACCACCAGATTTTACCATAATAATACGAGCATTTGTGGCTTCTGAGCTGATTAAAGACCGACCTGACCTCATCTGAAAATTAAAAGTATCTCTTGGTTTCCCAATAAGCTGCCACTGTAAGCTGAGGTAATGCAAATACTAGCTGTTGTCATAGTGAGCAAACATGCTACACATAACAAGAACAAGTCCAGAGAGAAAATTTGCATCACTTTTCAGGATGTTTGCTGGGTGCAAACAAAACCTAAGGTGGTAAGTCGCGCGGCTGTGTTCGTCTGTTATTATAACATAGTGTTAATTGTTTAGCTATAAAGTCTACTTGACAGAAACCAGGACTGGTGTCTTCATTCTCAGGCTATATTTTATTGTCAGGCTTCATTAATTTAATCTTCCAGTGCCGTAAAACTCAGAGGTGGCACTCAACAGAGTGAGCACTGACGGTGAAAGGAGGGATTTTAATCAGTTAAAAAAAAAAGGATGTAACAGGTTGAATAAGGCTCCTCAGAGCAGAGGCCAGTCTCTGCTCTCCTGCTGGATTTAATTAGCTTCACTTGATAAGATGTGGTTTGTGAGTCTCCGTTTCCTCTGCCCTAACCTCACTGAGTCATGATGAGGAGATGTGACTGAGAGATTAACTGTTTCGAGACCTGACCAGAGAATGAATGCTGTTAGCACAAAATAGAAACATATGCCTTGTCAAACAAACACACATAGGCATGCATATGGAAACACTGACTGATCAGTTGTAGAACACCGTCAGAAGACTGAGCAGAAGCTTTAAAGACTGTATGAGAGTCTGAGGGTGAAAAGACAGAAGAGCAAGAAGCCTCTGGGGAGAAGTCATCAAAAAGCCAGAGTTGAATTATAGATCCTCCCTTTGACCCACATAAACACCGATACATGATGTATATAGCTGTCTTTCAAAATGCATGAAACACCGAAGGTGTTGATTCAAAGATCAAACAACACATTATCTGCTGATCATGCCCATCCCCACAGGATGGGTGTGCATTGATGCAATCTTGTAAAATCATACTAGCAAAAGCGGTGAGGTTGCTCATCTTCAATAAGCTGAGGAATAACACTGTGAGCATGAGTGATGTGACAGCTTATAAAGCATCAGGCCTAGAATCAGGTTTTACCACACACAGTGAGGAGACCCTGGTATTTGATTCTATACGGGCTGCATGCAATATGCATCAACTGTATACCCATTACACTGTCTCACTGGGAGATAAGGTGTTAAATAATGAATTTGTTTTCTTTGTTGATGTACAGATGTATGGATGAAACTGGTCATATATATGTCCGTGAAAAGATTTACATCTCAAGAATGCATACGTGTGCATGTACCTGAAAAACAGGCCATGTAAAATGTATTTTACTTACAGTCCAGAGGACACTTCAATCTGTGTTCAAAATTAAAGCTATTTGCAGCATTGTGTCACAGTTAAAGAGGGAGTATTGTCTTTTTTATGGTTTATACTTTCCCTTTCCATGATTTACAGCTCAAAAAGCTCTAAGTTTCTCGTTTAAAATTAAATTAAAAAAAAATATTTTAGCCTCTGTCTGAAACACTTTGTTTTAGCTGCTGCCTCTTAAAGACTCCCTGCTTCACAAACCCCCTTCCCTCTGATTGGCCAGCCCTCTGGAGGCCTGTCAGGGCAGAACTATGTGCAGACCTTGGTGTATGAGGCCATCCCTTTCAAAGTGTTATGAACCAGTTAGGAGATCATCATGTCCTCATCCCTCTCATCAACTTGTGTGAAGATTTGGTGCTTTTTTTTTTTTTTTTTTTTTTTTTTTACAACAGACTATTTTGATCAGTTTACAGGCAGATTCAGGGACTCCTCAATATATGAATATGGAGCAGTTTTGAGCATTGTTACTTTAAAAACAAAAGTATTTGCCTCCTTACATGTTTCATCTATTTTTTCACATTTTCCCGCTTAAATGTTTCAACTCATCAAACAAGTTTTGATATCAGACAAAGATAACCTGAGTAAATACAAAATGTAGTTTTTAAATGATTATTTCATTTATTAAGGGGAAAAATAGATATCCAAACCATCCTAGCCCTGTGTGAAAAAGTAATTGCCCGTCATCAATTCAATGACTTTGATTAACCATGTAACCATGATTAACCACCAGTAGAACTTGTCTGACAACATAAAGTTGGTTAAAGGATCTCAAAAAGCAACACATCATTTCCAAATCAAGAGAAATTCAAGAACAAATGAGAAACAAAGTTATCGACATTAACAGTCTGGAAAGGGTTACAAGACCATTTCTAAGGCTTTGAGACTGCAGCAAGCCACAGTGAGAGCTATTATCCATGAATGAGACAGTGGTGAACCTTCCAAGGAGGTCAGCCTCCCAATATTACTGCAAGAGTGAAGCAACAACTCAACCAGGAGGTCACAAAAGAACCCAGATCACATCTAAAGAGCTGCAGGCCTCACTTACTTCAGTTAAGGTCAGTGTTCATGATTCGACCAGAAGACAGAGACTGGGGGAAAAATGGCATCCATGAGAGTTCCAAGGCAAAAACCACTGCTGCACAAAAAGACCTGTCTCACATTTACCAAAAAACACCTTGATGATCCACAAGACTTCTGGGAAAACATTCCGTGGACTGATGAGACAAAAGTGAGATGTTTTGGAAGGTGTGCATCCCGTTGCAAAAAAAACTAACACTACATTTCAGAAAAAGAACATCATACCCACAGTTAAACATGGTGGGGGCAGTGTGATGGTCTGGGGCTGTTTTGCTGCTTCAGGACCTGAACGACCAGCAGAAACTGATGGAACCATGAATTCTGCTCTCTACTAGAAAATCCTAAAGGAGAATAACCAGCCTTCAGTTTGCCCTTAAGCTCAAGCACATTTGGCAGCAGGACAATGATCCAAAACACACCAGCAAGTCCAGCTCTGAATGGCTCAATACACAGATAAACAAATGAATATATATATATTTTTCTAAATAAGGTTTTGGAATGGTCCAGTCAAAGTCTGGACTTAAATATGATTGAGATGCTGTGGCATGACCTTAAAAAGATGTCATGCTCAAAAACCCTCCAGTGTGACTGAATTAAAACAGGTCAACAAAAGAAGAATGAGCCTCGATTCCTCCACAATAATGTGAAAGACTCACTGCAAGTTATCAGAAAGACTTGGTGAAGTTGTTGCTGCCAAAGGAAGCACAACCAGTTATTAGGTTCAGGGGGCAATTACTTTATCACAAAGGGTCAGGATGGTTTGGATAGCTTTTTGCATTGCAATACATTTTTTTATTTACTCAGGTCAATTTTGTCTGATTTTAACATTTGTTATATGATTTGAATTATTCAAGTATTAAAATGTGCAAAAACAGAAGGGGCAAATACTTTTTTCACAGCACAGTGAAGCCATGTTGAAAATACAGGAAAGTAAAATATCCCCTCTTCAAGCTTAGTTGGCACAACCTTCTTTATCAGTTAGTGTCGAGCTCGGAGGCTTATTGTTTGGTGGATCAAGTTCCCTAAATGTTTTAATACCTGATGGTTTCTCATGATTCACTCTTGTCTTTGGCTTGAGGGTTTGTAGAGATAGCAGTTCCTTTGTAGTAGTCAAGTCACCAAACCTGGAACCTTTTTGTATGTGCAGAGCACATTTCATCTATAAACATCAGATTCTGACTGATCCTGTGTCCTGTCCACTGGAACAGGACTAGAGGGGATGCCGAGACTGCTTATCCCCCTCTAAATATAACTTATAATTATGAAGTGATAATAAGGTTTGGATTGACATTCAGTTATAGCCTACAGATAATGTCTGAGTCTTCTCTCGTGTTTTCAAAGCGCTAGTTAAATGATGTCAGAGGGGGCTCTGAAAGCCAGTAAAATCTGGTTATGAATTATTCATTGTGATGTATAAGAGTCAAAAAAAAGGTCTCCCCCCTCTATATCAGACCTTTATGTATGTGACAAGACGGAGCAGACGAAGTGCATATCTCTACACAATGTAGTTTACAAAAGAATTCAATCAATAAATAAATAAATAAATAAATAAATGACAGTGATCATTACAGCACCTTACATTCTCTGTATGTGCCACAAGCAGTTCTAGCAAGAAAACCCACTGAAACCCTGTCACTGCTGTGTAGCCCATCCCCCTGTTTTGTATGTCACCTGCAGCTTTTTCACAGCAGCAGAAAAAAAAGTGAGTCTCAGTTTGCAACCCATGAAGTCCTGATGAATTCAGAGCTCCTTCACAGTCAAAATAAATAACTTTTTTTTCTGAAACTGTAACATTTATTTATATATTTTTTTTGTTTACTCTGAAGATTTTTCTTTCCTCTTTAAATTTCTGTCCATTTCAGATACATTCACATGAATTTAAGAGAGAGGAAATAAGGGAGGGAAGCAGAGACCTGAAGCTGTGAGTTTTGTTGATTTTACATTAGCTATGTGGGTGTATACTCTCTGCCTTCTCGATTAATTTGATCTAATTAAATATTATCCCGGCGTGTGAAGCGTGAGCAGCTGTTTGACTTTGAGAGGCTGATGTAAGAACCACAGTTAAATGACTTTAGAACAAACTGGAGACGCAGAAGAAAGAGAAGAAGAGGAGGAGGACGTGGGCAGGAAACAGTGCAGATGGATCACAACAAGATCTCAGTGTGGGCACATGAGATGCATATTAATACCAGGTGTAACATGTATGTGGTCAAGCAAGAGCGCAATCTGATCTCAGAGTACACTTTGTAATAATATAAAAATGTCTTTTTTTGGCTTTAGGATAGAGACTCCCTTTACATCAGCTAATTCAACGAAATCCTAAAACCCAGGCCGAGCAAACAAGTGTGATGAGAGAAACATGTTCTTCTTTAGGTGTTCTTGTAATAACATTGTTTGTGACACTTTTGTATGGTTTTTCTGATGGAAATAATTTGGGCTGTTAGAATTTGTTTTCCCTTGTCAGCCTCAGAAGAAAAACTCGCTTTCAAAGAATATTGTTTCGTCTGTGATTGTGTGTGTACAGCCAGACAAAAGAGCAGGAGGTGTTTTACAATTACTTTACAGTGTCAAAGTAGTTGAAGCTATTCTTTTGAACTGACATAAGAAACCTGACAGGCTCTAGAAAACAAAGGATATATTAAAAGATGTATGGATGTTCTTTTTGTGCAACTTTGATCATTTTTCTCATGTCGTATAATAAGCAGAGATGTGTAGTCTATTTTTACTGGGGTCAGACATGGCACACAGCTTTCTGATGTGCATCAGCTTTTTAAAGAAGAACTACAGAAGAAGAAGCAGAGCATCAATTGATTATTAGCAAGAAAAAGGTGAGTTAATGAGTTTCACATAGCAGTTGAAAGCAGCAGGTCTGGTTTGATTTACAGAATAGTTTTCTGGTGCAAGCTAAGGTTAGTGGCCGTAGCTGTTTTCCCTGTTAGCTCTCTGCATGAAAAGAAAAAGACCAAATTAATATGATACTGGCTTTAAGATACAGACTTTCCTAATCAGTCAGTATGGGCTCGACAGATCAACTTGTCCTCTCAATTACTGCTTCATCTGGAAAATCAGACTTTATTTGTTTCTGTGAACTTTAACCAGTTTTTTTGGTCAGCGCAGTTTTGTCAATATATGAAAAAATACCGACACAATAGATATTTTTCTATAATGATACTATTCCAGTGTCGTGTTTTTTGTTACACAGCTCAACACAGATTCTCTACAGCGCAGGGTCTGGCTGCAAGATGGAGGCGCCTCAGATTGAGTAAAGTGGCCTCAAAATCATACAATGGTAAAAGGCGGAGCTACACTGTCTATTCTATATACAGTCTGTGACATGGACATGTAGGTAGGTGCGTACTGTGATAGGATTTTTTTTAATTCCAGTCCATCCAACAGTAGCTTCATAACGTGCAAATTCACAACAAAATTTATCACAAGGCTTTACAACAAGAGCAGGTTGAGACTGTGCTCTGTTGTATTATTAAATAAGACCCAACATCAAGACAGGGCATGATTAAGTCCTATCTTAGAAACAAGACTCAGACAAAACTCTCATTTGTGTCCACCATGAGTGCAGCACTTGGCAATATTTAATAAATTACAGTGGACAAACTTCCTTGAACAGACCAAACTCATATTACAGACATCTGCTGAGACTGTGTCGAGGTTGGAAGGATGGATAGACAGACACCAATAACCACAAAAACATCTAAAATAGCACAAAACATTCAGACTCATGAATACAACTAATAATCCAGGAGGAAGTAAGTGTAATATTTGTAGGAATTCAAATTGATGCTAATAGACTGATCTGAACACTTAAAGCAGCGAAAGTCAACAGGTCTCATATTAGCATTTATAAAAGGGGGTGTTGATAGCAGGGTTTGGAATAGAAGTATCAATTATAGCAGCTGGGGTCAGACTGTTCTGAAATTAGCATGAGCATTGTAGCACTGATGATTATAATGCTGTGACTGTTAATCGCAGCTGGAGTCTGGCAGGTCCACAGCAGCAGAGCGTCCACAGCAACGTGCCAGAAGAAGCTGCAAGACGAGAGAGTTCAGGGACTCCCAGGAAGTAACTTCCTGATACTATATCACAACTTTTTCTTTTTTTAGTTTCTACATATTTTTTTGCATTTTTTTGTTCATAAGGCCGAACACTGGAAATTAAAATAAATGTGTACAGCCAGTAAAAAAAAAACAGCAATTATCAATACAGAGAACTGAATTGAGTCGAATCAGTTATCTGTCTCTAAGTGTGTGTGTGTGTGTGTGTTTGTTAATCTGCAGTTAGCTCTTATGTAATTTTTGGCTCTTGAATAGAAGCTGCTGCACGTTTTTGCAGCCCCCTCCCCCTCCCCTCCCCTCCCCTCTCCTCTCTTTCTGTAGCATCCTTGCCATTCTGAGCAGACTGGGGCTCACTATAAATATTTTATATGGCACAGTGCATGTGGGAAAAATGTATTTTTAGCATCTAATGCTTTAACTTGAAGCCAGCCCGCTGTGAAGCCAGACAGCTTTTTGGTGTGGATTCTTCTGGCTCCCCTCGTCTCTGCATGTGTTCGCGCATGTGCATCAGAGCTGGCTTGATTAATGTGATCAATTCTGACTGCTGTCCACTGGCAACGGATGCAGAATTGATTGTCAGTGAGTTCTTTTAAGGTAACATAGCCTAACTGTCTGTTTTATGTCATAGATTTACACGTTCAGGGACGTGAATCTAAGCCTGTTGGGTATTTTACTCAAGGTGATCTTCTCCCTAAGGGCAGTGAGGGAGATACGTAGGCTGTAATACTGCAACACTGTCGCTGCAAGGGTAAATCAAAGAATAGGAGGAGAGAAAAGCAATTGCAGATGTCTCTTGCGAGGGATGGATGTTAAAATGCAAAGCACACCCTTCCCCCGACCACCAAGACATGCATGCATGAACATGAGCAGCAGATAGCAGACACACTCTGTTGCAGCGCTGCTAACACCCAAGGATGCTGCTCTTAGCGTCTGCTGAGACAAAAGAGATCAGAGAGGAATTAAAAAAAGAGACACTCATTAGTAGTCCAGGCATTAGACACATCCTTGGATCATTAGCCATACTGGTGATCCTGCTTGTATGCGCGGCCAGAGGAGGATATGCTCAGTTTTTGGAGCAGAAAACAGAAAGCATCGTCATGGGAGTTTAAACACAGGAGCAGCAGGGGAACAATGTGCTTGTTATTCTGTGTGTGTGTCTCCTTTTGTTTTGTTTTACACCTGATCTTTGCTGTCGTACACTCTCTTACGCTCAGAGTGCCCCCGATCTAACCTTGATCAGTGCTACAAAGGGTCATTATCAGCTGTGGGAAAGTGCAGAGCGTCCTTCCTTTGGTCAGAGTCATTTCAATCATGGATGTATTTAAAGAGAAGAACACCTGCGCGTAACAAGACTTCCCAGATCATATTGATAAGAAAGTGCGGCAGAGCAACAAATGCTATGGCAACAACCTTGGTGTGTGTGTGTGTGTTTTTTTTTTTTTTTTTTACAGAAGGATCTCACTGAGTTTCTCATCCTCCCTCATGTCTACTTTTCCTCTTTAATTCATCTCTCTCTCCTTCTGCCTCTCCTTGCCCCCATTTCCTCGTCTTCCTTCGGACGGGAGGACAGCAGCCATACTGACTGCTAATGAGGGACAGAGCTCTTTGCTGTTTGTGTGTGTGTGTGTGTGTGTGTGTGTGTGTGTGTGTGTGTGTGTGTGTGTGTGTGTGTGTGTGTGTGTGTGTGTGTGTGTGTGTGTGTGTGTGTGACAGAGTGTGAGGAAGAAAGATGCAGATAAAGTGTCTTTGTTTGTGTGTGAGTGCATGCGTGCCTGTAATGGGATTTTGGAAAAGAGTAAGGCCAGGAGCTGAAAGAGAAGGAGTGAAAAAGATAAAGAGAGATGTGCTCTCCTCCCTCGATCTGTTTCCTCTCTGTTACTAGGCAACACCTGCAGGCATGCACTAAATAAAGCCTTGTACCCACATTCAACCTCCCTCTACTCTGTCTCTCCTTCTCTCTGCTCATCAGCCTCTGCCTCTCTCTCATTCTTGTGTTGAACCTTAACTCTGACAGAACTCTTGCCCTTTACCCCCACCCCCCCCCCCACCCCCACCCCCCCAATCCAGCACTTGGTAATTTCCCTCAAACACAGTTTTCACTCCATCTTTCTTCACTCATCCATCATAAACCAGACTACAGGGTCAGCTTTCTCATACTGAACCACAACAATCTTATCTTGGGATGCTTTACAAAAACTGCAAGTCTAGATCTGCAAATGATGTGTCATCAAGACCCAACATCGAGATAATGTACAATTTTGTTTAGCAGAAGCCTTTTGTCCAAAACACATACAACACTTCAGTAGTTCAATGGCACCTCGACAGTGCTCAGGGATGCTAACACCTCTCCAGCTATCAGCCCAATTCCTAGTGTACTTAAACCAGTGGCCCTCTGGCTACCGAGCCATGTCCCCATGGACTGAGCTTCTGCTGTCCCATCAAGACAAGATAAAGAGTCTAATCTCATCTTAACTCACCATAGGTACAGCAGTTTGCAGCATTTAGCAAGTTACAGAGGTATAGGAAAACCTGGTGCAGAACCAAACTCATGTTAGACAGGTATCTGCTGAGTCTGTGTTGGGTTTGAAGCGAGGGGTAGAGGGAGATTTGTAGTATTAGCAGGAATTTAGTATCATTGTTAATAGACTGCTCTTAAGACTTAGGTTTCATATTAGTATTTATGTGTGTTTGGGTCCCAAGCCAAGCGAGGCCGTTGGACGAAGTGGGACGACGTGGGATGAAGTGGGGAGGAGAAAAATCCTCTGGGACGAGCTGTGGAACATGGAGTCCAGTATGCTGAGCTTTACCATCAGAGCTACATATGACGTCCTGCCCTTTCCAACCAACTTACACCTCTGGTTGGGAGAAGATCCGGCCTTACCCTGTACTGGTGGTTAAAAGAGTAACCACTAACCCCATGCCCTTCGAATCCAAGACTGCCCTTTGGCAACCAACATCCTTCATCTGAGAGGGGGAGAAGCAGCCAGCCAAACGAGCCCCTCCAGACTCTTCCTCGATGAAAGCAGCCTGGGACTGGGAAATGCAGGGGGGCTAAGTCAGTGGCTCACCTTCCCACATGAAATTACAGAAACCAACCTGTGGCCAGACTTGGTCCTTTGGTACCGGTCCTCCCCATGTGTCTTCACTGTAGAGCTGATAGTCCCATGGGAGTAAGCCGTCAATCAGGCATTCGAAAGGAAAAGGCTGGGATGTGCAACCCTGGCAGCCGAGGCAGAGGACCGGGGCTGGAAAGTGTTTGTGCATCTAATCAAGGTCGGCCTGCAAGGGCTTTGTAGCTAGTTCCACCACAGGGCTACTGAAGGAGGTTGGAGTCAGACAGCAGGCTCAGCAGAAGATCAGTTAGGAGCTTGCAGGTGCTGCCATAAGAAGCAGCCATTGGCTCTGGCTGAAGAGGAAGGAAATGGGCTGCACATGGATCCTCCGGTGCATCACACACCCAGGTCTGATCAGCCTGTGCTGGGCCTGCCTCAGGCAAAGGATGTATCATGATAAAAGCCTGAAACACCAAATGAGCCCTTGGTGCACAACAGATGATGTGTCGTTCCAGAGACAGATCACCAGCAGTTTATCACCCATGAGGACACCTCCAACCCGACCTAAGAGGAAATCTCCATCTTCATTTTGATTATCAAAAGTTTTTAACAACTATTCCTAGTAGGCATATTATAATTTTACAATATTGGGGCTGGAATAAAAGTGTCTTATTTACAAGACCATTTATCCTTTATTGTTCATTATCATTGGTTAATATCAGGATGAGGTAGTTAACCTTTCTCTGGACTTCTGCCCACTCAAAGCATTTTTAGTGCAATGTCACGTTCACCCACTCATTCCAGTCATACACTGATGGTACAGGCTGTGATGTAAAGAGCTCATCAGTAATAACTAATCAGATTAACACACCCATGGCAGAGCACCGAGGGCAGTTCAGGGTTAAGTGTCTGACCAAAGGACGTGTAGACAGCAGGACCTGGGAACTCTGTAGCTGAGGCACAGCTACCCAAGAAGTACAAGTACTGACTGAATAAAGACTTATCACAAAATTAAGAGTTGCAGCACAAAGGACAGTGTTCTGTTGTTATTTATTAAAACAAGTAATTATCCAGCAACTCTTGTGTCATTGTTGTTATTCTGTTACAGGCTGTTGGCTAATATGATTGTTAAAGCAAAGATCAAAAGAGGATGTTGGATTGTGGTTAAAAAAACACGGGGCCTTGTGCTTTGAAAAATACTGTTTCATATCATTTCAAGAGATTAGATTTCAGATGACATATTAAAATGTAACACCAATTAAAGCCAGTCTTAAGCCTTTTATTAGATCTATTAATATGAGTATGGTTTCCAAAATCATCTTTTCTTAGCTAAAGCTGAATAAAAGCTTTTGCTTTAAAAGATACATTTCTTCATTCATGCACTTATAATTCAGATCAGATTGTTATTAAAAGAAGACTTGCAGTCAAGTGTAAAAAAATGTTAATCTGCATTTGAAATCCAACATATTTTATCCATGGTGTTGACGAAGACATTAAATGTTATTCAGCTTCAGGAGCTGCAGTATGTGTCCTGCATGTCTCAATAACAAAGCACAGGTCATGAAACACTTCCAGGAACAACAGGTAATCAAACAAACTGGTTGTTCAGCAGCAGAATGTGTCAGTGGTTGTCTGTCTCTACCTTGCACCCAGTGAGAGCTGGGAAAGGCTCCAGCCCAAAAGGGGAAGCAGTAAAGACAATAGATCCATATATCACCACTTTGCATACATGATGCTTCAAAATTCCTTCGCCGCACTGACAACCTGCATGAGTAAAGCCCATCTATCCAGATGGACAGAAACAACCCTCAAGTCTCTCTCTTTGAGCTACTTTCCTTTTCATACATGGAGCATTTCATGCATTCTTAAAGGTCTCCGCACCAGTAAAAGCCTCTAGAAGCTCTTTCATACGCTGTACATGTTGAAGATTGTGTTTTTTCCACAGCTGAGTAGTCAAGTGCAGAAAGGCTGAGACGTATGAGGTCATCTGGTAAGAAAATTGATTTAAATCAGAAAAAAAAAGCTATGGCTAATAAAATCTGGAGGATCCCATGTGTGTTCACGTGCAGGGTGAAGAAGTGAACTGACCCACACCTGGATTCTGTTCCAAACCTTCAGTTCACTCGCTGCAAGAATATTATTTCTCTGGGTGATTTGTCAGCGGAGACAGGAAAGGGCTGAGGTTATGGAGATGCAGACAGAGATGAATAGAAAGATAGAGAGGGTAGCTAAAGACAGCACACCTGGGGAATCCAGCAGGTAAGAGTAACCCCAAACTGTCAGTGTAACATAACACCTCATCTGTCTGTGCGTGCAGCTGAGGAGGGTACATTTCTGACTGTAAATGAGATCAGTCAGCCTGACGGCGAATAACTAAAAACAGTGTTAGTAAGCAATGATCCTGAACTTAGATCTGACTGATACAAAGCAATGCAGAGCTTTCACACCAAACTCCTTCTTTTTAATGCTGTTTAAAGGCACTGTGAGGAGTTTATGAGTGATCTACACAAAGTGTGACAAACGACAAACAAGAACATTACCTTGTTGCTTTGCATCCTGGGAAAAATTTGTTTTGAACAGAGAAAAGTAGTGTGAAAAAGAAGATCTGCTCTCCATTCATTTTGCCTCATACCAAAGACAACCTTTGTAAGAGTCACGTCTTTACAAGAGTGGGTGATAGTGCTCATGGGAAATGGAGTTTTTGTCCTGGAAAACATTAACAATTCTGATCAAATATGTCTCTGCCAAGTGGCAACCTCCAGACTGAAAATATGAGACAATGTGGAAGTGCTAAAATCTGCAGTTCCTCGAGTGTCCGCTTGAGGTTGGCTAGTACCGGAAGTCAAAACACACCAAGCCAAAAAAAAAAAAAAAGAAGCCGTTTTCATGGCCGAAATAAACATATTTACAGCCTGGAACAAAGAATGTCTGCTGTCTGAATCACTAATTTTGCTAATGGCACGCACTGTACGTTTTGTTTCAAAAATTTGTTTCAGAAACAGACGGGTGACGTCACGGAAACTACAGCCATTAATTATACAGTCTATGGTCTCTGCACAGTGTTTAACACACATATTTAGATACACCCACATAAAAATAAATAAATAAACAAAATAAAGTTCATACCACTGATTTATTTAAATAATAATGCTGATTAATCTCTGTTTGACCTTTTTTTCCATTTCTCACAGGACAGGATGGTGTGTAAGCACGGAGACTCATCGTAATGTTCAGCTGTTGATTACAAATAAGTGTGAAGAGGACTCGAGGGCTCCTCATGAGGTTTTCATCTGGCCTAATGCAGGAGTGGGTGTTCGCTCACGCTTGAGAAACAACTTTGTAACACGTTAGTGTTACATTCAAAGTTAGAAACAGCAGATGCAGTCCCATGAGTTCATACACAGTAAATGCCTACACGCCTGTTTAGAACACTTACACATGATGATTAAAAATGAGTCAGGGCCAGATGAGGAGAGGGAGAAATGAGTATCAGCGTATCACACCGGAGAACAGAGTGTGAACACACAGCTCAGCCTCTGTGTATGTGCGGAGTGGAAAAGGAGCTGCCTTAGATTTGTGTGTGTGTGTGTGTGTGTGTGTGTGTGTGTGTGTGTGTGTGTGTGTGTGTGTGTGTGTGTGTTTTGTGGGTGCAAACAAGGCCACAAACACACAGGGCTACAGAAAACACTATCAGACAGAGCCAACATCCATAACCGGAGATTTACCATGGATTTTAAAAGGGCTAGTGACTGTGTGTGTGTGTGTGTGTGTGTGTGTGTGTGTGTGTGTGTGTGTGTGTGTGTGTGTGTGTGTGTGTGTGTGTGTGAGAGAGAAGGAGAGAGAGAGAGAGAGAGAGAGAGAGAGAGAGAGAGAGAGAGAGAGAGATTTGGTATAATCCAAACATGAAACAAGAGTTCCCCCACTGCAGGCACACACATAGCCCCTCCTCTCTGTCACTCTCCCTGTGAGTGTCACTGTGTGTGTGTGTGTGTGTGTGTGTGTGTGTGTGTGTGTGTGTGTGTGTGTGTGCGTGTGTGTGTGTTCAAGTGAGCGAGCTTGCCTCCCTCAGTCTCTTTTAGTGTTGCGTAACAGCTTGATTATATAATCCCAAACATATATGCATGTCCACGAGGCTGAGCACTGGAGTGCACGAAGCATCCAAGAGCATCAAACTGAAGAGGGGGATGATGTGGAGCCAGAAGAGGAGGAGGAGGAGGAGAAGGAGGAAGAAGGAAAAGGAAATTAGGAGGTGATGAAGGGATAGCTTCTACAGCCTTTTAGCATTGAGGACATTTTGTGTCTGGATGGGAGCTGCAGTGACACCACAGGTTTACTGCTGTTTATCAGTTCATGCTGAATTGAAGTCAAATGTTGGTGACCCCAGGAGGTGGCTTGGTTTATGGTTAGGCTATAGCTTCTTTTAAATAAAGGGCAGTTCATTAAAAGTCAAAGCACAGAGCAGTGCGTCGCAATATTAAATTCTGTTCTTCAAAATTTGTTGATAACACCTTGAATTGACTGACTTCAAAATAATTTTGAGCCCAAATTGATAAAAATGTATGACATCTAAACAGCCACAGAACTCGGGCCCCAAAGCATGCACTTTTTGCACAGATGTTTTAGTGCTGAAAGTGGACAGCCCAGGCTCAATTCTAGCTCAGCCCTTTGCCACGTGTCCTTCCTCACTCTCATTCTTCAGCTTCCTTCTTTATCCACTGTCCCTTCTCTAAATAAAGACATAAAACCCAATAAATAAACTTTTTAAAAGCCATTTTGTGCCATTTTGCAGCAGAGAATTTTAGAACCAGCTGAACAAATGAATCTTAAGACACAGAGGAACATTTAATCTGTTTTGTGTTTCTGAACACTCTGTGATAACTCCACTTTTCTCTTTTGTTTTAACGCTTTTGTTCTGCACCAGTTCCAGTGGGGAAATATGCAAGTCAGAACTTTCTGACTTCAGTAAATGTTGGTTCAACTAAATACAGTTTATGTTCCTCTTAAAAAATTTCACTGATTCTTTATAACTTGTTTAAATGACTTAAAACACTGACCAGAGATGAGTCTGGTTATTCAAATATTTGTTTAAAGTCTGTGTAAAGCAAAATCAGCCGTTTTCTTCTAAACACATCAAACAGGTCACAAATGTTTTTCTTTAAAACATGTCAAGTCATTCAACCATTTAGGATTTAATTGTGGAGCTCAGCTTAACAAACTGTGTTTCAAATTTCTGTGTTCCGGATTTAATAGGCGGGTCAGAAATCATAGCCGCATTACATCACAGAGCCATTGTTAGCATAACCCCGCCCCCCGCTGACATCAGTGGTGGTCAGTCATATAGTTGCAAGGCAACAGGAAACCAATAACCACCGGCAGAAGTAGTTATCTGTCATAACAACACCCATAGTCTTCTGAAGAAACGGGTGGATTGATAGCCTAACTGTATTTGTCTAGCCTGTAACGTCACCAGTCAGTAATCTATGTTGCTGAATGTGATAAATGGAGAAATAAATGATCATTCTGATGGAGACTGTGAGGAACGAGGCTGAGCTCTATCAGTGTCTGACTCGGGCTGGCCCCGTCCCATGACGCTGCTAGCGCGAGCTTCCATTGTTACTGTAGGTAACTTCTTTGTATTCACCTTATTCCTGACTTCCCATGGTTCATAGCGGTTGTCGGTGTTGCTCTTCTGTTGATTGTTCCGTTTATGTCGCCATGGAACCACAAAGCTGATGTGTGCCGATGTTAGTTGTCGTACTCGCTCAAATAACTGTCTTTTAACAGAAAGAAGTGATAAAATGGACAAATATCAGAGTTGGAGTCATAGTGTTTTAAAAAGTTTATACTGAGCCCTGTATTATATTAATGATTTTACGCAAGTTGTTTTGAGCTAGCTTGCCAGCGGCGGTCAGCCATCATTGCAAGGCAACCGGAAGTCGATAACCGCCATAGACTTCTGAAGAAAGGTGGACAGTAAACGTAGGCGGCTCCACTTCCAAGTGTGGGCGTGGCTCCAGCGCCTCTTACTGACACACCCCCAGCGTTCCACAGCAGAGAGAAGTGATTATTTTTCCATGATTTGGAGACCAAATTTTTTGTACTTTGCAGTTTTTTTTTAATCATTTAAATTTGACTCAGTGGACTTTAAAAACAAAATAATTAAGTTGTTAATGTGAATACTACCTCATCTTAAATGTTTTTCTTTTTTTTTTTTTCAAGTGTTTCACCAGTCCCTGGCCATAATGTGATATAATTTCCAGTGGCATCTGAAAGCTGTTTTTTCTAAATAAATAACAGAACACAACCATGATAACATGAGAAAGCGAGAGTATCAGTTGAAAGCAGAACAAGTGTGGCACCGTGAGATTCAGACCTGGAGGTAAAACAAAGCCTTCTGCTGCAGGGAGTTCTGGAGGAATCAACATCAGTTATAGATGATACAATTGCTCGTGACATTTCATTCAAACAAGCTGTCCTCTAAAATAATGAAATATCCCTTTAAGATTAATATCTGAATCTTTAAACTGGTAAAAAAGGGAATAAATGTCTTCAGATGTCAGATAAAGTAATTTCAAACATGCCGCCATGACAGTCTCTGCATATCCCAAAGAGTCCCAGTAAGTCGTACATTATCTAGGAGTTAGCTGGTCCATTAGGAATGACATTTTTCATCAAAGACTATCACAAACACAGCGAAGGCATGATCAGCAAAGACATACGATGAACAGTTAGTTGAGGTCAACATAAATTAACACAGATGGAAATTTCATTAGAGCTGCTTTTGTACGAAACGCAACAACATCAAATAAGAGACAAATGCTATGAGTGATGTATTTTGATTATCTTAAAAACTATAAGCGGTTTGATGTACAGGGATTTTCAGTGAATTTGCCTGGAACTCATGTTTTAAGGTTTTAGGAGGCCGTCTGATACAAAGTCTTGAAAAATAATTCTGTGTGCCAGCACTGCTCAAATTAAAACAGCAAACAGTAGAAGAACTAATGGCAGACTTAAATTGAGATGACAGAGCTTTGAAGGCTGTGAGTGCTTTCAGAAAGAGCTCTACAAGGGAGAGAAATAATCAAAATGGAAAGAGGAATTGAGTGGTATGAATGGAGTTAGAGACAAGCGTTTGATGGACATTCAAATGAGAATGTAAAAAATGGGCACACATAGAGGAGAGGATGGGAGAGAGTGAAGGAGACAGAGAACAGAGGTATTAAGTGTGTTCCTGTGCAGAGTTTGTGTCCGTACAATAGCAGGGTGACTTTAAATGCCAGGTAGAAGACGTCACTAACTCTGACAAAACGGTACATGCATTTCAAACACACAAAGAGGAGCTTAGCCAAGGCAAAAACACACAGTCACAAGTAGGCTGAACTCCCCCACACACAGACAGGCAGATGACTCAGTAACAACTTTTGCCTTATCTCCAAACCTTTCTCGATCTGTCCAATTCAATTTATTCATCCCCACTCTCTCTGTAACACTCCATCCACTCATCTTTCCTCATCCTGTGGAGGCTTTTATCTTTTTTGACTTCTTCCATTTTCATACGCTCTCCTCTACTCAGGGTGAAAAATGAGTTTTCTTTTCTCCTTGTTCATCCTTGACTGACTCCAGCAGCCCCCATTCTTAAACTCTGTTTTTTGCTCTTGGATTGTTTTTAAAGTTAGTTTTAAAAAAGCAGAAAAGTACGTGCTCTTCTTGTGTTAACTTCATCTTTACATGTAAAGTCGAGCTCCAGACAGGCTCTCCTCCGCCTCTGCAAACAGCGCTGTCACTGCCATCTCCATACAGCCCAGGGAATCAACACGACAGTCCCTGCTGCACGGTTAATACTCATCCTTGTGCACTTTGGAGGTCACAGATCAGATTAATGAAGGTAATGAGGGACAACAGAGAATGACGAAGAGAAGTCAAGAGGGAGCAAGCAGGGAGAGTAAGGAGCAGAGCGGGGGAGAGCAGGATGCTTTCTGTGGTCCCTCCGTCCTCATCCCTACCATCAGCCCACAGAGGTGAGGGGGCTGGTTGTCATGACAGCTGTTGTCATGGCAGCTGGACAGGGTTATAAACAGGAGAGCTGTCTGTCCATGTAGTGCAGTGAGGCTAGCAGAGCTGACACAGACAAGAAGTAAGAAATAAGCTGGTGTTATCCAAAGATCTGTACATAAACATTCTGACCGTCACTGAAAGACACGTGAGGGCCCCTGTACTGTATGTCTGATTATATAATCCTGTTTTTAGAGAGTTCAGACAGAAACTCACTTTGAAGCCATGTTGATGATGTCCGGTCAGTCAACCCCCAATGTTAAGACTTGCAGTGACACAAAAGTCAAGAAATGTCAGCCTCCTCTCAGTCAGATGGCTGGTAATGTAAACTTGGCTACTGGAGTAAACTGATAAAGAAAGAAACCAATTAATTGGTTCATTGGTAAACTGAGCTCAGAGGACTACAAAGATTTATCCTTCTGTCTACATTACCCCTACACTTTGTTTTCAATTATTAACTTGTAAAAATCATGATACTCCTTGCTTTATCTGTATTCTGCAAAAGTTTGACAGCAAATGTGAACAAGCACCAACGACATGGGCTGTTTCAAAACTGGCTTTATGTGTTATGTAGTATCAAGTATGGAAACGAGCGAAATCTGTAGTCCACCAAAAATACCTTACAACTGCTATCACTGAGTTAGTACAAACCCTACAATGCTATAACACTGATGTGTAATGGTCTGATATATTTCCATTTAAAAAAGCTATTACTGTATTTAAAGTCCTATATGGGTGCCAGCTTGGCCTGGCCCAGCAAACCACCAAACAGACCAACCAAAACAGAAATGACATCAGCTACAACCTTCAAAAGCAGCACGCAGAGCGCACTACATATACTACATATACTACACACTACACTACAAAGTACATACTATGTAATACATACCACACACTACAGTATATGTGCTATGTACTACACATTTCACACTACATAATTACATACATTCACATTTCATTCACATTTTTCTACATACATTCAAATGATGCACTTCTCCTGGTGGCAGCAAAGTTTGGCAGCTCTCAGTGACTTCTCTGTTTTAGCTATAAATTCTTTAAATTTTTTATCTTAAATTTGATGGCTACTGGCTGTTTGTTTCAACAACTAATGGATATGTCTGTGGGGAGAAGAGTTTATGCAAGAAAGGAACCTTTTGTATTGCAATGAAGCAAATCTAGAGGATTTCACCCCATTCCAGCTGAGATAAAGGAGCGCTTCTGTGCAGAGGTGAAGGCAAGGAGCTGGAGATATAAGCCCTTTATTCCATCAGTCATTGTGGGGAATGTCAACTCTCTGCCCAACAGAAGCAATGAGCTGGAGATACTGGTGAAGACCCAGAAAGTAAACCATGAATGCAGCATCAAGTGCTTTACAGAAACCTGGTTGAATCCAAACATCTCTGACTCCTGTGTGGATCTACCTGGCTTCACTCTGATACATTCAGACAGAGATGCTAAAGCTAGTGGCAGGATAGAAGGTGGGACTGGCTTTATTTGTAAATCAGCAATGGTGTGATCCTGCTCACGTTGTTGTCCAAATATTGACCTGTTGGCAGTTGGTGTGAGACCACTACCTTCCATGAGCGTTCAGTAATATAATAATCCTTGTGTATATTCCACCCAAATCAATGGCTAAACTTCATGTGATGTCATCCATGAAACTGTTGCCAGGATACAGACTCAAGATCCAGAGGCTCTCATAATAATATCAGAGATTTCAACCATGTTTTCCTCTCCTTCCATCTGACTTGATTTACATTTTGTTGATTGTACAACCAGAGAGAATAAAAAAAAAAAAACACTTGATCTACATATGCTAATGTCAAGGATGCGTACAAAAGCTGCTGCCTTACCTCCACTCGGCGGGTCAGATCACAACCTGGTTTTACTCCAGACTCCAAACCCTGTGTACTGACGCAGCCTGTAACTACCCTCACAGTCAGGAAATAGACACTTGAGGCTAGTGAGGCTCTAAGGGACTGCTTTGAATGCACAGACTGGACTGCACTGCTGGAGACGGATGAGAACAGCATGGACATGAACAAACAGGTTGATTGTTTTACTGAGAACATCAACTTCTGTAGAGACACAATCACACCAATAAAGACTGTTTCCCCAAGAACAAACCCTGGATCACTAGTGACATCAAGGTGATCTTAAACCAGAAAAGTTAAGAGTTAGGCTCAAACAGGTGCAACATGAGTTGAAAACTCAAAACTGATCAGACTGAAGTGTATTTAAAGATGGCAATAAACGCTGACAACCAGTGATAAACAAAAGTCTCCATAATAATCTATAATCTCATAATTTAAAGGATTTTGGAATGATTAATGATTTTATGAAAATGAAAATGATTAATAAAACATACAGTTTTAGAAAAGGAATACATTTTGATTCTTCCAGATATTGGACATTCACACAAGCTATTACTGTGTAGAAATCCAGTTAGTGAGTTATTATTTGGGCACAAGCTGAAACATGTAAAACACACATGAAGAATGTGTGCTGTTGTATAATTTATCTATACTTTATACAAAGGTTGTTTTTCGACCAGCAAAAACCAGTTTTTGCTGGTCGAAACACAAAGAACCTGAGCATGATCTGGCACTAGCTCCGAACTAGCACTGGAATTGGTTTGGTAGAAAAGGGATGTTATTGGTGGCCGGAGAGCTGTGGTCTCCATGTAGTGTGGAGTATAACCTCTGAGCAAAACGGGCCCCCGTGACTGCATATTTAAGTGTTTAATAAGGTGGTCACTGCTCATCTGCCTCCACGAGTGTGATATGTGAATGGAATCAGTGTAATGTCAATCTTCTAGGTTTTAAACGTGGAGAATCTTCAGAAGGTGGGACTAAATTTGTACCCCAAGCTCTTCCTGAAGACATCACTTTGGGAACTTAAGATGGTGTGATTTACATAACCTAAAGATCTGTTCGGTTCATCACAACCCGCTTTTAAAATTTGATTTATGGAACATATTCAAACCCCTCTCTGGCGTGGCTTATAGTCTATAAAAATATACCGACACAGTTGACCTTCAAAAGCTTTAATCAACTCGATATTTCTCCATGTAGCAGGTGTAAAAAATAAGATGTCAATTTATATAAACCTCTCTAAACATGGGCAACTGAAATAAAGTCAAGGTTTACAGTTCAGTCATGTGTTGAAACATAAAAAAACGTATAAAATAAGCCTTCTAACTAAAAGCTGACCCCCAGAGAGGATTTACGGATCCAAACGGAGTCGATCTCTGAGAGGGAATCCTTTCTGCGTTGGCAGTGTGTTGAACAGGGGGATCGGTTCAGGCACATCAATCTCCTGTGGTCTTAGATCCGGTTCAGCTCTCAGAGCTCTAATAGAAGTTCAGTCAATCATCTGCTCCAGCTTCTCTTCTCCATCCTCAGCCTCTCATCCCCTAGCAGCCAGTGTCCATCTTTGGTGATGATCCATTTTCATTTCCATTCTCCAAGTCCAGCTCAGCCTCGTTTTCAGCTGCTCCTTCCTCCTGTCCGTCCTTTTCCCCCTCCTCTGCGTCTCCTTTTCCCTCCTTTTCTTCATCCCTCTTTTTCTGCCCGAGGCCCTGTTTGTCTCTAAAGACCTCTACGCCTAACATTCGGAGGTAATGAAATCTCTCATTGCGTGGGACAAAGGCTCTGATGGACGTTTTTCCCCTCCAGCCACACAGCTGGATGGAGCACTGGGGCTCTGCTGGGTTACTGACGAAAAGAAGGTAACAGCAGGTGTCACAAATGAATAAAAACCAGGACGTCTCTTCAACAGCAGAGATAGTATGCATGTGAACGTCAATATACTAATAACAACTTACTTTGGGTTGGGGATGTACTTCAACACAATGCTTCCCATAACTGTGGACGGAATAAGAGGTTAACAACAACCCAATCATCACAGAGCCTGTTTTCAACAGGGAGTGCTGTTACTATTCATCTCTGAAAACAAACGATGGAACTACAGTTTCCTTTTTTGGAAATGCTTAGCTCCTCTTCTGAGTTTTTGGGTCAATACCTTGCTCAAGGGCAGCTCAACAGTGTTGCTGAGGAAGACAGCATTACTCATTCATTTCACTCTACCTTCCAGTCATAATCCACTTCTCAAAACATTATGTTTCCACCTGTCAACATGTAGCAACTGTTCAAATTTATTCAAATTAATCACTGAGCTTTGTATCTGTGAAAGGGTTAATCACATGAAATACATTTCTTATTTTTTTGGTGTGGGAAGATTTTGTCCGTGTACCCATTTTCTTGGCTTGAGCGTGAGCATCGTTCTCCAGTTTGCTGAGGAAGGGGTTCTCCTGGGTGAGCAGCACTTTGATGTCCTCCACACTCACCGTGATTATCCTGGAGCGGATGTACGGCTGAAGAGTGTAAATACCCTTCCAGAGAAGAAGAAACGTGGTTGGAAAATCTGTGCAGCGATATAACATTTACATACTTTTCAGTAACACTGTAGGAATAGTCAATATGACCTCTGACATACGGCTTCCTTACTGTTGAGCTTTGCCTCTAATGTAAACACAGTAACCATGGAGAGACTGACTCGATTTTCATCTAATTTTTAAATGATTTTGTGAAAAGAAGTCAAAAAACATATCTCCTCTGAATAAAGAATGTACTCTATGTTTGGATGAGAAGCGACATTCAAGTCGTGACTGCACACTGGGTGTACGTGTGTGTGTGTGTGTGCGTGTTACCTCCTGAGCGAGCCTAAAGGCACAGCCAAACTCTTCTCCATCACTGTTGCGAGACCACACCTTCACCCCTGTGTTAATGACCTGTCAGACAAATTCAAAATAACCCACTGAAATACAGACATTTAGAAAAACCACACCTGAAGACAAACTCTAACGTAATTTAATCAAAGATGAAGGAGCTACTTTGTCCCCCTTTGTTATGTACTATCACCGGTAATGTTTTTGTGACACTGACGCTTATTTAAATGCCTTTCTGGAGGCATGTTCTGAACAACAAAACACCAAACTGTGGGCAAACACGGCACAGCAGCTCTTAAGTGTCTCAGCAGGAGTAGGAGGCAACTGTTAGTGATTTGCAAAGTGAAATACAACATCATTTCTGTTAATAATACGCATGTTGAACTTCCCAACCACCCCTGAGAAGTAGAGCATGTAAAACTAGAATTATTAATTGATGAGTGAATATTAAACAAGTACACAATGGATCCACATTTAAATACTCATATTTGTTGGTGTTAACAGACTCATATTACCTGTACTACAGCAAACCACTAAGGGGTGTTTGCAAATATTTTAGGTTTCATATTTGCGAGTCTGTCAAGCTGTCCATCAAATGCAGTGTGGTAGATGTGAAAGGTTGTGGAGGATACCAGCAGGAGAAAGGCTTTCTGAATATATTTAAAGCCTAGAAAATGTCACTCTCAAAGAGCCTTAATCGGAAAGTTGACACAGGAAACCACAAGTTTAATGAAGAATGGACTGATAAGTCTGTATTTGTGGTGGCAACTTTTAGAAATGCCATAACTGTGTGCCTCATTTCAAACCAAACTGTAATAATCTGAGGCATCATGACAACACAAAGTAAATTACTTTAAAGTCTCAGTACTCAAAAAAAAAAAAAAAGTTTGTTATTTTTGATTTAAGGCAGGCTATGGCACAAGCTTCCTTTCAGAGGGCATTTGTTTCATTTGATTTAAAAAATAAATCAACTAACAGTTTCTTTTTCCTCGCTAAGGTAAATTTCAGTAATATCCCCCTTATTCCTGACTTCCTGGCTGTCATTCTTGCTCTAACAACCGGCTTTTAACAGCAAAAAAAAAAAAAAAAAAAAATGAACAAAAATCAGAGGTGGTGTCGTAGTGCGGATGTTTTAAAAAGTTAAAGTTTCCTGTCTAGCATTAATGATTTCACACCAGTTGTTTTGAGCTAGCTTGCCGGCTGCAGTCAACCATACTGTTGCAAGGCAAAGCTGATGACTGCCTGCAGAAGTCAGCAGCCACACGCTTCTGAAGAAACAGGTGGATACTGGGGGCAAGATGAAAAGCTCAGGTGGGACGGGTTAAACCTGTGAGCTGCCAGTAGATGTTCAATGACATACACACATCCCACAAAAACACATGAATAAAATAAAAAATATAGTAAGTTGCTGAAAAAACAAACACATTTGGAGTGACACACTCCATATGGCTACAAAGCCTTTGACAGGGCAGCCCAGGTTCGAGTCCCACCTGTGGTGACTTTCCTGCATGTCACTCCCCACTCTCACCCTGCTTCCTACTCTATCCACCGTCCTGTCCCCTCCCATTAAAAGCATAAAAAGCATAAACATATTCAAAGCTTGGTTCAATAAACGGTTTGGGTCTGAAAAGCTCATTCCTCTATCAGCACACACTCTGAGGGGGTGAACACCCTGAAGCTGTCTGCAAAGAAGCTAAAGTCCCACCTCTTCGCCTCATCCTATCTCAAAAAAAAAAATAGGCTGCTAGTCAAACTTCTCCAGTACGGCACCCACAGAAGATGGGCATCAAATATCATGACAGAGGCTACATCTACATATATTGTACACAGCCTCTGGTCTAACCTCTGTTGATGGTTCATATAAGCAACTGCAGAAATCCATCTGGCTGTGTGCTGTGTTACAACAAAAACACAAATTTCACCAGCTCACTGAGTTTCACTAGTTGTGTCTCACATGTACCAGAGGCTGGCACTCCAGACTGAAAGAACCAGGAACTTTACAGTTAGCACTGATGTGTTTGTCATTTAGGCCCCTGGTGCTGTGATTCCCCATCATCACCTGACTGCACTCCAAAGGCACAGACAGCATCAGCAACAAATGATGGCAGAATTATACCAAACACTTATCATAGGCAAATAAATAGGGGAGAGGCTGAATGTACAATACATTCCCTTATGGGATTCTGAAAGGAGCAAATTTCTTACATTATTTTTTTTTTATCTGAAGAGGCGAGAAGCAGATATTGGCTCTCTTTTTCAAACGCCAAACACAAAAGCTGTTATGGTTGGGGAGAACTCCATTTCATTGTGGTTCAACTTTCAGCAGAAAGTGATTTAAAAGTGAAAACATCAAAGACGAGGAGAACAAAGAGACTGAGACTCACAAACAAAATCACATGCACAGTGCCACCTGTGCAGGTGCTTCAGGGCGGAGGACCACAGGGATTGTGGGTAGAGAAAGATGCCATCTGTCAGACAGCTTTCCTCTGATGGACAGGTAAATGTACACACTGATATACAAAAAGAGAACTGTTGCATCTATCTAAAGTATGTGTAGCTTTGGTATAAGGTGCACTGGAAAAGAAGCGATTGTGGATTTTTTTTTCCTTTTTAAAATATTAAAGCACAAAGACAAGCAGCACAGAGCTCTGCCTGGTGGGAGTTGAACCTAGTCCCATGTGTTTGTGACTCAGTGTTGGTACATGGGATTTTGTACTCCAAATTTCATCTATCTGAATATTTTTTAATCATATAAAAGTGTTTAATCATCTTTACTGCTCCTGGCGCTGATGTTTTAAAATAAACACACACAAACCTTCATGCGCTCACTGTTGTTGAGAAGCACGTTGCGGAGCTCTTTTGACACCATGTACAAATGTCTCTTCTTGCCGTCATGGGTCCTGGTGAGAACATTGAGCTTTGGGAAGTCGGGTGACATATCGTAGAAAGATCTAAAGAGGGAAAAAAAAAACAGTTGTTAAAGCCTAACCAAAAAGGTGAAAACTCTGATCTCCATCTCTGAAACAGGTGGAGAACTCACTGTATGCTGGTGAAGACGGGGTCGTCTTCTGTCAGGAACACGAAGGGGTCTTCTTTATAACCAAACAGCTTCATCTTCTTATTGGGTGGAGGGCTGTTCAACACAGAGCAAAGACAAAAGTTCAGTAAAATCATAAAGTTCAATCATAAAATCATCAAATGGGCTGCAGAAAAATATCATTAGCATCTGATATGAGACCAACATTTTAATTTTGACCTTCATACTGATAATTAGTTTGGCAGATGATAACTGCATCCTAAAATGAACATTTTCTTTGGGCCTGGAAACGGGTTTCTTGATTTGATGACTCATTGTTTCTTCCATGCTCTGCATTTTTACCTTATTAACCCTTTACACTCCACCTAGTGGAAGCTAATTTACCACACTTTTTTTCAAAGCTCATAACTGAAGAACCACAAAGTCAAAAATTCATCAGTGGCACCTCATTTGAAAGATAACAACCTCTAGTTTCAGAAAATATCATTTTTTTATATGTGGCTTAAGTCTATATAAGGCTAAATGTGGCTGAAACACAAAAATTTTGTCTTCATTTTTTTTACTCATTTTTGAAGACAAATAACTTCATGATGCTTTATGCGAGACATAAGCCCTTCACCATATCAATTCTACATCTTGTCGACTACATCTGAGTGAAAAGTAAGCTTTCAAGGTAAGAGCTTATAGGAGTTGTAGAGGTTTTAATCTCAGATGACCAAATCTATCTGAGCTGTGCCAAATTGTGCCAGACTGTGCCAAACAGTGCCAAAAGGTTTTTACTCATTTCTGTGATTCAGGAAACACTTCTGTCACTTCTATAATACCAACTACTAATACTACTGCCAATGCCACTGCCGAAATATGAATATTATATTTTAAAATATAATTTTTAATAAAACTATATACAAACCAAAATTCTACAAAATAGCATTATATACAAACTGTACTTGCACAAGACTAACAATCTTTACAATAAAACGTTTTAAAAAACTATATTTGCACAAAAATGAAACTTTATACAAACTATTAGAAACTCTGCACACCAAGCAAAATAAACGTTTTCAGAGCAGAAATGAACATGATCACAACCTCGTTCAAAAAATGTCTCAAGTCTGAACGGTTCATCTCTCTAACAGCTCACACTTTGTACAAAGAACCGATTCTTCAGTAAAACAGGTTCGCCCAATCAGAGGCATTGCTTATGTCACGTGACAGACGGGCTCCCTGTAGCTGTTCGTGTGAAGGCTCAAAGCCTGCCTCTATGGCCACAGCGACCAACCACAACCGTTCTATAAACAAACGATAGCGTCAGGCAGACTGTAAATATATCATACAGTGCTAGCAGTTTCAGTAGCTCTGCTACAGTTTATGTTTCACACCAAGCACAAGCGCTCATCATATGTGCTGCAGCCCAGAGAAAACACGAAGAAAACAGCATCCAGACACTTTCATAACAGCGCATCTAAACCGTGACTGTAACTTACATTAGCTCCTACGTAGCAGCTGCACACAACCAGCTTCGTTAGCCGCAGGTATCTTTTCATCCGTCCTCTCTCGCTGGTCGTGAAGAAGCTCGTCTTAAACCCTAAAATCCTGTCTTTTAGCGGTCACCAGGTGCTCCTCTCCTGTGGCGCTCATGAAATGTGACTGAACAGAACTGAATACGCAGAGTTTTTAGACGGTCTTATCCACTCTTTATGTGACAACAGCCGACACCGTTCGAACAGTAAAGCGATTGGCTACACTTCGAGTGATTGACAGGTCTGTCTTCAAATAAACGAGCAACTTATAAAAGTATTACGCCGGGACACCGTGCGTCATCAGCCAGTCAAGCAGAGAGCACTTGCTGTGTTTGACAGGCTGTCCTCGGATGAATACTGGACCGATTTCGATGGGGATACTTTTGTTATGCAGCTAGAAGCCTACAGAAAACAAACATACCCAGTTTTGTTGGATAAAAAGTGGCGAGGAAACGCAATAATACGGCAAAGCCGCTGTTGATTCTGTGAACGGGCTCTGCAGACAGACATGGATTGGACGTTACAGGAGCGATTTCACCACTTGGATTAATTTTATGGAGCAATGCTTTTGATATTGTTGAGCCTTGGATTCCCCTGATCAAACGGAGTGTAAATAATCGTGGAACGAGCTGCAGATGTGACGTTATGACCCGCAAACAGGTAGGAAGTCCCAGATGTTGTGATCACTCTCTGACTGATTCCTTCACTAATCACGTTTTTTTGGTCATTTAAACTGCAAAAAAAACTTAATGAGCCGATTGTGGAGACACTAAGCTTTCTGACAAGGTGTAGCATTTCAATATTTGACAAAGGGGGCGTTATTTATGCTTTGGCGAAGCTTAAAACAGGGCAAATCCCCCGCCGGCGACCCAGGAGCGCGTAACAGGTTAATTGCTCGAGACATTCATCCGTGTATCAGCTCACCAAAACAAATGACTCACCCACACACTCCCTCTTGTTTAGTGGTATCCTCCTGGGCTGAGGAAGGTCCTTTGGGTGCCTCCTCCTCTGCTTTTTCCCCTGAACCCTCTCCCTCCTCCTCCTCCTCTTCTTCTTTCTCCACAGTGCTCTCTGTGAGGCAGGGAGCGTCTACAGGGAGCGAGGCTGCTGTAGGGCCTCCACTTTGGGCCTCTGAGATGGACGACTTGTCTTTTCTCAGCTGGAGGTGACAGAGAAGGTGATGAGGAGACAAAGAAAGGAAGAAGTCACAACTGTCGTTTGTGAAACTGATGCAAATGAGTGTGTTTGTGTGCACTTCTGAGGGAGGGGAGAGGAGAGAGCCTGGGTCTGTGCAGGTTTCACAGACGGACTCCAAATCCACGTGGAGCATTCTGTTCCATTTACCTCTTCAAGTACAACAGACAAGCTCATCATCCATTAGTGAGCATGTGCATGTGTGTGTTTCATGTTGAGTGATTTTGAGGAAGTACCTTGGGATATCTTTTGTTCCACGGCATTGGCGCTTTCTTCACCAGCACAGCCACGAAGAAGCCCCCCGTGTTCTGGTGGTGTGGCAGAATCCTCATACTGATTTTAAAACACACAAACATAAATCATCGCTTTGACTTCCATGGTGCCACCTACTGTGAGAAAAACACTGCTTTGTTGACATTAAATGAAGTAGCTGCCCAAACAAATGCATGACAGTAGCTCCCTCTGCTGGTTGGTGAATATATCAGTCTGTGCATTAATGCAAACGCTACAGAGTGAGGATGACATCATCCTCTTTTTATGCATGAGTGCAGGTGTGTACATATAAGTGCATTCATGCACAGTGTGTGTACATGTGTGTGTGTGAGTGTGTATGAAGTGTGTGTACTTATAGGATACCTCAGTGTTATTTTAACACTTGAGAAAACATTAAACAAGGATTTTTGCTCTCACTGCTCCTGTTTTTTTTTGGCTACCGCCTTCAACAGAACATATGACAATCGGGCTGACAACACTATAACGAAAATATACAGTTTGTAGGTTTGATTTATAGATAAGGAACAAAAAAAAATCATTGACTCACTGCTCCGAATTTTGTACTAAAGCTTGGTTTGCAAAGTGTACGTACCATCTCTCCAGATGCATGCTAGCAAGTTTTTCTGGGTCTGTTGGTGGAAACATGGTGGGGCGGATCTGTGTGTGACGGTTGCTAGGAACCTCAGACCAGTCATTGTACCACTGCCCCTCTTTGGTCATCAGCTAAAGAGAAAACAGCAGTTCAGATGTTAAATTCAATCAAAGAAATTCCCATAAACCAATTATATTCTGTCAGACTTCAAAGCTGAGCTGTTTCCAGGACTTAAAGACAGTTTTGTGGTTTGCTCTTGGAGCGCCTGGTTTGTTGTAGTGACCGCCAAAGTCTAGATGTTCCAGTACCTTCCAGGAAGTGACCCCAGGCATCCACTTTAGCCCTGGCAGATCAGCTGAGCTGTCGGCCAGCTCTAAGGCTCCTGCCAAAAGAAAGAGGAAAAACGTTATGACTGGACAAAAAGACGCAAGTTGTTATGTTTAGGCGTTATTTTCATGTACCATTTTACACTAACATGTACATATGGCATCTTAGAAGCATGTGATATGGACTTTAACCCTATAAAATTATACAAGCCTAGTTATACTGAAAGTGTTTAAGCAGCAGGACAGAGCTCTTACTCCACTATTTTGAGTAATCAGTCTGTTAATCAGGATAGCCATGGCTGGTAGACAATCAAAGTCATTCCTGTAGTTACAGAAATGTCCTGCATGTTATTAAATGTGTAAACATTGTTGTTCAATATGTTTTCACCTGAAATATTCAGAGAGGGACCCTGTTCTATTTTCAGTCATTACACCACTCTGAGTGTAGAGTAAATCTGGTCTAGAAGACCTGCTGTTCATATAAAATCCAAAAATAGCTAGTCATTTTACGAAACGCGTTTTCCTGCAAGCTTCAATACCACGACGTGCATTAGTTGATATTAAAGGAGGGTTTTTTTTGATTAATTCATCATTTCACTTTTTTTTCAGGAAGTATCATAAACGCTCTGGTGTTATGTTGCACTTTGTGAGTTTTTAACTGAAAACGACTGCAAAAGTATTTACTAACATAATTTGCCAACAAATGATCAAAACACATACACATCTGCAGGCATAAACACTGTTATAATGAACTACTGTTGGCTAATTCAACCTCATTTCTCCCCATTCAATCCAAGTTTAAATATCTATCATCCATCTATCTGCTGTGTCAGATGCTCTCTCTGTTGGAACTAAGCAGCTGCAATGGTGACATAACTAATGCTGAAAGGAGAGCAACACCTCATTAAAGCTTGGACACAAGCCTCTCCACTTACTTGTGCAGTAAACTGACTAGAACATTCGACTCTTGGCAGCAGATATGGTGTACTAAAATCTGAATGCGGTGGTGTCTCTTGTGGAAGAAAGTCCAGCAGCCAAAGCAGCCAAAACACATAAAGGAAGTCTACACCTGGTATGTGAGACGCTCTGCTCTAAGCTCAAGAGATCACACACCTTTAAATGTGTCTCCAGAGACCATGTTTCTTATGTGGTGCAGTGAGGTGTGAACAGAGAGAAACGACAGACCGCTTCACAATTAGTGAAGGTCAGAGCAAAACAAACACAACATTCTATTTCTATTTTAACCTTATATTAACCAACATCTGATAAATGAAATATAAATTCTATAAATCTCACTTCTAAAACTATAACTGCACATGCATCACAACTCTGATCTCTGCTGTCTCCCTGGTTTCCTTTCAACAGAGAAAGTATTGATAAAATTAAATACAGACCCAGGAGGTTCTGTATCATGATGCACATCCTTAATGTGCAACATTTCTACAACCCATGTTCACACTGCTGTACCAACATGGAGACATGTGTCCCAGACCACAGCTGTCTGTGGCCTCAGTCGTCTGATCTAGATCCTCACTGTACTCTGCAGTGTGTCTACATCTGCTGTTACTGTCCACTGGAGATCCAATCACTTAGACTGCATGCTGATACTGGGTGTAAAAAAAAAGGGGGCTTAAGGGTGCTGTGAGGACAATCGTTCAGCATAAACTGCAGTGACCCCTTCGGCTGGAATCAGCCATGCTTTTCTGGGATGAAGACTCCATTTCCCATGAGCACTAGCACCTAGTGTCTTGAAGACGTGATTCTTGCCGAGGTTTATGGTATTGTTTGAAACATGACAACAAGTACACTTTGTAAACTCTGTTTGTAATACAGTTTAGTGTCCTGAAGGTGAGCAGACTATCTGTTTAGTGTACTGTACTGTGAAGCAGTACTGGAACTGTAAAACTCTCTTGTTTAGCTTTGTTCTATTCTGACGTCCTTTTTCTTTTTAGCAGTTCAGCTTCAGTGTGTCCACCATAACTTAAAAAATAAAAAACAAAAAAATCCTTTTCTTCTCACTTGGTAAGCTCACTTCTTGCTGATAAACTTTGCCAGCTGGCATAGTGTTGTCAAAGGGGACTGTTGGTCTTTGTGCTTTAAATGAAAGTGTGTTCTTCTGGGGAAAATTTGACCCGACCACTGAGTCTGAGAAATAGCATGTAGAAATAACTACTTTTAGTGCTGAAAATCTTAATTTAAATCATGGATTATGAAAATGAAAGTATCAGAAAGTTAGACTGTTTAAAGATTACTTATAAAGTCCTCTCAGGGCCTTTAAAGTCAGTTAATTTCAGGGAGGTTGTGGTTTAGCCAGGTTTCATAAACTCCTCCTAATTGTAGCTACATTTTCCCATCTTTGAAGAATTTACTACAGGCTGTGTTAACCAATCAGAGCTCTGACATTTGACATAAAAGTCAGCATATGTCTAAGACAAAAAACAAACATCACTACAAAAATGATTAGGGTTAGGTCAATAAGAGGAATGTTGAGAAAGCATGTTAGTAATTGCAGATAACAGACAAAACTAGAGAACATAAAACAAAAGCTGAACCAGCTTGTTTATGGTAGTTCTCATACTGATTCTATGTGTGTTTATAACCTTCGCTTTTCTCCAGCAGTGCTGCGATGACAGCTTCGTCCTCTATAGGGTTGAGTGAACAGGTTGAATACACCATCCTCCCACCCACGGCCAGCTGTTCTACACCGCGCACTGCAATACGAAGCTGGAGCCTGGTAACAAACACACACACAAAAACAAAAACACACATTAGAACAAGCTCTCTAATACTGCCAGTTTTTTTTAAATAAGCACCAAAAGGTCACATAGCATTCTCTTGTTGTTCAATCAATTTGGTCTACCACAGGAGTGCACAAATTTCTGTGTTGTTAAAAAAAGCACAAACACTTCATCTCTCCACTCACCCATGCAGATGCAAACTGTTGCTGGTTGTCCACTTCTTCCACACGTCTATGTTCTTCCTCATGGTGCCGTCCCCGCTGTGGAGCACAGGGCAGACAGCAGCACATGTGAGACAAGTCCCAAGGCACCCAAAACACCAAACGCTTTTCAGAAATGTCTGCCTGATATAAACTGTCAGTACTGGGGTCTTTAGCTGACTGTTTGAGTCCCTGCTGCCTGCCTGCCTGCCTGCCTGCCCTCCATTCTGTCTCTGTTACTGCTGTCCTTGCTTCTCTCTCCCTGAGTTGTTTGGCAGGATCCTCTGGCTTCTGCAACACAGCTGGCCAAACTCTGGCAGCATTTCTAAATACTTCAAGTTCTGTTTTGGTCTGAAAGTGATGCTAGTTTTGAAAAGAGGAACAATATTTTACCGTAGAGCATGAAGGAAAAAAGAAATTATAAATAGCTATTTATAGAGGACCTGTAAAAACCCTGCATCTGCCAGAAGGCGGCGGTGGGGGGGTGGGAGGGCTCGTCTCCATCTGTCATAATGAATCTCCTCTCCAGCAGAAGAACTACAGCTACAACAGAGCTGATAAACCATATTTCTCCCTATATCTGCTTCTTTCTCAGACTCTCAAACCCTTGCAGTGTTCTCATGTGTGTCACTGATAAAGAAAGAAAGTACCGTAGCCTTTCCCTGACCTGCAAGGTACGTCACACAGAATGCGGTCATAGAACAGGATGTCCTTCTTGCCATCTACATCGATTTTCAGCAGGGGGATGCAGGAGGCGTCGTGGTTAACTACCATGATGCATGGGCTGTTGAGACGCTTGGCTTGGTGCACAAGTAGGTAGCAGCGTTTGTTGTCCACATCGTTGGCTATGACGAAACCCTCTGAAAGGTCAAGAAAATAATTCAAGTTGGAGAACAGAGGAAGGTAGTGTTCTATCCATAACATGGTATATCTCTAGTTAGATTTTCAGACGTGCTCTGTGCCTACTGATCACTTCAGGAGCTACATTTGAACATATTCTGACTGTTTTTTTAATTCTTCTTCATCAATGTTTCTCAAATTGTGGTCTGTGGACTACTAGTGGTCCACCAGCACCTCCTAGTGGTCCGCCATAACAGTGGGTAATTTTATTTATTTATTTTTAATAGAACATTTATAGAAAAAAAACAGACAAGTTCCCCGAGACTCACAAAAGTTTCCGTCAAATCCTCTCAGAGAAATGCGGTCAAGCTAACGTTACTCCATTAACAAGCCGACAGGTAAAATCATCACGTATTGGTGGCTTAAGACGGGGACAGTAAAAAGAAAATCAAATGAGGAAGAGGAAACCTCCATTACTGACCAGGAGAAGGTGCAGCACCACGATGATTCAGCTGCAGTGAGCATTGTGGATGCCATGGATGCTAACATTAGTGCTAGCAGTAGTAACAACTTCATGTATGATGCCAGTTTATAACACATCAGTTGGCTATCTGGGCTGTTGTTTCTGGGACTATTGAGCCAATTTAGCTTGGTGGGATAAGTGATCCTTGGAAACCATTTGAGAAACACTAGGCCTGCATACTTCATCAATCAAAGCCAAAGCTCTGCTGCCAGACGTAACTTCAGCGAACTTTTCACAGTTATAATCCCACAATGCAATTTGCGCCATCCAGCAGAAAACTCCAACAATGGCAGAGAAAAAGATGTACAACTGTAAGTAACCATTGTTACCATTTAAAAATGTGAATGATACTCATTTGTGACAGAATTTTGTTTGGAACCCAGAAACGCTGGATGAGATGGGTAAAATTATCTGTGAAAACAACTGAGAGCAATGCAACCGGATGTGACGTGTACGTACTAAGTCCGCTGCTGTTCCAATAGTAGTAGGATCGTTTTGCGGACTCCCATACCTCCGAACTCCGAAACAAACTTGCCAAGTCTGAACTTCCAGAGAACACAAGTTCAAACTAGTGAACTTTGAACTGAGAAACAGCTACTGTTCTACATCTTATCCTTCTTTAATCTTGTCCGTGTCTTCCACGGGTGGTGAAGCTGTCCATCTACAGGTCAGAGTTGATCTGAGCACAGGGTTGAAAGACTGATCATAGCACAAACCAACACTGACCTCAGGCACAGCAGAGAACATGTTCAACTTTGGCATTTGCACTGTCACTGGGCCAACAAATATTCTTTCATTATAGTCATTTTTGCATTAAAACACTGAGTAACTTAGAACATCTGTTGTCTTTTAGTTTTTTCTACATGCTTTTGTGATGTAACTATATTGTGCTCATTTGGTACAGATTGCTGTCACTGTTCTGTTTTGTTTCAGATTTTAGAAGTCCCTTTTTACCTGGAAAAGGCACATCCATGTCAGCATGGAGCATCTCAATCAGCTGAGCAGTCTTTGACCCAGGAGCTGCACACATGTCCAGGATCTGCTCAGAAACAAGTCAGCATTTCAAACATCTTTCTCACAAGACAGATGGTTTTAAAAGCCATGGGGAGGGGCATGCAAGGGGGCAGGATGCAAAGTTAAAATTAGATTACTGTGTGACAACTACCATTCTAAATCAATCAGACAGAAATATGAGGAGTGATGAAATTATGTCTCCAATCTCCTGTCTCCTGTGGTAAGACTTTTAAACAAGTGTAGCGAACAGAGCAGAAGGGGGCACAGGAAACTTGCAGCTGAAGAGGGATGCCACAGAGATTCTGTCTGACCCTTTATCTTCCAACTTGTGCCCTTACCTTGTGGTGGGACTCAATCTTGAGGAGCAGAGGGGGGATCATACTGACAGCCTCCTGTCGACTGATGTTACCCTGAACAGATAAACATAAAAATTATACTTGTTGTATGTTTCTTTCATCAGTTCTGACAGTTTCTTTTCTTCCTTTCCATGGAATTAAATTAAAGCCAAAAATGAATAGAGTACATTTTATATTTGATTTGTGCATTACTCACAGATTCTGTCTCGCTAACCAGAAACTGGTGAAACTTCTCCAGCAGGGGAGACTTCCTGATGATCTTCCTGCTCATGTTAGTGTGCCAGGCCTGCTCATCAGGATACCTGAAGAGCACAGGACAGAGGGCCGACTTATTTTCAGAGTGAGACTTTGGTCGATGTGAACCCTCTGATCAGACAGTCAACAAAAAATGACATGAAAACTACCACAAAAACACAGATAAAAAAGAAAATATCTGCCTTTTTTGGGCGCTCCCAGTGCTTCCCTGCCCTGCCCCGCCCCCAGCCCTTGAAACATGACTCCAACTCAGCTTCTTACCGATGAAAATTAATCAGACCGGTTCTTTAGAAGAACAGGATTAGAACCAACTAAGCACTATCATTGGCCCCGAACTAGCACTAGCACCAGCTCAGTGGGAAAGCGGTATGAGACAAAGGGTTGAAGGACGACCTCTTACCAGCTCAGGGGCTGTGGGGCCTCGATCTTCTGGCCATCAATCTCTACCTCCTGGATTTCCTTGAAGTATTTTTCCTTAAGACAGTGGAGGATTTCTTTGGCATGGCTGGAATAAGTGAGAAGGAAGGGGAGAAATAAAGAAATTTTACCAGATGTTAAAGAAAATAGAGCTCTGATGATGCTCTTTGGCTGTGTATGGTTCTGGGATTGCTTCAATGTTATAACAAAAATGTTTTTGAAACATTACTGGGGTTTTTACTTGGGCATTTACATGGGGGGATTCAAAAATCAGACTGAAAAATTACTTTTACAAGTAGTCCTGATGATAGGGAAATTCGTTCTTTAATATCTCTGTGTATAATTTGGGATACTTTTATCTGATTGAATGCAAGGCATCCACCTCTCTCACCTCTTATACCCAGTGATGCGGATTGTTGCAGGCAGTGGTTCCCTCATTGCGTCCATGAACTGTTCAAACTCCTCGTTAGGCACCAAACCTTGCTCCTTGTAGTAGTGCTCAAACAGCTTATTCTCCTTGACGATGTCTGCATAGCCAGCTCCCCAACCCTAAACACGCAAAACCATTATTATTAGTGTCGTGTCATCAGGTAAAACTCCATAATTTCACATGACATGATACTGTTTGCATCTACAACAGGGTTAAACGAGACGAATGGTGGCCACACATGGCTGTTAGCTGTCGTAGTTAACTGTTGAGAGGCTGCAGCTGTACAGCAGTGCCACATAAGCATGACAGCATGCTTTTCGTAAAGATAGCCTTTAAAAAGTACGGGCGTGTATGTCAAGCTCCCTTAGCATTCATTGATATTGGCAATGTGTGGCCTGACAAAGCAAAAGTTGTAGCAGTTAAAGCGTAAATCTTACTGCGTTGTCTCTGTCATCCCTGCCGGTAGTCTGGTTTTTCTGCCGCTGCCTGCTTCTTTTCCCCATGACTGGATAGCGGAAAATCCTCGAGAAGAGTCTGTTAAAAGACGTGGTGAATGGATGCAGTGGAAACTGTCCAGTTAACTGAAAATAACCTAAATCAACGTAACGTTTGTGGTTGTTAGGTTATGCTGTGTATCTCGGAAGCGTGTTGTGCGTTGCGCATGGTGTTGCGTCTGACGCACATGAATGAGGACCCCTCGAGGCGGCCCCAATATCTGCCTGAACTAAAAAGAATAGTCGCGTGATAGTATTTTATGGGCCTTTCACTTCTAAATAGAAAAAAGTTGATTTCGATTGTTTCATGTGCAGTAAATGATAATAATTTAAAAGATTTTAGGGTGAAAAAAACTCTTTTTTTTGCTGGGAGAGGGGGCGTTTCCTTCTGTACTTATTTTAACAGCATATAAAAGGTTACGAAGTACAGCTGTTTTTAATTTCGTTCTTTAAAGTACGGGAGTAAACAACACAAATAGATATATACGTGTATATACGTCTAGAATGCATAACATCGTGACATTTTCAAAGTACTACGGGAAAACATTTCTATTGGTTGATGGGGATTATACGTCATATCTGTTCAGAGGCAGTGATTGGTTCCCGATATGAGATCTATGCATCAGTGGTGCGTGTTCATGGTATAGTGGTCGCACAGCATTTATGTTTTGCATGGTTATGCAATATTTTGATATTTTCTTCGTAAGTGTACTTTAATTCTGTTCTTGTTTTATAAGACGAGACGAAATGGACTCACTGCTGTCTTGGCTCTTCTCCTCGGAAGAAGAGGAGCTGTACATCTTGGACTGTTTAGCTTACTTTATGGTTTTCATGGCAGCCTGCACTTTTGTTACTTTGCTCTTTGAAAATGTTCCATACGGGCGATATGCTACGAGCAAATATGGGTTTCCAGTGAATGTAAGGTTTGCCTGGTTTGTTCAGGAGCTACCTGCGTTCCTGGTGCCTTTGTGTTTAGTGTTTTGGACGTCCTCTGCGAAAACCTCACAACTACCCAACCAGCTGCTGATAGCCATGTATTTCTGCCACTATGTTCAGAGGTAGGTAGGACATCATCATCATCAAAAACGCAGAATTGTACCCGATGTCAGTGGTACTTACTAACTTATTAAAGTCCAAGTTAAAACTAATAGCTGTAATTAATGTTTGGATTTTACAATTTGTTCTATTGCAGATCCCTTATTTATCCATTTTTGATAAGAGGGGGTAAACCAACACCATTCGCCTCATTTGCTCTGGCCATTGTTTTCTGTCTCTATAACGGATACATGCAGATCAGATATCTGAGCCATTATGCTGAGTACCCTGCACACTGGGTTACACATCCATGTTTCATTGCAGGTAGGTGTCACGTGTCTGTTGGACCTGTATTGAATTGAGTTGTTTGGAATTTTAAATTGGTGATATCATCAATATTTGAGTCTACTGGGAAAATAGAAGACGCTGTGTTGTGTTAAACCTTCAAAGTTTATACTAAATGAAATGAAAGACCTCTCTGACATAAAGACAACTCTCAGCACGTGATGTCTGCATAGAGAAAGAAGTTATCAGTCCAGATGATTGACTGCATGAGGAAACACATTTTACATTTTCAATTGCAAATATTCAAAACAGGTGGTACACCTGACTCTGACTCTGAATAGGGAAAAAAAAAGACTTTTGCATGTTCAGGAAAAAACAAAACAGTAAAGTGATAAGCTGTAAACCTTTGCCCACAGGGGGCGCAAATAATTTGCCTCAATTGATGTTCCTCCCAGGAGCGCTAATCAAAAGTGATTGATGGCTTGTGGAAACACTTAAAAGTATGAAGTAATGTGTGTTGGTATTTTTTTTAAGTGTTCATGAGCAGGTTATCCTAAAATCATATTTATTATAGTAATAGCACTTAATTACTATTGTACACAGTCCTCTGAGAACAAACCACAGCCAGACTGGAACTATGTTTCACACTTCATCCCTTCCACACTGATCCTTCCCTTCCTGTCATTTACATTTCAGCAAAAATCTGAGCTGTCCTCCCAACTGTCACTTAAACTTTCATAGTTGTTTTTTTTCCATCAACTTTTGTGTCACTGCAGGAAGCTGTCATTTGAAATATGCATGTTTTACACATGCATGTGCATGTATGCTTGTTTGAACCCTCTTTGCCCTCTAGTCTCTTCACAAAATCCAAAGAAAGACTTTTTTTTGGAGCAGATAAGGTCAAGGATACTAATGCAAAATCTTTCATTATGTTGCAGGGGTTAGCGGTACATGGAGGATAGGGTTTTTTTTTAATCATTAATTGTTCAGTCAGAGAGAAAATCTGATGTAGATGGCAATTCAGAGGTCTGGACCGATGCTGATGTTCAGTAATTATTCTGATTAGTTTGATTATTCCAGTCTGTGTCCACAGTCCAGCCCAGTTTTAAATGAGGGCAATTATGTCTGAAATGATTTTGTCTGAAATATTAAGCCAACATTACAACTGTTATCATGGAGGTTAATCTGTAAAAGTTATTGTTATACAGATTACAAAATGCCTTTTTATGAACTGTTCAACACCATTTTCATGAAGATTGAGCTGCATGCTGCATATTATACATCAATCTTGCAAGTTTGCAGTTCCACTCATTTGCTGATGTTGTGCAAGTCAGGGAGGAAAACACAGCTCAAACCATCTGCGCTTCAAATATTAATTCTAGTAAGAGAAACAAGATTATCTGACAACTAAATCATTACCAAACAGTTCCTTCACAAATGTTTGTAAAGGTGTGTAATAACATGTTTTAAAATGTTGAAATTCAACTCCTGTGGGAAACCCTGAAAAAAGTTAGGATACCGATAAATGATTGTCTAAAAAATGATTTACTCAATTTGGGCCTTAAAGTAATCTGTGAGGGGTCAAATTAGGGTTTTTTCATGATTCTGAATGAATTATGAGCATTGATATTTCATCACAAACACTCCTTTGTTAAGTAAGCCCACACTCACTTTTTCCATTACATTCAAAGTAGCTTTTATTTTACACACTTATATAATACTCAATGTTAATTCTCATTCACAATGTCAGAAGCTTCAAGAGCCACTGGCTGTGTCTTAAATCTAGTCTTCTGCGCTTATACTTACTATTTTGAGAGCAAAGGTGCGTTCACACTGACGGTATGGAAAAAAAAAACAGTGAACTCAAAATGGTAAAATAGTTTAATGTGAAATTCTGGACATATCTCACCCTCAATGGTTGCCTCTGGTTGATGTTTGCAGTTAATGAATAGTAGAAGAACACCTGTGGACGGTTGTGAGATGTGATCACTTCCAGTGACTGTGAAGCAGCAGTGTTTGGTTTGAGACAACACTAACCTGTAGGATTTTGTGCACTATTCTAATAAGTGCATAGTGTACACAGTGTACTTCATGTAAGTGTACTTAAAGAAGTATTGATTCTAGACACAGCCCATGCCTGTCTTCTTCAGACTCAACAACATCATGGCTGCAGTTCTTCGTTTAATACAGACAATAACAGTTCAACATGCACGTGACCCCATGCAGCTGCAGCCCCAGTCTCTGCAATCTCCATGGCCATTACAGCTCTTGAACTTCAGTAGGCCCTCAGCAGCCATTGGGTCTAGTGTTGGAAATGTACACCTGATGTGATTGTGAAGCTTCTGACATTGTGAATGAGAACTAACGCTGAATATTATCCAAGTATGTTGATTTGCTTTAAATATAATTATAATAGTGAGAGTGGAGTGTTTGTGGTGAAATATCAATGCTCACAATCAATTCAGAATCATGAAAAACAAAACAGTTTGACCACTTAGAGGTTACATACAGTCTGGTTTAAAAGAAAAAAAGATTTTTCGACAATCTAATCTAATCTCTGGGTGCCTAACTTGAGCGGGTGTTTTTCAGGGTTTCCCACAGGAGTTGAATTTCAACATTTTAAAACATGTTATTACACACCTTTACAAACATATTTGTGAAGGATCTGTTTGGTAAGGATTTCGTTGGCAGATTTGTGAAATATCTCATAAATTGCCCTTACTATAGTGTTGCCAGAAGGTGATTAACTTATAATAACTTTGTATTGCTTAGATATGACAGTGCTAATAATCTGTTTATCCAGCTCAGAGAGAGAGAAGATGTTTGACTATTTCCAAAACTTTCAAGTGAACTTATAAAAACATAAGTTGCTGACTTGGTTCTGGTCAGTAGAATGTCATGCTAAAGCAGCTTTTGGTTGGTGTGTCTCCAGGCTCTGTGCTGTGGTTCGTTGGTTGGCTGATGAATGTGCACTCAGACCACATCCTGAGGAACCTGAGAAAGCCAGGAGAGACTGGTTACAAGATCCCCACAGGTGAGAGCTGGAGTCAAACCAGAATCCTCTTTCTGTTTTTTTATTTATTTATTTGTTTGTTTGTGTTAATTCTTGATTAAGATTTCATGTTAATAGTTACTGGAGTCAGCCTCAACATCTTACCTGACAAAATGTTTTTTTTGTTTTGTTTTGTTCATTTTTTTTTTTCCTTTTTTTTATTTTTTTTTTAACAAATTTCATCAGATCATTCTTATGATGCAGTACTTCAAATTTGAAATTTCATTGATTGAAAGACGTATGTTGTCTTCTGCTCAGCTTTAAAGTTGATTCTTCATACCACCAATGCCGGGGGGTGACAAGAAAGTGAAGAAAGCAGTAATCACATTTTGGCCTAAACTTCTGTGGTCCTCCTACACAGCCCTACATTCTAATTTTCCACTGTGGTCACATAATTATACAGGATCACGCTGTAAGGCGAATCACAGGTTGTCAATAGTTGTCTTTTCCCCTCTGCATTGCTTTCTCTCAGCCTCTGCAGTAACTGGAGTTCTAAAAACGTTTCCATTGCTTTAACTATAATGTGGTCCAGCTCACAGTAACTGTACTGTTTGTGTTTGCCGGAAGTGAAATAATCTGAGAGCATTAAAAGTAAATTTTTAAGGACAAGGGATCCACTGATGAACACTGTGGTCTAAAATAGTGTTCATGTTAGCAGCAAGATTACAATTACATGTTTTATGTGTTTTTTTATGTTTCAGACAGTGATAAATTGACAGAAGTCAGACAAATCATTATGCTAGCTTGGGCTGCCTGCTCAAGGGATTCCGCCATATGGAGCATGACCTAAACCACTAGGCCATCTGTGTCCCTAAAATTGATTTTTTATTCATTTATTTATTTATTTTAAATTGATTTTTTTTCTAAATTGAAATCCTTCATTTTAGTTTTTATTTATAAGCTGGGTTGAAAAATTATTACTGCTTTTCTCCAGCAGAGGATGAAATGATTTTCTTTGACTATCTCGTAACATGACGTCAGATCCCCTATATACGTCTTTAAAACTGACTCACATGTGAAATATGGATCCTAATATAGTCTGTAGACATCATCATCATCATTCAACTGTACATGAGCTGGTGTTAAATAAGGGAAGTAAAATCACAAAAATCGCCTTCAGGTACACCGCCTTTCTTACAGTGCTTGAAAACAATGTTCTGACACAGATTATTTATTATAACACTTCTTTTTTCTGCCTGTGTGTGTCTCTTAGCAAATTCATATAACATTATATTCTAGTTTGTACTCATCAATGCTCACTACATAATAACATCTAAAGAAATATACATCATTTTAAAAATACATCTGTTTCTATGTGGGGATATTCAGATGCTGCTCAGCAGCTTCATTTAACACATATTTTATTCTGTAAAGACATTTAGAGAACCAAAAAAATATATTACTAATTGTCAGACCAAACTTTTTGCTTTAGAGTCATTCTATTATAAACTGATGAGTTTTGAGTGCAGGACTTGCACTTTTCATAAGATTCCTACCTTCTTTTAAAATAATTTTTTTTTAAAATCTCCTGTAAATTATCTGGGTCCACTCCCCACCAATCTGTGTGAATTTGTTTTCAGTATAATGGCGTTTGCATTTTTAACCTCTGGGATTTTCCTTTTTTAAGGGAGAAGAGATTATTTTCTGCGGATGGAATTATCTTTTAGACTTTAGGAATTATTCCCAAACTTTACAGCTTGTGATCCCCCCCCCCAAAAAAAAGGTGCCAGAAACAAGTGACCCTCACCGTCTCTCAAGGTGATTTAACAGTGTTCGGTGCCTCGCACGCAGCTGTACGTCAATACAAAGACATTAGAAAAACTACAAAAGTTACACAACAGTCTAGTAATAATGATGTTATTTTGTAGAAATTTTGAAATGCTAGAGGTAAAATGTAAGTTTTTGTATCCACCTGTTTCTTCAGAAGCCTATGGGTGTTAACTTGTGTTGGCGGTTATCGACTTCTGGTTGCCTTTCAATGATATGACAAGCTAGCTCAAAAAGACTTGTGTGAAATCATTAATGTTAGACGGGGCTCAGTGTAAACCTCCGATTTTTGATCATTTTGTCGCTTTCTTGCTGTTAAAAGCTAGTTTTTATAGCTCGTATGACAGCTACGCTAACATCATTAGCTTTGTGGTCTCCATGGGGACATAAACAGGACGTTCAAGAGAAAACCGACAAGTGCTATGAACCATGGGAAGTCAGGAACAAGGTGGATAAGATGTGGCTATGACTTTTCAGTAAGTAGTGATAAAATTTGACAAACTATTTGACTACTGTTGTTCATATTTTATTATAATAAATAAAATATGTAATTTCACAGCTTGAATTTTTTTTATATTTTATATATTTTGGAAAAAAGCGTCTGCTAAATGAAATTGTAGAATTGTAGAATTATATCTTTTTGGAAAGCATCTCACAGCCCATCTGTCACCGTCTCCTGGTCCCTTGGGGGGTCCTCGATCCCATGCTGGGAAACACTCCTCTAGAAAATTTGAAATCAATTTTCCCAACATGTGACTTTGCACTAGTTGATTGCTCGTCTTTACTGTTTTCAGCATGCTGTTTTGTCTTTCTGTCTCATTTTTGTGACATTTTCCCCACTAACCAGGAGAAAGAGAGTTTGATGCAGTGTATGGCCTTTATAGTGCAAGAATCATAGACTGTATAAAATATGGACGTAGTCTCCATGATGTCATCCGTCTGTTCCTGGTACAGTCAAATGAAGCCAATCATTGGATAGGGCCATCTTGGATATGACGCAGACTTTGAGCTTCCTTTCTAACAGCTATAGGACACCTGTCAATCATATGAGCTGAGCTCAGCCTCTGATTGGACAAACCGGAAATCCTAATATCTTCTAACCCGCTGAGGTAGAAAAAATTCACTCACTGTACAGTATGTATCAATAGTGAAATTATCATTTCAGACCCAAGCCGTTTTTTGAACCAGGCTGTTTATGTTTTTTAATGCTGTAAAAGTCTGTTTTTTTGGCTCGGTGTGTATGTGACTTCCGGTCTTTCTGCAGCCAGCCTCTAGCGGATTCTCGATAAACAGCAACTCTTAGCACTTCCGCATAGGCTTCATTTTTCTCCACTGGAAGTTGCCCCTTGGCAAGAATGAATGTACATTGTTTAAGAGCTGATAAGTTCAGGGGTGGGGTTGAATAAACAAGTCTTTGGCACATCTCCAAATTCCTTTGAGAAACTGCCTGGAGCGCAAGTATTGTGAAGTAAAATAAAATCCATAGGTCTTCATTTTTTTTATCAAATAATGAACTAATTCAAACCATAAGTTGGACTTTTCCTTCACTAAATCAATCAGTTATCATAACAGGTTCAATGAGAGAACAGCTCCCTCGATGAAGGACGTAGTCACAACAAAAGCACCTTGAGGCTGAACTTGTGCTGAACCTGTGGAAACAATCCATTCTGGAGCCTAAAGGAAAATAAAAGGGAGAAAGCGAGGAGAGAGGAAGCTGTGAGCTAGGCTGCTACAAATGAACTTCAAGGCACGTCTGGAATCCCTTCAGCCAAGAATCTGACATTTTCAGATTGAGGGTTACAACACTACTCATAGCCTGCAGTCACAGGGAGTGCTCAGCCATCTATGGTCACTGCAGAGCTATGTGAACAGCCGTTAAGTGTTTAGCAGACACAAAATTATGTTGATAAATAGTTGAAATGTCAGTACTTTCTCTGCCAAGCTTTTAATGGCAGCATGAGGAAATCTGTTCCATTTTAGTTCTTACTGAGTAATAAATTTGTGTGGTTTTGTCTTTACTGAATCTATGAAACAATTATCCGTGTTAATTCCTCTCTCTTAAACCCACAGGCGGCTTGTTTGAATATGTGTCTGGAGCAAACTTCTTGGGAGAAATAACAGAGTGGGCGGGCTTCGCTTTGGCCGGCCACTCTATCCACAGTTCAGCTTTTGCCATCTTCACCACAGTGGTCCTCTCCAGCAGGGCTGTGGCCCACCACAAGTAAGAGTAATGACACACACAGAGAATAAGCAGGTTATTCATGGAGTATATGGCAGTGTCTGCAGCAGTATATATGAATAAAGAAAATGTTCTTAACCTTTTTTTTCTGTCACTGCAGATGGTACCTCACTAAGTTTGAAGACTACCCTAAAAGTAGGAAGGCACTGATCCCTTTTCTGTTCTGAAGACTTTTTGGATATTGGACGTCCAAAGAGGTGATGGATCAACATCTTGCTGAAAAGAACATTCCTTAAATCATTATTTTCACACTGAAGGACACTGAGCGATGCTTAGGGACGTACAGATGGAAGCGGGGATTGTGCGCATGTACTGTACATGTTTTAAGCTGCAAAGGTTTCTGTACATTTTTTTTATTATCTCTAATGTAATGATATTCTTAAATCAAAACCACCAACAGACCATCAAACTTCAACAGCTGGAATGAGCTCCTTTAAAAGTGATACAGTGGATATATAATGCTGCACTGCACCAGTAATAACAGTTAAACCAGCAATATACACTTTTAAGACTCTCCACTGATCTGCATATTCTGACAGATTGAACATAAACTTCAAAATGCAGAGCAGGCACTAGAACTTCCCAGTCATACGCTCATCAACATTTGGAAACGTCGACCATTGGAGAGGCTTTCCCTCTTACCTCATCATCTAAAGAAGGGAAGCCACTTTGGATCAGTGACCACATCTCTGTTGTGTGAAGACTGACACTGAGGCAGACAAATCAGCAGCTACTCTGCTGCAGGAGAGTCAAATGGAGATCAAGCACTGCCCTCAATAACTCAGTCATGCCTGAAATGAAAAGAGGAGAGCATTGCCCGGGCGTATCACTGCTAACAGGTTTTCATGAGCAGAGAGAAAAAGAGAGGGGATGGTGGAAAAGCAAAAGGGAAATGACACTAAATGGATGCATTTGTGTAGACAAGAAAATAAAATATTGGTTTAAAAAAAATAAATAAAAAACTTTTTAATGTTTAATAGTCTGTTTAACAATGAGCCAATAAAAAAATGTGAGCTTTTTGTCAATATTTCTACAATCTTCCTATTTTAGGAAGATTCTTGAAGTGCAATTATCTCATCACCCTGATGGAATGTTCCCAACCTCATTTTAACTTACTCTGAGCCATAATATGGATAACATTTAATAATGCACACTAGTGTTTTTTTAACAGTAAATGTGTTTGTAAAAGTACTTATTTACATCATCAGTTCTCTATTTACGAGCTCACATTATGAACACCAGTTTATGCCAAGGTTAAGTTGTTCATTTATTTATCTTCTTTACCGCTTACCGCAGGGTCCCGAGTGGCTGGAGCCTATCCCAGCTGTCTTAGGGCAAGAGGTGGGATACACCCTGGACTGGTCTCCAGTCAATCACAGGGCTGACACATAGAGACAGACAACCTTTCACAATCACACCTACGGGTGATTTAGAATCACCAGTTAAGCTGATGAGCATGTTTTTCAACTGTGGGAGGAAGCTGGATGAACCCATGCATGCACAGGGAGAACATGCTAACTCCACACAGAAAGGCTATTGGGCAGACCAGGATTCTATTTTGTTCATGCTGTGAGGCTGCAGCAGTAACCGTTGCACCACCGTGCAGCCCAGGTTACGACATTGTTTATTCAAATTTTCTTTTGAAACACATTTATATCGAGGCTGTTCTTGCATCTCATCAATAAATTTGAGGGCTGCTGTCTGCGTGTGATGAGAAATAAAGGCTGTGTTGCTGAGGGCTATACAGAGTGACATCCTTCATATCCAAGGACTGTGCTGTCTGATTCTTCTTCCAGGCTATTTCTTATGTGTTTCCTCTGTGTCCACACTTTTTGTAACTGCATCTCTTTATCAAACTGCAACTATTAACTGCTATTTCATTTCACTTTCATACCATTTATCTTCAGGCAGACTACATTGCATTTCCTTTTTATATGCAAAGCAGGCCAGTAAATTGACTTTTAACTGCTCAACTTACATATTCATGTGGGTTGCAGATGCACGGCAGTATTCAACTTGCACATACCGCATACATTCATCCATACCAGCCAGTGTCATATAAAGACAGAAAGACAGCAGCAGAATGGACCTGATATTGACTGTGGCAAATACAGGAATGTTTGTTTCAATACTTTAACTTGTGCTTAACCTCTTTGTCAAAGCAGCTTTCTGAACCTGCTGCAGATGGTTCTCCATGACCCTGCAGTGGATGACTGACTGAAATAACCATGTGTAAAAATGTGAAATGGATGTTGAAATAAAGGCTGTTGTACTGCTAATGTGGGTTAAATAACTGGAACATGTTGCGGCCTCATTATTATTCAAGCCACATGCAGGCTCAGATGACTGCATGCCTTCATCATATTTTCAGCTGTTATAGTTAGGCCTGAGAGCATACTGTAGACTCCTCTAGCTCTGTCTATGTTTATATGTGGACATGTGTTTGTTAGGCCTTTGTCAGCTATAGTCTAGTCATCACTATTGAAGTAATCCTGTAAAAGCTGACAATCACAAACACACACACACATGCACACACACACACACTGGTACACAGTCAGCGTTGGCATTAGGCTACAGCCAAGGCTATGACACCAGATATGAGAGGAATAGCCACTTTAATCTGTTGTGTCACACAGACGTGTTTGATACAATGTAAAACGGAGGGACTGAAGCTGTTAGATTTCTACAGGCTCTTAAAAGGGAGGGAGCAGCTGTGTGTGCCTGAGTGTGTTATTCAGAGAGCAACATATCCTAGCTGGCACATAGTTTGCTCTGGGGGTTTTCCTTGACTCTGTCACATGCTGCACGTGAGTAGAAGGGGTTGGGGGTGGGCATTATGCAAGGCACTCTCTCCCTCACTCTCTTACATGCAAACGCATCTCAGAAGGTACAGATATTTTTTGTCTTCTCCAAGCAGCAAGCTTTTGCTTCATCACAGAGCTTAATGAGCTGGGAGATGGCTGTTTAGTGGCTCTTGAAAGATTACCACCACCTGCTGGGTAGCCAAGTGCCCCCTGAAAATATGAATTTTGTTTCATGTACTGGTCCTTTTCGAAATAAACAAGAAAAGAGAAAGCTTTATTTACACCTAAATAACGGTGTGTGGGGGGGTCTGTTTAATCCGTAGACTAGAGAATGATTAAGATGTGAATAACATTTCAGGTTTCTGCATTTATCGGGAAGACAGGTGGATGGACGGATGCACCTCTGTATTCCTTCTTTTGTTTAAATGTGTATCAATGTCTCCCCGTCTGTTTAAGGTTATCTGACAGTTCTACAACATTCAGCTCTGTCTTATATTGATGGGGTATCCCCTATGAACCCACCCACTGGTGACGGCCGGGAGGTGGAGATAGTGCGTCAGGACCGCTGAGTTCTCGTTTGAAGCTTCATGACTCAAGGAACTACAGGGCCCTTCTTCGTCTTAAACACGTTTAAATGGTACTTCAGTTGTTGTTTAATCATAGTTTTATGTAATGGGAATTCAAATATTCTGTCCGCGCAATTCATGTACCGACTGGAGTGATGAGGGAGTAGGAGGAAAGGGGGGCGCAGTCATCATTTAAAAACCCTCGAAAGGCGCATGCGCTTGGATTTGAAGAGACTACGCCATATTGAATTCCCGTAGGAAACGGCTAGCATTTCTCCAGCTAGTGGTGTAAATGGGCCACTTTATCAATGATCCCAATTCGGTTCATGTCTAAATACTCCCCCCTTCGTTACCCCGGACGGAGCAGAGACCTTTAATAGGTCCGAAAAGCGTCACAGATTCACAACGGGCTCGATAGTATTAGTTCAGCTCTCGCAGGAGGGTTTCTAGAGAAAGAAGTTGAATGGATCCGAGGGTAGCTTGGATTCAGCCCGAACAGAAAGGACCTGCGAACGCCTTATGGATGCACGTCTGGGAGACCTCTCAGGGACTACGGACGCTCTCCGCTCAACAGCTCCACAATCAAAACCACAACCAGTGCGTGAATTATGCTGCGTTGGATGTTCTAAAAAATGTGGCGAGCGCGGTGGCAGCAAGCAAGAGTCTTTGCAGCAGCAACGGTAACGCTGCTTCCAGTTTGAGCAACGGCAGCAGCCATCACAGCATCATGAACGGCACTACTGGTATCACCGGCACTGCGATGTCCTCGCTGGGTATAGCGCTGTCCAACGGGAACGTACACAACTCCATCACGCCAAACACCACTGAATCAGGTGAGGGAAAAGCCCTGTCCCAGAAGACGGGATCTGTTTTCTCTTCGTCCTGCTCACGGGAATCCGGGGCGGATAGCCCCCCTTCCAGCAGCTCACTTGATAGGACTATAATTGGAAACGTAACGGGAAATATTAACAAAAACGTCGGGAGTGCTAATTTGCTTTTAAATGTTAGCGACAACATTGACAACAATGTCAATCTTTACCACCATCATCACCGTCACCTTCAGGAGCACGCGGCTTTCAATTTACAGCAGATATGCGTAAAGCGCCATCAGGTCCAACCCTCTCTACCTGGAAACCACACACATCACCCAGGCCGGAGGAAAAGTGATAACAAAGCGAGCACTTATGGGATGAATTACTTGCTTTCAAACTGCACTAATGGCAATTATGCGAGCACTTGGACACCCTGGAAGACGAGGAAGTACAACCCCGGAGTCCTCGGGTGAGTACATATCTTAACTGTTGACTGCCTCTGTACTGAAAACCGTACAAAGCTTACGTTAAAAGGCTGTTTTCTGCGATTGGTTATTGGTTGGAGGCCATTGTCATTTTTTACTTGTGTATGTGAAGAATAGTAATACAAAAACTACTTCTAAATCATTTGTTACCCAACGCAGTGATTTATTGACGTTGTGTAAGCTGGAGTTGGGCTGCTGTTGGAAAGCTCAAATTTGAGAAGCACCGTTACATACACACGAACGTTAGTTGTGTAAAGGCCGCTACAGTGAAGCAAAGGGGCACCGGAAGTGCCGTGTTTTTGTCTGACAAATTTTGAATTATGCCGTTAAGAAGATCTCACACCATTCCTTTCAGGAGGTTAAGTTACTTAAGCTCTAAAGTTATCATTGAAATGCATTAAACATAACATTTGTCGCATAATATTTTATTAGAAATATGCATTTAAAAGTACTTCACCGGAAGTCCCTCATACGTCCGTTTTTGTTAACGGTAGCATGACAGAGTAGCTTAGCTAATGTGGCTAACGGTTATGAGGCTCACCACCATAGACTGTGTAAAATAACCACGCAATTAAGTTTAGACACCAGCATTTAAAGACCTTAATTTTCATGCGCTATCAGTGAAATAAAATGAAACCTAAAATAAAAAGACATTTTAGAACACTAAACATAAAGAGTAATCTATTATAGCAGTGGGCTTTTCTAATAGAGTTGGGGAACACTTCACTGGTATATTGTCGATGTTAAATGTTCCATGAAGTACTTAGCTGTCATCTACTCCTGGGCAAGCTTCTGTGTGCCTGAACATTTTCAAACTGCTTATATTATTACACTATTATAATAATAATTCTGCTCACTGTTGCATCATGAACTTCCAGCGGGAAACTTTTGAAGTGTACCTTTTAGTGGACTACTATGAATTGTATTGAAGTGAGTTCAAGTAAAAAAAAAAAAAAAAAAACAACTATGTGTGTGATGGGTGATGCACATGTTCTTTGGATTGGGACACAGAGTAAGGCAGAAAGTTGATTTGAGTATCTGTAAACTCTTAGATTTCAGGTTCGTACTCTCAAAGCTTTTATTCTTAGTGACATGACTGGTTAAACTCAGTGTACACATATTTTACAATAATGTAATGTAATTGTCTAAAATAACGCGCTCCATTCACACTGCCTGAGTTCAAGTGTTGAGTGAGATGTGTATTCTAGATAGAGCTCATATATATGGTGTTTGGTATAAAATAATTACCTGTGTGGGTCTTAAACGTAGGGATAAATGCTGCTGTTAGTTGTGTATTAATAATAGGTAATGTTATGTTGTGGCTAGTTTATAGCATGTTTTATGTTGTCATTGTTTTACTCAACAGAATAATTTTTCAGAAACATTTGGCCAAGGAACTTCCAGTTGTGTTGCAGGGCCTTGTGATATTTGTAATGTCTGGTTGCACCAGTGTGGGACTTTACTATACAAGGAATAATGGCACTTGCACATGCTTGATGGAAGATTCCAAACTTTGAATGTAAGATAACTGAAGCTATCAGGTTTTATTTTTTCTGAAAAAAGTAAAAAGATCACTTCTTCTTCACTTGTGTTTGTGGCTGTACACATTTTCTAACACAAGTTATGGCTTGTGCGATGACTTATCTTGCAGTATGTTGCCTACAGGGGTTCCTTTGAAGTCTTACATTGGGAGATTTTCAGTTGAAATCCAAAATAAATAGCACATGAATCTGTACACCAATGGTTCATTGATACCGGGACGGTCAGAGATTAGGTTTGGGTTAATAGAAAACAATACGTTTGTAAATATAGATGTATCCAGTATAATGCGTGGCAGCCTGTGGTGGTGTGATATAGGTTTAAAGGTGATGTTTGTCAGTTAAAGCTATAGTTTTGACTGCTGGGAAAGGTAGCATGCCTACTGTCAGCCATGCTCTCAGTATTGTCATGGATTTGCACTGACTTGTTGGCAATGTGTATTTACCAAACAGTAGGCAAATGGACTGACTCCATTTCCTCCAGGGCTCTGGTAATTGACTGTGACAGTCTCCCTGTTCTGTATTTCACACTGACATCATAGCATGCATTCCTAGAAAAATGAATGGCCACAGGGTTGAACAGAGTTACACTGTTCACAGGCTTTTAATTGATCAGAAACCTTTAAACTGTGTGTGGTCAAATATTGTGAAACAAACCACAAATACACGGCGTCAAGATTTTTACCAAGCCCCTTTTTAAACTCTTTTAAAGCCTCAAATGTGTATTGTGTCTACATGACAACCAAGTGCCCCGTATAAAAGTTTTATAAGAGTTCTGCAAGTCTCCCTCACTCTGCACCACTTTGATTTGTCATTTTTGCAGCATTTTTTTATGTTTTCTTATTAGCTATATTTGTGTTTCTTACATAATTGACATCAAAAAATACAATCATGTTTGTCAAAATAATTCAAAATAGGACAGTAATGGTGTCTCCATGTACTTAGTGTTTTTTATGTAACCTAAATGCAACGGCAACAGTAACCTTACCAATCCAGTGGAATGTTTCCTTTTTTACCTGTTGGTAATACGACAGGACAAGTCATGCAGAAGCTGAGAAATCAGAAACTGTGTAATGTGTTACGTACAAAAATGGTAATCTGTTGCTTTGCTTGTCTGGCTCTGGCACGATGGGGTTAAGCAGAACAGTGATATGCAGGAAGCATATCTTGGGCCATCTGGAGAGTGTTTTTTTTTCTGTTGTTGTTCCAAAATGTAAGCCAGATCATACTGCGCATTTCACATCCTGCACAGTTCCCACTCTCAATCTTTTTCATACAAGACTGAGTGGTGACTAGATGTTGATGTGTTAAGCTCAACCCCTGTCTTTTATCCTCTTTCTAACCAGACTTCATGAAGAGGTGATGGACTTCTACAACTTCATGTCTCCTCGGCCAGAGGAAGCAGCGATGAGGAAGGAGGTGGTGAACCGGATAGAGATGATCATCAAGGAGCTGTGGCCTACTGCAGATGTAAGATGCACAAACATACCTCTTCAAATCTTCCATTTGAAACCCCCTGATATATCTAACAGACTATTCTTCAACATCTCTCTGTCTGGTCTTGGAGAAGGAATTGCTGGCACACAGACAAACTGATCCCACATAGCTCTGAAAACCTCATTTAGAGAAAACCAAATTTGTTTTTTTTCTTTTGTTTTTTTTTTTTTTAACCAAAATGTTATCTAATATTCTAATGTTCATGTAACTTTCTCTCCATGTATTTCTTAGTCGTTTTTTTTCTTAAGTTATATTTTGGGCTTTTTTATGTCTTTAATCAAATAAGAGAGGACAGTGGATGGAGCAGGAAACAGGGTGAGAGTGGGGAGGTACATGCAGGAAAGAGGCTACAGGTTGGATTCAAACCTGGGCAAGCCTCATGGAACATAACCTAGAGCACTAGGCCATCTGCTCTCTTTTTCTCAATAGCTTAAGCCTTACTAGAGTTCAGGTACACTGGATGGAATAATTTTGGTCTAATTTTGTAAATATTCCAGGAGAGAGATATGTAACTCTTGTGTAGCTGCTAGGAATTCTAAGTCAAGTAAATATTTGATGTTGGAAAACATCCCTCTTGTATGCACTAACTTACTCAGTTCATATGTTAAGATCTTTTGGATGAAGTACCCACAAAGAATCAGGGAATAGGTTAGAGTGATAAATAGGCAGAGCTTAAGCAACACTTTCTGTTTCAGGCTGATTTTTAAAATTTGCCCACCTGGAGTGACGTTAGCATTAAAGTATAAGCACGCCCCCATGTACAGAGGCTATGGTCCAAGTCCCACCTTCAGCTATTTGCTGCATGTCTGTCCTCACTCTGTGCTCCTGCTTCTTTTCAGGTGTCCTACCAACATCAGCCAGCTAGCTTGTCTTACAGTTTACAAAGGTATTCTGGGTGTAGCTTGCAAGCTGTGCTGAACATCTGGGAGGGGTTAAAGTGCGCGGAAAATTAGGATGGTCAAAAACGATACTACACTGTGGACTCAGGTTCCACTGAATCCGGACAGGATTGCGACCGTTGCAGAGCAACTGGTGTTTTGGAGTTAAAAGTGACTGTGCTGGTTGTGCTCCATATGGTGAAAGCCCTTGAGCAGGCAGCCCAGGTTCAAGTTCGGCCTGTGGCCACTTTCCTGCATGTCACTCCCCCACTCTCATCCTGTTTCCTATTCTATCTGCTGTCCTGTAATCTCACATTAAAGGCATAAAAAGCCAGAAATAATAACTTCTTTGAAAACAAAAGTGAGTGTGGTAACTAGTGACCATGTGACAGACTGTATAACTAATCAATAGAGATTTGTTCTTCAAGGGCATGATGGCTTTGGTGTCTTTACTGACTTCATATCCAAATGTTCATTCTGTTTCCCAGAAATAGTGACAGAGGACCCTGCAGCTAGTGGAAAAGAGCAAAATTGTAGGGTTGATGTAATGCCCCTCTCATTACTTAATCATGTAAGCCATGCGCTGTGCTGATTTGTTGGGTGCCAGTCTTCCCTCTTCCTCTGTGAGTCAGATTGTCAGGTAAATGGATCAAGCCTGTGATTTGTACCAGCCTCCTTTTTCATTTCAACCCATCAATCTCGGCCTGTCTTGGTGCTATTGCCATGTTGTGTTAACCAGACGGAAAAGGAAAGGACTTTACTCTGCTTCCTTTGGAAAGCTTTCACTTACTGCCTCCTAAACACAGCACTCCTTTTCCTCACTATTGTATGCTCAATTTGGCACCTTACTTAACTTGGCAGGGTTTGCTGCCTCTGAGGTGGAACACCAAAATACCTCATTTCCTGTAGTTTGAACTGTATATCAATTGCACATCATCATGACAAATAGGTGTCGCACTAAACATACACGTTGCCAAGCTCACTGAGTGTTTCAACAGTAATATTTGGGTTTCATTTTCAAAGACTTTACATAAATCATGTCATATTTCTTAAACATTGTTTTTTTTTTCAGGTTCAGATATTTGGCAGCTTCAGCACAGGGCTGTACCTTCCTACAAGGTAAGACTGAAGGTTTATGGCCTGAAAACTCAACCTGTTAGATTTCTTTGTGTGTTTTGAAAGTATTCTAACTTTCTGACTGTTTTTGCTCTCAGTGATATTGACCTGGTGGTGTTTGGGAAGTGGGAGCGCCCCCCACTGCAAGAGCTGGAACAAGCCCTTCGTAAGCATAATGTGGCCGAACCTTTCTCTATCAAAGTGCTGGACAAGGCTACAGTAAGTAACCACTATCAATGATATAATGCAGCAGTATCGTAGCTGAAGATGATCAAAAACCAATGTGATACTGAATAACATCGATGCAAACAGATGTTGCACTTAAAAGTGTATGACAGCATGACATTACAGGGTCTATATTAAACAACCAATACATTTACAGGAGCAGATCTCTCTCTCTCTCTCTCTCTCGTGTGTGTGTGTTTCTCAGACAAGCATGTGATCGCCCTGCTCTCTATGCTGCTGGCATGTACCCCTCATAGGAAGGGCTAAATGATAGAAGTGTAACGTGTTGGGTATATTTAAATCTATATATATATATATATAGATTGCCTGCTGCTCTTACAGTCAGCATGCACAAATATGTCATGCCTTTTGCACATCTGATTTATAATTGTGATCAGTCTGTTTACATATTTTTTTAGTTGATCTAGTCAAACTACTTTACTTTATGCATTTAGTATTTGTTTTTTGTTGATTTGTCAGCTTACCACGAATGAGCTCACAGTTACATTTGATCACTGAGGGTGTGCTGCCCTGCAGGTTGCTTTTTATGCATCATATACTGACACAAAAACAAGAAAAAAAACCTACTCTAGTACTACCACCCCAACAAGCATGCTGCACAGACTTTGTTCACTGCATTTCAAGCTATATGCTATTCAATAGTCCTATTTCACCTGTTTGGTGATTGGTTTACCAGCAGGCACCGGTTGCATCAGTCTCGACATTTATACGTTATGTTTATGTGATGCAGGAGCGTGCACTGTTTGTTTACATTCTACCACCATGTTCAGTCTCTGCTATTTTCTCTGTGTTTTAATCTCTCAACTCTTACAGGGTATCCGCGACATCTTAAAAAGTCTTTACATGCCAAAAATCCACCATTGAAATTAAAGGCCCTAAAATCTCTACATTTCTCTGAAAATCTCATAAAATGTCTTAAATACGATTTTTTGAAAGGTCTAAAAAATGTATTTACATTATGTGTGTTTAAAACAAATGCATAAACTTCAGTCTCGCTTCTAAATGTTTTGATTTTTGAGGACCCTGTTACGTAACTACAGAACAGAACTTAAGTTCCTGTGCAGCCCCATCAGAATTTATCGAGCACAACCAGGGAGTGTGCTGTGCACTCCATGGTGTTGCAGCCTACTGTCTATGGTTACAGTGGAGCTGTGAATAAATTCAAATACTTTGCAAGTAATTCTATACTGCTCCGATTTTCCTTCATGTTTTTTTTGTACTTTTTTTGCCAGTATGGACGTGAAATGGGTCTTAAATTGTGTTCATTATGGTCTTTAAAAAGTCTTTAAAAGTCTTATATTTGATATGTTGAAAACTGCAGAGACCCTGATCGAAACTGTCTTGTCAGCAACTGTTGCTGTTCCTCTTTTGCTATTTGATGCAGCCGTTCGTTATTCCCTGTTATATTGTGTAAGATGGTTAGCAAACAGCTTTAGGGCATGCTACATCCACCGTCTGACAGGAACACCATATCACAACCAGGTAACAGTAAAAAAAAAAAAAAAAAAAGGAAAAATTACACAAGACCATCTGGATGCAGACATTGACCACTGCAGACTTCAGAAGTGAAGCATCCCCACTGGCAGGCCTGGAAATACAGAAGGTTTTTTTTTTTGCTGTCTTGGATACTACAGAATAGTCACCTACTGGGTGGCTCTGGGCGTAATCGCCATGACAAATGATGTCACTTCTGTGTCTAACAGTGGAGGTGCTTCTCCGTGGAGGTCTGCAGCCAGACCCCGCTCAAAAATGAGATTTTTAATGAGACTACATTCATATGAAGATTCAGTAAACATTCCAATTTTCATAAAGTGATGAATTATTCAGAGCTTTGAAAATCACGACCCATCCCTAGTCTAATGCAGTATGTGGACATCATAGTAATCAGATTCTAAGCAGTATTAGGGTCGTGTTTTGGCCTTTCCTGGGATTTCACCTGCAGCATCAGTTGGTTGTGGCTCAGTCTTTGGGAACCACTGATTTGGTGGTTTGTCGAAGCAAATGTTCATTAAACATGTTTGCTGTCTTTTTTAAAAATCTATTCAATATTCTTCTAATGTACTGATGCAGTACTGACTTTGTGGAATAACCATGTGTTGGTTAATTTCAGTTGTCCAAAGAGGTTTAGATTTCATAGGAAGTGATAAATAATGCAGCTTTAGTTAATAAGAAACCAGTTGGAATGTACCCAGCCATACTCAGTTTGGCAGCTCCTTTTAAATCCCTAAAAATTCCTCTGGACTTCAAACAGGAGAAAGTAGAAAGCTTTGGCTCAGTCACTCTTTTATCTCCATGGAAATGTCAGAGGAAAAGGAAAAGCTCAATTAGTGTCTTCCATCTGTTTGTGTGATAGATGGTACACTCTGCCAGCTGTGTGGTCATTTGGTCATTTCTCCTATTTAGCTGTATGTACACAGTCTACTGTTTGAGCCACATGGAGCATTCAAAGTCTGTATGTAGTCTTTAACAACTATTCACAACTAAAAATAACTCCAGGCCTTCAGGAGTGTATGTACCTTCTGTAGTGGATAAACGGCTGGTCCTCTCCACAGTAGTAGAGTATCACAGTGGAATACACAGTCATCCTATGGGGTGTGCACAAGTCCAGGCAAACCACTGCAAGCTGTAATGTTGTCTTGACTGACAAGATGATAAGTGGCTGAATTTAGATCCTCCTTTTAAAGGCTGTCAGTGGTGAAAGAAGATTTTTCTCTTCCAGGTTTTTCCCACAGTAAAAGTTGTCATTGCTGATGATGACTTCACTTTATGTTTGATGATAGATCTTCACTTTTCCTCCCTCAAGGTGCCAATCATCAAACTGACAGACCAGGAGACTGAGGTGAAGGTGGACATCAGTTTCAACGTGGAGACCGGAGTGAAGGCAGCTAGCTTCATCAAAGATTATGTAAAGGTGAGGTAGACCTGTTGTGTCTAGCTCAGTGTGTTCTCTTAAAATGACAGAAATTTCGGCAGTTTTTGCAAGCACATTTAAAAACCTTGTAGAGTTTGTGAATTGAAGTTTTTAGGCGAAATTCAACTCCGTCCATTGCACACATCATACGAATAAAGATGGAGACAACTGCAGGAAAAGGTCATGTTGAACATTTGAGCAATAAAAAAAACCACCAGAGAAGTCACATAATTACCGTTTTACAGTGGGCTTTAAAGTCGCAGCTATGGAAATTCCCTTTGAGAAACAGGCAAGCCAGCAGTTTAAAACATCATATTTTACTTCACTCCAATCTTGTATTGGCTGCTCTCATTTCCAAAGTGAACCTGGAACAGACCCAAGCAACCTAGCTCAGTATAATCTCCACTTACATTAAACTGGGCCTGCGTGGTGCTGAAAATCTTGTTGCCAATTCTACTCAGTGGAAGTGCAATCCACCCTGTGGCTCAGACAGAATTCCTGCTGAAGGTGGATCTCTGCCTCTTTCAGTCACTGCTGTAGCTGCAGGAGAGGAATTCAGGTGCTGATGTTCCAGCACGTTGCCTGGTTTTGGCTTTGGTCCGATGTTGTTGTTACATGTTTTTTTTTTTTTTATGTGTGTGTGTCTGTCTGTGTGTGTGTGTTGTGCTTTCTCTCAGAACGTGCATGTCACAGCTTGAACGTTGACGACCATACTGAGAATCAATCCACAGGTGCTGATGTTGTTAATGCTTGGGTGTGACACACTCCAGAGCAGTCTTGTCATTGAAAGGTCATCTCAGAGTTAATCCCCATGAATCAGGTTCCCATGCAGACAGACGGAGCAGTGAACCTCTGTGTCCTGTTCACCCTTTTAGAAACACATTATAAAAACTTAACCAAGTCCTGCTGGAAAATATCTGCATGCACATACTTGCCAGGAGCTTTTGCTTCCTTGTTATTGATTCATAAAAAAAAAATGAATGTGTGATTTCCATTCCCACAACCCTCTGAGATTCCTACTTACAGTCAAGTAACTGTATCTTGAAAACTTGGGAGACTATACCATTAGCCTAATTGATGGCTTATAAAATATTATTCAGTAATAGAGTAACAGCAACATACAGCTGATATAGACCACAGTAAATATATCAGATTTTATCACAGCTGCTCTCTCCTGTACAAACCTGTACCACACAAGCTGGATAACTTCTCCTTTGGTTTCTAATTTCTTGTGAATCACTAAAAACTAGCTTAACTCGCTTTGGCTTAGTTTAGTCATCGAACTTAGCAGTGATTTTTGTTATATAGCTAAATCCGTACACTTAGACGAGGCTTCAGAAGCTGAATAAATCTCTAACACTTGGGCGTTTCTTCTTTCACAGTAATGTAAAATCAATATTAAACTTTATAACTCACTTGGGGAAAGCCCAAAACAAATCATCATCACTCATTATAAAGAACACCTGTCACATGTCATACTTCGTAAGCCCTTCCAAACCACACATTAAAACATTTTTAAAACGATAGCAGAACTCTAGTCTTGACTTTATGTCGGTCATCTGGTTTTCCTGTTTTGAAAATGTTACGAAGCTTTTCAGGTCATTATGCTTGTGCTTGCAATTCATGCCCCAGTTTAGTGACATAAGTGGACCGTAATGCTGAAGAAGAAGCTGAACTTAAGCTCACTGTTTCCTATGAGTCTGAAAGGACCGCCTGTTAAAATGCCATCAAGCAGATAAGACAGTAAAAGCACAACATTTCCTGATCTAATCTCGATGAGAACCCAGAACCTTCAGACCCTCTTTAGTATTGAAATTCTCTCTTCTGTCCCGTCCCAGACTAAACTTTGATGTGACTTGAGCTAAATATGAAGAAGAGGTCTTTACCAATGAAGTCAAGAGATTAAGTTGACGTTATTGCTCCCTCCAGAAACCTCAAGTCTCTCTCCGGTCTAGTTGTTTCCCTCTCAACATCTTTCTCATAGAAACTGTTTTTCAACAAGAGTTCATCCATCTGCCCTCTTAACATGAATCCTGTTTGTCTTTTTAAGCAGGTATGTGACCATATTGACCTAAAATACTGTCCATTATAAATGGCTCGCTTACCACTTACTCTGTTGCATCTGCATTACACATGCTGAGGCAAACCATGATCACTGAAAGGAAAAAAAAAAATATTGTAGATTCTTAGAAGAGATTACCGTAGCATGGTGTCTTTTACAAGTTTTGCCATTAAGAAATCCAAAAACTTGAGTAAATGGTAAATGTACTTATATAGCACCTTTCTAGTCTTTCTGACCACTTTACTAGCTTTACACTGCTAGTCTCGTTCACCCATCCACACCACATTCACACACTGATGGTAGAATGTTCTATGATAAGAACCATCAGTTTGATCTACCATTCATACCCATTCGCACTGAACAACAGTGGGAGCAATTTGGGCAATTTGAGTGTCTTGCTCAAGGAGACTTCGACACGTGACTGCATGAGCTGGGAATCGAACCCTCAGCCTTCCGATTGAGAGACGACAACTCTACCACTGACCCACAGTCGCCCCATTGAGAAAATTTAATGAGGCATTAGGTCAGCAAAACTTCAGTAGCGTCATCATAAGTGAAGCTTGTCCTTTCTCCAAGTCCCTTCAGACCCTCTAATACGTGCCTCCTGATGATCCCCTCTCCTCCTCTATGAGATAAATTTGATACACAGAATGTGAGGAGTGTTGGTTTGGACACAAATTTAGCCCTATTCCACTAGCAGGTATGTTCAGTCTTCGTTAGGTGTTTTTTAAGTGGACAGTAGTACATCATATGACCTTTTTCTAACAAAGTGTAGTCCACTAAAGGTCAACACTTGTGGCTCTATATTGCTGGTGTGGCTCAGTCTTATTTGCAACTAAGGATGCACACACAAACTGCAAAGCTAAAAACATTCAGCTGACCCTGTTCAGTGAAAAAACTCAACTCCAGGTTTGTTGTTTATATATTTAACTGAGAGTTTTTTAGTAAATACAGAAAGAAAACAGACAAAACTTTCCACACTTAACATAAAGTAATTAAGCATAGTCAAAGGCCAGTTTGCTGCTGGTTTCACAGCTTTGAATAAAACAGTTAAACCCGTCATCCAGGCTAACTTGCTTTCAACTAAGCACACAGCACAAGCTTGATCATATCAAACAGACCAACACAGAATTAAAACCAGTATTCTCTTTAAAATAAATGGCTTTAAATGATGGTATGAACAGTATGTCCACTTAATGGTCGTACACTGCAATTGTGAAATAGTTCCAGGATCAGATCACTCTATCCAGGATTCCATCAGGAAGCTGTGAGTTCCTCAGTATTAAATCACCATGTACTGAATCATTAATCGAGCTAATAACAAAACAACACACTGAACTGAACCTTTTTTTGTGTTTTTCAATATTTGAATTATTGTCTCTCCAGTCTGACAACAGTAATCAGAGTCATTTCTTGATCACATTGAACCCTAAACATCTAATCAGTGATCTCAGTGTGAGAGAAAGAGAGAGAGAGACGTTCAAAAGGAACCTGAGCTGAAATAAAAGTCTTTTTAAGGATTCTCTCGCCTCAACTTAATCCAGAGTTAAACTGAACCAACCGTTCTCAAGTTTGTTTTTTCCTTTTTTTCCAGATGTATCCAGTGCTGCCTTACCTGATCTTTGTACTGAAGCAGTTTCTGCTGCAGAGGGATCTGAATGAGGTCTTCACAGGAGGAATCAGCTCTTACAGCCTCATCCTCATGGTCATCAGCTTCCTACAGGTACAGTATGAGTGGAACTCTGCAGGGTGTGTTTGTAGCTTTACCACAAATGGCGTATACATTGACATGATATTTTAAGGTAGCAAAACTATGAAATGGTAAATTTCCATCGTTGTATATTTTTATTTACTCAACAGTGTGGCTTACAGCAGTGTCATCCTCCAGTATTTAAGATTGTGTTTTTAACACTGATAGTTTAAGCAGTGACAGGAACGTTAATCGCAACCTTTCATAAACGTAATCTTTATTAAATCACAGTCATCTTTGAGATAAATTAGCACTCACCCTACCTTCTTGTGTTTCCTCTTTCAGCTCCATCCTCGTATTGATGCCAGAAATCCCACTGAGAATTTGGGCGTATTGCTGATCGAGTTCTTTGAGTTGTATGGTCGCCATTTCAACTACTTGAAAACAGGAATTCGGATAAAAAATGGAGGTGCATACATTGCCAAAGAGGAGATCATGAAGGCCATGAAAAATGGATACAGGCCATCCATGCTGTGCATAGAGGACCCACTGCTTCCAGGTGTTTGTTGGTTATGTTCTGGCTCAAATTTAGCAAAGATTGAATGAATGAAGATGTTAACACACATTTAATTTTAATTGAAACATTATACCAATAGGTGTCAAGTCCTTTAAACCATTAACAGTTTCCTTAACCTTTAATAGAGGGACACCTTAATATACAAGAAATATAGTGATATGAATGTTGTTTAATTCACTGTAGATCAGCTTTTACAAAAGCATTGCAATACCCCATCTCCTGTTTTTAAATCTTTTGTGTCAGTAAGAAACTGAACTTAAAGTAACCTCTGGAGAAAACTGTGTTTCAGTGCCATCCAGTGGTATCCTCTGCAAACAGCACATCTTGTTTTAGCTTACACATTTATGAGTACGTTGTATCCCACAGCATGAGATGAGTTTATCAGAATTTAAAATCAAGAAGTAAGAATATTGAACAGCCTGTTGGTGTCATGAATGCTAAATATTATCTAATGCTGTTTTCTTCTTTTTCTCAATTCAGGTAATGACGTAGGAAGAGGGTCTTATGGTGCCATGCATGTCAAGCAGGTGTTTGACTACGCATACACTGTCCTGAGTCACGCTGTTTCCCCACTCGCCCGGTCATATCCCAACAAAGACTCTGAAAGGTTAGTGTTCAGTCCATTTAGCAGCATTAGATAATCTAACGTGGGTGCTCCTGTGTTGAAAGCCTCCTGTTCTTTACCTGCAGCACCCTGGGAAGAATAATCAGGTTGACACAGGAAGTGATCGACTACAGAGAATGGATCATTAAGAAGTGGGGAGGCAGAGATCTGGCTCGAACAGACAACAGGGGTAAGACTAGAGGATAAACTCTTTTAACATCCATACATTGAAATAAAACAGCTGTAGAAACCAGAGAGGCAGATTAAAAGAAATGTTTTGTGTGTGCCAGTATTGAAATAAGGGACCAAAGTTTGACAAATTTGAAGTTACAGAGCCTCTGTTTTTTTTTTTACAGTCTCACCCCCAAAGGACACAGTGTCCGAGCAGGAGCCCTGTGTGCTGGGAGGTGTTGTCGGGTCAGAGGAGCAGCAGAGAGACTCCGTGTCACCCCACAGCGCCGACTCCCCAATGTCCATCTCCAGCCCCCAGCAGCACTCTTCAGCCTCCTCCGTTTCCTCACTGTCTGGATCAGACAATGTAAGAACACACACACACACACTCTTACACACCCAGGATAAGCGTAAGCAGATAGGCACACAATGTAACAGTACTTTTTTTCCCTTTACAAATCAGAGTTTAGAATTCAAAAAGCAACAAGAAGCAAAAAGTGATTGTTGAATAAATTCTTCTATAGAAAATATTATACAGGCACAACTGCTTTGTTGAAAACAGTCAACAAAATCTGATAGAAAACAGCCATGGCTAACTGAAAATGAGTTGCTAACCTGCAGCAATTTGCTCTAAGAGTTCTCTTTCTAACACGACTACAATCTCTTTGCAGTTACCTTGTTGCTTTGCATCCTGCTAAGTTGTCGTGAACAAAGAAAAGTAGAGTTTAAAAGAAGACAAAACCAATACACGTCTTTGCTAGTCACGTCTTTACAACAATGGGTGATAGTGCTTATGGGAAATGATGTCTTCACCTCAGACAAACACTACTAGTTCTGACCAAAGGTGTTACAGCAATCAGCACCAAACAGATAGTCCTCACAGCACCTTTCAGTCCATCCCATCAGAGTGCTCTTATAGAAGAAGACTGTAGTTAGAGTTGTGTATGAAACACAACAGCTTTCATTTTGTCTCTTATTTGTTGTTTAATTCAGGACTCTGATTCAGCGCTGCCGTGTCCAGTCCCTCCTCCAGCCCTGTCACCATACCCATCTTTCCCACCTCTGGGCCTCGCTCTGCCACCAGGCCTTAACATGGGCAAGCCAGCCATGGGAGGACACCATCTCCTCATGCATCCAGGATCACAGGTAGGCAGCGTCACGAATAAAAATCAGAGCCTGGTTAATCTGGAAGCAGTTATGTTTTATTCAAGACATCTACAACAGTTTATTCACAAAGATGTAAGAATGTGATGTTTAAGTGATTCTTCTGATTTGTGTCCTTCAGGCTCGCGTCTCTCTGCCCGGTGGTCTAACAATGCACTCCATACCTGGCAGACAGGTGTGTATAGACACCGGGCTCCCTCCCTTCTTCCACATGCCCCCCCCAGCCCATGCTCATCCCCCTGCCCCCTCCAGCCCCCAGCCTCCGCCCAGCCCCCACTCCAGCCATACACACAAGGTAGGCGCCGGCTGACTCAGACACTCTGTGAAGGAACTCTTGTCTTTCACAGTCACTCATGATGTTACACTCATCCATCTCATGTTTTCTCTCTGTCCTCTGCAGTCTCAACTCTTTCAGATGTCTGATTTCTCTGTCATGGTCACTTTGATTAACTGTCAGATCATAATCTGAAATACCGTATTGACCCAAATATAAGACAAGGTTTTTTTTTTTCTGTTGAAAATAATATGAGAAAGTTGGGTCGTCTTATTATCGGAGTCTAACCATCAACACATGCTGATAGTTGTCTGAGCCACTACATGACCGAACAGCAGAGGGCGCCAGCTTTTTGTAAAGCCAGTGACCTCACTGTGGCTGCGGCGATCTGCCAATCACAGCAGAGATGCAGTGACAGGTACAGAAAAATGGAGAGGTGAGGTGATCGTCCAGAGCAAAGAGGATTAAAAGTTGGGCAAGTGAACAGAAAACTGAGGCGAAGTTATGAAGCTGATTTTGAGATAATGACGGTCAATGCAGCAGAGGAGCTAAACAACCATCAGGCAAACAAAATATATGGAGTTACAGAGTGTAATGTCTGAAGAAGGTGCGTTCATAAAGACCACCTGAAAAATACCAACTGTAAAAAAAAAAACTGATCGTGTTTTTCAAAGCAGCTGTTTTCAAGAGACTGACTGGAGGGCGTGTGAGTTTGTTAGTGAGAAATGTAACAAAAGGCATCATTACCAGAGCTCCCATCAGGATTACATTTGAAATACAGATCTAAGTGAGTCTATTTACAGCCAAAATTTCAATAAAAAATGTTTTCTTTAAACAAAGTGAATTTTGGTTATCAGTCTTTTTCTAAAGCTTGATCTTGAAAAGACGGGACGTTCTTCTTATAATCGGCGTCATCCTATATTTGGGTCAATACGGTAGTTTCAAGGAGTAAAACAATCTGCATTTCAAAACTGTACATAGCAGCAGCAGTTTTCACATGCTTGGATTTTAAGTGGTTAATGCAGTTTGTTGCTGATCAACGCTGCTTGTAAGGGTCAGGGTTTTTTTTTTACTGGATAACTGCAGACTTTCAGTCTTCATCACCAGAAAATAAATGAAAAGATGTTTGAATAAATAATCCCTATCTCTTTTTCTCTATCTCTCTCTGTTACTTCTCTCTCCTCAGAATGGAGTAAAGTTCAACGTGAAGGGCTTCCACAACCCGCCGCTGGTCAACAACCCCGTGCTGGCTAACCGTGGACACACACACACTCACACACACACACAGTACCACCGCAACACTTGGCGACGCAGAAAGAGGGACAGCCTACCAGTCAGCATCAGCAGATAAAAACCACTCCTCTTCCCCGTCTCTTTCTCCCTCTCCTCTCTGGCTCCACATTTGTCTTGAAGCAGGACGGACTGGCAGACAGAGGACCAGAGACCAGCAGTTTTCATTCTGGGGCTGCCACCACATGGATCAACAGCCTGCATCTTTCTCCTACTCCTGTTGAGCTTTTCGATTCTGCATGACTTCAATTCTCAGTTTTTTCAGTATTATGTTACTTTCAGTATTTCATTCTCCTCAGTTTGTTTCAGGTCAGTTCCTGCCTTTTTTATTCTGATTTAGTTTTGGGGGAGTTTTTGGGTGGGGATGGGGGGTGGGGGGGCATGGAGGAGAGGCCATTGCCAAGCTCACTCGACCTCGTCTTGACCCTTGCAGCCAAGCTGCCTGTGGTTCAGTGTTACTTATTTTTCCACAGTTGATACACTTAAGAACAAAAGGTTTTTCATTTTGTGCAATAATGTTATTTTGCTTATTTAATTTGTTTGTGTGTGTACATGTAAAGGCATTTTTATACTGTTTTATTTTTGTAGAATTTTAAATTTTGTTTACGAAACCTTTCCCCTGGCAGCATCTCGGGAGGATGTTTGTCTGTTGTCTGTCTGTCTGTCTGTCTGTGTCTGTGTGTGAATGAGTGAGAGAGAGGGAGTGTATGTGCCTGTCTGTCTGTCATCAGGTTAAGATGGACCTCAGTTCAAGCCTCACCTCCCTCTTTTCTCGTTCTCTTCCACTGTAGCTCATGTTTTCGGTTTGATAAGACGCAGCTTGATCAGAAAGGGAAACAGAGCTTTCATCATGATATCCCTCACATTTTGTCTTCACCCGTCTTGTGACAATGGACGAGCTGAACATGAAATTCCGTGTGGAAGTTTGTTCCTCAGTCCAGTTTGTTCAAGCAGGGGAAGGAAATTGGGTATCATGAGAAGCATCCCAAAAAGAGGGAGTCCCTGAGCAGATAGAGCTTTAGCAGTGATAACAGAGCTGTTTGTGTGTGGCTCCCTGCGTGTGTGTGTGTGTGTGTGTGTGTCCCTTTGTGGGGCCGTGCTGTTGCCATATTTTGTCAGTCAGGGGAAGGCTGGCGTCAGCCTGCTAGTTATTTTTCTCAGCCATCTCTTCTCTGAGGATTTTGAAAGACAAACCTCCAGACGGTGCAGGATTTTGGTCTGAGAGAGCCTATTCTGTTCAACATGTATGCTGTTGTGTTTTTATTTTCATGCTCGTCTATGTTTATAACATGTTGTAGGAAAGTTGAGGCCAAGAAGGCTTACAGCTTATCTGACTTGAATTTGAAGATCAAGATTAGGGTTTGGTAGCAGAAGCCGCTGATTTCATGTCAGAGAAATCTTTCTCTCTCTCTGGTGGAGAAACCGGGATCTGGAATAAATGATCCCTGGGTTGAGCTGAACCGAGTGTTAAATCTTTGCAGACCAACACTATAATGCTCAGTGATGAGGTTTCCTCCTTCACTGTCTTGAACTGAGGAAAGCAGGGAGAGAGAGGGGAGTCTCCCTAAACCAAGGGCCCTCATAAAAGGGAATTATTTTTTGATTCCATTCAGGAATCTTGTGTACATTTTATTGCAAGGTACGTCCGCTAATCGTTTGCAATGCCTTTCTTTGTGCTTACTTTGAGTGTGTGTATGTCGTTTTAAGCGAGCACACCGTGTCACACTAGTACACACACTCGCAGAGAGGACTGTGGAGGACTGTGACTCGCCCAGAACACTACACACACTGGTGTTATTACTATGCAAGTGGATCATTGAAATTATTGTCAGCTTATTTGTCCCTGGCTTGTTGGACAGTGAAGTCACCTGCTGTCTGACGGTCAGGCCAGCCCATGTGAACTCCAACCCCATCCTCTGACACTCCTGTAATTGTACAAAGGTCCTGACATATTTCAAAATCTAGTTTTCTACATGTATCCATCAAATGTAAAGCCTGGGGGATGTTAATGTCAGTGATTGGGTCTGGGTCTGTGTAGTGTGTGACATAGTGAAATGTGTGTGAGAAAGTATTGGGACTCATGACACCACAGGTTTTTAATCAGACACTCAACATTTCATGAGCCAGTGCACCCAGAGGGCGACTTGCACTCTGCAGGTGCACTCCAGTGTCCGCCAACAATCCTTTATTTCATTTATTACTGTGTTCAGAACTGCTACACTATCTATGTTTACTTTTCCTTTAAACCATGGCAACTCTGACCCCGTCACACCACATCTGGCATCAATTCAGTCTAAGGAAGGGTTTCTGTATCGATATGTTGCTCACAGGCATTTCAAATTATGAAGTTATTATTAGCTCAAACCACAGAGAAATCCTCAATGATTTGACCAGAAAGCATTATGAAGGCAGCTGACTGGCAGGAAGACGTTTTTTTTTTTAGATGTCTCCAAACGTACGGTCTTCCACATTCAAACTTTTATTTCCTGAAATGATTAAACAACAATAGCCCCATTATAAACTGGATTAAAAACCAATTGGATGTAGTATAACAGCCCTTTGTAGGCCTTTCAAACTGCATCTCTTCCAGCTTTTTCGGCTTTCAGAGATCAGAACCAGCAACGACGAGAGGCCGATGATGAAATTGGTAATAGAGGTTGTTGACAGGGTTAGAGTTGCCTGCATCTTCAAGACTTGACATGCAGTATATGAGGAAGTCTGTGTGGCCTAAGCTCTCCGTGCATCTCAGTGGTCCTACACAGTGGTCTCTCCGTGTTCACTTCACTCTCATCACTTTGTCTCAGTCCAGTGTGGCGGGAATGATAGAATAAAAGTCTGGGTTGCCTTCACTTCTCCAGAGAAGTTAAGAGTAATGGGAGAAGGAGAGACTGGTGAGGCCCACTGAGATTCGGCATACACATGTACATGTAGATGCAATGTAATACCACCCCCATTGGGATACAATGAGGGATTTTAAACTTGTGCTGCTGTTTTAAAAAGGTGGCAGCCCCTCTACCCTGGCTGGTTCATGTGAGCAGTGGCCCTCCAAAAGGACACCTAGCTACTGGTGGCCGGTGGGAACCACAGCCCAGCTTTTGTTTTTGTTTTGTTTTCTTGACATTTTTATGTAAATATATTTTTTTCTATTTTATTTTTTAATAAACATTTTTAAAACTGCCTGTCAATGTGTTTTCTTTTCCTCCTAACACAGCAGCGCAGGTTTTGTTGGGGCAAAAAAGGTACAAGATGCTAAATCTAGCTGGTCTGTAGAAAATAAGATGTCCTGGATGCACATGTTGCCGTTTCCCAATCTTATCTGCTGCCAGTGATCATTGTCCTGGTTCAGTCACCTCAGGCAAACAAGAAATAAGGAAAATAAATGAAAAGATTTTTGTTTGCATGGTTTTATATAAAATTTATTTTTTTTTTGTTTTTTTATTTTTACAGCTATGGTTGAAATATGCAGTTTTTAAATTATTTTTGATTTTAGAGACATAATTTAAACTACGAAGATGTGGACAGAAAATGGAACAAAGAGACATGTTAACGTTCTTTGAAAGTGAGTGGAGCTGCCGACTGTCAGTAAAGTGTTAACACAAAGAGAGACCTGTTTCTACTACATATTCATTTAACCCAGCAACAGTAATTAGTAATGTTTATAAATCCACAGGTGCATCTGAAACCTGTAATTTTTCATGCAAATGTAAATTAAAGGTCAGACTTCTGATGTTAGTCATTATGTGTTTGCCGAAGTGACCCTGACGTCTTCCGCTGTCAACAAGTGATTCTTCTCATCAACACTGGGTGGTGCACATGCACTGCTGGTGCTGCTGATGTGGAGGAACGTCTCAGACAACAGTCTGCTCCACATTACTGAGCTCCCTCTCTCCCTCGGTACATTTAAACCCTCAAACCAAATATAGAGGTGTTAAGTCCATGTTGCCAGACTTTGTCCACAAGCCGTACATTTAGTCCTGCCAAGGCTTCAGTGGATGTCAGGTGCTTGTGTGTGTGTGTGTGTGTGTGTGTGCGCGCGTGGATTAGGTGTACTGTCTGTGCTGATGGTGTAACTCTTAAGCATCTGCCCGAGTGTCTTTTTGATGAAATGATCCACTTGTCTAAACCTCTCTGATATTACCTCTGAACAGTAATAAAGCTGAAGTGTTGTGGAAGCTTAAGGAGAAAGTCCTGAAGCAGTGGCACAAGGTCAGAGAGGCCTGGCAGGAAGAGCTCTGGAGCTGTAAAGCTGTTTAAAGGTGAGTCATAAGGACTGGATCAGGAGAAAAAAAGAACAGACGAAGAGATGAGAATCAGAAGTATCACACTGCTCATTCTGACATCTTTGAATGTCATAATTTGGCTTCCAAGCTGATAAATTTTCATGGTGTCTTAATTATAACCTGCCCCTGAGCATCATCTTCATTTTCATTTTAATACCCCACTTTGCTTCCTGCTTAGCATAGAGATACAGGCAGGCAACAACAGCTTCTAGCTGCAGAACATTTGGCTGCTGAATGACAGATTTTTTTAGTCATAGAGGGAGAATTATGCCTGCAGTAAAAGCTAATGTAGCTTCCTTTGTGCTTCAAAGTTCACCCTGTCAGTGTTTGCATCATCTGTAAAAGCCTCATTATACAGCTTCAAGTGGGCAACGAAATCCCCACAGTATCTGGTAACCCTTTCAAAGACCTGTCCTAAAGTGAGCCGTTCGAAGATGACAGATATTTAACATTATTTGAAGTTATAAATATTTTTTTCTTTATGTAATATTGAGTTCTAAATATATACGAACAAACCAGTGGCTTCTTACCACATCTCATGATTTTAAAGTGTTTATTTACAGCTAAATCACAGTGAGTAGTACTGCTTATGTTATGAAACTCCTGTATTTATCCAGGGAGTCTTAAGACATAATGATCATTCACCTCTCAGATCTTTGTGCTGCAGGAAACAAAGCCGAACAACATTTTAACAAGCCTATAAGAGCCCCCAAAACAATAACAATCACAGACAATTAAAAGCCTGATTAACTGAGTGTTTTGACAATTCCCAAATACTTTGTCTCTTAAACACAACATTTTTTATCAAGGGATTTAGAGCCAGACAGTCTGAGTGTATGTGTGGCTTTAACCACCGCATCTGATTGAGAAAAACAGCGCATTTCATACCTAATGAATCCCACCGCGTTTGTCTTAATGAGGATTCAGGAGTTCTCTGTGTGGGTGGTATCTCTCTCTCTCTCTCTCTCTCTCTCTCTCTCTCTCTCTCTCTCTCTCTCTCTCTCTCTCTTCCACCTTCCCACCTTGATTGCTACTTATCTAGGTCATCTCAGTGTGTTTTAATCACTGCTTAGCTGAGAAAGACCCAGTTAGATGATGAAGCCCACTTTTCTCTCATCAAGGTGGGAAATCTGCCTAATTTCTAGCACATCAGCAGTCCTGCTGTAATTATCATTGTTGGTGCTTTGCTGCATCTGGGATCGCAGCCAATTTAATATTCATAAGATGTTTTTAACCCAGATCCTTCCCAGCTCTCAATATCTTTGACACCTTTATTTCAAACAGGAAGAAGAGGTGCTTGACCTTTTTAATCCGTGTGACCTTCAGTGAATCCATCAGACAGGGGTGAACTTTATTTCATAGATTTTCATATGCATAAAGTAGGGAGCTTGACTCCAAGCTTGCATGAAAATGTATTTCTACAAGGGGATTTATGTTAGTCCTGGTCCTACTTAATGGTGTACTCAAAACAGCAGCACATTGAGAAAACTGTGCCAGTATCTAAATGTAACTCTTTTTTTATCTGAGCTCAGGCTGCTGTCTGTTTTAAAAATCTGCAGATGAGCAGCAGGATTTCCTCGGCAAGCCTGCTCGCTTTGCACATCCAAATTATTCATCTGATTACACAAGACAGATAAAAAATACAAATTCCTGAGGACAGATTAGATTTCTGGAGCCACATGTGGAAAGTGCACAATATCAAGTACTGGTGCAATGTAGCAGAAGCAAAGCATGTGTATTGTGCACTTTTATTTATTTAAAAATATCTAAACTTTTTTTTATCAAATACATAACCCACAATGAGTAGGGAAGTTTGTAGCATTTATTGAGTTACAATGGCAAGGAAAAACCTCGAGCAGAACAAGACTCACGTTAGACATCTGCTGAGACGAAGGGAGACTCAGAAAGAGAGATGGATAGAGACAGACATCAATAACTAAAAATATCATTAACAATAAAAAAAAAACCATAACCGTTCAAGTACAGTACATATAAACATTAATAACGTAGCAGTGATGGTGATGGTCCTCCCCTAAGTGACTGTCAATCCTTTTTTGTCATGTTCCCAAAGTTGCAGTTCATTTCCTCTCTACCATAATATGTTGACCAATTAGCCCATCTCTTTTAAGTTCCTCCTCATTTATAAGTTAAGATTACATCTAATATCTTTGTCAGAGGACGTGTTTTTGAAGCCGTTTTCTTATTTGCTTCAGTGCTGCTATACACAGAATTCTGCACAAAAATTGATAGTTTTCATTATATATTTTGTCCACTGTATTACCTAACAATATAAAGTATGTATTCAAGTGAATGCCATCGTTGAAGATTGTTTTGATTTCCCTCTGAATGTTTTTCCAAAACACTTTTAATAAGGGACAGAACCAAACAAATGTGACCAAAGTTAGCACAAGACTCATCACATTCCTTCCAGAAGTTTGGCAATATGGCAAAAACCTCCAGATCAGATATAAGTTGCGATGGCCCTCAGTCTTATCCTTCAAATCAGTATGTATCCTCGTGTTTACACAATGTTTCCTGCAGCAATTGAAGACAGCGTCCCCGTCTGCTTGTGCTTCCTCATCTTCCATCCTGACACTTTCCTTCTGTCTGTATGTGGGAGGGTGTTGATGCAGAATTAGTGTAAGGCCCCTTTTCTTCAACATGTTCTCAATCTGTCATTGCCTTTAGCCTTGTGTGTGTGTGTGTGTGTGTGTGTGTGTGTGTGTGTGTGTGTGTGTGTGTGTGTGTGTGTGTGTTTGTGTGTGTGTGTGTGTGTGTGTGTGTGTGTGTGTAAGTGTGTTCTAGCAATGGGGAGCAGGTGGTCAGCCAAAGAACACCTGTTTTAATATGATGGAGTATAAGAGCTTGCATAGTATGTCCCATTTATAGCACAGTGAACACAGACATACATGATAACAAAGGATGTGGTCTGACAGCATGATAAAAAAGGCCGCAGGGTATATTATATATAGTCTTGCACAGACTTACTTGTTCCCCTCGGTCATGCTCCATGTATGTTTGCGTGTGAATTGAAGGTCATTCTTTGGGTGTTTTTCATCCTGTTTCTCCTCCCTCCACAGAATGCATTACACTTCATGGATTACTTTAACTTCAAGAAGTTTGTGTTTATGTGTGTCTGTTAAGGGGGGTTTCCTTAATTTGACTAACTTTTCTCAAGGGCTCATGAAAATCCTGATTTGTTACACTGAGTAAAGGGAAAGTTAAAGAAAGCAAAAGTGCTCATTTCAGCTGAAAAGTGATAAACACTCGCACACAAAGTTGCATATTTAGTTGTCCTGAGGGCTCTCTCTGTGTGTGTGTGTGTGTGTGTGTGTGTGTGTGTGTGTGTGTGTGTGTGTGTGTGTGTGTGTGTGTGTGTGTGTGTGTGTGTGTGTGTGAGGAACTAAGCTCTTTTCATTAATCTTGTCTTTATTGTGTCAAGGCAGACCAAATTAGATTATAGTACATATTAATTCAAGGCAGCCAAACAGTAGGCCCATAATACTCTGTAATTTGGTTCACACACAAACACACACAGAAAAGCCAGACAGCAAACACTGCACCTCAAATGCCTTCTTCGCCAAAGAGGAGATAACTGACACAGACATTCACACCGGTTTGAATGGGGTCGAAAAGAGGAGTCAGAGCAGAATGAGCATCGGGGGATGGCAGTGAATACGTCACTGTTTATGTCAAACAGCTTTCAGATTCTCAGGGGGAATCTGGGGGTATTATCAGACAGGACTCTTGGCGTCACTCATCCTCTCTATCTCAGAGCTGCTGTTTCTGTTATTAAAATAAATATTTGGCTGCCTGTGGCTCCAGAAGGCCTGTTAATTCTTACAGCTTTGCCCTGCTTTATAGCCAGGAGGTTATTGACTCTGAGAACTTGATCCTTTTATGATCAGCCTATGGATCAGATGGTCTTTAGATGCTCAGGGTGAAACAGCCTTGATATTGACACGGTAACAGCACATCACATTATCATAACTAAAATATCTTCTATCTAAAGAATGTGCAACTGAGCCTGGAGTGCAGAGCCTTCATCAGTTAATTTAAGGCTGTAGTATTAAGACAGGAAAACAACCCGAAGACAGGACTGTATATTCAAAATAATTTGTATGATTTTTGAGAGTTAACTCACAATTAATTACAAGGACTACATCGGTTTTTATACCATCATCAACATCAGAATATATCTCTGCTCTGTTTTTTAAAAAAAAATTATTTATTTATTTATTTATTTATTTATTTATTTATTTATTTAATAAGTCTTAATGGGAATATTTGATTTGAAATATCCTGCTAACAGTAGTTTGGGGATGTTTTAAAGCTCAGTTTTGAAAACGTATCTAAGTTAATATATGTATTTAATTTTGGAAGAAAAATAAATACCTCAAAAAACAAAATTTTCCTTGTCGAAACATGAATTTTCATTGTTGTAACGTGACATTTGAACGTCTCATTAACCGTCATGGCTAACGGTGGACACTTCTCAAACTCAACGGTCGCAAAAAAAAAAAAAAAAAAAAAAACGGTCGCCATATTGGCTACGTAGACGAAGGGGCGGGAACAGATCAAACGATCGTTGATGGACGTAATTAACGAGTAACTGAAGAACACCTGCCAACGGTTGTGAAATTTCGATGGTAGTTTCTGGTAAGTGTGAAGCCGCAGTATTTGATTTGGGCAAACACTACCCTGAAGGATTTCGTGCACTGTTGCAGTAAAAGCAGACTGTACACAGGGCACTTCATGTGAGTGTGCTTACAAAATTAAGTGATTTGGGACACAGCAAGAGTTTATGAACTGTATTCCTACGGGGGCCATCTTGGTTTTGCTGAACTCAACGAAGCTTTGTTTGAGTTTAGGTGAGGTAAAGAGACAGACATCAACAGGGTACCTGTCCGTTAAGTCAGCCACGCCCTTAAATGGGCAAAACTCTTAATAGTAATACAAAGTTACCCCTTGTACAGTGTTTGTTAATAGTGAAATAAGCTATTCAGACCCAAGCCATTTTTTTGAAGCAGGCTGTACAAATGTTCATTTTTGCTGTAAAAATTGTTTTTCTTCTCGTCTTGGTGTATCTGTGGTTTACAGCCTTTCTGCAGCCAGCTTCAAGTAGAATATCAAAGAACTGCAATTCTTAGCACTTCCTCATTGGCTTCATATTTTTAGACAGTGGGTTGATGCCTGGCTGATACACAAAGCTAACAGCTTCGAACTGATCGAGTCACTTTCTTTGGTTTCTCTGGTCCACAGTTTTTTTGAGTTCTCAGTTTTGAAGTTTCTGAAAGTCTGTTTCCAAACTTTGTGGCCTCTTTCTGTCTCATGTCACACATGGAATAGCCACAGCTATTATGTTTGATTTGTGGTTGTTTGTTTTGCTTGTCATTGGTCATGTAAAGACATAAAGCTTTATACTCCAGGCAATAGGAATCTAGTCCCTTAAATTGTGTAATCTGACATGATGCTTATCAGACAGCACACCTTCTCTCTACATTCAGAGATTCATCCAAACTATACTTGATGCCTGACATGAGTGGAACTGACGGCTTGAATGAGATGAATTATGGGGAACCCAGGTGTCTTGGTAATTATCAGACTCTGCCTTTTTTGCGGGGAGGTGTACAGAATGTCTCAAAAACAGCTGGATGTACCATCATGAAATTTAGTGCAGACATTTGTTTCCACAGGGAGTCGGTGCTTGTGAAGTTGGTAAATTTCACACTTTATCATCAAGTCCCCCCCAAAAAAACTGTGAATGATTTTTGACAATTTGTAAAATGAAAAAGAAATCTGGTTTGAGGCTTTTCACCAAATCTTTGAAGAAATAGTTACATTTACATCATCTTAAGCTGAACAAAGTGTGCGCCCAGGTTTAACTTAGATGCAACCTAAAGTCCCTGTCCAAATGTCTAAATTTGTCAGTGAGCTTTAGTTTGCATGCAAAAACTGTAACAATTCAGCCTTAGATTTATTCTTTTAACTCCTACTCCATTCTGTGTCTCAAGCTGCTCATCAGACTGTAAACAATGACTGTTGGACAGAAGTGGATATTTTAGCCAGGATATCTGATTCATATATCTGCTGGTCACACCAGAGGCCACAGAGAAATGTCAGTTGGCAGTGGAGGCTCAAATGCTGACAGGAAGTAGCTGAAGAGTGCCTGCTAAATGAGAGATTTTTAGGACGATTATGTGATCGTTTTATCACTCTGAGGTCAGGATTTAGTTCAGTGTGCTCTGTTCCAGTGTGGGCGAGAAGTGGCTGTGCAGTCTTTCTGTCCTTCAGTGTGCATGAGGTGTCACAGGTTATCCACTGGTATGGGGGCTTTCTGCTTCAACTATGGTTGCTTGTGATGCTTGTTTCCTTATCTTTGACTCTGGATAAGATTGACACTCAACTGTCTCCTGAAAATGTGGCGCATACGCTTTAAAAATAAACACATAGTTCTGAATATTGAAAGTGAAATTAATCAGATAATCAGCCAATAAGATGAAGATGAAACTGTCCAGATCTGATGTGACACTGACATCCCCGAAACCTGTGAAGGTGTGTTGTGTTGGGTTAGACACTATTTCAATTCTGGTTTCTTATACATAGAATACAATAGAATGTACTTTATTAATCCCCGAAGGGAAATTCAGGTGTCTGGCAGATGAAATTACAAGATCACACAAAGCAGGAAATTCAGGTGTCTGATGGGTAACATTATAAAAAAAAAATCACATAAAACAAGAATTTCAGCTCATCTCCAATTGGCTTGAGTGTTGTGGAGCCTAATGGCTGCAGGGATGAATGATTTTCTGTATCTCTCAGTCCTGCAGCGCAGAGAGATGAGCCGTCCACTGCTGCTGTTTTTCTGGTCCACAAAATGTTGTGAAGCGAATGGTATGTATGATAAATAATGGCCCCTAGCTTCTTCTGTGTGCATCTCTCCACCAAGGCCCCCATCTACTATCCGTTCCTTTGTCTTTGAGGTGTTCAGTAGAAGGCAGTTTTTGTGACTCAAGTGATCCCTGTATTCAGATTTCTGTCCATTGCAGATACACGCCACAATAGCAGGATCATCTGCGTATTCCTGGAAGTGGACTCAGTATTATTTGAGGTCTGCTGTGTAAAATGTGAACAGGAGTGGAGCCAGAACAGTCCCTTGTGGAGTTCCCGTGCTGCTCATTATTGTCCCAGACACACAGTTCCCCAACCTGACAAACCGTGGCCTTGCTGTGAGGTGATCTGAGATCCAGGAGACAAAGGAGGGGTCCTCTCCTATATCTTTGAGCTTGTCTCAGAGTGGGCTGATGGGCTTGATGGTGTTAAAGGCGCTTGAAAAATCAAAGAACATAATTCTCACATAAGCACCAGGTTCTTCCAGATGAGAGAGGGACCGCATCATCCACTGCAATGTGTTCTTTGTATGCAAACTGTAAGGGATCGAGTCTGTCCTCAAGTTTCAGCAGGCGTAGAAGCAGCTGCTTCAAGGTTTTCATGATGTGTGACATGAGGGCAACTGGTCTGTAGTCATTTAGTTCAGCTGGACATTTAAGCTTTGGTACCGGTACAAAACAAGATGTTTTCCACAGAACAGTGACCTGCCCTAACTGTAGGCTCGTGTTGTATCAGTTCCTGATTCTGATTTTATAATTTCTGAAGAGTAAAAAAAATCATGAATATCACAAAAACAGAAGTTAACTTGCTTTTATAGATGTGACATTTAGGCTCTGAACTGTGACATGTGTTCTTCCTTCATTAAAGATTACTCCATCCCATCAGGACAAATCATTCAACATTACCTTGTCGATAGTTGTATGACCTCAAAAACTCTTCTTCTGGACTGGACCCCCACAGGCCAACATTCCCTCCTCATATACATCTCTGAGCTGTGCTGATCATGATCCTGATGGTTGGTAGTGACCGCTACAGTTCAGGAGCTGCACCCTTTGAGGACGCTCGCTCTGACCCACTCATCTTGCGGTCATCCTCAGGTTTAAATGCCAATTTTCCTGTTTCCCAGACAACTTAAAGGATGAAATATTCACTTGCTGTCCAGTATTTAACATGCTAATCAGTGGTCTTCACGTCACCTGTCAGTGGTCAGTAAGTCATGGCTGATCAGTGTCGGTGTCCATCTTTAGCATGAATTCTCCTTTTCTCTCGGTGCAGAAATGACACACGATGTGGATTTGACACATTGTGGTGGCCCAGGCCATTTTCACACTTGGAAGAGCATCAGATCGCACGGCATGGAGGAGAGAGAGGGAGCCTGCTGTAGAAGAAGGGGAGTTCAAACGGAGAGGAGAAAAGAAAAGGAGTGGTGAGATTCTGGGATACGTCAGACCTCGTTTTGCTCCTTCCAACACACGCTGCCGCTCTCAAACTTTCACTCATTACCAGCTCTCTCTTCCCTCTACCACCCCCTGTTCAGAGCACCAGTCTCTCTTCCTCCCACACTCTCTCTGTCTCATGAGGTTTTTCCCTTCCTGACTTTGTTTCTTCCTCCTCTCCCTCTCAGTCCTTCCCCATCTGTGTTTTTTCCTCCCATCTTTTTCATTCGTCAGCGGCTGCTTGATGGCGTTTTATTCTCCTTCCCCTCTGCACTTTGATGTGCTTTTTAGCTTTTGCACAGCTGTTACAACCCTCACTCCCTCACTTTTGCTTTGCTTCACCAACACACACACTCACACACACAAACACGCAGATACACACACCTCTTCTTTCTCTTTACTTCTGCCAACTTCACACTGTCCTCTATTTCTCTCTTACATAAATTTCTCCTTTTACTTGTACCTTGCAAAATCTCTCTCCCTCTCTCTGGTACACACAGATAGAGAGAGAGTGAGAGAGGGAGAGAGAGAGCCTCTTGAGTCATATTCCAGTTCTCTTCACATTAACTGATCGCACATCACCATTCACACATTTCCACCCGCTCTGATAGCCACAAACACACTTTAAGCCACAAGCTCTCCCCACCACACACACTGGTACACACCCTTTCTGCTCTATCTCTCTTTCTCTTTTCGCTCCCTCCCAGCCACACACGGTCTCTCCCTCTCTCTCTCACCCTCAGTCCTCAGCTGCACCTCAGCACAGTAACATGTTGCCTCTCTGCAGCTCCAGCACAGAGTGCTGAGTGCAGGCTTCCAGCTCTCTGTCTCACTGACCAAATACACAGAGCAAACAAGGAGAAGCGGAGGAAGGGTCGTCTTTTTTTTTTTTTTTTTTGTCCTTCCACATTCTGCAGGACAAAAGGAAGCTGTGGTGGACAGATTTAAACGGAGCTCTGGCAGAGTTTGACCGAGGACGAGAGAAGAGGAAGTAGCTGCTGAGGATGCAAGAGAGAGCAGAAAAGTTAGGCTGGCTCCTGGCTCTGATGCTCTGCTGTTGAATCATCTAAAACAACTGAGCAAAGTTTTCTGAGCAAGAGGAGGAAGAGGAGGAGGTGGGCTTTTAATGGTGAGAAGTGCAGGTAGTAAGAGCAGCCCTGACACCGCTCACTTTTGTGTTCTTGTTTTTGGTCGGTCAAAAAGCAAGACCAACTTCAGAGGCAGCTCCCCATGTGGCAGGAGGCTCTGTGGACCCGAGGACGCTATTTGCTGGAGAAGAACGATGGTGGCGAGTGCACCGAGGGGCCTGAGAGCTTGGCAGATGGGTGCCCGGGGTTCCAGGGAGAGGTGTACGTGGAAGTGGAGAAACCTCAGGACTGGCTGTATGAGTCCTACTATAGAATGAGCCAGCAGCATCCACTCATTGTGTTCTTGCTGCTGATTGTCATGGGAACCTGCCTCGCACTGCTGGCGGTGTTCTTTGCCTCAGGACTGGTGAGTTTGTTCATGTTTAGTCTGCATGTTGGGGTGTGGCTAAAGTCATTCATGCCGAAAGAAGGAGTTCATGTGGTGTAAATCCAGAACATCAATGTACATAAACAGGAAAATATTACTGTTACAGTCACAGGAGCAACTTTGTCTCCTGATACAATCACAGAGACATTTCTGCCACAGAAACAACTTCCTCTGTTTCATCAGAAACAAAAGAAGTTGGTTGTTCATGGGATGACCCAACATTTTTTTTTTAAATTTAAGTCACATCACATTTATAACAACCAGATAATCCTTTTGTTTTTAATCTCAAGATATAAGATCTTACTCACAAAAAGACAGAAACAGGATTATTTTAACATACAAGAATGAGGGGACAAAGGTCGCCTGGCTTTAAACGGAAAAGTTTAAGTCGCATTTACACACAGTGCTGGGTTCAGGGTTTGATTTTGTCCTGATTTCTTTTACGGGAAGCTAACAAAAATAAATTAAGGTCTTTCATTTGATGATAATAAAAATTCTGAATCTACTCATACTCATTTAGGGTGCCAGTAATGAAAATCTCCAAGATAAAGCCACACTATGTGGTCCTGGCTGTGATTTTTGTTTTGAAGTTTATCAGAGACAGAGAATGATGGTGTCTGCTCTTACAACAGGTAATGTACAAACCTGTTATCATATTGATTTCGATGCAACCAGGAGAAAAAAATCCTTGGAACAGCAGCACAAGAAAGTCAATTTTTGAAATGTGTGCGTGAACCCTTCTGGTGTCCCGCCATACAATGCAGCTCAGTGTTGTCTGTAGGGTCTAATTATTGTCAGCTGTCTGTAACTGTTTAAAATCTCTACAAACAAATTTTAGAATCAGAGTGAAAACATAAGAAAACAACAAACGTTTACATACAGTAGTCTGCTAATTATTTCAGTTTCACTGATTCCTATGCTGTGTCGCAAATTGGATACTTGCGTTGGTACACTTAAATGAAGTGCACTGTGTACGCTATCTACTTACTAGAACAGTGCACAAAATCATACAGGGTGGTTTCAGATTGTTTCAGATTAAAAACTGCGGCTTCATTAATTGCATCCATCAACCATCACGTATATATATATATATATATATAATACATCAACCATCACTATATATATATATATATATATATATATATATATATATATATATATATATATATATATATATATATATATAAAATGTATATATATATATATATATATATATATATATATATATATATATAAAATGTATATATATATATATATATATATATATATATATATATATATATATAAAATGTATATATATATGTATATATATATGTATATATATATATGCTGATAGTATAAAAACAAAACATGCTAAGTTACAATGATGCCATTTAACGAAAGGGGCGACTACACATTCAAAGTCCTTCCTCTACGAAGCCAAGATGGCTCCCATTGAGTGTGAGAGGTGTCCACTATTCCACACTCAAGTTTTTGCCCGTTTTAAGTGTGCCAGCTGAGTAATCAAATTGCACTGCATTTTTCCATACTGTCAGTGTGAACGCACTTATACACTCCAAATAGTACATGTGAGTACAAAATTACACAATTTGAGACACAGCCTCAGTTTCCACTCTTTGCTAGTCTAAGCTAACCAGCTAGCTCCTTCATCTGAGTTTACCATGCAGAGGAATCCACCTGCTCATGTCTTTGCGAGAAACTCGGAAAAGCCAGGATGTGAAAGTGCATAACTGTGTTGCAACCACTGAGTAACAGGTAATACCTGAAAAATGCTGTAAGATCATGTAACCATAAAAATTCTTATATAACATCATTATTTTTAATTTATCGACATCCACCAGGAACCATCCATCCATCTCATTCTTATTCCTCTCAGAGGAACCAGACAGTTTTTCTCAGTAATGGGCCTGAACAGATTAAAATTTGTTTTTCTGGTTACTTTAATTGATCAAAACAAAATCCCATTTCATATAGTCAGAATAAAAGCCTGGGTGTGTTTTAATGCTTTGGTATGCTTTCATTTAATTACAGCACGATGAAAGATTAGAGTGACTGTAGCTCTGTATTTCATTATCATCAGACAGAAGATCATCAAGGAGTGAACAGAATAGAAGCTGGTTTATCGGCACAGAGCTGAATGAGCAGGGGAGACCCCTGCGTATGTGAGTGCGTGTGTGTTTGTGTGTATGTGTCACAACATAAAAGACTGTGAAGCGGCACTTGAAATTGTAAAACTGGGTCTACAAAGTGGATCGAGAGCAGAATGAGAGTTTAGTTCGTAGCTGTGTGGGTGTTTTTGCTTTTGTCGAGCAAAAAGTGTTGTTTTGGCCACAAACACTCAACCACAAACACTAGCCATTGTTTCTCAAGTACTGCTTTTGTGTTTTTATGAAGTAGCTGTACAAAAGAAAGCCCACTCATTGCTTTGGTTTTTGTTATTTAAAGATGATTGTTTTGCTGCTAGACGTGTTCAGAACAACATGTAGACGTGTGTTATTTTCTCTGTGTGCTCTTGTGGGGTCACAGGAGCAAAACTGGGGGCAATTGCTAAACTTTAGTCTGATGGAAGCTTTCACACACTATAAACAAACTTCTGTGAAGATCTTGACTTTTTGAGCCATTTGCTTTTTTAAGCTTTTGGATGCATTTCATGATAATTATAGTCAAAAGGTGCTCAGCTCTTTGATAAGGCTGTCACTGCGGCCCTGTTACATCCAACTGAGCTCAATAACAAGCTTCTCCCCAGGAGAACCGGCATCTAAATTGATCCCTTACTTCTATTTAAGTCGGATCACTAGATCTTATTGCCCCAGTTGGTCTTCTCTCTGTCATTTAGCCATGCTCTTTTGTCATAGATGTGCATGTTGAAGAGCATCTGACAGACACCTGCATGTCCCTGTTTCCCAGCCTCCTGAGTCGCTTACGCTGCACGATGAAGCTGCAGTTAGCCAGCATCTCCATGATGAAGTTCATCATATGCTAGTCTGGGATAGACCTCAGCAGCTTCAGGTGGAGATCCTGGTTCCAGATGTGTCATAGGCAGCAGTTAGGTCAAGTAGAACTACACCAGCTTTCTCATTGGCTGGAAGCTGTCCTCGAGATCTTGTGTGAGCAGGGTAACCTGGTCTGCTGTTGATCTTCTCCACCAGAAACCAGCCTGTTTCCTTAGGAGCTGACTGTCCACAGCTGGCCCAATGCAGCTGTGGATCATCCTCTCAAAGTTCTTCAAAGGGATGCCGAACAGCGAGATGGGTCTGTAGGCCACAGGGTCATCGGCAGGTTTGTTGGGCTTCAACAGGGCTGTAACAGAGGCTTGCCGCCATTTCCTTGGGATCTTTGATCTCCTGAGGCACGAAGAGAGGAAAATCCTAAGCTGGTAAGATGATGTTTTGCTCTGGTGGATCACAAACTCCAAGTGAATGTTGTCATAGCCAGGTTCATTGCCCTTCAGTCTGGAGATGGCAGTCCTGAGTTCAGCCATTGAAAAGACAGCTGATAAGTTGGCATTGACACCAGCTGCCCTCCATATCGCAGAGACCTCATGGGATGTCATGGGGTAAAGTCCTGTTCTGCACCTGGGAAACAGCCATTGTTCAGAAGCTGGTATGCAGTGGTGTCTGCTGTCACTGGGCACTTAGTGGGTGTTGGGTTTCTACTTGACAGCTGGTTGATGGTCTGCCACGCCTTACGGCTGGAATGGGTGAAGTGAATTGACTAAGTGACCTCCATCCATCTTGCTCTACAGGTGGCATTCAGCTTCTCTAGAAGTGCTGTTGCCATCACAGCCATTTCTACCCTTGAGGTGGGCACGCAGATCATTACATTTTTTCTTTGTTGCCCTCAACAGCACCCCACAGTAGGCTGCGTCAGAGGTGTCTGGGTCTAGGCCACTGGCGGATGTTCTCTCGGTCTCTGCGGTGAATGCCTGTCAGTTGGCCTTTCAAAAGTTCCATCTCTGACAGGATTCCACACAACCAGCTGTACCAGAGATGGGATTCTGATGGGAAACAGTCGGCGGTGTGAACAGGGGAACCTGTCGATGACCCTTCTCTCTGGCGTTGGATCATCACTGCAGAAAACAGCGGCGATGTCTGGGTTGGTGAAGGAGTTCCATCTGGAAGAATAGAAGTTTGCCGGCTCTTTAGGCTCTTTGAGCTGGTTGTTGGCAATGGATGCCCACTCATTCAGGGTCACTCCATCAGGTGTTGTGTTGGAGTATCCCCAGTCCGTGTACTGGCAGTTAAAATCCCTGGTTTAGATGGTGGTTGCTGGGACAGGTAAGAGGGCTGATGTGGTCAGTGCAGCTGGAGGGGGCTTATACACGATGCCAACTGATGTAGCCTGTATCTTTGTGGACAACCCTTCAACCCTGGAGCCACGTGGAGATTCGCAAGTGGCTGCCCAACTGAGTCAGGCCTCAAAAAGGTAGCAATCCTGTTCTGCTTGCTGAGGATGGAGCTAGCAAGGTGGAACCTGGGCAGCTTGAGGATGTCGTCATTTTCACTATGTGTCTCCTGAAGGCTGCATCATCATGAGCGAGTCAGCAAGATGGTCCAGTTTGGCGATGTTGAGGCCCTCGACATACAGCTGAAATATTGACAGACCCTGATGCCCGATGGTAGAGATGGCTGCTCGCTTAGAAGTTGGTTTGTGTGCTCCTGGCCTCTTACGCGTTGCTCTGCCCTTGAGACGATTGGTTGGCAATATTAGTTTTGTAAACTGGTCTTGCGTCATTTCTTACTACTCTCAGGGGAGGCTGCACAAAGGCTGTCATCTTCTCCCCCAGCTGGTCCATTAGGACATTATTATCGAAGATTGTTATCAAAATCCTGAAAAACCTATTATTCCCAATATCAACAGATAAATACCTCCTCTCCAATATCTGTCTCTATTAAATGTAAGATTGAGATTTGTGTAGTTATGGTGTAGTGTTTCAGTGCAGCATGAGTATTTACATCTGCTGGATGAAGAAGAATGTCAGGAATAAATAGTGTGGGTTTGGAGCTGGGGGCCTGGAGGTGGAGGGGGAGAGGATGTTGTTTTAAGTGTTCTTGCTTTATCAGTGAGCCAGCAGAAACCCAACCAAAGCAGCACTAATGCTTCCAAAATTACTGCACGCTTTTATCTTTCTCCACAGATCAAGGCTGGAGTGAATGTTGTGTTTATCAGACACAGGCTCCCCCACCCGTTATATACGTTATATACTGTGTGTGTGTGTGTGTGTGTGTGTGTGTGTGTGTGTGTGTGTGTGTGTGTGTGTGTGTGTGTGTGTGTGTGTTCTCTACATATGTGTTATTTTTGTGATTTGATGTGTTGTTTGGGTGGGTTTGTCTGAGGAAGCCTCTCATTTCCCTCTTAAGCGAATCTGCACTTTTTTAGAGGAATGTTTTTTTTCCCCATTGTATTGTTTGGGTTGTCTCTGTTTGTGTATATTTGCATTTCTAAATGAGCCTCTTCATATGCAGATCCAGCACAGTTACATGGCAGTCTGTCAGTGGTATGACATTTTGAACATTTTTGACAGTTTAATGGAGATCAATATCTAGTAATGAGACAGTGGAAATCAATACACTGGACTTTAAAGCTCTCATTACTTTCATGGTTTATGTCATTCATTACATGTTTTATTGGCTTCTGTCTTTTTTCACTTGATTACCCTGATTACTTGAAGCTAATGCTGTCAGCATTTAAGCACTATAATTGCCGCCATGATAGAAAGTAACATCACTGCGTCAACATCTTTTGATCCTAAAATTAAGACACTACATGTAACAGAGGTTGTCGTTGGTAGATGAGCACTGGTAGGATATAGGATTCACTGTTACACGTTGAGGACATGTCTCAGAGCACCAGGCTTTGAGTAATGCTAAACCGATAGTCTGCCCACCCTTTGGACACCAAACTGAACTACAAACTGAGTTTACAACATTTAATTGTTGTCACATTTCAAACAATAGTGCTATTCACCTTTTTCCTGACTACCCATAGTTCATAGGGATCGTTGGTTTCGCTCTTCCGGTTGAACATTTTGTTTACGTCACCATGGAAGCCAAGCTGTCATACTTTCTCTAATAACCAGCTTTTAAAAGCAAGAAAGTGACAAATTGAACAAAAAGTTGGAGGCGGCGACATAGTGTAGATGTTTTAAAAACAGTTTACACTGAGCCCTGTCTAGCATTAATGAATTCACATGAGTTGTTTTGAGCTAGCTTGCCGACAGCAGCAACCAGAAGTCATCACTCATAGGCTTCTGAAAAAACAGCTGGATATAACTACAAGTAAATAGATTACCTTGTCGCTTTGCATCCCGGGAAAAGTTGTCCTGAACAAAGAAAAGTAGTGTTAAAATGAAGCTCTGATCTCCTTTGATTTGCTTCAAAACAAATGCATGCCCTCATGACAGTGGGTGATGGTGCTCATGGGAAACGGAGTTGTTATCCCTGAAAATCATGACAGATTCCAGCCTAATGTGTCTCTGCAATCAATGCCAAAGGGATATTCCTCACAGGGCCTTTAATCACGATTAACTACTGAAATTCTGTGATATTTGTAAACCAATTAAACAGAACTTGCAGAACATTTTAAGTCTCATGCATGAGTTTCACAGCAGAGTTGCTGAAGCATTGTGTTTCTGAAATAATGGAGAGTCAGGGCAGGAAGGTGAATGAATGAGGAGAAATAGAGTGACATCACTAACTAAACACAAAGAGCTCTAATGTTGTACAAGCCGGTACAGGTCGTAAAACAAAATATGTCGAGTTAAGAGTGGGAAAAAAAAACTCTAGTACCTGATAGTTACTTCAGTATGTGTGATAAATAAGCCAACCAAAGATGTGAATAAACAAAGACCTACTTGCTTCTCTTTCCAACAATAAAAGTGCCAGAGTGACACTTCTGAATATGTGCTATTACCAGAAAATAACCACTTCAAGAGGCTGTAGTACTTTGACTTTTAGTCTAAAGTATTGGTAAAACTTCACAAAAACAACTTTAAGGTTGTGTAATGAGTTATTCTATAGATCTGGTATAATTCTGATTGATTTAACCTCCAAGTTATCATTCACATACAAAAGACAGAAAATCACTTTTCTCTGTTAATATTTCACAAATTCCCTTGTTAGCTTGTTATTTTTTTCTTTTTTGGGGCTGACAGAAATCTTATGGATGTGATTCAAACTGATGTACTCATCTCAGCAAGCCCACCTCTCCGTCATACATACTGGTGTCTTTTGTATGGTTCTGAAAATACAAACTCACGCCTCATAAAGATGGAGTCTTCCCTGAGGGTTTGGTGTTGAATGGATGAAAGATCTCACAGCTGAGCTCCAAATTCCTTGTGCTCTCATTAAGACTTACCCGAAATTGTTTTTATTTTTAAAACTATAGTTAATGCCAGGAGCTTAAATTTGTAGAAAGCTGGAAAAGCCAAAAGAAAAACAGCATTGGAAGTAGCAGTAAACTATTCTCTGGTTTTGACAAACTGCAAGTGTTGAGGACAGAGTTCCAGTTCAAACAAGCTCTTATCACTTTATCACAACTTTTGGGCTTGAACGATGTATGCTCAGCATTTTTTTTTTCAAGTCAGTGTTTGTGAACGTTCCTCTGCACTGATGGAGCACTTCAGGAAAGGTTGCTTAATTATTGCTGACATTCATAACCAAGCTACAAGCAGATTACTGAAATTCACCATGAGTGCTGCTTCATAAGCCTGAACACCAAACACGAGGAGCTCATACATTTTTATGATTTCAGCCCAAGCATCTGTGCCACCAGCCCCCTGTCCTTCACATCCTTACATCATGTATTTATTTTGTCACTTCACCTCTGAATAATCAGATAACAGCATCTCTCCACCTCTTTATGCTGCTATAGCTCCATGTCCCCCCTTTTTCCTCCCAGTATAATAGCGGGATAAGCCAGACTGGGCTATAAAAGGAAAGAATTGTTCTGAATGACAATGCAGTATATTATTGCAGCAGGCTCAACTGCCTCTCTCTATGTTGTGTTGAGAAAAGAGATTTTGAAAAAGGTTTTAACAGGATTAGATGGCTCTCAGTCAGAAATGTGCAAATTGCAGATGCCTCTTTATTTTAGCATAAGCACAAGAAAACACTTAAACAGCGATAGCATATAGCTCCTTCTCCATAAGTGTGTGACTAATGTACTCACAGGTATCCCTGCAGTGTTTGCACTATTGCTTACATCCTCATTGGGATTCAGCCGGTGCTCAGGGCTGACTGTATAGTAGCTGCTGTGGCGTCAGCAGCCGGATCTCATGGGATGCTTTTTGCCAGACCCTGACTCATACCACCTCTGCTACATTTTGCTGCTGCACTTATAAACAACAAAATGCTCCCTCTACTGCCTCTCCTCAGCCCAAACAGCGTCTTCTGCTGTCAGCAAGCAGTTGGAGTGGATAAACTGTCAAATCAGCCACAAATTCAAGGCTCAAGTCTGTGACACCTTTTCATTTGGTTACATAAAAGCTACCCTGGAAAAACTGTGCGTTGAGTGGATCAATCTGGAGTCTTTTTCATGCCCACTGTGGTGTTGGTTTATTGCAAAACCTGTGACATTCAATCACTCAGTGACTTGTTAATTTAACATTTATAGCTACTGGACCTGTCAGGGCCATCATGACTTGGTAACAACTTAAAGTACTTGATGTGGGTGCCTGCGAGGATCAAGTCTGTTAGAGCGTTTGTTCAGGTAGAGCTTTCAGCCCTCTCCTTGAACAAATGATGGTGATTTGACTGCTCCTCCATTATCTACTCTGACCCAAAAGGGCAAAGAGACGGGGGATTCTTTGTTCCGAACACTTTTTGTGTGTGCATGTTTCTGAATGAGTGTTTTTTTTACATTATTTGCATAATGATTATATTTCAGTAGAAATCCACAGAGGCATACTACTTTTGCCTCTGAATGAATAATTAGAAAATTGCTTCTGGAAGATGCAGAGGTCATGGCTGGGTCAGAGAGATTGACCCAAGTGCTCAGGATGAAGACATTAAGAGGAAGTGAAAGGTGCTGATGTTAACATGAATACTAATAAGACACATGAATCCAGGTTACAGAAGTGCAACTTTGAAACAGTACAAACTTTTATTATCGTTTTGTGGCACCTCCATAAACAGAGACTCAAAAATTTTCATGAGTGTATTGCTACGGTAACTATGAGACTCTGAAAAAACTAGTTTGTGCATGGAAAAGTTTTAAAAAGCCAGTTATTTCCTTTGAAACAGACAAGAAAAAATGTTTTCAACAAACCCTCAAAAACAAGGTGTCTGTCGTTTTTAAAGGTTTTGAAGAAGTGTCTCTTTTTGTATATGCCTGTATTTCAACATTAATGAGCGAGTTCTCTCCCTCTCTCTCTTTCTTTCTATGTGTGTGTGTGTGTGTGTGTGTGTGTGAATTGACAGCTAAATGCTGACTTTGACAGTGCGAGCGTAGAAGTGATGCTGTAGCACATTCTTCGGGCTCAGACTGTCTGTCTGTTGATCCGTTTGCCGTCTGTCTGTTCGAGCGGGTGTCATGTTCTACTTGTTACATCTTTATGATGACCTACTGACTCCAATATTGTGCAAAAATTTGGGCACATTCACCTCTTTCTTTTTACCTTTGTCCTCCATTGTTTGTACAGTTGAATTGAAATCTTGGATTTAACCCACATTTAGTAGTTTTGGCTTCACTTTTGTCCTGTTTTGCTGTATTTCCCTTTTTTTTAGGGCAGCTGTGGCTCAGCGGTACAGTGGGTTGACCTCCGGTTGGTTCAGTCCTTGTCTTTCTGCTGTCAGTTGTTTCCTTTGGACAGTTAACCTCACAGGCATCACCATCAGTTTTTGAATGTACATAAATAACAACAGTTCATGGTGTCAGTCTGGGTCTTTGCTCAGCTGTCTGTAATGTCAGTTTGTGTGTGTGGATTGGTCAGTGCTGACACGTTGTATAAAGTGTTGTGAGTACTCTGAAGACTTTAAAGACCTCTACAAGTGCACGAAATCCAACATTTTTCTGTCAAGTTATCATTACTCTCTCTGTGTGTAAGGAGCAGCTGTGGTCCTTTTAGTCGTGTCTCGATTAGGATTTCATCCCAAGGCAGTGCTCGGTAATCGTGACAAAAATGCCACCATGAAAAAAATGTTTAATTATCACAAAACATTTAAAATCTTTATTTTATTTAGATTTAAAGCATTTTTTTCCTGAGTGAAAGCTGAAGAAAACATTCAGTTTATTAGCTTTTATCTGGGATTTAGTTCTCTGATGAGCTTCTTGAATCCCTAATTTTTGGAAGTGCTCATTTCTCTGCTGTAAAATGGGATTTATTTTTCTTTTACTTTATGAATCCTTGTTTTCTCAGTTTGAGATAATTAAAATGTTTCATTTAAATTGGAAATAAAGTGTGTACTGTTCATCAGTTCAGCTAAGTGATATCTTGAAGAATGCACTTCCTTAAAGGTTACTCAGGGTTAAGGGGCTGTTTACACAACAATGGTTTTAGGATGAAATGCAAAAGTTTGTAGCGTTTTGGCCTCCCGCTTACATGAAAACGGCGTTTCAGCCGACCTTAAATGCAAATATTTTTGAAACGCCCTCCAGAGTGGAATTTTTCTGACATGCTGCAGCCAACGCTGCTGTGTAAACAGCAAGCCAGGGTTTTCAGTGGAAATGCTGACGTCACGCCCCACTCTGTGCAAGCGCATTCCACTTTCATTGTGGGAACTTTTAATTGCCATGTATGAACTGGACAGCAGTAATAGTTTAATGGCGGACTTACCGGGTTGTGCTGCTGAATCTGCTGACTTCCTTTCAACAAATTGTGCAACAATCTGTAGCTCCACTTCTGCACTCAGATAAGACGTATTTAATATATCCACCAGACAATCAGCCCGCCTCTTCTTCGGCGGCAGACTACCAAGACTCTACAGTTATATTGCCACCTACAGGCCTGGCATGAATACTACAGCGTTTTCAGTCCCACAGCATTTCCATATAACCACAGATTTCTTTTGTCTTTTTTTTTTTTTTTTTTTTGCGTTTTTAAGTGAAACGTTGTGAAAACTTGACATGTTGTTGTGTAAACGGGGCTTTTAGAGCAGCATGATTTTGATTACCAAAGCAAAGTAAAAGCTTCATAGTTAGTAAGTGATCAGTTTTACTATGTTGTTGTGGACATTAAACATGTTTAATGTGCTCATGCTCTTGTATTACCTACTTCCTGAAACTTTCATTGAGTTATATTCATTTAAAAAGTAGTTCATGCTGAGTCAATGCAGAGTTAGACATCCTTGAAAAATGATGCCACGCTTCCAATGAAATAAGCGAGAGCACACAGTGTGTTATTTATCCAACTGATATGTCTTACTTGTCTGGTGAGGGGCCACCAACGCTTGTTTTGGGATGTGATTTATTGCTTTGGTGTGATATTAGTGGGAAGGTTTGTGGTGTTTCCTGTATTAGCTGGTACATTATTAGCTCAGTTCACAGTGCATACTGCTGTTTCTTTATTGGCCTGTAAATAGCTGGAATACCTATGCTGCTGAAGTTAAGTAGTCGTTCTTTTCAAGGATGTTTTCTTCCTGCTTTAAGTTGGTAGAATATAAGTTTTCTTCAGTGTTAGTGTCACTCATTTCAGCTGTGTTTCACTTCCAACCTAAAAGTCTGTAAGTTGCCGCCCTCTTGAATCGATATCGACTTGGTGCATATCTTCAGTTGAGCTGGGTGATGCTCAAAAGGCAGAGCAGAGACGCACAGTGGTGCTCGCAGTGTAATCATGAGCAATGGATCAGCTCTGCAGTACACAGTGCTGACAAAATGTTGTGTAGAGCAGCGCTACCTGTGTAAATTGTGAGTTTCCATGAAACATGGCTGTTCATCTTTAGGTGGACTGCGCTAAAAATGAAGCACTAAGTTGAGATCTAACAGGGCTTTGAATAAATCAGGATAAAGAGCCAAGTGGACTGTCTCTGATGATGATGATGATGTGTGTGTGTGTGTGTCTGACTCTATGGGTGTCTGAAACCTGAAAGCTGTACAAACTCATCCTCCTCCTTTCTCTGTGCAGAATACAGAAGACCACCTGACGTTCCTGATCACAGTCCCCGCTGCTCTCTTCCTCTTCCTGTCCATCTTCATCCTCGTCTGCATCGAGTCGGTCTTCAAGCGGATGCTCGGACTGTTCTCTCTTCTTATATGGGCCTGTCTGGTCACCATGGGTTACCTGTTCATGTTCTCAGGAGGGATCCTCAGCCCCTGGGACCAGGTAGAAAAAATCAATGAGCTGAGTTTAGTTCTCACTGATGTCTGTTGCTCACTGGTGCTAAAAGCCTGCTAAGCTTCCTGTCTCTGCTGCTGTTCTTGATTTTTGTAGGTCCCACTGAGCAGGCTTTAGTCTTTCTTTTTTTTCTAGATGATGATGCACCTCTCTAAAGAAACACACTCAATCTGTCTGCTCATTTGAGTTGTGTGTTGAAAACATCTGTTTATTGTAGGATAAATTTTCAGGGGGGTGCCACGCATCAAAAGTTTATTTCAGGTGGACTTAGTTAGCGTCACTTCACACACTTACAGACTAGTCTTATTATTATATCCTTTATTTAACCAGATAGAAGCCTCATTGAGATTTGAAATCTCTTTTTCAAGAGGGACCTGGCATGTCAGCAGCAGACAGTTTCAACAAACAGTTACACAATAAAACAACAAATACATTCAGACATCAGCACATCAAAACCAAGCTGTTCTGGAAACAAGCAATCAGGAATTTAAACAGTCGAATTGTCCAAGACTAGCTCTTTCCCGGTCCCTAAACAAAGTCTTATCTACCTCGGTGTTAAAATACCATCAACCTTCCTTTGTTTTAACCTGTCTTTATTTTATTTACTGTCTCTTCTGAAATTAGATGGGAGACAGGACTGAGAACTTGCACTCATCACTCATTGTCAGGTTGAAGTGCTTGTGTTGGGTTTAGGTTTAGTGAAAATGAAATGGGGAGAATTTCAGAGGCTGTCTGAAAGTTACTTTGTGCCAACAATAACAAAAACAAGAGGCACCTTTTCAGTGTTAGGTTCAAAAAGTAACAAAGGGAAAACCTTGTTCTTTTATCTTCTACAGCAACAGAGAATCATCCTCACTTTTCTCCTCCATACAGCACCCCTTAGTTAATCCACTGCCGTCTGTGTAACTTAATTTCAACAATCAAGGCAGAAACATTGAGGGGAAGAGTTCTTTGCTCCTAATCAGTTGTGTTCTATAGCTCAGACTTTAACTGTGTTACTACCTCTGAAAGATACCAAAACCTTTGCATCATGATGAACCCTCCATATGAGACCTGGTACTTTGTTAAGACGCACTGTCAGCACAGAGGATTAAGGTGTTCTTCATATGAGGATCAAGAACAACATAAATACGAGCAATTTTAGCCCTCTCTGTGTCCTTTAGATGCATTTTGCTGATAATCGAAATGATCACTTAAAAGTCCTCACAGAGACTTCAATATGAGTTCTTGAAAAAGTCTCACTTATGATTTATGCATTTATGCACCTTAATCCACAACTTAAAATTAGATTATCAGCACCAATATAGGTTATTTTTCTAAATGCTATTTCTTAGCTTCCCGACCAGGTTGAACAGGACTGGACTGATTTACAGCAGGCCAAAGTCTCTATTCCAACACCACACCGGCTGATGAAGTTTAGTAGTGAGAAGAGAGATCTGTGTTTTTCTCTGATGAAAACTGTCTGGTATTAATTTTGTAGTGATGGTGGACACTGGAGCTGAACTATCTGACAGAAAAAGGACAGAAGAGAAGAAGAAAGCGTAATGGACACGAGCTAAAGGCTAAACCATGAGCTAATCTGTTTGTGATGATGTTCATTTCAACCCACATGCAGCAGTTATTCCGCAGTGATCTGATCAAACTTGAGAGTCTGTCAATAAAATGAAGAGTGAGGTTATATTAGCTCTGATTGGTAGATGAGCAGGACATACGGATTCACTGAAGTTACACGTTAGCCTACGGATCCGTCTCAGAGCACCGAGCTGTGAGTTAATTCCACATGTGACAAGTGTTAATGAGGCCTGATGAGAACTGGAGGTGAGCAGATCAGCAGACAGACACATTCATTCTCACTGCCAGACACCTTCTCTCTCTCTGTTTCTCTCTCTCTCTCTCTCTCGCTCACTCTCGCTCTCTCTTTGTCTCAGAAATCCGATTTTCTTGTGGTAGCACCCTGTCTCCCCGTATTCATCAAATCCCATATTTCTCTCTCCAGCCTCTCCACCTGCTTTCTTTGTTACCCCCCCCACACACACACACACACCCACACACACCCACCACCCACACACCCCACTCTGGCCAAATTTACTCAATACCCCCTGAGAGCTTTGCTCTGTCCCTTACTGCTCCAGGGTGGAGGTATTTTTACCATCAGCCACCTGTGAGGACATAATCACTCTGCATTAATCACCTCCCATGACTCCCTCTCTCTTTTTTTTTATCTCTCTCTCTCTGTCTTTCTGTCTGTGCAGAAAGGAAATAACTTGTCTGAGAGCAGAAATCTGGTGAAAAAAGAACAGCTGGAAGTTCAGCCGGCTCTCAGCATGTTGGATTGATTGTGATTACAGAGAGAACAGCATGTCTGATGGAGAACACGGAGCTATTAACAGCAAAGCCCTGAAAAAGAGCGAGGGAAGGTAGATAGAGAATGACACAGGAGCAGTGGAGAGAAGCTGGTGTCCTCTGCACCTAAACCCCGAACATCCTGATGTGATTGCTGTCTTTCTCTAAAAATGAATAATTCTGCGCGGAATAATTCAGTTCCTCTGGAGGCTGTGGATCTTACCAGAGAGCAGAGTGAGTGGCTACATCACCTCGTGTGGATTACACCAGCTTTATGAGCTCAGACATAGTCAATTCACACACCTTTTAACATAGGCATAAGTTACCTCTTAAATCCTTCATCTAGCTCTGAGGAGGCGTGAATTCCTCCTTAACAGAGATCCCAAAGATGGGATCATAGGAAGTGTGAGATGCAGAGTTTCACCAGTTATGTGTCAACAAATGAGTTACATACGCTGTCATATTAACAGCGTATGTAGTAGTTGATGTTTTCACACCTCGATGTCACTGTTGATGTTTACACCTCAAAGTAAGCAGTTATCACCATATCAGATTGCTTGTTGCAGTTCATCAATTAGCAGTTGCTAATTAGCTTGTTTATAGGAACAACAAAGCATCAGAGTTAGTGTTTAATCACACTCCCCATAAAGAACAAAAGCTCATATCTCTGGTTGACCCAATGAGATGGAAAAAAAACCATATCTACAACAGGGACATTCAGCTGAATCTGTGATATTTGCGTCACCAGGAAATGAAATTGCTTAATAAAATTAACTGTAAAATACATTTTGGTAATGAGCTAATTGTCCTGCACATCGATCTGATTGAATATTAAAATTAGACCTTACCATGAAACATTTCATTTAAATCCTTCAGAAATAGAATATATTTTTTACATATTTGTGTTTCTTCTTTTTCCAAATACACTTTAAGTTTATTTTCTTTAAAAACAACAGTTTAATTAAAATTCACACTTTATTCATGTCCCTGGGTTTTCACTCGGTCCTATTACATGTTACATGGTCCACAGGAAGTAGCATCATTCAGATCCTCTGCAGGCCATAGAAAAGCCAAAAGTAAATTCACTTATGTATTCTTCTGTGCATTCCATTATATTTCAGCCATGACTGAGGGGGTTAAATTCTTTTTCCTAAATTCTTTTTCCTAAAAATTTGATGTTATTGTTTATTTTTAGAATACTTTTTTAATCACTGTAATTAGCCAAGTGTCAACATTCCATTAGCATAATGCTGTGTGGCTATATTTCATGTATAAGCTTATTCTTTACTTAAAAACTCATTCCTGTTTCTTTCAGTCCTGTAACTCAAATGAGGAGTAACAGGAGTGAGTAGAGTCCTCCAATCCTCTAGTAAATTGATTTATTTGTGTGATTATTTGTTAATGTAATATTGGTTTTTAGGATTTTTACATTTTAGAGTTTCAATCACTTAAATTGTTGTGATTTAAGATCAGTTTAATAATGTGAATATAATACTTACAGGCAACCAAGCGACCACAAAGTGCTGCAGAAAAGCAGCAGGAAATAAGCTGACAAACTTTTAAACATGATTTTTAGATGTCACATGAGTTTTGGTAACAGGACTGAGAAAAATGCAACCATCTTTGGCTTATTTAACCTTGTAAGAATTACAAAAGATAACATTGCCTGAGATGGACCAGACATTTTAAGTCGTTCAGTATGTGTATTGTCATATTTAGAGTTGAAGAAAGACAGAAATTTAACTTTCTTTTTAAAGAGTTACTCTCATCTCTGTGGTGCAACGAAACAATGGCACAACTTAAAGAGGGGGTATCATGCTCTCCTGTGTTCTAAAAGTGGATATAAAGCAACAATGCTGGATGTTTATAATGACCATGTGTAGCTTTTTAAACCTCTACATATTCGTATTTTATAGAAATCATCACATAAGGATCTTCAAGCTGCTTCATGACATGTTAGAGTGGCGGGTTTCAAATGCCAAGGTCTGCTCAGAGCTCCACTCTCAACAGGCCTCCAGAAGGCTTGAGAATCAGAGAGGGGGGTTGGTGGAGCAGAGAGTCTTAAAGAGAAAGCAGCTAAAACAAAACAATCCAGACAGAAGCTGGAATAAGGCTTTTCTAGAAAAAAAGACATGTATAGTTGTTGTTGTTGTTTTGTTTTAACATTAAATTATATTAAACCACTACAGGGCTACCAGAGAGACAGTATAAAGTCTTTAAAAATCACAATAACCCCTTTAATTTACAATCTAACAATACTTTAGTGTAGACATATACCCTAACTGAAGTCATAACTTATTCAGAGCTGGTGCAACAAGCCTCAGAGCTCTAAGATTCAAGAGGACCAGTGTCTGGATGGGATTTTGTTGAGCTGCTTGATGCTGAACAGATCTGAGGGAGCAAAAGACCAAATATTTTTGTTGTGGGTATTAGAGCATACATATCTGTGTGTCTGGCAGCATTGAAGCAAGTGAGCGTGTGCTGCCTTCGTCTGCACACACACACACACAGAGGAATGTGTGCTCTGAAACAAGAGAGGAAAACATCTAAACAGCTGAAGAGAGATGAGAGAGCCACAGCTGTCATTTGAAGGTCTTTGAGTGTGTATTAGGATTCAGGCTGGGGTGCTGAGGAGATGGAGAGTGTCTGGTTTCCTGCATGTCCGATTGGAGCAGGTGACACACCTGGAATTGGACTGCCGCTCTCGATTCTCACAGACATTTAAACACTGACACTGAAATGTCCAGCTGCACACATTTTCCAGAGTAGGGAGCTGAGGCCCTGGTGTTGGTTGTTTAAAAAAGATATAAAGACCCTCTGCACTGACACCAGCATCTCTCTGTTTGCTGGTTCAGAAAATCAAAACGTACAAAAACACTTTAACTGCATTCCCTAAAACTTCTATAAAATTGAACCTGGTCAACCAAATAATCCCATTTATCCAGTGCTCTGCTCATTTCCGTGTCTTTCTAAAGCAGTGTAATGCATCACCAAGCACTCTCTCTCCGTGAATAATGTTGATGCAACACACACTATGCGAAGCATGCGAATAGCTCATCCTGGCTAGCACACGCTACAAAGCCGTTCAGGACTCAAAACTGAAGACAGAAATAGTTAAATTTGCATTTCTATCTTTGTTTTGTCTGATAATATGAGTCACTGTGCATTACAAGCTGCCAAGATGAACCAATGGCAGCTCTTTTGTTTAGCAGATCTAACTGACTCCATGCAGAAGATTCCTGTTTGCAGAGCAGCTCTTTGAACCTGAAAAGTAGAGGAAATAAACAGACAGGCAGGAAGGTCAGAGGTCATCTTGTGTCCCAGTTCAAACTGTGACCCTTCTTCTCTGGGCACCACCACAACAGGAAGGGGTGGACAGATAGGAGGGGAAGTGGACAGGGACAAAGCAGGAAGATAAGTCACAAGGTATCCAGGACCAACCCAGAAGGAAACAGACCTCCAGATATGTCTACCATCAGAGCAGCCGGGAAGTTTGATTAAGAAAAAAAAAAAAACCTCAGCAGCTAACAAGCAGGAAAGACCATAAATGCTCCTGCTCTTGTGCGTCGTCTTTTACTCTCAGGGAGGAAGATATTTACTGCATAATAAGCACCCTCCTCATCTTGTCAGACACTCAGGTACAGCAGTGCATCACTGGAAGTCACATCTCTGCTGGGATTTGAGCACTGACATTTTCCTCATCTGCATTTGAACATTTGCTGTGATACTTTTTGGCGGTGCTTCAGTTAGAATCAGACAGAGTTGGTTGGCAACTAATGCTTGACGTGAAAACAGCCCCAATAATAGCAATTTTGTTAAAGAGGTCGTTAAAGCATAGCTGTGCAGAAGAATTCTTCATCTTGCTGATCCTTCTTATATAATTACTTAATGTTTACCGTTAATATAGACATTCTGAACAAGACACAGCCATAAAAAATACAAGTTTCTGAGAATACATTTAAACCCTGATACAGCTGCATTGCTCTGATTTCTTGTTTTTACAGATGAACACATTTACCTATTGAGGTCTTTCTGTTTTTGTTTCTTGTTTTTGCAGGTGTCCTTCTTCCTCTTTATTGTGTTTGTCGTCTACACCATGCTTCCCTTCTCCATGAGAGGGGCGATTATTGCCAGTGCCATCACCTGCTCCTCTCACACTGTCACCCTCAGTGTCTGTCTGGCCTTCACTGTCACAGAACTGGAACCTCTGGTCTGGCAGGTAAGACCTTACAAAGAATAGATCTTTTGAAACCTCCAGTTTACAAAACTTCCTGCGGCTGTTGAAGATGACTCGACTCCTCACCTCCTGTTTTTGACTCCTGAAGGCCTGACTTCACAGCACTGGAAGTGGCAGCATGGGAGTAAGTGTGTCATTTAGGTCAGGCTGTTCCATGCAGGATTAGAAATGATAAGGTATAACATTTTAAAAAGGTCTGAGGCTGTAAAGCAATAAACTTTCCCTGCACCATCATGACACAGCATTCAGCAAATCCTCCAGCGTCAAATGAACTGCATTTTAATATACCCCGGACACAGATCTTATAACAGAGGCTCAAAATGAACTCACTGTTGATGGAGTAGAGCATTATAGACTTAGCACAAACACGTCCCCAGAAGGAACACCAAACTCAAACAGCACAGTTGGAAAGAACTGACTGTTTCAGACTGAACACAGTGGGCTCCAACAACACAACATAGTCAAAGACACTCACTGGCCTTGAATCAGGCCTGGAGCGGCTAATCAGGAGAAACGGGAAAATACTTCCAGGGCCCGGCTGGTTGCAGGGCTGTAAGGGCTGGTTTCCAGTAACAGTAACCAGAACGTACAGGCTGCACTTGTTAGGGATTGTTACAATACCTCATTATTCCAGTGTTAGTGTTTCACCGAGGTGATGCAATGATACACCGAGGCAAGGCAAGTTTATTCCTGTAGTACATTTCAACAACAAGGCAGTTCAAAGTGCTTCACACAAAACAAAAACAATATATACAGGTCAGAAAACACCTTGAAAGAAAACATTTAAAATCAATTTAAAGAATAATTTTAAATGCACTCAGAGTCTTTATCCCGATCCAGATAGTCCTCAGTTTCCCATGAGCACTATCACCCACTACCACCAGGGTGTGATTCTTGCCAAGGTGTACATTTGTTTAGGATGTAAATGAAGAGCATATTCTTTTTTACTACTACTGAGACACGACTGTAACGTGTAACATTAGTGAATCCTGGTTATGTCCTACCAGAGCTCATCTACCAACTCCAACCTCACCAAGTAAAGCCAACATAACCTCACTCTTCATTTTATTGACAGACTCTCAAGTTTGATCAGATCACTGCAGAATAACTGCTGCATGTGGGTTGGAATGAACATTATCACAAACAGATTAACTCATGTTTTATCATTCTCCTGTAGAATAGATTTGTGCTTTCTTGAAAAAATGACGTGTGACTTTTTTTCAAAGGAAATGGGATGAGAAGAATAAAAAGTACAACTACCAGTCCATGTTTTGCCATAGAAAAATTATAAGCTTATATCGAAGGAAATTTAATTTAATTGATTTATTTTGTGTTGAGTTATATATTTTTGGCAGTAAGCACTGCATAAACTATTACAAATAGACAAGATAAAAAAAATAGTCTCCAAAATTGGCTGGATTTGTGGTTGAGGTCATGGGTCAATTTCTCCAAATGGGAAAAGAGCTGCAACTTGAGAAATCCACATATTAGCTGTTGGGACCTGCGGAGCACACACCGCAGCAAGATGCACTTTTTGCCAAATATAAGAGAATAGTTAACAGAGATTTGATGTCTCTATCAAAAAGATTGTCAGGAGTGTGATTCAACAAATAAAATAAAGAGGACAGTAGAAAATATATGCTGGTAATCTCCTGTACCACAGAATGAACATCTTTCCAGAATATTTGGACAAGATTACATAACCAAAACATGTGAATATATGTACCTTTATGAGTCTTGCATTTAAAACACATATTTGAAGTGCGGGGAAACATTCTCTGAAGGCGAACTGGGGTAAAATATTTTCTATGAAGTACATTTTGGAAAAATTCCACTACAAATTCTTTCCCAATCTTCAGCACTAAATGTCACCCCCAGCTCATGCTCCCACAGGGGTTTCAGGGCTTCACAAGCTGAAGAATCAGAGTGCAGTAATAAAGTGTAAAACTTGAAGATCATACCTTTAAGTGATTTGATTGAGACCATGACACTCTTAAGTTCTGACAGTTTCAGTCTGATGGAATCTTTCTCCAATAAAGACAGTGAAATGACGGATTTGAAGTTACTTGAAAAAGTCTTCATGAGGAATGTCAAAGTCCTTTTTAATTTCTGCAAATGTCTCAAAGGAGCGAGAGATCAACAGGCCAGTAAAATCTGAGAGTCCTTTAATTCTAGTAGGCCATTAGCTGTGATTTGGAAATGTATTTTTGATCAAAATATTGTACTTTTAATCTGAATAACCAGGTTGTTGAGAACACATTTCTATTTTGGATTTGTATTAAAAGCTAAAATTGTTCATCTCTTGTTAAAGGTTGAACATAAGTGAGCTGGTCTGAGCCATGAAACTCTCGGGTGATTAAAAGTCTCTCTCCAGCCCTGTCCCAGATATACAGCCAGCCTATTGACATGTAAGGCCACACTTTAAAGAGCTCCAGGTTGACATATTGGTGAAAAAGGACGATCGATGTGTGTGTTCTTGTTTTTATGGGGCAATAATCAAGGCTTAAAGAGAGGAAGGCAGATAACAGGGAAATTACAGTCATACAGGAACATGCGTCACCTGTTCATACTCCTCTAACGTCTTTTTCTCTGTTTGTATTTGTGCGCACATGCATTGGCAGATCTTAGCTAACGTGATCATCTTCACCTGTGGAAACCTGGCCGGGGCCTACCACAAACATCTGATGGACCTTGCTCTGAAACAGACCTACCAAGACACCTGCAACTGCATCAAGTCCCCCATCAAACTGGAGTTTGAGAAGCATCAGCAGGTGAAAACAGACATGGACACCCACACACACACATACACAAGGTAGATGCAGAAAAATGGTCTAGTTACTTTTATCTCTTATATTTCAATATGACCATCAAATCTAACAGGTAAACAGACCATTTAACAGCTGTGGATCACGTCTGTAAAGCTAAAACAAGTACTTGTCACAGGGAAGCAGAAGAAGCCTTACAAATGTAAGGTCAGTCACTAACTCATGGCTCATGGAGTGTCTTTATTGACTCATCCTCTGTCACAATCAACAGGTTCAATCAGTCTTTAACGACATCCTACAATCAGTCCTTAACGACATCCTCTGGCGACCTTACAGCTCTCCTTAATTACACCCTTCTTTGACTTCCTCACCGAGTCCCTGATTTTATGACACATGACCTCAGAGTTGGTATTTATTGTTGCCTAGAGATGGTTGTCATTAGGGCTTTATCAATATCAGCATCAATACCAATACTGCTTCTTGTGACTGATACAGCTTATTGATTTATTGTTACTCCCCCCAATGATTTGGTGCAAATAACAGATGAAGGATGTTGCCTATGGAGGAACCTGAAAAATTAATTGTTCAACCTTTTAGCTGGTGTTATAGTTCACAGTGGGGACTAATTAACTGCAGGCTTATTTATGGTAACCATGCATTATGATTCCATTTTAACTCCTGATGATCTCATGCATTGTTATTGAAGCCACCAGGACTGCCCAGAGGATCAATCAATCTTCCTTTATGTACCACCAAATCACAATGAATGTCAAGATAAGATAAGGATTCGGATCTCATCTTCACACACCATAAGTAGAGACCTTTGCAACATGTACCAAGTTACAGCAGTAAGAACGAACGTCCTTTAACAGGCAGAAACCCTGAGCAGAACCAGCACATCTGCTGGGACCATGTGATACGAGCAAAGGTGAAAGCATTTGCCCCTTTGCTGAAATAGTCAGCACACAGCAAGCTTCACATTTATAGTGTTCAACTTGTCAATGTCAATATAACAAAATCATGGACGTCATGTCCTCCAGGCCAAAGAGGAAAAGAACAATCTGGATTGTTCTCAGGTCAAAGTCTCAAAGCCAGCATCTGTGATGGTATGGGGGTGTGTTAGTGCCCATGGCATGGCTAACTTGACCATCTGTGAAGGCTCCATTAATGCTGAAAGGTACATACAGGTTTTGGAGCAACATATGCTGCCATCCAAGCCACGTCTTTTTCAGGGACGTCCCTGCTTATTTCAGCAAGACAATGACAAGACACATTCTGCACCTGTGACAACAGCGTGGCTTCATAGTAAAAGAGTGCAGGTACTAGACTGGCCTGCCTGTAGTCCAGACCTGTCTCCCATTGAAAATGTATGGAGCATTATGAAGCACAAAATACAACAACAGAGGCCCCGGACTGTTGATCAACTGAAGTTGTTCATCAATCAAGAATGGTAAAGAATTCCACCTCCAAAGCTTCAACAATTAGTGTCCTCAGTTCACAAACACTTATTGAGTGTTGTTCAAAGGAAAGGTGATGGAACAAGGTGCTTTTGTTTATGTTTTAAACAACATCCCAAATTCATTGGAATATGGGTTGTAGAACAGACCATTTTGATCAGTTTACAAACAGATTCAGGGATTTCTACTACATATGAATATTTAGAGGTCTAAAAATCTGCAAATGTTTAGTATGAACTTCCAGCATTGTTGCTTTTTATCCATGTTTAAACTATGGGAAAACAGAATATCCCCTTTTTAACTAGCAAACAAAGGCAACAATGAGCTCTAATTTTTAACGTTCATGTCCGTTTTTTCACCACTCAGTTCTGAAATTCTCTCAACCCTGTTGTTTGACCAGTGAAATGAAACATAAAATTAGAAACTTTAGAAACAGAAAAACATAAACATAAAACATGACATAACATGGAAACATAAAATTGGAAACTTAACTTTTTTCGAATTTTTTTCTTTCAATAATGGAATAAAAACAACTTTTCAGCAGTGTGTGTATAGGTGTGTATGTATGTGTGTGTGTGTGTGTGTGTGTGTGTGTGTGTTGTTTGAAAGAGGATCCATGCAAATGTCTGTACTTGACTAATCAAATATCCAGATCTCATTTAGTGGCTCAGAGCAAATCACTGCTGTTCATTAATTCAACTCAGGTTTTTTAAAGCCAGACCTCCTCAGGCTGCAACACCCTCACTGTCGACTTTCCATACTGCTCCAGTAATGAATAAGTAAAAAGCATGGTTTGGGTTTCTATTTTTAGCCTACCCCCCTCCACACACACACACACACACACACACACACACACTCGCATGTAGACTCCCGCATCTCTCCAAACCCAGCTCTCTATTTAATTTGCTGTTGTGTTTTAGGAAATGAGCTTGCAGTGTGTGAACAATGCAATGACCCTCTCTGCTGTGAGGTGCATTTATGAGTCACACCCCTAAGGCAGCTACTGTTCACTTTCTCAAATATGCACTCTTATGCACACATGCCCCCCCCCCTCAAACAACATGGTGCCTGATCAAAGCAAAAAACCCACAGCTCACATGGCGACACAACAACAGCTACAGGTGATTGATCACTGGCAGCTTTCATGAGTATAAACAAAAACACGTAACGCTCTGTTGGGTTTTTCAGTCCTGTTCTGTGAAACTCATGCACATTTCATGTCCTGCTCAACCGAGAGCTTTTTGAAACAGCCTTCAGTGGACTTCCCTGGGGAGCTTGAGCCATGAGCAAGACAAAGTCTTTCAGAAGGAATACTGAAAATATTTATAGAAATGTATTTATTTCGCTATTTGTTCAAATTTGGCAGCAAAGAATAATAATTTCCTAGTCAGTAAAAAAACTTTTGAAGTGATGCAGATGTTCTTCAATCATAGAAAAGTGGACCAGTCCTACTCTGTCTCCCTCATTAAAAACCAAAAACATTTTTAGGCACCAATTTGGCAAACATTTAAAAACTAGTTTCAGGTTCGAGATAGTTCTTCGATATTTTATCCCTTATTCTTCATTGACTTGCTGGACTGTTTCACATCTTCCCGTGTCCTCACCCACGTCTTGTCTGCAGGAACGTTTGCTGTTGTCCTTACTGCCCGCCCACATAGCCCGAGTCATGAAAGCTGAGATCATCCAGCGGCTGCAGGGACCCAACTTTGGTCGAACTGAGAGCACCAACAATTTCCATAACCTCTACGTGCAACGGCACACTAACGTCAGGTTAGGTTCCTTCCTTTGTATCTGTGCCCCCACATCTCAAAGGTGATTATTTTCTGCTCTTATCTCAAAGCTTGACTTCCTTATACCTTCTCATCCTCCCCCTCTCATCTTCTTTTGTTCTCCTTCTCTCTACTTCCTCCTACATTTGGAAAGCTTCTGTACGTCACGCTCCTATGAACCTCTGTCAGCTGCTTTTATTCCCTCTGTTCATGACACTTTTCATTGTCATGGCCAAATCTAATTCTGAGTTAATCCTTTGAGGTCACTTTGCCAAATGAAGAGGAGCCTATGTCACATAGATAGCACCCTCCTCTATATCCTTGAGACTGAAAGAAATAATGCAAGGCGAAACAGAAGAGCATCTCTCTGCTCTGCTTTTTAAGTGCTTGGCAGGAGAACATTGTCATTGTGTTCAGCTGAGATAGTATGTACTCACATGTCTGTGTGTCTTCATGTTGATCTTCCTGTGAGCTTTCAAAGCTAAGATGTGATCGAGCACCCATGGTAATTTTTCTCAGAATATAGATGTGTCTGTCTCACTTAGTAAGTATTTAGTTAGTATGCTGTGACTCTGTGGCTGCATTTTTATGTCCTTGAAGTTTTTTTCTTTCTTCTGCAGCATCCTGTATGCTGACATTGTGGGCTTCACCAGGCTGGCCAGTGACTGCTCTCCAGGTGAACTTGTGCATATGTTGAATGAACTCTTCGGCAAGTTTGACCAGATTGCAAAGGTAAAGAAAACAAAGTCACGTAGAGTTTTATATCATTTTACAAACAAGAAGTGTAAAGAGAAAACTGTTTACTTTGAAATGCATTTAATGGTGCACCAATGAGATCCAGATTTTTGTCCAAAATCATCAAAAATAAGGAAATACAGCCGTCCCCGAACTTTCATCTAAAGGTCTTTCAAGAAGGATCGTCAAAGAGGCTGGATAAAATCAAAATGAATCTCTATGTTACACTTTTATTCTGCACCATACATCTTCATCTCTTTTATACCTCATATCACAGTTTTATATCTATTTATCCCGCTTTTATTCTTAATAGCCTTTGGTGCTGCAATAATAAAATTGCCCCGCTTGGGATCTTTAAATCTATTTTTCCTCCCTTAATTTTAATTCTTTTCACTTTTTAACTTCTCTATTTTTTATTTTTGTTGTTGATTTTTTTATTTACTTTCCTTATCTTTTTTCTTTTCTCTTTTTCTTTCTTATCCATTTTCCCCCTTTTTTGTTCTTTTATTTTTCCTTCTTTCTCCCTCGCTCTTTCTTCTTATCTTTATTTTTTCCTGTTCTTTTTTTTATTCTAACTTTTTTTTTTCTTCTTGTCCCTGTTTCTTCCATCTTTAAACCTTTTTGTTTATTTTCCCTTTTTTCATTTTCCCTGTTTTTTTTTTTCATTTTCATTTTTCTTCTGAACTTTTTCTACACATAATTTTTCTCATCTCATCTTGTCTCATCTCATGGTATGAATTATTTGTTGGAGGGAGAGCAGATTCTCAGATGTTTTTTTGTAGATTTCGAGATTATCCTTTATGCATTATACATCATTTTAAATGACGGTCTTCTTCTTGTTTCTGGACTTGATAAACTGACCAAGTTGAGAGAACAGATTCTGTCTTGTGCTGTCAGTCACTGGTAGCGCAGCCTTGAAATAAATGTCTTCTCTGTCCTGCAGCCAGTGACGGCCTTGTTATTGTTCCTCCTCAGAGCTCTGTGTGAGCCGTGTTGGTTACATGGCTGCAAGTGCTGAAGTGTGGGCTGGTCAGAGTGTATCTCTGGGTCTCTTGGGCCCTCTGCTTTCGGGTCCAAACAGTTGAGTCAGGCTCCTCTCTGCTTTGTAGCCAGCAGTTCTGTCCTCCTGCCTGATGAAGCAGCCGTTATATAAACCTGGAGCAGTGATGAGCTGTTACACATCCCACATGTGGAATAAGAGCTAATGGGTTATGTGTGTGGGTGCATGATTTTGGACTTGATGGATGTGACTGTGAGTGTGTGAGTGTGTGTGTGTGTGTGTGTGTGTGAGAGAGAGAGAGACTGGTGCTGAGGTTAGAGAGAGCATCAGAAATTTATAAAAGAGAAAGTCAGCCCTGACTGAAAATATTCATCATTTCAGACACATAATTAAGATTCATCACCATTTATTCTTCTTCATCTCACCCTATCCCCTATGTTTTTCTTCTCTTTTCAAGGAAAACGAGTGCATGAGGATCAAAATTCTGGGAGATTGTTACTACTGTGTCTCCGGTCTGCCCGAGTCGCTGCCTCACCACGCCAGGAACTGCGTGAAGATGGGCTTGGATATGTGTGAGGCTATCAAGTAAAACTCCTGATCTCTTCCTCTTCTCCTCTCTCACAAACATAAATACACACACACACACACACAAACAAACACATGCCTGTCAAACAGATAAAGCAGAAGGCATGCCAGGGTCCAGGGTTGATTACAGCTCTGTTTGAGCTCTGGAGTAAACACAACATGAGTTCGATATGATAAGCTCCCCAACTGCACAAATAGAAATTCAAACAAATAGTCTTTGTCACTTCCCCTCTGTGCTCTTTTTTCCTCATCCATGATCACACACATTAGTTTTATGGACCAGTGTGTTTGCTTGATGCCATTAACCTTTAGTGACTCTTTGATAAGATACCATTCACCACAGCTCACTTCTGACATCATGCACCACTGGCTACATTTAAATGTGGCTTTGGATGATTTTCTAACCTGACATGAAATCAATTCCTGAGAAAACACTGAATCATTTTGGCACAAGTCAGAAGATGTAATCCTGGCTGCTGACGGAGTTAATCGTGACAGATCTGCTCCAAATCTGGAAAATCTTTTCTTCTAAGACTCAGTTTCTCAACACATTTCTCAGCACACGTTAGTAGCCTGGAAAATGATAAAAGATTTTGATTCATACTGCTCTGTTTTATGCCTCACTAATAATACTTTATTTATAATGCTACTGTTTATATAGCACTTTTTAATACAAGTAACAAAGAGCTTCACAATAAGCAGTAAAAACAGATGGAAACAAATAAGACAAGCTGACAAAAAGTAGAGATAACAAAATCAAGATAAAAGTAGAATGAAATCACAAAATAAAAGCTTTTCTGTAAAAATAGGTCTTCAGTAGTGGGAGGCTGATTTTGCAAGTCTTCCTCTGACAGGCTGTTCCAAAGTCTAGGGGCTCTCACTGCGAAAGCTCTATCGCTCTTGGTCTTGAATCTAGACCTTGGAACAGCCAGTAGAGCACTACCAGAGGATCTCAGACTGCATGCAGGTTCATAAGGGGTTAGAAACTCAGAAATAAAGTGGGGCGCAAGTCCGTGTTGGGCCTTAAATGAGATTAGAAGAATCTTAAAATCAATCCTAAAGCAAAAGTTGCTTTAGCCAGTGAAGGTCGGCTAAAATTAGTGACGTGAGCACATTTCCTAGTCTTTGTGAAAAGACAAGCTGCTGCATTTTGTGCTGTTTGTAGACGGTGGATTGATGTTTGGCTGAGGCATCTACAGAGAGAACTGCAGTCATCAGGATGGGAGGAGATGAAGGCATGAATGAGTTTTTCCAGATTTTACGTTGACATGATGGACTATATTTCTGAGCTGATAAAAACACGACTGAACTTCCTTTTTTACATGTGGCTCAAAGCACAGGTCCTGGTCAAAAATGACACCTAGGTTTTTGGCTGAGGGTTTGACATATTTTGACTGGGTACCCAGATTATTAATGATAAGCTCTCTCTGTGCTGGTGGGGCCAAAAACAACTATTTCAGTTTTGGTTTTGTTAAATTTTAAAAAATTGTCTGACATCCAAGATTTCATTTTGGCCAGACAGTTGGAGAGAGACTTGATGTTTGGGTGACTTCCTGATTTAATTTGAATGTGGAGTTGTGTGTGATTATATTTGCAGATAATTTTACCAAGGGGGAGCATGTAAATAGAAAAGAGAGCAAGGCCCAGAACAGAACCCTGCAGGACCCCATGTGAAAGGTTAGCTGTGGAAGACAGTGACCCAGCCGATGACACAGCAAAAGACCGATTGGTCAGATAGGACTTAAGAGAGTTTTAAACCAGCATTATCAGATCCTGATCATGCGATTAACCCTTTGGGTACCGAAACTTTGCACCCAAAAACGAGGCATAATTTGATACTTCCGTAGCATTTCGGTCTGTGCCATAAAAGAACTGAAGTTCTGTACTCAGCCCTACTCATGCCTTTAACCAAATCACATAGTGGAGCTAAAAACAAAGGGTTAAAAGAGCCAAGGGAAGGACTGTGTGGTGGATTTTCATTTTGAACTGGTGAACTTATAAGACTAGTGTTATTGGTCTGTGGACGAACCTTCATAACTTGTCAATAAATTTTTCCTTAAATTGTTCACAAAGTTCAGGGGATGGTTGTGGACAGATATTAGAGGGCGGACCAATGAGCTGGTTGAGAGTTTTAAACGAGCTTTGGGTTATTGTTGTTCAGGGAAATGAGAGTGGAGAGATAGGTTGCTCTTGCATCATTTACTGCGTTGTTGTAGGCTCTCATTAGTTCCTTCATGATTTCGTAATACACATGGAGTTTACAAGCCTTCCATTTTCACTTGCTTGGTGAGCCTCTCTCTGGATGGAGTGGGTGTGGTTGTTGAGCCAGGGGAGGACTTTTGAGGAGGGTCTGGAGTGAGTTTTGCAGTGGAGCAACTGAATCCAGAGATTCAGGTTATTGAAAGTATTTACGAGCAGGTCAGTATCGTAGAGGTGAGATAAGGCTGCTGAAGAAGCAGAGGAAGTAAGTCTAACTACTCTAACTCAGGAATAAAAGTCCTCTCTCTGAAACTCTGAACAGTTCCTTTAATAATCCACCCTCTGCTCTTTGCTCCCAAACAGGAAGGTCCGAGATGCCACTGGAGTTGATATCAACATGCGGGTTGGAGTGCATTCTGGGAATGTCCTCTGTGGGGTGATCGGGCTCAGGAAGTGGCAATACGATGTGTGGTCACATGATGTCACACTGGCCAATCATATGGAGGCAGGAGGTGTGCCAGGGTGAGATTTCATCTGTGCCTCAAAGATGTTTGCTGAGGAGTAAGGTATCTGCAGGTCTTACTCTTTTTTTCTGTGGTATTAGAATCACCAGATCATCAGAGATCAGTTGCTAAAAATTAACCTCAGTGTGCTGATATTCCCTGAACTCAAAATCTGACATTCATATAGGGAAGAATATGAAGGCATTGTAACGACTTCAGAATCAAGCTCAGTCAAACTCTGCTAAAACAGGTCATAAGTGCACCTTTTCTACTTCGTATACTTGTATTAGCCAGGAAGCAGACTGACATCTAATGTCCACTTCTCTTATTCCCCCCATCAGAAACATTTTAGATAATTAAAGCCGCCCTATTTGACCAATCATCTCCACAATTGTTAAGTGGCCATTAGTCCTGTGTCTCTGTAATGAACATGGGGAAATTGATCCCGGGTGCTTTTGTGTATTTCATGCTGAAAATCAGCACCCAAAGTGGCAGCATGTTTTCCCACTGGGCTGCTAATGGTTTGCTTCATCTTGCCTGCTAAAAGGTATCTGGAAAATATGCCCACAAAAGAAAAAAAAAATACCCCCATTCTCATCCACTCTGCAAGAGCAACAAACAAAGCTGAAAACTGAAAGTGGTCGGGTACTGGAAAGGAGGTAATTTGTCTGATGCTGCTGATGGTGCACTGTTGCTACCTCTTAACCTCTCATCATCCATTCTCTTATCCCTCCCTCCCTTCCTCATCTCCAGGAGGGTCCACATCTCCTCTGTGACACTGGAGCATTTGAAGGGCTCCTACAAAGTGGAGCCTGGACATGGGCAGAGCCGAGACTCCTATCTGAAAGAACATGGAGTCGTCACCTACCTGGTTATCAACCCCAAGGTCAGGAACTGTTCAGTTAATTTATTCTGTGCAGTCACATGAGACAGAATCCCCCGATGCACTGCAAATCATTCTGCACTATCCAAAATTTAAACTCCTACATTCAGACATATGAAATATTTAACCTTGTTTTACAACTTTTTAACTTTTTTTTATCTGAGTTTACAGTATAATCTTAAACTGGGCCTGAACACGTCTGCTTTTTGTCCTAATTAGTCCAGGGATCTTAAAATTCAGAAAAAAACCAAAACAGTTGAAATGTGCTTCATAAGATCTCCCACTAAAAGTTTCATCAAAATTAAACTTGTTTCAAGACTCAGCAAAACCCTTTTTGTGCTTCATTTGAGTCTAACATGAAATACATCTGTTGAAAAATGATTTTAACTAATTGAATGGCTCAGACATAAGAAAAAAATTGTGGAGGAGAACCAAACACTAACCAAACCACAACTCCTGACACAGTTACACATCCTAAGGCCCGTTTTTATTCACAATGATTATTCAAAAAGCATGCCAAAGCAATCCAACTTACTCCTGAAATACTTCAATGGACGGTGTGTGCACGGGTGAATGAAACTGGGTCCTTGGAGATCAGTATGAAAAAGAAGTGCTAAAAACAGAAATCCAGGCTGTGAATTTTAATATGGGATTATGCTTATTTCAAGATGAGACAACTTGTATCAAGAAACAAACTTCTCAAAAAATGAGTCTTTTTTTTTTACCTAAATTTGTGGGAATTTTCCTTGTCCCTATGCTTCAGTTTCTAAAACTAAGAATACAAAATGAAAGAAAAATATAATTTTCTGTTAGTATTCAGTATATTTTACTTTATTAATGTGTTCCAGGATGTTTTTTTCAAGTGTTTTGATCTAAAATGAGCATTTTCCTTGTGTTTTAATACTTATTATATATATTTCTTAAGGCCCACTTATTTCAAGATTTCTTGTCAAGTAAAATTGTCTTGCCACATGTTTTAGAACATTTTCTCATCAAATTTCGTGTTTCTATCTTGTATTTAGGCTTCCCTTTTGTTGCAGTGTGAAGGGTTTTCTCTGACTCAATAATGATCACCATTGTCACTTAACGTCTTTAACCAGTTGGTTTTCTGAATCAGCGTGTTACTGTGTTAGTAGTAAAGGTCCAGCACTTCAATCCAGACTGAAACTGTTTCTCAGTAATGTGTTTAATGAGGTTTTCGGGCTCCCACAGTGACCTCGTGTTTGTAACATGAGACTCTAGTTCTGTTTCACTCAGCTCAATGACCACACTGCTCCCAAGCTGAGCTTCTTATTTAATTGCCCACAAACATGAATTAACTTACCTCTATTATTAGAAGCTCGCCTGGTGAATTTCACCAACTTAAATATCTCCATGCAGCAGCCCAGTCCTGCTCCTCCTGCTCAGGCTGTCTCAGTCTCTCTGAACCAGGTCCAACATTCCAACATACTCCTGTCAGGTCTCATCAGTTATGTTAAGTTTGCACTTTTTACTTCAGTCTTGTTTTCCATCGTCTTTTCAGCTTTTATTTTGTAGTAACGTCTCTCCTCTTGTATCAGCAGTGTTGTGTGGTTATTGGAGGGGAGGCAAGGGAGGCAGTGCCTCCCCTAGGCTAATAAGAAATTAAAAACAGAATAAAATATTTTTTTTCAATTTTTTTGTTGAAAGTTTATTGTTGCAACCATAAAACAAAAAATCAAACTCTAAATTTGTTGTTTTGACGAGCGTTGGAACATATTAAATGCTCCTTGCTTCCAAAGCTGCCTCAAGTCCAGACGTTCTCACGTTCGCTTCAGGCTTTTAATGGGCGCCTGAGGCAGAGTCGACCTCTGCCACTCTGCCCACTGAGTTGAACACAATGTTTTGGAGGTTTACACATGTGTAGTCCGGTCTCACAATGAACAAAATGGGCATCGTTCATAGACTGTATAATTATCGTTATTTGCATCATTGAGGCATGGCGCTTCTCTGCCTCTGAGTTGTAATACCACGCCCTCCTTACAGTCTCGCGATGGTTTGTTGGCACAGACATCGATTAGTATTGCAGTTTTTATCTAGCCACCAGAAAATGGAGATCTCTTATTTAAAAAAAGTTTTTTACCTTGACCCTTGAAGAAAAAAAAGCAATCTCATCGGGGAAGCCAACACCTGACCTCTAGGCCATAACCCAAAAGAAGGCACAAAAAATTGTGAGTAGGACTTTCCAGGAGGAATGGTATCAGAAGGTTGACTGGCTGTGTGGATGTGATAACGTAAGAAAGCTATTCTGCTTCCCATGTTTGCTATTCTCGGCGGGAAGTGAAAGCACCTGGGTCAAAGAGGGCTACTGCGACCTGAACAACCTGCCAAGAGCTTTGTTGAGGCATGAAAAATCCACTGTGCGCATTCATGCTCAGATTGCCCTGAAGAATCGCATAGACATTGCTCTGGATGAGCAACGCCGGCTCTTTGTCACAGCTCACAACAAGAAGGTAACTGCTAACAGGGAGATTTTAATAACCCTTACAGACGCTACATCATTTCTGGCTAAACAAGAGCTCGCCTTTTGGGGGAACGACGAAGGAAGTAACTCCATCAATCGAGGGAAAAGGATGACAAATTAGCCACACATCTGAGAGAGTCAACTGTATTTATGGGCACATCAAATAAGATATGAGTGTACTGATGAGTTAGTCGCTCAAACCTATGACGGCGCTACCGTGATGGCCTTGGAGCTCAATGGTGTACAGGCATAAATCAAAGAAAGTGTGCCAGAAGCTATCTTTACGCATTGCTATGCACATATCAAACTCAATCAGTGAAGTCCATCTCCGAGTGTAAAGTCTTTTTCAAGACCGTTGAAAGGATCTCTGCATTCTTCAACAATCCATCAAACGCACTCGTCTACTAGATGAAATAGTGAAATGCCGAATCCCTGAGCCTCACGGATGTGAGGCGTAAATCAAACTTGAGGCTTGTGCAAACTTTTTTCCAACACATACCAGATCCCCACCAGTTGTTCCAGACAGTACTGGAGAACCCTGATCAGTGGGGTGGTGAGATCATCACTATGTCATCTGGATTGGATCTCTGACTATCAAAAGCATCAGTATTTTCTCCTCGTGGTATATGATGGCATATTCAACTTGATGGATGCACTTTTCTGTGTTCTTCAAAGCAAAGCAGTGGACATCGGCCTGTCCTGTCCACGCGTCAGAGACACCATGTCTGCTTAAGGAAATCAGTGCAACCAGTTTGATACTTTGTATGACTGTTTGAGCTGAAACAAAGTGAACTGAAACTAACAGAGAACGCTCGCTGCAACCAATCCCCTGGAGTTATAAGAAGACGATTCTTCAACAGTGTCCTTGACAACATCACGGTGCAAATGAAGACCAGATCTGAAAACTTAGAAGAGCTTTCTTTCCTTGGCTTAGTGGATAGCAAGAAATTTACAGCGATGTCAGTTAATTTTGATGCTGACAAACTGAAGAGCCTTTCAAAATACGCACGGTTCTTTGATTTAGTCAGATAGCAGTCTGATTTGTTGGGGTTATACTGTTACCAAGTGATCTAGGGAATGTCACCTATACAGCTGCTGTCCTTTTGAGAGACAGTGACCTTCAAAAGACTGTACCTGAAGCCGTAAAGCTGTTAAAGCTCATCTTAACAATACCAGCAATAACCACATCTGTGGAGAGGACCATTTCAGCTTTAAAGCACATTAAGACAGTCGAACAGGATGCAGCAGGAAAGACTTTCATCATTGGCACTGATTTCAAGTGAAAAGCAGAGACTTGTCAAATTAAAAAATGGACCTAGAAAGAAGGACTTCTTCAACGAAACATGATCAGCAAGTTTGTGCAGAGGGACAGGCGTATGGACTTTATCTACAAAGAAAGTAAGTTTCATCCCACACTACCTGTCTAATAACCTGCCGTGTGTCAACACCAAACTTTTTTTCCTCCCTCTTTTTCCTCTTTCAGTACCACGGACAGTGCCGTTGTGTGCTCTGACCTGTACACACACTGTCTCTCTCTCTCTCTGTCTCTCTGTCTCTCTCTCTCTCTTTCTCCCCTACAAAGCCTCCAGTGTTGTGAAATGTTGTGTATGTGAGTGGCACAATAGCTTTCCCTGCTTTTTCCGAGGTTTAATGATATGAGATCACATCAGGAGCAGATAGTGTTTATTGATGGTCTTAATAGAGTGTACTGGAGGTGAATCCAGTATTGTTGAGAATCGGGTGATTTTTGTTCATACTGTGCTCCTGCTCCCACAATGTAAATCCTGTAGAAATGCAGGTAAATGTTTCAGATTTTAATTGGCAGAAATCATCCGTGCTTTTAGCCATTTCGAGTGATCGTGTGTAGTAATTGATAGCAATGCACCATCACACTATAATTGTGATACACAAACATATATTGCAACACACCACTGACCAACAGTGGGAGCAATTTTGGGGTTCAGTGTCTTGCTCAAGGACACTTCGACATGTATGACTGCAGGAGCTGGAATCAAACCCTCAACCTTCTGATTGAGAGGTGATGACTCCACCACTGATCCACAGCGGCCCCACACAGCTTTGGCTGGTCCTGCCTCCCTTGCCATGGACCTCACTGCATGATACTGTGTTTCAGACACTTCACTTCCTGCCCTCGTGTTTTCCCGCCGTTGTGATTATGAGCCAGGCCCTTCATTGTTTCCACCTGTGCCCCATTACCTCTTGTATGAAGGTCTGTGTCTCCCTCTGTCTTGTGCCAGATTGTTCTGTCTCATGATCCTGTTCCCTCCACATTTGGTGAAGTTTGGACTGCCATTTGTTTCACTTAGCTAAACTTCTTTAGATTTAGATTTTTTCCCCCTTTTTGGTTTTCTGGTTTATCCAGCACTGCTGTGATTTTTTTAGTTTTCCTTCCTCGGTGCTACAGCAAGGCTGTGATTTTGTACTTTGTGAGCCAAGTCATCATTAAAAAGTTTTTGTTTTCACTTTCAAGTTGTGCGTTCGGGTCCTTTTGTGCAGGTCTGGTCAACTCCTGCAGGTGAGAGGACCTGTGCTGCTGTGTGTGTGTGTGTAAGTGTGTATGTGTATGTGTGTGTGTGTGTGTGTGTGTGTTTGTGCATGCCCTCCTGTGCTGATTGACTCTGGCTCCGCTCCCACACATCTATAACCTGCAGCTGAGCCGACACCACATCACAGCACCACATTTTCTTCCAAATTTTAGGTCCACGCCCCCATGAGTTTGATGTTTTATCTTTTCAAGAGAATTGTTAAGAAAAATATCTGAATGGCTTGAAATGAATACTTTCATATACCAAAAACTTTCCTCTGTCTGCTTTATCCAGCTGGTTGAATTTCCTTTCTTTTCTCTGAACTTTGCTACAAGATCTCCAAACAGCAGCTGTGAGGGAGCGTTGATGCTGGCACTAAAGATTAAAACATCAGAATGCTGAAAGTTAAGACACAGAGGATGAAGATACGAAAACTGAATTTAAAAAAAGACTAATGTAATATGTTTTTAAAGCACCTTCTATTTTGGTTCAAGCAGTTTATTTTTTTTTTCATTGATTGTTCTGCAGTAACTGAGTAAATACATTTTCCTGTTAAATTGTCTCTCCCTCTCCGAAACCCTGAAGATAGAGACTTAATAAATTGAGAGAATAATTCCTCCTTGTGGCAAAAAAAAAAAAAGAAAAAAAAAAGAACGGTTTGAAAACTGAAATTAACAAGTGGTCAGAAAGCTGGTAATATTTTTAGGCAACAAAAAAATGAATGTTTGAACATCAGCATTATTCAGAATAAGTCATCATTTATGATCCTTTTTAAATATACACTCAAAGAAGCTGTTGGTTTGCAGAAGCACTCGGTGCTCATTGGAAGGTTTTGGGTCATGATGACATAATAAACCTAAATTCAGAACTGTAGGAGTCTATTTTCAGCACCACTGCTTTAGAAACTTTTCGATTTGCAGGTTGGGTTAACACAGGAGATCCCACGCCATGTGTGCTCTGTCTATTGTGCTCTGCCAAGAGCACAATAGACAGCTAGACGGATTTGACAATATCAGGTTAAGGAACGTAATGTAGAGGGAATGAAGAGAAACAGGCATCTTAGTAAATGAACCATATCTTATGTAAAGTCAGCTTTTTATGAGTTGAACTCTGTTTTATGATCCTTGTCACTTCTTAAGGTGGCTTTTATATGTTTCATGCAACATCTCACAGCTCCTCTCCTTAAACCAGGACATACAAGACTGGTTTAAGGACTTAAAGAGATCTTTTCCTCTTTACAAAACTTAATGCTGTGAACATCTTGATGCAAAATTTTTTGCTTGTATCCAGACTGTAGTCAGTGATAGATACCTGCATTAAGGCCATTTGTCCCTAATCAGGCATTTCACTTCACTTTCTGCTCTCTTCATGGCCCTGTGTGAATCTCTTCACATTTTCAAAAATCACATCAGTGAGCCAGAAATTCACTGCAGCCTTTCGGGGTTGATTTCTCCACATCTGCTCCTCCTCACATTTCCTCTTATATCCTCACAGGAAATGACAGTCACGATTACTCATCTTGAAGTAATCATATAACTTATTACTAAAAGTCCTTGGCACTTAAAACAGTTTCCCTGGAAAGGGATTGAATATATTCAGTTTGATACTGTTGTTTTGATCATCTGTCAGGAGTCAGAGTCAGTAGTTTACTGAGTGAACTTTCACAACTTCTCTGGTGAAGTTTTTACCTTTAAAGTTGTGCTCTTTCTGCAATCATCTGACTGTTTAATAACATGCTCTGGTCTCTGCCGTGCATAACATTATATGTATACTCACCTTCCACTTAAGCACACCTGTTCAGCTACTCATTAAAGTAAATATTGAATCAGCTAATCACATGGCAGCAACTTAATGTGTTTAGTCATGTAGACATGGTGACGACCTGCTTAAGTTCAAACTGAGTGTTAAGGTCAAGGTGTCTTTATTTGTCTCCCTTGGGAGAAATTTTTCTCGGGCAGAGAGGTCTGCTGCACAGACAACACACTCATCACACATTCATAAATAGAGATCTATAAAATACAATTATAAAATACAGTACACCATACTACAATACAGTGTATCTAAGTGTTTCTCAAACTGCTGACCTGCTGGGATTTTCACACACAACCATCTCTAGGGTTTACAGAGAATGGTCCAAACAAGAGAAAATATCCAATGAGCGGCAGATCTCTGGGACAAACTGCCGTGTTGAAGCCAGAGGTCAGAGGAGTGGAGTGAATGGACAGACTGGTTGGAGACGACAGAAAGACAACAGTAACTCAAATAACTACTCGTTACAACAGAGGTATGCAGAAGAGCATCTCTGAACACACAACACATTGAACCTTGAGGCAGATGGGCAACAAGCAGCAGAAGACCTCACCGGGTGCCACTCCTGTCAGCTCAGAACAGGAAACTGAGGCTACAATTCACACTGACTCACCACAACTGGACAACAGAAGATTGGAAAAACGTTGCCTGGTCTGATGAGGCTCGATATCTGCTGCAACATTCAGATGGTCGGGTCAGAATTTGGCATCAACAACATGAAAGCATGGATCCATCCTGCCTTGTATTAACAGCTCAGGCTGGTCGTGGTGGTGTAATGGTGTGGAGATTCTTTTGACACACTTTGAGCTCCTTAGAACCAACTGAGCCTAGTTTAAAGTCCACAGCCCACCAGAGTATTGTTGCTCCCCATGTCCATCCCTTTATGACCACAGTGTTCCCATCTTCTGATGGCTACTTCCAGCAGGATAACGCGCCATGTCATAAAGCTTGAATCATCTCAGACTGGTTTCTTGAACATGACAATGAGTTCACCGAACTCCAACAGCCTACACAGTCATCAGATCTCAGTCCAATAGAGCACCTTTGGGATGTGGTGGAATGGGAGATTCTCTTCATGGTTTTTCAGCCGACAAATCTGCAGCAACTGTGTGATGCTATCAAGTCAATATGGACCAAACTCTCTGAAGAATGTTTCCAGCACATTGTTGAATCTGTGACATAAAGAATTAAGGCAATTCTTGATGAAAATTGGGTCCAGCCTGGTACTAGCATTGTGTACTTACTAAAGTGGCCGATGTAGAGACCAAATGAACTTGCTATGTTCATTGTGGAACCTTGTCTCTTTTTTTTGACGTGATGTAATGACCCGATAGAAGATCTCTGCAGACTTTACTCTGTATCTGGGTTTTTATATTGCAGATATCTTTTAATACTCTATCAGATATCAGAAAGAGGCTGTGTTTGCTACATGGCTTTTTGAAGGAGCCATGAATGGATGGAGGCTGAGTGGAGCGTGGGTCTCAGGAGGTGTCATCTGCGCTGTCATTGACATTGATTGTCACTGTCAGCGCTGTTCAGTACAGCTGCAGGAAATGAACACTGACATTACAAACAGTGGTCTATTTCAGTTCTCACAGACCTAAGTATCATTTTTGTTGAGTCACAGCACCTGTCTCTGTTAGCAATTGAAACAAATCACCAGGGGAATGGAAAAGGAAAAATCATCCTTCAAACACAGCTATCAATTTTTGTGCACTGTTGGAAAAAGACAAAACTTTCCTGTGTGTGGCTTAATGCACAACCGTGTTTTTGTCAGCAGTGAGATGTTGATGTGTTTGTCAGAGAAAAGCACTCGGCGAGGATAAAAAGAGAACAGCTTTATTCTCCATCAATGTTTAAAGCAGCCTAAAATGTTATCAGGCTCAGAACAGATGGCAGGAGCCGTCTATTGACTACTGTTACAAAAGAAACAAGTCATTTGTACTGTAAACTCTCTGAGTCCGGGCATGTTTTCAGAACAAATGATGCTTTGAACATTGTTTGAATGACAAAACATGTCCCAATGTTCACGTATTAAACAGTTCAACAAGTTAAAGCACCTTCTTAAGATATACATCTATCTCTAAAAAGAGAGATTTGATGTTATTGCTTGTATCACCACATTTTGTAGTTTTCCTGCTGAACCTTGTTTTGTCTCATGTTGCTGTTAACTGTTTGTGTCACACCTGGGTGTAGCTTTAACCCTTGCTGAATTTAAATTCCCCCACCTTTCCCCCAGTGCTGAATTTATTTTAGAAATTACCGCTTCTGAAATCATTCAGCATGAGATGAGATCTTCAAAGAGATGACCTGGGAGCACTTTTAAAAGACAGGTTTTTTTTTCTTTTTTGCATCTCTTGTGATGGTTGTGACATTTTTTCTGAACTCTCTGTCCCACATATAATGTGTGTGTGTGTGTGTGCGCAAGTGCTCGTGTCTGGGGTGGACCTGCCGTGCCCAACGCAGAGAGCAGAAGAGAGTTGTGAACGTTTAACCATTCCGTCATATAAATCAGATAAATAACATGAGGCTGTTTAGTCTGTTAAATAAAGAACAGGGTCTAGATCTGATCTATAAGAGAGGAATGACCCTCATCTACTGCGCTCTGTGCGTCTCCCTCTCCAAGCGGGTCCTCCACAGTCATCGCGGCCTGGATCATTTCTGGTGCGCATCACACACTTTACAAATCACTACCTGTGGGTCTTTCTCAGATATATTGAAATACGTCAGTCCTTATCCAGACGAGCAGGCCGGCTGCGGTTTTAGCTTGCATCATCACAACATGCTGTTTCAGTCGTGTTGTTTCAGTGATAAAAGTCTTTCGGCCGCAAATCAAAAATGCATTTTTTGGACCATTATCAGCTGAAATTTCAGTGCATCCACAACAAGAACCAAACATTCTCGGTCTCAGCACTGGTGAAAACGAAAGGGCTGATGAGTACACTCAAGCGGACTAAGGGTTAAAGACAGACAAAGTGTAAGCCTGTAACATCAGACGAGTCAGCCCGTTCAAGGTGATATGAACAGAGAAATACCGTTCACAGAGAAGAAGGTGATACCAGCTCGTCTTGTTGACAGGATGATTGATGAAAGTGGATTTTAAGATGAGAGAGAGTAATTGTTGATCAGACCTACTCAGACAGAAAGCTGATCTTTGAGGTTCTGTTTTGTCTGGACCTGTTGAATTAATCAAAAACAAATCTCTTCACTTACAGCGTGTCTGATGGAAACAGAGTGCTGTCTTCGTCCTCTCAGGTTTTATGGAGGCTGAATGAGGCTCTCAGCTCTGAGCTGTCTGTTTTGTTCAGTTCTGTGAAAGAGGGGAAAATCTCTCCAGTGGTACAGACCTCCCTCATGTTGAATTTTTAAGCCTCTGTTTATTTGGCTTTTAAGCTTTGTTAGGAGTTTATAGTCATATACAGCACACAACTGTTCACTGCAAAATATAAGTAAATGTTATTCAAGCAAGTGTTTATGTCTTACTTCTCTTACTCTGTCTTATTAGACTTCATTTGAGCCGCATTCATGGACAAGTCCAGAAAAATGTCTAATTTCAAGATATTTGCAGCTGAAAAAGATGCCTGAATTATGTGTAATAAGTAAATAAAAATCCAATGGGGTAAGAAGAATTTACCTGTTAAGATTATTGAATTAAGATTTTATCTTTATTTCAGGAAACAAGTAAATCTTTTCTACCCCATTGTCTGGTTTTTTTTTTTTTTACTCACAAGCAATTCAGGCGTCTTCTTTGTCTTTTAATATCTTGAATGAAGACATGTTTTGATGAGTGTGGCCCTGATAAGATGTTTTCACAAGAAATCAGACAAAAACTTGCTTCGATTTTTTATGTATTTATTTTTTTTTTGTTTGTTTTTCAAAGCAGCGATGCTCAGTTCTTTGTTAATGTTCACCTGTCCAAGTCAGGCTTCATTCACTCAGTATAAGTTCAACAGTTGTTTATCGCGAAGTCCAACCGAAGCGATATGACTGCCTGGCTAAGTTTAAGCTCAGCTGATGCTGAGACACCACAAGTTCTATTATTCTTACCTGTGATCAATGTGAAAAAAGAACTTCCCACTCTGCTGCATAGATCTCATACCCCTCACACAGGAGTTTGAATGACCACCTGTTTTCTTCTCAATCTTTCCGCTCTCCTCAGACCGAGAGACACAGCCCTTTGCTGGGCGTACGCTCTCGCCCTTCCCTGGATGGCGGGAAGATGAGGGCGTCTGTTAGAATGACACGATACCTGGAGTCCTGGGGCGCAGCCAAGCCCTTCGCCAACCTCCACCACAGAGACAGCATGACCACCGACAACGGCAAGATCAACACAACAGTGAGTACGACGAAGTGTTCTCAGTCTCACCCACACAGATGCAGACTTTAGTCACTGATCGTCTAACCCTTGTTTCAGGATGTCCCTATGGGGCAGTACCACTTCCAGAGACGAGAAAGGTAAGCCAGCAGAAACATCACTTTGTAATGCTGACATGTTGTCACATTAAACCTGTCCTCCGTCTCTTATAACCCAGGTCCAAATCTCAACGGAGGAGGTTTGAGGAGGAGCTTAATGAGAGAATGATCCGCACTATTGACGGCATAAACTCACAAAAGTAAACATAATATCAGCCATTCATCTAAAATTAAGAAAAAAATGTCCACCTCTTGAACCTCTTGAGTTTCTGTTGACTGTGAGATTGTCTCTTGTGTCATCAGGCAGTGGCTGAAGTCTGAAGACATCCAGAGGATCTCATTGTTCTTTCACAACAAAGCCCTGGAGAAAGAGGTAGAAACATCATGCGTTCATAACACAGGCCAGCGATGCTCAAGAGGGAAACAAATCAATAGAAATGTTTAGTTCAGTGAAAGACAAGTCAGTCAAGAAGCAGAAATGCACCGTCCACTGTATGTGCATGTTTTACAGCTGCATTTTTATATCCTCCCAATAATTCTGCTCTCTCTTCTCAACAGTACAGATCAACAACATTACCAGCCTTCAAGTACTACGTGACCTGCGCCTGTCTCATATTCTGCTGTATTTTCATCGTGCAGGTCCTCGTCTTGCCCAAGTAAGTCTGCAGCCCATGTCAGGATGTAAACTGCACTTCCCCTGTCGCATCAGCACACTCCAGCTGTGGCAGCGAGTTGACATAAAAAAAAAAAAGCCATTAGACGCCAGCTGGCTCGTCAGCGGGGCCACGATGAAATTAAAGAGGGAGGAGGGCAGGGGGGAGGATGCTAAAGAGCAGAGCGCAATAAAAAAGGCACCATGTCTGGTAAAGAGTATAGATCTGCAAATCAAAGAGCATCACCTCTTTAGTGACAATGAGACAAATCCACAGTCATGCTTATTTACTGCCTTTGGGAGCCGAGGGTGTAATTCAGCTCATGAGTAGTTATTGATTGTCGAATTCACCTTTGTCTCTCACTCCTTTCGTCTTTGCTTGGTTTGCCGCTCTGATGTCACATTTTGACGTGATTGATGATGGAGTGGTTCCTAAATCAGGAAACTGTGTTCCTTTCTTGAGAAAGTAAAAGCCAAACATAACTGATTACGAAGCGCCTTCAGTGTGTGACAGAATGATCCACATTTATGCTTACTCGATGTAAATGACCTGCAGCTCTGAGGGAGAATACATTATAACATTCATTACATTTAATGGGCTGGATGGCACTGCAGAGGGCCAAGAGGAGCCAGCTGGGATTGGAGTAATGTGTGTGTGGTGTGTGTGTGTGTGTTGCAGAACTGCTGTGCTGGGGATCTCCTTTGGCCTGGCCTTCCTGCTGCTGGCTTTGATCCTGCTCCTTTGCTTCGCAGGTCACATTCTGGTAGGTTTGCTCAGATTCATGTGTAGAAACATAAAAGCACACCTCCACACATGCTCACTCATGTTTGCACACACGGCTTAACTGTAACACATAGACACACATAGAAAAACAGATATGGAAAGTTAATGGAGGTTTTCTGGATAGAGAGGTCTCCTCTGTGACTGGTGGCAGTAGAGTTTCCTGTGTGAAATGTAAAATACTTATCCATCACAATGAACGTATTCTTCATGAATGTGAGGTTAATCACATCAGACAGAAGTATGTAATCATCCACGAGAGACTTTGAACACTTGATTTCTGAATCATGGTGAAATAACAGATTGTACTCAAGCAAATAATTTCATTTCACAATGTGAACCAGTTTGAACTCAAATGTCTGGTAACATAACGTCTTTTCCTGCAAATCTCTCCACATGGCCTGGTATGACTGCGTAAAACAACCACTTCAATAGTAAGCAGCTGACAGGATGGCCTCTGGTGATTTTGTAGTGCGTACAGCTATCACAAGATGATATGTTGACCTTTCATAGATTACTGAGCCTAACAGTTTGGATGTCGACTGTAAAATCACCATCAAATGGAGAAAAAGGTTAAAGCTCTGTATTTTGCTGTTATTTATTTTATTTTAGGATTAGTTTTTGTTTCTATCTGTGTGTAGTTTGTGGATGTTTTTCTTAATTGTTTACATGTAAAAAGTAATCTTAACAAGCCAAAGTTTGTTTCTCTGTCCCCAGACGAAATTAATGTGCCAGTCTGCATTAAAAGAAGGGTTGGTAGTCAGAGAAAACTAGCATGAATTTGAATGTAGCATCTCCTCAGGACTCCGTTTAGCCCCCACCCTCCCACCCTTGGAGCTCCTCCAAAACAACGCCCCTGCTCACATGCACGAGCGCCACTGATTCGCATCCATATGATGGTGACCGAGTCAAATCCACAGACTCAAACTGGTCTTCAGCACATTTTGTTTGTTTGCACTTCATTACCAGTAATCAGGGTATAGGTAGTTTTTCTGCCATTCTCCAGCGTACTTGGATCCCTCTTGGTTATGCGCATTGAATCAGGGCGAGTGCTCGCTGATGAAATGTACGCGCAGGAGGCAGGCAGAATGGCAGGCAGGATTTGATTGGTTTAATAAAGTGGACCCTAAACGCTAGGATTGGTTGGTGTTTTCCCAGGTTTACTCCTGCTGTAGACAGCAGATATTTTTTGCTCTTTTTTAAAAACACATCATGCATTGATTGACATCAGGACATAAAGATCATTTTAACCAGAATAACAAAAAGTCTAAATCTGATTATCAACCCTGACTTTAAATAAAACAGCCTAACAACAATACAAAGGACTTAAAGATAGGTTTACTTAGATACTCCCAAATTCTAACTGTTGTAGGGGGATTTTTGTGCTGGCAGCACACACCACCTCAATGTCAGAGTGTTTCTCAGCAGTGCTGCGTTACCAAAATTGTCCTGCAGCACTTCTTTTTCCCTCTGTAGTGACTTTTATGTGCTCTAAACACTCTGTTGGCTTTTCTTTCATTCAACAGTATTTTAAGTGGAAACTGTAAAAACTGTTGATCGACATCTAGTTAAAACATGATCAGAAGTCCCGCCTCTTCTAGATTCTGGTTGATCAGTGATCAAGAAGTGACACTGATGAGCACAGTGGTGTTCCTGAAGCTGAACTGTTTTCAACTGAGAGAACAACAACAGAAATAAATTGAAACCAAGGAGACTTTTGTGTCAAGGAGACAGAGCGCTGAGATGCTGAATCCCTTTTGGTTAGAAAAGAAAATAGGTGCTGTCAGTACAAAAAAAAGACTGTTAGTGTATACTGCTCCTAACTTTTTCCAGCAGGATCTGCCAGTGTCATCTGTGGCTCAGTGACAATCAATGATTTCTTTCTTCTTTGGTGGGCTAAATGTTATTATCACCATGGACACCGGGCCCACACTTGCTTATAGAAAGTTATCAATAACCTTGAGTCTGCTCTGACCCACGTCAGTCTTTCTTCTTTGTGACTGGTTTGTACTGACAGTAAGTTAAACACTGAACATGTTTTCAAGAGGCTAAGTCTGAGGGAAAATGAGTCTTACCAAAGGAGACACTCCAGCTATGATTTGATGTGTTTTAGGGTGGCTGCGATCAACTAATAATCTTACTTTATTTTTTTTCAAAGCAAAGCTCACTGACAGACACCTAAAAGGTTACATGTAATTTGTGCTCTCATTCAAATTGTCAACAAAATTTACATTTGTTTTCAGGTTTATGAAGAAGCACCGAAATGTTTGAGGAATACATTTTAGAAATGATCATGGGTGTGTGACTTTATTTCTGATTTCCTGAGCTGTTGTAAAATGTACTCTGAGCTTTAAAAGACCCCCCCCAGTTTCTGCTTTAACACTGTTTCTTTCCATCCCCAGCAGGGAGGAAAAGGCTCATTCTGCTCTCTAACCTGGTTCCCAACATCCTCCCGTATCATCGTGACCAATAACCCCTGGCTGCGGTTGGTTTTTACAATGACAACCACGGCTCTCATACTGGTGATGGCTGTCTTTAATATGGTAAGAGATGCTCACAAGTTAAGATGATGGAAGTATCGTATAGTATAAAAAGACCCACAATACCATTAAAGTTTCATATGACCTGATGGAAATAACAAAGGTCAAACTGGATTAAAAAATGTTCTAAGAAAGTAGTTTGTGTGCATGTTTCTAACTTATGTGACCACTTCCTTTGAGCGATCTCGTAAATTAGAAATCAATGAAGCGCTCAGTTCATATTTGGTTACACTCAGAATACAGAACAGTTATTACAGCCATGTGCTCTTTCATTTACATCATTTATTATCCAGTGATCTTGTTTATTTCTCGACTGTTGTGTGACTGTTTTTAATGTCCTCATGACAGTGAAGCTCTTTCACTGACAAGTCTTAAAGTTCAGTTTCTCCTTAAATCTGCTCACCCTGTCTTCATAGATTCTAACATATACTGATGTTTATTTGAGTTTTATTTTTTAGTAGGAACAAAATCTGCAGTCACTCAAGGGCACTTTTAAAGTTTTTTTTACTCAAGCAAAATTATTGATTTTTAATTTTTTTTTTTTAACCCTGCGTACCGAAACATGATTAAATAAATTTATCTTTTATTCTCATTTGCAATGTTTGGCCTAAACTGCTAAATAGAAAACTCTGTATAAAAACTAAACACACATGTGAGATTTTATATCTTGTTTAACAGAGAGCATTTCACTCGTCCCATCATTTCACTGCCTCTCAAATAATTGACTTTCTAATCACCCTCATTCCAGAAAGACATGGGGAACTGGGGATTTGAGTTTAAATGTTTCATTTTGTTTCATCTGGTGTGTGTCAGGGCTGCACAGTGGTGCAACGGTTAGCGCTCCAGCTTCAAAGCAAGAAGGTCATCAATTCGAATCCCGCTTCAGGGTCATGGTGTGCCTTTCTGTGTGGAGTTTGCATGTTCTCCCTGTGCATGCCTGGGTTCTCTCCAGGTACTCCGGCTTCTTCCCACAGTCCAAAACAATGCTCACTAGATCAACTAGCGATTCCCATAGGTGTGAGTGTGAGCATGAAAGGTCATCTGTCTCTGGTGTCAGCCCTGTGATTGACTGGAGACCAGTCTAGGGTGTCCAGTCCAGTCCCCACCTCTCGTCCTAAGACAGCTGGGATAGGCTCCAGCCACCCGCGATCTATTTATAAATACACTGCAAAAAACTGAAATCTTAGGAAGTGCTTTTGTCTTATTTTTCGTAAAAAGTCTTTTTAGACGTAATATGAGCCTCATTCACCAGACCAGTCCAGAAACATGTCTCGTTTAAAGGTAGGGTCTGCAGGAATTTTCGTTCGCGTTTGTAAACACGACATTCAAATGGAGCCCCTCCCCTTGAACCCCTCACGACCTGATGCGGATGCTCGCCCTCACCAGCAGCAGATGAAGAACACACCTTTTCAGCCCTGCAGCCTATTTCAAGCAGGTATGCTCGTCTGATTAGCCAAATAGAATCACAAGTTGTTTGGCATACGCACATGTGAAATACGGCCATCATATACTGCAAAAAAAAAAAAAAGTGAAAATAGCGGAGTCTGTAAATAAATACTACGAACGTTATTTACCGGCGTACCGTTATCTATGACTGCTATCATTCACATACACACTGAAAGGAAAAAGCCAATAATTTAGCAAGTTAGCATAAGCTAACCGCCCGTATCCGTCAGATGTCAGTTTTTGCAGTGTAACCAAGTGAATACATGATGCTTAATCTCAGACAGATTTCTTTCTTCCTTTCTCTGACAGGTTTTATATTCCAAATGAAACAAAGTCAAATATTCATCATCTTCTCATCTCACCACATCAGCTTTTATCAAACTTAAGAGAGTCACACTCCACTTTGATATCAATGACTTTAGGATACATGGACACTTTTGTTAGGGCTTTGGGATGGGGCGGTTATTCCCTTTAGAATATATGAACACATAATTTTGATAAGTTATAAATGATTTTACAACTTAAAGTCATAATTAATCTCCACCATATCTGACTGGTCGTTCACTATCCTCCTTCAGTTGCTGCAGCAACATTTACACATACGTTTTGCTGTGTTGTGACTGTTTCTCTGTTCTGAATCTGTCAGCCCTGTTGGCATCATCAGTTATGGCTGTTAAAAAAGTTTTCTCAAATGCTCAACACATGGTGACTTTTTTTTTTTAACCTGCAGTTCTTTTCTCGGAGCAGCAAGTGAACAGCAGGAAAATGACTGTGGCTTATGACAGCATGTGAAAAGGATCAAAACCGATGTAGTGAAATAATGATCAACTCAGCGACCAGTCGTCTTTCAGTCCTTCGTGTTTGAACCAGTGCTCAGTTTCAGGTCTAATTTGAAGCCGTCCAACATTTCCTCTGTGTGTGAATGTGTGTGTTTTTAGTTCTTTGTAGAGGATCCAGGAGGATCTATGGAGGAGGTCCAGACAGCTGCTCCACCTGTGAACCTAACTAATCAGACCCTGCTGGACACCATGGAAGAAAACTTTGGGGAAAACAAGTTTTACCTACCAGTGAGTAAAAAATTAATGACTTCATCACCCTGGCTGGCAAACAGAGCACCAGAATACATAATGAACAGAGAGTAAATGAGGTTTTATAGATGTGTTATTCACTATTTTAGCTTTTTACCAGCACTGGCTGTGACATTCAGGGACACTCTGTACTTAACTTTACATAAATATATTTAGATCTCTTTAATGAACTATATTTTACCATGAAGGGAAACAGCTTGTGTCAATTTTTCTGAGCTTTGCTCCAGCCACATGAACCTAACCTCTTTGAAAAACATCCCTTTTCTTCCTCTCTTTCCGTCTACAGTACTTCATCTACTGCTGCATCCTGGGCCTGGTGTCATGCTCCGTGTTTCTCAGGATCAACTATGAGCTGAAGATGGTGGTGATGCTGGTTGCTGTGGTGGTCTATAACATCATTATTCTCCAGACGCACGCCTCTCTGTTGGATGGATTTAGCAAAGCACTGTACCAAAAAACCACACTGGATAGGTAACGGACAACTTCACTGTACACACAAAACACACACACACACACGAAAGTCAGTGATAGTGAGACGATCATTCAGCCCTCCTAAGGTCAACCCTGTCAGTCTGAAAACCTCCTCCTGCTCCAGTCTTGCAGCCAGCCCGTGAAAACTGAGCACAGAAAAGTGCGACTAATGAGACTGAACCCTAGTTTCCAGAGGGAAATGTACGGCTGCAGAGGTAATATCAATCAGGACTCTTGACTAAGAGTAACTCCTGGAGAGGAGGCTGATGCAGACTGACATACAGCAGATCATCTAATGAAGCAGAATTCATTTTTCATATCTGACTGACAGCTGGAGTGTCACTGATGGAAAATTCCATCATGCAAAAAAGTTCTCAGAGCAAGACTGGAGAGGAAACACCTGCGAAGAAATACTTTCCACGTGTGCAATATTTCACCTCATCTTTCAGAGTCTCACTCTGCTTTTCCAAGGCAGACCATCAAGTCTGAACATGCTTAACTTAAAATTTATGTCAGTCTTTGTAGCAAGGTTTGACAATCTTTAAGAACTAGGATTCAGCACCATCAAATTTACATTAACACAATACACTGACCACTTACACCATGTAGATAGTTTTTTTTGTTTGTTTGTTTCTTAAGGAAGTTGTGATGGATTTCCTCTTGTTGTTGGCAGGTTGAGAAAAAGAATCAAATTAAACCACCCAGCTGATGTTCAGTGTTAATGTTATTTACACTACTCACAATAAGTTCAGGATATTGTGAGGTCCTCAGTGGATTTCATACATAAGGTGTTTGTTGCACTTCAGTGATTTTTGGGATAGGGAGGCAGTTTTATTAGGGTGATAGACACACCTCATTTAGTGTTTTCCACATAATGGTCTCACTGTTTACAGTGACCCTTACATATTGGGGCCAATACCAAAAAAATACAAAAAGACAACCCTTTTCAATGTGGCATCAATTTCAACATTCTGGGGTATAAAAAGCTGGTATTGTCAGTAAGTCATTCCCAGTTCATCATTCAATGAAGTCACTTAACGGACGAGCAGCGCCACCTGGCCATAGCACACCTTCAGGTCGGTAGCAGGAAGTCAGATGTTGCTCGTGAACTTGGTGTGTCTCAAAGTGTCATCAGCAGAGTTGCAGTAAGACACAGAACTACTGGCAGTGTTGGTGACAGACCCAGGAGTGGAGCCCCACAAGTGATGGACCGCAATGATGACCAGAACCTAAAGACCTTTGCACTCAGACGCCATTATGCAACTGCCACACAGCTGAAGGCCTGTCTATGAGAAGAGAGGGGTACGAGGGTTTCCAGACAAACCATTCACAACCGACTCCACCACTTTGAATTAAAGCCAAATGACCACTGAGCCACTGACACCAAGACACCTCTGTGACCGTCTGCAGTGGGCACAAAGACCATGTGACCTGGACAATAACAGCAGTGGTCTACTGTTCTGTTCACTGATGAGTGTCGGGTCACATTGCACAGAAATGATGGTCGTCTGTGTTGCTGGAGAAGAAAAGGTGAACGATATGCTGAGGTCAACATGGTCCCCAGGGTTCACTTTGGTGGAAGAGGTTCAACAGTCTGGACAGGCATCACCGGTCAGTGTAAAACAGATTTGGTGATTGTAGATGGTTCAGTCACTGCACGTTCTTACCTCAGAGACATCATAGAACCATCATCATCCCCCAATTCCACCAGCACACCCCCAACTTTCTGTTCATGGATGATAATGCTCCACCACATGGTGCCAGAATTGTCACAGCTGGACTTCAGGAAGTCAGAGTGCCTCATATGGTATGACCAGCAATGTCCCCTGACCTGAACCCCATAGAGCAGGTCTGGGACCAGCTGAAGCAAAGACTGGATGCTCGTACCCCACCCCCACATGACCTGGCAGAACTGTGTATAGCACTTGTGGAGGAGTGGAACTCATTGCCTCAAAACAACATCATGAGGCTAGTGAGGAGCATGAGACGTCGCTGTCAAGCTGTCATTGAGGCAAATGGTGGAAACACCCACTACTGACTTTGTCAGTTTTGGTTATTTGGGGCTATCTTTGTTATTGTCTGAATTGTTGGGGTAAGAAATACTGAAATAATGAAAATGGGGTTTCTTTTCTTTCATTAATAGTAACATCAAAGGGAACTATTACTGATTTCATTTAGATTCAGACCAAATAGGAAAATCACTCATGTAAGTAACAACATCCCTAACTTATTGTGAGCAGTGTAAGAACATGCCCACCCAGTGTGGCACATGCGTTACTTTATGATAAAGATTAAATGAGCATCTTGGAATGGGCAGAGAGGTAAATGGGGCTTTTTTCAAATATAGCTTTTGTCTCAATGAGACGTCAGTTTTAGCTTTTAGAAGATTTTTCTCTCATTATGGACAGACTCTAAACTCTGAACAGGATGGTCCTCATATTTTCTCTCTTTATCTCTGCAGACCTGGAGTGCTGAAGGATCTGAAGACGATGGGCTCTGTGTCTCTCTTCATCTTCTTTGTCACCCTGCTGGTGTTAGCGAGACAGGTCAGTAGTCGGAAGTATGACATGTAAGTGGCTCAGAAGAAGCTTTGAGAAAAGTGTTCCTACATTCAGTTTTCTCAAACCAAAATATTTCTTAGCATGACCCCCCCCCCCCCCCCACACACACACACACACATTAATACACACATCAGATATGAGCTAAAGTCTGTTGACACAGATTTAGAGTTAGTGCTTTATCTTTTTCAGGGTATCATCCATCATCTCTGACCTCGAAGCAGCTGTCCTGGCCAGGAGGACTCTCCTGAGAGCCTCTCACTCAAAATCTGAAGCTCTTTGGAGAGTCATGTTTATTCTCATTCTGGGTCGCTGTCTGCTTAGAGAATCTTCAAACTGGAAACAGAGATATGCTGTGGGAAAAAAAAATCACATCTTATCCTGAACTGATTGAGTCCTTTTCTTCGGTTTCTGTTAGTGATTAAATACTTCATCAGGTCTCTCTATGAGAGTCCATCGAAAGGTCAGAAAGTAAAATGTCACTCAGAGCTTTTGATGCAAACCTAAATGGGTGTCAGTGTGATGGCACAGAGCCTGGGAGCATTTCACACAGTTTCCAAATAATTTGCCTTGCAAAAAAGGCCATCATCGACTCTAATGAGCCTATTTCTCGCAATTTAGCCAGCAGGAGGAGAAAACAGGTTAGGAGAACGAGGCATCTGTAATTCATCCCTCAAGAACAGATGCGCGATGGAGCAAAGCTCATTTACAGGCTTGTTAGCTACTTTCTCTACAGCATCTGAAATGAGCTCCAATTCCTCTGGCCTATTTTCCTCACAACTTGAGGAACTCGAGTTCTCCTCTCCTCATGAGGCGTTAACGCTCTAACTGGAGACACATATGTACAAACACATTAAGTGCTTCAGACTAACTATCCGTAGAGGGTCCTGAGCTAGTCATCATTTCTACTTCATCCTCAGGCGATCAGCCCTTTCGCAGCAGGGCTGAGCAGTGTGAGCCGGCGCTGCTGGAGCCTTCTAAATTGGCACCATGCTTCAGTCTCAAGGGAACAAGTATTCAGTGCACACATACATCATCCAGACTGCTCACCACACACACTACATCTATCTCACACAGCTTCCACATACTGTCCTCTACTGCACCAGTACAGGACCAGCCCACAGGACGCCCCAAGCTTTCAGATATATATTCCTGGGACCCAGTCTTTGTACCCAAACACACACTCCTGGTATGATTCGACCCTGATAAATAGCCGACTCCCTCGAGCTTTATTAAGAAAACAGTAGAAAACAAATACAGTTGCTATCTCTAATGCAAAACAGTTCCTCCTGCTTATGATTACCTTGAGCCATGAGAGCAAAGTCTCTCACAGCGTCATTGTTTTTATTATTCATTTTCTATGAATACTAAGCAAGTCTTTGAGTCTCAGAAATCCTATATGCCTTCTGTTTACTGGACACATTTCAGTCTCTCATTGATGGCGACTCCCTCAACCTTGTACGTGCTTTGATGTTGGTCTGGGTTTCCTCTGTGGCCTGAAGCTTTGGAGCAGAGTGCTTGGTGTGAATGACGCAGGTGTCTCTTTACTCTGTGTCCTCCTGTAACAGAATGAATATTACTGTAGGTTGGATTTCCTGTGGAGGGACAAGTTCAAAAGGGAGTGTGAGGAGATAGAGACCATGGAGAACCTCAACCGAGTCCTGCTGGAGAATGTTTTACCTGCGCACGTGGCTGAACACTTCCTGGGACGGAATTGGAAAAATGAGGTAAAGATCCAATGAAGAAACAAAAGTCTAACTAACATTAGATAAGAATTAAAACTCAGTATTATTCATAGACGTCTTTCTGTAGAAATTTGGCGAGCTTTTCCCCACTTCCTTCATTTTCTTGTATTTTCTCCACTGCTTTACATTTTTGATCTCCCATCGTACCCTCATTAACTGTTCTGATGAATGCTGTTTGTTCAGCCTCTGTGCTGACTCACTGTCCTAACCAGCATTATTAAAGTTCACTTAGTTTATCTGAGGACTTTGTCCCATTCTTCAGTGTTAGCTTTCAGCTCTTAGATCTTATTTTGTGGTCGAGAATCCTAAAGACATCCATCTTTACCTTTCCTTTCACTGATGCTCAATCAAAACAATGCATCCAGCTCTTTTCTTCCTCCTCTCATCTTCAGGATCTTTACCATCAGTCGTACGATTCGGTGTGTGTGATGTTCGCCTCCATCCCAGACTTCAAAGAGTTTTATACAGAGTCTGATGTCAATAAGGAGGGACTGGAGTGCCTCCGTCTTCTAAACGAGATCATAGCTGACTTTGATGAGGTAAACACCTTTCACTGTAACAACCCTGGCTGTCTGACAATGTGAGAAAGTGTCTGGATAATGTGCCATTGTTAGGCAGAGACCTGGTGTTCTCTCCTTCTTTGGTGTCTGTTCGTTTATATGTTGTACTCCTTGTTCTCAGCTGCTGTCCAAACCTAAATTCAGCGGCGTGGAGAAAATAAAGACCATTGGTAGCACCTACATGGCTGCAACCGGACTCAATGTGACACCAGGACCAGAGTGCTCACAGGCATGGACTCGTTTTCACACACATAAATGCACACACAGATAGTAGATATCATTACAGTACCATCAGCATTCCTTTGCAAAGATGGCGTGTAGCATGTTTCATCTTAATCAAAGACAAAACTTAAACTGCCCAGCTTTCTTCTTGACTCTTATTTTGTTATGGACAAACAAGTTTTAATCTTAACATGTTTCATTTCAGAGTGCAGGGAGAGCTCAGGCACTGCGATTGTTTTCACCCAACTTGTCTGTTTTCATTAGTGGTCACCAAACAGGAAAAAGGCTCGAGCATCAAAGTATTCAGGCTGTCCTGGCACATTGGGAAGCTTTGTGTGGGTTGCACTTTGAAATATGCGCCACACATAACATGAAAGCATCAGTGATTCATTACTACACCCATTTAAATACATCAGGGTAGCCTCTGCAACAAATGAGATCACCACAGAATGAGGGCAGCGCATATTTTTCACAGATTCTCTACAGCAGTCGACAATCTGTCCACTGTCATTTGTTGAACCTCAAACCTCAAACTATCACATGTGAGGAAACATGTTGAAACGGTTACAGTGGCATATTTACCGTAATTTATTCTCTCTTTTTGACAGACATTTGTCTCATTTCAAGCATTTAAACTTTATACAGGGAGAACGTTCAACTTATTTTCTTATTGTCTCTCTTTTAGGAACACGACAGGCAGTACATGCACATCGGCACCATGGTGGAGTTTGCTTTCGCTCTTGTGGGGAAGTTGGATGTTATCAACAAACACTCTTTCAATGACTTCAGACTCAGAATTGGTGAGAAAATGTCCTCAAGGGGGAACGTTCTAGTTTGAATTTATATGATCCTCATGATGTATTGACGTAAAGTCTCCTGAGCCTCTTTTTGTTACAGATTAGCATGGGTAGCCCCCCCCCTTCCCCAAACACACACACACACACGTCTCACTTTCAAAGCCAATCTGCTTTTCTTCATATCCACCTTTTTCCTGACAACCCATAGTTCATCACAATTAATGGTTTTGCTCGTCCAGTAGAATGTTCTGTTTACGTCGCCATGGAAACCACAAAGCTAACGATGTTAGCCTAGCTGTCATATTCGCTCTGAAAACTGGATTTTAAAAGCAAGAAAGCAACAAAATGAACAAAAATCAGAGGTGGATTCATAGTGCAGATGTTTTAAAAAAGTTTACACTGAGCCCTGTGCAACATTGATGATTTCACTCGAGTTGTTTTGAACTAGCTTGCCAGCAGCGGCAACCGGAAAACGATAACCACAGCTGAAGTCAACACTCATAGACTTCTTAAGAAACAGGTGGACACACAAACAGTGACATCTAGAAAGTTTCACTGTCCTTCAAGTCCATATCCAAAGAAAGCCAAAGAGCACTTAAACAGGCTAACATATTGTGCTTCATGCACCAAGGCATGTGAAGAAGCGGCCTCGTGGGATTGACATCATCGTTATGATAGTGACCAAAACTAGCATCTTAGATCAACTAATTAAATGTTGAGTATTCTCTGATGGGTCCGCCCACAGCAGATCTGAAGTTGATCTGAAGCAGAAACGTGGCTTTGGAAAGTAAAAATGCTCTTGTGTTTGTGTTTTTTAGGTTTTCTCTAGCTGTTCCTCCTCTAATCTGCTAATGTACCTGCTGCTCTCTTAGTACAGATTACTGCAGAAGCGCTCATTTGCCAACGGACCTTATTCTTATCGACCCAGGGTAGTGGTGCACTTAGACCTGTATCATTAAGATTGGTTGTGAGTTTGGACTGGTGAAAGCACGGTTTATTCTGGTTTATTTCACTTTTATTTGACTCACACTGTAGCATATGTTGTAGGTTTCTCCATAGCTCCACATACATCTTTAAACATGTAACTGTGGGTCAGAACAACAGACAAGAAGCCCTGTGATTGGTCAGTTAGGTTGTTGGACTCTTTAGATACGGATTTTGCAGCCTTATGTTCTGCCTCCTCTGACATCTCTTCTCTCGTGTTTGTTTGCATTTACTGAGGCGTGATCAACTTCTGCTCAACATTATCAGCTCCAACTCAAACGTGATACGCACAGATCAGATCAGTCATCATATTTTCGCTGCACATGATCAAGCCAAGAACAGAGCTGGACTGGAAACTGACAATATGGCTGGAAATGCAATCTGGGCCTTCCATGCATGTAGTGGAGTTTAGGATGGTGTTGGCCGTTACAGATGCCTCTCAACATGCTTAGATAAAAAGAAAAAGAGAGGTAGCCCATTGCTCAAAAATATATTTCTATTTTGCAAAAATATAAATGATGCCTCAAACTCTTAGTTAAACAATCAATCAAACAAAGCAGAGTTATTCTTTAGTGGGTTTTTGCATAAACAAAGGAAAAAGATTGGTCATCCATTCTTTTATTTGGGCTTTTTTTCTGTCTGAGAGCGCAGCACAGAGCAGTCAGAGCATCTTTTCTGTTTTGATCTGAGAGAAGAGGCAACCTGAGTTTTTCATGTCATGACGCATGCAGCGTGCATGCTCATCATCTTGACAGGTAGCTACATCAGAATAATGCCAGTGGTCCAGTGCAATGCTTTATGATATATTAATGATCTGTAGAACAAGCATAGCAAAACCTGGATAATTTGGAGAATTTTAGAAAATCCCCCGGACATAATTTTACGACCAAAAAGGAGGACATGTCCAGGTAACAGAGGACGTATGGTCACCCTACACATTACGTTGGAGAGAGAGATGTGGAGTATAAACTAGGATCAGCACCACTACTGTTTACAAAAGAGTTCAGCTAAAGGTTTCTGCCTGTCCCGAGGAAATGTTTTATTGTTTCCTCTATCACTAAGTGCTTTGTCATGGTAGATTTATATTTGGTCTCCTGTTACAGTACAAAAAAAACGGAACAATTAAAGACCTGTTTCTTTGTCATGAGAGAAATCTTTGTTGTGATTTGGTGCTTCAAAGAAAATATTAACTGCTTATTAATTTCTATATAATCTGTGAAGACACTTTTTGATGTCAGAAACATTTTGTCTTCAGTGTGTAGCCAGATCAATAATCAGTTGCAGGGGAGGGTTGAGTCTTCTTCAGTGAGTCGTCTGTTCAGTCTGTGAACATTGACTGGGAAAAGTGAGTTTAGGGTCTTGTAACCTTTATCTGCAGTGACTGATTAAAAAGTTGGGCTTTTGTTTCCAAAGGCAACATCATTATCAGATAATATCTAACTGATTCAGAGATGAGCAACTACTGACTATGAAACCTCAAAACACAAGAGCATATCTGACAAAAAACCACAGTTCAGATTAAGATGATATGAACAACCATCAGAGAGGACACTGTCAGAGAGAGAAATCATGACTGCAAGAACCACAAGAATGCAAAACTGCTTTTATAGTTCAAAGCCAGAAGGTTTTGTGGATTTTTAAATCATTGATGATTGAATATTTGTAGGGTTGATGGTTGGGGTTTTATATTTTCAGGGATAAACCATGGGCCAGTTATTGCAGGAGTAATTGGAGCACAGAAGCCTCAGTATGACATCTGGGGCAACAGTGTGAACGTAGCCAGCAGGATGGAGACAACAGGAGTACTGGGAAAAATACAGGTGGGACATCTGATGATATGCAGAAGCATGTCTGCGTGTTTGCCCTTTAATTTTAATTCAGTCGTGTTTGTTGTTCATCTTTCCAGGTAACAGAGGAGACAAGTGGTATTCTCTCAGCGCTGGGGTACATGTGTTCATGTCGGGGCATCATCAATGTGAAGGGCAAAGGAGAGCTGAAGACTTACTTTGTTCACACAGAGATGACCCGATCGCTGTCACAAGGAACTGTGATGCCCTGAGTATAACACTAAATAAGACTTATGAACACAATCACACACAAAGAGGCTGTTCCAATGATATGCCATGCTCTGTAACTGACACCCATCACCAGAGGACAGCAGGACAGTGGATAGAGCAGGTTTGTCCCTAGCAGCACGGTGTAGAGCAGTGATGCTTAGCGGCACCAAAACAGACCTCCAGTGCTGCATTTTGGATCCTTTTAAGAGCTGGAGTGTAAACAGAGGACAACGCTGTGAGGAGTGTCCTCACTTTCTGCTGGAGTGCCTGACTTAAGAGAGGTTTGCTCCATCACTTCAGCCCTGAAGGACCTCAGTCACCTGTCTGTACAGTAGTAGTGGTGTGGGTCTACTTAGCCATGCAGTGCTTCAGAGCTTTATACTCGAGCAAACCGAGCTGCCTGCCGAGCTGTGCTTTTTGTATCTGCCTTGTTGGCACTGTGTGCCGGTTTGTTCAGTTTCATTCCAAACGGATGCTACAATAGTTTATTGTCATATAGAGCAGCTCATGCCAGCAAGTTGCCAGTGTGGTGGGTAGTTTGCCAAAACCTGTGAATTGTATTTATAGCTTCAGGGCTGCCTTTCTGTCCCACTGAAGAGGAGGTGGACTCAGGCACAGGATCCAAGAGAGTAGTTTTCTTTTTTTAAATAACTTATCTGGAAACAAATCAACAGCTAGGAGTGTAAATGTTCACTGCCATCCTTTTCTTATTCATTAAACATTTGATATGAAGAACTCGCATCCGTCTGTCTGTGATTGTTTTAGTGCATTTAAGAACGATGAGAGAATCATTACAGTGTGAACCATTGTATATTTGTTCCATCAAAGAGTCTAAAGAGTGCACGATTAAGACAATACAGGTTTATACTTGGTGTATCTATTTATTATAATTAACCATGATAGACTGCATTGGAATAACAGAATTTGCTGTTTGTCTCATTTCTTAATCTTCTACTTTCACATAAACATTCTTCCTGGGATGCCAATTTAGCCTTGTGGTCTTGGTTGCATCCCCATGAAGCAAGCCTTCGTGAGTGGCCCAGGTTTGAGTCCAGCCTGTGGTGCTTTTCCTGCATGTCACTCTCCACTCTCAACCCTGTTTCCTGCTCTACCCACTGTCCTATCCTATCTGATTAAAGGCATAAAAAACAAGAAATAAAAAAATCTCCCTGTGATTACCAAGCAGAAATATCAGCAGATAAATCTGCTGGTTTAGGTGTGAAGTCTCTGTTTTTACACCATCTTCATTTCACTCTGCTATTTCCCTTTTCTACAATACCTTGTGCATTGTCTCCTTCAATTAACACATTTTTTTGTACGAAATGTATCATTTCTAAAAATAGGGTCTGTATTTATGACCGAGTACACACGAGAGCCGTCTTTGATTGTGGTTTGATTGGTCTCAGGAGGTTGGTCTCAGTTGTGTGGGTTCAGGATGTAATCACTGCGTGTTGAGCGATTAAAAAAAAAAACTACATGATGTAAAGGTAACTATAAATGGAATGCATCAAAAATGAAGGGCAGGAATGTCAGTTAACTTAAAGGAAGTGGTTGTAGGTTGGACTGAAGCACTGTGACTTCTTTAGTGTATGTTAATAAAGCACGGTACAGATCCTTCCATCATCCAGAACATCCAGTTCCAGAAAAAACAGCCTTCTCTACTGAAGAAAAAAAACTGAACATCAATTTTATTTTTTTCTTTGTAATATCTGACACTAAGCTGCAATAACTGGAAGGGAACTTATTTAAATTTATAGACTCTTTGCACTATCTGGAGTTTGAACGTGTACTCTCTGATCTAATAAAACTTGAAAGCAATACAAGAAGTTTGATTTTATTGCACTGAAATGAAATTATCTTGCAACCAAACTATGTTAAGTAAGATGTATCATAACTAGATGTCACTTGATTTAATGGTTCTTGAAATGATCTGTGTGTAGACTCTTAGTCAGAGGATTCATTCTGTGAAGTGAAACATGAACTCTACAACACTTCTTTATTTTTGACTGCTTTCCCAGCGAGTGAGAAAACTTCAGGTTTTCAAACAGGAACCACTGAGCCGTATCCTTCCTCCACATTCCAGATGATGCCATTTTTCGTGAAAAACTCTCTGGTGTGTGCCACCCATCTATATTCCCGGTTTGTTTGAAAGAGGAGAGGAACAGGATGACGGCCGTACTCTGCTGAAGAACGCACCGGAACAACTCTGGACTTCTCCTGGGTTTTGGGGAAGGACAAGGAGGAGAAATTAACAAGTAAATTAACTGTTTTTACAGAACATAACGTACACCACAGTTTGTCCAGCAGAGGGTGCTCTCATCAAAATGAGTTCAAAGCTCACAGCACTTTCCACTCTGACGTAAAAAGAGGTGTATTGGTCTGATCTATAATTTATTGAATGAATACAATTATATGAAACAATCTTTAAACAAGAGTTTGTTCAACTAACTGAGCTACCTTTGTGTAGTTGTTTTGATGCTACAGTGTATCACAAAAGTGAGTACACCCCTAAGAGACTACACCCCTCAATGTCCAAATTGAACACTGCTTGTCATTTCCCCTCCAAAATGATGGCAGGATGTGTTGGGGAGTTACATTTCATTGAGGGAAACATGAACTCTGGCAAAGCATGTCTCCAGACCTAAATCCAATAGAACATCTCTGGGTCATCCTCAAGCTGAAAGTGGATGTGCGCAAAGTCTCGAATATCTGCCAGCTCCGTGATGTCATCATGGAGGAATGGAAGAGCATTCCAGTGACAACCAGTGAAGCTCTGGTAAACTCAATGCCCAGGAGAGTAAAGGCAGTTCTGGAAAATAATGGTGGCCAAACAAAAAATTGAGACTTTAGAAACTTTCACTAAGGGGTGTACTCACTTTTGTTACCAGGGGTTTAGCTATTAATGGCTATATTTTGAGTTATTTTGAGGAAAAAAATCAATTTACACTGTTATATAAACTGCACACAGACTACTTTTCATTGTGTCAAAGTGTAATTTTGTCAGTGTTGTCCCATGAAAAGATTTACTTAAATATCTGCAGAAATGTGAGGGGTGTACTCACTTTTGTGATACACTGTATATAGAGAATCCATCAAAATAGTCCATATTTTTAAAACCTGAGACAGGAACAGCTCCAGACCTCTCCTCTAACAAATACCCTGGTTAAGAATCCCCGACCTAAAAACTGACACCACTGAGGTGAGTTATGTGAAGCTGAACTACAGTTATACAGAGCTGATGTCACTGATAGTGATTAATTAGCAAAAAGTGTTGGTATCAGAGAGTAAACAGTCACTGCCACAGAGAGAAACTTTATGTCAGGCTCACTTCATGCAACACAGAGAGTACCCGCTCCTGGCTGTGGCAGAGTTATTGCTATGTTAATATTTGTATACGCTTCAGTGGAAACAGAAAAAGAATGACTACCATAATCCTCTGAATAGTTTGCACAATGAATATTTTTACATTTCTATTCAGAAGTGAATTTTGGAGCAGAAGCGTCCTAATTCAGCGGTAGATGTCACCAGCGCTGATAGCCAGCCTCTCAACTCTCTGTAATTATACGCTCAGCAGTGTGAGTTGTTGCTTTGTTCACCACCCTCTCTGCTTTCAGTGACCCAGAAACTCACTCTGTGAGCCAGTTTTCTTGACATGAATAATTACTTAATGGAGATGAAACAGAATCAAAAGTGTCAATGAGATATATATTAATATGTACGTCTGTCACCGCATGGTGAAAATGTTTTGAACATGGAACATTTGGAAGAGGGTGCTTTATTTGAACATGTTTTCATTTTCTATTGACATTCATATAGTTGTGATGTCAATAATATCTTCAACTTGAAGATGCAGAAATAAGCAGGACTTTCTCCTGGTGTACAGGAAGCTGTGAGTGCTTATATACTGAGCTGCCCTCTGCAGTCTGTGTCGATCGTGTGGGTGATTAATGCTGTAAGGCAGTGTCCCCTGACATCTCCACTGGAAAAGACAGCAAAATGTAATGCATTGTCTCAACCACTGAGTACAATTGTCTTGCAGTAAACCTTAATATTGAACAAGGGTCCAAAGAGCTTAGATAAAAGGTAGCGCTCACCTTACAGTTTTAAATTAGTGTACATAACATGTGGATAAAGAGCCTCTCTTTGTTTCACTGAGCTAATGATTCAGTTGTGTGAAGTATCTGTGTGACTTATCAATGTGTGAGATCAACAACAATAAGAAACAATCATGTTCAAATGGAGTTCATTCAAAGTTGACTAGTAATCAAGTGATTCATTATCAGGTGTGTTTGGGGAACTGTTGAAATGGTTAAATGTATAAAATACTTCAATATGTAGCCAAGTAGGGCAGAAAAGATGTTTGTTGACAGAATTCAGCTCCATCATTCATGTATCTTAAATCAGCAAAGCAATCAGCAGAGGGGTCAAATTTCCATGGCTGTAAAGATTTAAAAATGGCATTTAAGCACAATGAATTTTAAGATGCATCAGAACTGAATAGTTACTGATATGTAACCATTACCTCTTTGTCTATATCTAACCCTCTTCCCTTGTAGTGCTTCCTGTCATCCCGGCGCAGTCTCATATCGTACCCCTCCGCCTGGTGGAACATCTGGTCATAAGTGGACATTTCTGGGACCTTGTAACAGAGAACCACCAATTGAAACAGCGCCGATGCTCATTCAAAAGAAACTCATTAAGTTCTTGTTAAATAAAAGGGCCGTTTAGTTTACTACAGATGTCCCTAGATGAATCTTGCGCAACACACACACAATACACCTAACAAACTCTATTAAAACAAGTGAGTTAAATAAACAGCTCCCACGGCCCACATCACTTTTGTGCAGGGTTTGAGAAAGGTGTGATAAACCTGTATTTATTTTTTACTATGTCAGAGGAGTTACACATGTGTAACATTACTAACGTATTTGTGTTTTATTGGATCAATACGTGATCGAGGCAGGTAAGACTGAATGACAAGAACAATCCCTGACTTGCACTCATTAAAGGAGCCGCTCATTAGCTTCATTAGCAGTGAGGTTACCCTAGCATAGCTAACAAAACTTTGTTTCGTACACTTTACCTTGGGGTCTCTGTTAAAGTAAGACAATTCTTTTGGTCCAGTCCGGCGTGGTGGTATGTAACTGTACGCAGATATAGTAGCTATGGGTCTGGTTTTCGCCTCCAGTGATACATCCATCCTTTCGGGTCGATATCTATCAACGACGAAATACGGAGAGAACAGGCCCCACAGTGAAACGTTGACGTGCACCAGCGTTTCTTGTTGCTATGATACCGATCCTGTACAGCTGAGGTCCAACCGTCCGACAATGAAGTCCGACATGCTGCCTTTAAGGCAAGCTTATCCTACTCAAAAGTCATTTCGTCAGCTGGATATGTTTAGTCAATAAGTCTACTTTTTACACAGTATAAAGTAATTTATTGACCAACCAATAAAGCTGAAAGCTAAAGCTGGCCTCTGACCTGAAAAGCTATTATTACTGCAGCCTTTTTGTGGAGGTGCAGCCATTTTTGCAGCAATAAATTAATAAGGAGGAAAGCCGAAATGAGGAAGTATCAAATTACTGTCCCAGTAGCGTCTCTATTATCATGACTAATTAGACATACTTTTTTGGCCAGCAAGTTACGATAGTTTCAATTATGTCTTACACAGAGACTGGTTTGGAGGGCAGTTGTCATACTGTCTCGCATCCCTTATTAATGACCACATTTAAACATCCTGCTATATTTTTCTAAGTACCTAAAGCTAAGCATTAGGTTTGCTTTTGGCCTTTTACCTATGTTTTTGCAGCTCAATCAGTTTGTGTGTTTAATGTTTTCTTTTGTAATGTAATGGTCAAAGGGTAGCTGAAAATTAGAGGAAAACCCCCCCAACATTTCTTATTGGCTGATATACTTGACTTTCAAGTTTGTTGAAAGTCAACAGTGATGGCACGCTCAATTCCAGAAGTATCTTTGTTTATGCAACACTTGTCTCTTCAAGGTCCTTCAGAGGTCTCTCGCGGCATCTGCTCCATAACTCAGGATGCAGAATCAATTTATAACACTGGACAGACTTTGCCTCAAGCGCTGTGTGAATATGTGGCTTTATATAAATATGAATAACCCTCAGCAGTGTGTGCAGATACACATGGTGTGCCTCGGGGTAAACATGGCAATCTGACAGTAAAACCACTCAAAAATACGTTTGTTTCATAATAATGGTGTCTTTATGGGAAGTTAACTTTTTTTTGTCCTTCTAGAGGAGACTGGTATCAATGCTGTGTTTTTTTAATGAATGAATGAATGAAGGCGATGGTAGGTCTTTATGTATACACGTGCCTTCTGCTGACAGTGGATTCATAATTGACTTTTTACATGTGAGTGATGATGATCTTATCAGTTTTTCTTGTAAAAATATCAATGCTATTGATCTGTTGTGATTATTATAGCTTTGCACTTCACTGTTTTTTGAACATTCGATCAAATGTTTAACAGCACCCAATCTTCTCAGGAAATCTGATCTCCTCTTAGAGGATTTAAATACGAATTGAGGCCATTAAATGTGTTGCTCTCCTTCATTCCACATAGTGATCTATTAAATCATATGGTGCACATCTCTTATCCAGAGAAAGTTCTCTATTAGGGAGACCATTATTATCATTATGGTGCGGTTTAGTTAACGATTAGCTTCACCAGCTTAGAGATAACAGCTGCAACATAGTGACACACACCTTATTTGTGGATGTGTGTTTGTCAGATCTGGACCGATTCATGGCACAGTAAGTGGTCTCCTCCCATTGGCCGGCCCCTGCTGTTTTGTCATAATTATGTGGAAGGAGAGAACAATAACAGCAGGTGGGAGTCCTGGGACTGGCAGTCACGTGCACACAGAGACGCACACACAACAAAAACATTGAATCTAACTGAGAGCAGAGAGGCACAGATTACACTGAATCTGCCAGCAGCTCTGCAGCTCCGTTCAAGAGGGTTTTAACAACAGTGATGAAGAGGACAGTGGAGATCTGTGGACAAAGACAGACAGCCAGAGTGAGGGAGACTGGCATGATCACCATCTGCTTGCTTTCATTTTAGAGGTTGTCTGAAGGCACAGAAGTAATTACAGCTGACATTTAAAGAGATATATCGCTATTTGTCAGGTGTCATCGTGGGAATAAAACCACCTGAAAAAGAGGTTGGCTTCTCCGTGGTCCAAAGTTATTAAAAAAAAAAGGTTCCTTTGTTACTCAGCCTTGTTCTCAACTTTATATTTCCACAGCTTATGGTGATGTTTTATTAATGCAGCCCTGACGGAAGCATACTTTGTCCTATTAATTGCAACAAGGTTATCACAGGGGGTTTGGAGGCAAATGACTCCAAAGTGCACAAACAGAGCTGGAAAAAGGGGGTTTTATTCTAAACCTGATTTCTGGATAGATTTCTAGATTTGTTTTTGCTACAGAAGTGTCCTGAAGTTAAATGGCAGCAAAGTGATATCATGCTTTACTGTGAACCAATCAGATTTCAAAAAAGTTAAAATTAAAACATAAAGACAGTCACAAGATATTTACTTCTGTCAATAGATGACACAAACCTGGTTAATTGTAGTCCTGAAAAAGAAAATTCAATGACAAGGAAACTCTTAGTGCTTGGTGAAAAGAATGCTAATACCTGATTGTGATTTTCACATGATATTAAAACTCTTCAAGGTGCTTTACCTTAAACAAAAAGATTATACTGTCATTAAAGTACAAGAATGAGGGAGTATGTAAAGAGTCTCCACTCCACTGCGTCTACAGATTGCAACTCTCTGGATGTTTTGTGTGAATAAGTGATGTAAGCATTCTCCTGAAACCTATATGTAGAGAGGAGGTATAATATTGATTTCATTCTTTTACCACCAAGACTTATTTTCCTCTATGAATAAAAGTTTATTGCAAGGGTCAGCCTCCCCCCTGCTGGACATGACCAGTAATACATCCGTATCTACAGACTGAAGATTCCCATCAAAACACTTTGAAAGGAATGTTATTGCTCTTATCATCATTACACTTGAGTGTCTTGTCCAAATAAAGAAAAGTGTAGGCTCCATCTTTTTTCCATCTTTTGATGAAAACACCAGTCCTCGTCAGTGGTATTTATTTCTAATTGTTTCAGACATTGCTAATCAGGTTTATAGAGACTGACTTGCATTCAGAAATCTGAAAAGGTTGATTCCTCTGCTGATCCTCAGCAGTTAAACAAACGTGACTTTATATCAGAGAGAAAAAAGGCTGATGTGCAGTCACTGACTGTAATGAATGCATCAGAGGTCAATTTCTATATAGAGTCCTGGTTACAAAGGGACAATATAGAATATAATAGAATATACTTTATTTATCCCCAAAGTACGGTGGCCCTGAGAGCTCACAGCACTGCACCTTAAGAAAGCACATGCAAAAAGACAAATAAACAAAACATCTTCATCAATTTGACAACACAAGCGCTGCATTTAGAAAACGCACTGCAAAGACCACGACACAAGGGAAGTGTTTTCAGAGAACACTTAAAAGTGATGTACACGTCCCGACACGCTTGTTATTAACAAATATTTTGAGTCACTCTATTGAGGTTCTCTTTCAGTCAGTGGTGCTGGAAAATTAGATAAAAGTAAGTGCTTTTGATTTATTTTAACACTGTGATTGCATGATTCAGATATTAGCATACTGGCTAATAACGGACGTGTGCATCACTTTTAAGCGTCCTCTGGAAACTCTTCCATTGTGTTGCAGTCTATTTGCAGCATGTTTTCTAATTTGTTGTGTTGTGGCCTTTGTAGCGCGTTTTCTAAATGCTGTGCATGTGTTGTCAAATTGATGAAGCTGTTTCCTTAATTTGCTTGTGTTTTGTCTTTTTGCAGGTGTTCTCTTTAGTTGCAGTGCTGTGAGCTTTCAGGGCCACCGTACCAAAGGGAAATTCAGGTGTCCTGATATAATGCCATCTCATCAGTAACTTACTCTTTCCTGAAACAGTCATTTCACATCCCAGCTATAACAACTCAACACTAATAGTGGAAGCACTGGGTTGACCCTGTAGGGTTCTTTTGGTTATTTCAAGGGTGTTGGGGTTGTTTCAGTGTGAAGCAGCTGAGTTATGTGTTGGGTCAGCAGCTGGACAGCTGACACCTCACAGAACAAAGTAATTTCTGGAGGTGTTTATTTTTGTAATTTCAGATGTATTATATAGACACATGACTAGATAAAGCTTTTGACATGGTTTTACTAATATAAAAGAGTTATGCAGTAATGTTACAATTTGTACAGTTTAACAAAAATGAGTTTTGTGTTTTAAACGTTGTGAGCTGAAGCATTCCATGTGTCTCATAGAGTATTTATGATTATTTATCTCTATTTTTCATGACTTTTTATGCTAATATGGACCTATGGGTCTAAAATAAAATGTGAATTATCTTATCATATAATGTGAAATACAAAATGAATATATTTATTTATTCTGAGCAACATTTACATGTCCTTTATAGTGCACTTTTACATTAAATGCATGTGCACAGAAAATGTCTTTTATTTGTCCAATGAAGGTTTTCACTTGCTAATTTAGTTGTCAGTTACAATAGCTTGACCCTCTGATGGTGGTGTCATAAACTAGGATGCTGTCAAAGCTGCAAAGCATCTTGGATAATGTCCAATATCCACTCCACAGGTGTCTGGTCAGACACAGGAGCACAATCAGTGCAAGACTGATTCCCCACGATGCATCACAGAACGATACAGGAGGTCATTCCTGAATGTGCCCATCAGGCTTCATAACTCCTCCCTTTAAAACCAGACACTGGATTATTAACCTGGACAAATTTATTTTAACCCTAATTATTTTTTCAAGTCAAAACTGTGTAATCTGTCTGCAAACTGGTTAATACACTGTCCACTGATTGTAAATAGTTTATATCTGGTTTGGTGCTTATTGCTTATTCTTTAGCTCGTTTTCTGAATTTATTGCTTGTTTTACTCCTTATGTTATTACCGTATTCTGTCTTATTTCCAACTAGTGTAGGTATTGTGTGAAGAGCAACTGTAACACTTAATTTCCCCCTGGGATTAATAAAGTAGACTATTTCTGTACAGACAGCAGCGTCCTTAGTTTGTTCTTCAACCAGCAGATGGTGCTCGTGATACAGCTCAGATCACAAAGGTTAAGACCTCAATCTAAACTGGTCGTCTCTGTGTCCGGTAGGCTTCATAATACATCTGCTCCTCCCTTCATTTGTAAATAATTACTTTCCTTCATTTTTTTGAGGAAACACGATCGAAAAAAAATCTCATATTAAACATAATCTGTTAAACATCCCAAATTCATGTCTTCCTTTACTGAAAATGTGTCGCATAATTGGGACAGTCTGGTTTTCACATGGTATTTAATCGTTTTGGTGGTACTGTCCATGAACACCCATTAACACCTTTAACCCGTTAACGTGTGCTTTTCGTTTATCTTCGGTTAACGTGTCCTATGTTTCACTTTGGTCACACACGCGCACACTCACAGTGACTGCCGTTGTTCCTTGATGACCAACCGTCTGCTCATTTCCGAAAGCTTACGGAGATTCACCGAGCAGCGACCAGCGACCCGGCCCCTCCCGCCCCCTCCTCCCCGCTACACCTACTCTTCCCTCGGCTCCACTCCGAGGAGGAACCCGGTGCCCCCGGCTGATCGTTTCCAATTACGTTACCCTAAGATGGAGGTCTGCAGATGGCACAGCTAGCGTCTACGAGTCGATGTAACCGTCCGTGTGTCTTTAATGACGCTGACTTGGGGACAGGAGGGATTTTGTGCCATCTTTTCACACTTTTTGGGGGTATCCACGAAGAGGATATTGAGCACTAGGTCCAGGTTGTGGCAGCCATGAGCTCCGGGGAAGGAGCGGAGGAGACGACGAAGGACGCTGGCGACATAGCGGCGTTCTTCAAGACCGGTAAGCCCATAACTAAGTAAGAGAGGTCGGTTTGAGCTGCATGAGAGCTTCTCCTCTCTGGATCTAGGGACATTGTTACCGTTTGTGTTGACGGTTTGGACTGACAGTTAAAAAGCTGAAACAGATAAATTTCATTACTGATGGGTGAATCAAATTGCAATGGCAACAACGATTGTGGAACTAAAGTAATAACTGAGATTTCTTTAATGCAGCTATTTAACCTACATTCGGCTCAGACCATCCGGATTGTGTAGCTGTTAGCTAGACGGCTAAACGATTGAGTTCCATAATCGGACAGGTGTACCCGGGCTCACTAGAGCATGGCTTGTCAGGTTTCTATGCAGTCTTCAGAAAACATATTTTATCCTCAGTGGAACACATCTTTAAATCGTTTAGAGGACTTACCAATTGTGAATTTAATACATGGCAAGTAGGTTTAAACATTGTGACAAAGGGAACACTAGAGCCGCAAATGTGTGTTCTCGCTCCAGCTCCAACAAACAGTTGAATCAAAGCTACTTTTATAACAATTTTAAAAATATCATATGTTTTTCATAGTTCAGACAAAGTCTACTGTGTTTTGGGATGTTTGATGAAGCAGGTCAGGGCTGTCCGATAATAGGTCACTGTGTTAACTTCCTAGTTTCTATCATAAGATGTTAGCATGTAAACTCCTGATTCAGATTTACTGAATCCTTTCTGCTAACACTAGCATCGCTAGGCTAGCATCTTTAGCTACCCTGTGAGTTGACTAAGCTGTCGTGTGCTTTAATAGGTTTTTGATGTATTCGCAACAAGAATGCATATTATGCTTCTGCTCGAAACTCATCATCTCGTCAACATCAGTTTAGAGTTTCCCGTGCTGTAAAATAACAGCACAGCTATGCTAGCAATGTAAACAATACATGGCGTGGCAGATACAGGCTGGGTGTGCACTGTGCAGGATGTGCTAACAGTATAACAGCTATCTAGGCTAAAAGGCTCGCCTGTTATCAGTCTCACTTTCTGTTGTTTGAGATAATACTAGTGAAACGGATTGCTTGATGGAAAACACGTATACTTTTGTTCGTGCTCAGTGGCTGCCCATTTGATTGGTGCGGATTTTGACATTAGCCATGTAGGCTAATTAATCAGCAAGAACTGTGACTGAAGTCTGAACAAGGGCCTACAGAGATTTCAGGCTGCAACAAAGACTCATAAACTGTGAAGTTCAGGGTTTGAAATGGTTAAACGAATATGTGTGTAGAGTTCTATTTTACTAACCAGACATTTCACACCGAGGGCTATGTGTAATGATGACTCATATGTTATTCATTTCCATACAAACAATTTTAAATATTCATATTAAAAAATGCAAGTAGTATGCGTGTTTTTCTGGGGCAAAGTTGAAATGACGATTCATGGTGGAATTTCTGTTTATTTGTTGGTCTTTGTCATGATCAGGTTGTGTAGCTTATGGGCTGCACTATTAGATCTGATGTCTGATGTCATGTCTGCCGGTGCCATCACTAACTCCACTGACTGTGCCAGCTTACTGCTCACTTGTTTTAAAGCAAGTTTCTTCATGAACAAACAGCTTGAGTCTTGATCTGATGTGGTTGTTGGCTGGTAATATCTCCTGGCGTTTTGCTCATAATTTGTGTTGCTGAAGTATTGAGCTGTAGCATACAAGAATAGCACTGCATGTACTGAGTTTGAATTACTGGCTGTTCGATCAAAATGTTTTGGAGAACTGAAATTTTGAAATACAGTTACAAGAGTGTAAACAAGGACAAGAATGCCAAGCATTGACATGAAGCCTCTGGCTCCTGTGGTTTTGTATTAAGTGAGATAATGAGCACAGAGGGAAGTTCAGTATCTCCATTCAGCTGATTTGGTGGCTTGCCTCCTAGAGAGAGTGACAAGACATTCTGTAGCTCACTTTCAATTGCTTTGTTAACATTGTGCATCTGAAGCCAGCCCACTCCATTTCTGATCTGTTAAGTGCTAACTTGTAGATTTTTTTTTTTACTTACAGTTCATAACTCATGCAGGGTCTTTATTTTTGAATGATAATGAACCCAAAATAACACAGTTTGTCAGTGATTTGAAAATCCAAAAGATGTTTGATTTTTTTTTTCAGTTGTAGCTTAGATAACTCTTTTCATGACCACATTTAAGTCCTAGTACATGGACATTAAATGTTAACTGTACCTAATGTATCTAACTCAACAAACTCAGCTCTGAAAATTGTCTTGTTTTTAAAAGATGGATCATAAATGCTTTATCATCATGTTACAAGCCAGTCCTTTCACAGCAAATAATGTTTTGGGTTTTTTTTCCACCAAATTTTTTTAAGCTACAATCTCTGGCCAATGCTTGCATGTTGTTGTTCCCCTCTGATCTGAGTGCCTGGGACATGTGCTGATGTCACTATGCAACAAGGTAGTGATCGACCACCTTTGGAATGAAATAGCTGTGATAATATTGCACATCACCACATGTCTTGTGTGTCAAAACAATCTTTAGCAAATGAGGAAATAAGAAACGCTCCGTTCTGAGCAGCGTCTGGTTCGTATTGTGCACAATCTTTGGTCCTTCCCTCACTTTAACTTAGAGATGGGTCTATTATTTTGGTGATTAGCACAACATAGCAGAAGATTCTTGTTAAAGTATTTGTTCAGGATGTGTTATAGTGAAACCAGGAGGGTAACAAGTAATTCACAGATAGCTTTTTGTTTTTTTTTACAATGAGCTGAAGTTGTAAGGCTTGAGTGTAACACTCCGGCTCCCCTCCTCTTTGTTTTTCCCGTGAACTTCCTCTTCACAGATCTGGGAATCTTGTTGTGACATGCACAAGTTTGAGTGTCTTGCCACAGGCTATGCTTTCCCCCTCCATCCCCAGCTTCATTCTCATCTCTTTTTTCTGTCCTTTGGCATTTGCTCTCTTTTGTCTCTCCCCTGTCCCCCCCTCTTTGTTTTCCCCCTCTCTGTGTGTGATTGTCTGCTGTCTGAGAGCTCATTTACAGCTGTCAGATTTTTTCCCTCGTTCATGTTGCTTCGTGTTAGGCTTCTGTCCTGATGTGAAATGACAACTTCAGTAAAAAAGAGCTTACCCTGTCTCTCTCTTCTGTCTCCCAGACTGGAATTAATACCAAGGCCTCAGAGCTCAGAGACGGTTGTGTTGTTCTGGCAGGTTGTCATTCATCAAGTTATTCCACTCCAAACATAAATTTGGCTGTGTTTATGACTACGAAGGCTGATTCAGTGTTGATTTCACAAAGTATTCATCAGCAGTAGAGAAAATTATTCATGTTAGGATTAGGAAAAGACATCTAACTAACCACACTGCTGGGTCAACATGAATGAATGTTTCGAGGGAGTTCACAAGGTAGGTCTGTATACATGTGTGTGCAAGACGCAGAGTGAAACAGACAAGCCAGAGAGGGAGAGAAATCTGATCTAGAGCATGCATTTATGACTCAGACCCATTCACTGAGGATGAGGTCTGCACAGACACATACACACACATGCAGACTCAGACTAATGGATATTGATCCAGGAGATGGAGACTGATTGAGGTCCGACAGTAAAGGTTTCCTGCAGGCCTAAACCTGCCAAGTCAGACACTGAGCAGATGCTAAAGTCAAATGCTGTACAAAGCAGATTTCTTTTATCATCCTGTGTTTATGGGCCGGATGTAAACGGAGGGTTGGTGCATCGCAGATCAATACAATTAAATTATTAAAGCTAGGTTTGTTGTCATTTTGTTGTACCCCTTTCTTTAGAAGCTGTCTCTTTGCTCAACTACTTGACGGATTATTCAGAAGCTTTAATAAAAGAGAAACAGCCAACATACGCTTCAGTGGCACCACAAAGTTCAGCTTGGTTCTGGCCCAAATGGGTTCTGCTGTGATGGGACCAACCAACTGGAAACTGTTGCAGTTGTTGGTGGCGGTGATGTTGTCTATTGACATAAACTACAGATCGCATCTGCCCATTTTTTTTTTACTATCTACAAAACCAATCACATAACAGGATAGTCTTGTTGCACTGTCAGTCAAAAGCTCAGAAAACGAAATGTTCTTCCTTGAAGTTCATTCAATATCGTTATACTCACTTTGTGTCCGAGGGGTAGGTTGAGACTCAAAACTTTTCCAATTTTTGACTCCTGGATCGATTTTTCAGTTTCTTCAGTCTGCTGTGTCTTCCTTGCAGATTTTCTATGTGAAATAAAGCACCAACTGCAGAAAATTATGATTTTTAAAAGCATTTTCAGATGAAACCCTGAACAGGATCAGCGGTAAAAAATTGATGGATGGATGGTTAGGATATAGAGTTTTCCAAATGGAGCCAACAGCTCAAAACACTGAGGTAAAGGCAGCCATACCCTTACATGGGCAAAATTTGTAAGTTTTTATAACATTAAAAATAACAAGAAGAAATAATGACTTTCTTTTCTTTTAATCCAGCTGTAAACATAATAACTTTTGTTATCTGTTGTTCTATGGTTTAGTGTTTTTGTAGCTTGCCTCAAGCAGAATTTCAAAGAACTGCAGTTTTTAGCACTGCAGTTTTTTTAATGATTGCCACCATTGCAGTGCCACTCCTCCACTGGCCAGTACAGCCTGCAGTCACACTACTCCAACATGAACCAAACTTTAGGCACACGCATGGCCCACCTATGTCATCATGACGCCTCTGTTTACATGCAGCATGGTCTCATCAGAGTCAGCACAGTGAGACACAGAGAACAGGATTACAATGTTAGTGACTTTTTGGCTCATGTTAAATTGTTTGGGTCCAGCACAGCCCTCTAACACCCCTGTTATTGTTTGAAATAACTGTTGAGAGGAGCGGTTGTGGTGATCATGTCTGCATGTTTGTGCTCATGCATGAAGTGTACCGTGCTGAAGCACACCTCTCCAGAGCGTGCCAAAGAGGAGAAGTGAACCGTGTCTCAGCACGGTACACTTGCAGTTACACTGGCCAAACAAACTGAAATTTAGGGTTGAAGTGTGCTTGGCACGGGATGAATGGCCAGTGTGACTGTGCTGGTATGCCTCAGTTCTTATAACTGAGGGATACCGTTTGGTCTTTTTCAGCAAAAATGAAACCCTTTTAATCAGCTGGTAGGAGATGTATGTTCTAGGCTTGTGGTGTTTTAGCATTGGTAGTGGGAGAGAAAAGGTCAATCAGTCCATCCTCTAAATCAGGGGTCTCAAACTCGCAGCCCGCGGGCAAATTGCGGCCCCCAGAACAATATTTTGTGGCCCCGTCTGAAATCAAAGCTTTGTATTAGTGCGGCCCGGACGTTTTTTCTCACATGCATCAGGGCGTTTTATATTTTTTAACACTTGTGGGCTACCGTAGATCAGGCTCATGTCAACAACGTGACATATGGTGTTTGTTGGTGTTTGGATCATGGGCCTTTTTTGGCAGCACCTATCTGTGTGAAAAGCTCTTCTCCACAATGAACTTTAATAAGTCAAAGTTCAGGTCCAAACTTAAAGAGGAGCATCTTAAAGCCAAACTTGTTAAGACCAAGAAGATTGGATGTGTTGTACTTTTGAATCCTTGAAGCCTTTTTTTGTGGAACACTTGATGCGGCCCAGCCTCACCCAGACACTACCTCAAGCGGCCCCTTGGTAAGTTGAGTTTGAGACCCCTGCTCTAAATCGTATCAGGTAATAATGGGATGCTGGGACTAGAAAGTATATTAACCTTACAGGTTTAATATGTTTTATCCAAGGTCTGGAAGGAAGATGAGGTGCAATTAATTCTGGTAAGGAAAAAAAGAGCAAAATTAAGGTTAAAAATGGAACAGAGCACTGAAATGACTGGACTGTGTAGACCAGTGAGGAAGTTCAGGCCGAGAATGACTCTTTTTGACACCGGGGCATCATGTGATGCACAGTACAGGACTCTTTTTGATTGGAGGTCACTGCTCCCTCCCAGACACTTTTCACATTCCCTCACTCCAGCACTTTACCAGTTTGCCATTTCTATTGACCCAGCCTCTGTCTCTTCCATCTCCTCTTCTCTCTGCCTTTATTGTAGAGATCCTGCGGTATTTTCATGTCAGCCATTGGCCTCACTCATTCATACATATCTGCAGAGTGTGAGGTTTTGCTAAGTGATCGCACTGTTGTGCACCGGAGACACGGTGAAAGGAGCCAGCTGCAGGCAGAGATGTTGATTATGAGATTTTAACCTTTTATTGAGCCGTGCAGCTTCAACCAAGAGCAAAAGGACGGTTGAGTAAAAGCTTTTTAGAAAAGGTTAGAGATTAAGTTCAAACATGGGGATAAAAACACTTCTTGTGCTTGGTCTGTTCACTCACTGATGTTTCACTTAGAAAGGCATTCATCCATTAAATGAAGCACTAATCCGTCAATGAACACGTGGCCACAAGACCAGCAAACAGAGGCACTTGGACACCATTAGCAGCACAGACCATCATGCTCTGAGTAACAACTTCCTTCTGTCATTCTGTCGTTCACTCAGTATAACGGGGAAAACGCTGAAAGTATCAGTTAGTGAGTAAATCAATCCTCCTTTTCCCATGAGTAGCTCTGTAAACACATAATCTCTCTCAGTGCAAGTAACAGGTGCTGGTACATGAATTTTTAAGGCAGATGACAGCTAGCAGAGCAAACCCACCCCCTCAATCTGTGAGATCACTTTCAGTGGGAGGAATGTGTGTTTCTTTTTTCTTTTGGATAATCTGTTTTTTTGCAGATTGACAAATAGTTAGAGAAATGACATGACAGGTAAGTACTTTAATACATCGTCTGCAACGTGTTTTTATCAAGAACAACTTTGGATTAAACAGAGAAATATCCAAAGGTCTGCTTGACAAATCACCCTGTTACTGCATGCGACAGAAACTATGACCTAATGTAACTCAACTCTTGGAACCTGTCCCACTTTCACACTTGAAGCAGCTAAATCAATCACAGTCAAGACAAAGCAACAACTATATATCTAAGATGAATGAAGGGAATTAAACTCCATAGCACTTTTACTTTAGCGTCGCTTGTCATGTTGACTGTTTGCTTCCTCTGAATTACATTTTACACAGCAAGGAGATAATGTATGCTTTATGGTAGGCATCATCGCAGACACAGTATGTGTTACTGCACAGAATCTGAATCAGATCAGAAATACTTTTACTAAAGTAGCTCAAAAAGTGAAGATATTGAAATAAGAAGGACTTTAAAAAATAGGTACTACCCGTGACAAATTAGTACAGAAGCACAGGAAAGGGCATGCACAGACCTTGGTGTTTGAGGCCCACCCCTCCAATGTGTGATTAATATGAAAGAACACTGCAGAGGTCATTGCATCATAATTTGATTCAAGAATGTCAAACACTTCCCATCTTTTCGGCTCTGTTTTGGTTCTTTTCTATCTTTCAAATGCTCATATGAGTACACTAGCTAGCTGGTGTGTCCTTCTGGTTAGCGTTAGGCAAGAAGCATAAAAGGTTAGCATTAGGACTGCATGATTTTTCATTAAAAGATTGCAATCTCGACGCACACATGTAGGTGATCTCATTTCTAAACACAGATGATTCTTAAGCATTTTGCATGCTCCCCCAAATGCAGTACTGCTGCAGCCTTCTCCCTCAACCAGTGGTAAAGTGTCTTTACAGCACGTGAGCTGCTGTAGCCAGCTGCAGTTAAGTGAGAAAACAGTGAGTGAGAATTATGGCGAAGGAACCTCTGTACCGTAAGAAGAGTAAAAAGAGAGAAATGGATGAAAAACCCAGTGGTGGAAAGTCGGTAGCAATAAGCAAAATTCCTGCTGCTTACTCTACTTAAGTAACCAATTGAATGTTCCTTTTTTTCTATAAATATTTTGTAAAAAAAAGAAGTGCTAGAGAGAAAACCACATTTTTCCAGAATAACGCAGCCCTAGTTGGAATAACCCCCCCCCACACACACACAAAAAAAGCAAGCAAGAGCAGCAAAGTCAAATTTCTCTGTTTAACATTGGACCATGTTTCATAATTTGTCATTTTAAAGACCTCGAATCAGACCCAGAGATTTCAGAAAGAGAGTAAAAAAACATCCAGAAAACCGAAGAATATACGTCAGTGTTTTGTGAAATTTGCTTAGTGATGATGTCATGATATGAGCAAATCTGGTGTCCCCTTTCTTGTGACATTTCATCAAGTCATTTGAAGCAGCCTGCGGTCTGATCTTGAGAATACTCCAACACACATTAACCTCACAATTTAAATCTTTACCCAAGTTCTCCCCACATTTAGCCTCATATTTGTTTGTGAGATATGGGGGGAAAAAAAGAACACACAATACAGTTTCTCCAAACCACGTTTGGCCCATGTACCAGCAGCAGCCACTAGTTTTTATTGAAAATACAATCATGATAACTGATACCAATAAAATAATTTTTCCTCTACCATGGAAACGGACAAGGAACAAAAAAAAGAGCTTTTGACCTAAAAGATTATGGGGTCCAAAGCAGAAGTGGTTGGAAAATGTAGCCCACAGATGTCTGGCCCGACTAAGATGCTGTGATTTTTCAGTCAGAACACTGAGCAGGCCTTGAAAAACATAAAGTCAAATGAACAGCAGCAGAGTGGTTGGTCGTAGCCTAGAGCATGTATGATGTCAGTGTGAACTTAAGGCAGACTTCAGAAATACAACCCTGAACATGAACAAAGAGCAGCAGATTACATTTCAGAAAGACTAACAAATACTTCCCTGCTAGTCAGATGCTTGTAAACAAGTTGAGTCTCTCTGGATGTGCCCTACATGGCAGTGTGAAGGGTGGCCTCCAACAGCCTACAAATGAGGTCGAACAAGTTCGAGGAGTGACTGGAAATGGAAGACTATCACAGGTGGTTAATGTAAACTTCATCTGATGAATATTACAAAACTACAGAAATAGACAAATTTATAAGATATGGATGCTAAAGACTAAATGCTGTACAATTAAGAATAAAATGCTTTGATACCAGAAGGTCAGTTTGATATAAATAATAAAAAGGAGCAGCTTTCAGATCCACTCACAGAGGGTATGGAGCATGTGGGAAAACAGACGGGCCAAGATCTGTTTGAACAACAAATCTGCTTCTTTAAACAGAAATATATATATTCTGGTGTGTTTGAACAGAACTATGTGGCAGCAGCATCAGTGTGTGTGGGTGTGTGTGATATGTCTGCTGTAATAGTATTAGATGTGTTAGAGGTGAGAGTTCATTGGATTACAGACACTGACCTAATCTAATCTGGTGTTCAGTGTTTGGGATTACCGTGTGTGTGTTTGCATGTGTGTGTGCCTGTGTGTGTGTGGTTTCAAACAGTTGTAGAAACTGACAGAGGGATTTTGGGGTAAAAAAAAAAAGTACTAGTATAATGTTACTCACACAAACGAGCGAATACACAACTATAGAATACTGCTATAATAATGATAATAGCTTAACATTTTGGGAAAAAAAACAGTTAGGAAGCAGCTAGCTACTCGTCTCATGTCAGGTTTAAAATACAAAGCAAGAGCCAGATGAGTTGTTTCAACAGAAACATCCGTCTGAAGCTCCAAGGCTTGGGTACTGAGTTTCACATTTTGTAGATTTTTGGATTGGACAAAACACCAAACCTTTTTTTAAATACTTTCAGACATATTTTTAGGTCACATTGGTTTCCATATAGGGTTGGGCAATATATCGATTAAGTCAATTAATTCAAATTATTTTCTGCAAAAGATTTAAAAAATTCAAAAATGAGATTTTTTTTTTGTCTTAGTCCAATTGTAAGTTGTTGCCATGTTTGAAAAAAGAGGTACAGTTTTCATGATGGTAGGCCCTGTCAGGTTTTGCACAAGGACTTCTAAAGGCTTTTATTTGTTTTTCAAAATGAGATCAAATATTGATCAGAGAGTTTCATGTTAATATGCTGTGAAAATACTCAGCCTTGTGTGTTTATGTCAAACCTGCCCACATTTGAACTACATAATCAACATTTATGAAACACACTTTAACTCTAAGAGGGAAATTCTGTTTGGGTTGGGAAAATATTTTGACAACATAGAGACGAAACTCGATTCATGTAATTTTTGTATCACGGGATTTCATTTTTAGGCCATAATGCCCAGCCCTACATTCATATAAAGGTGAATGAATCATGTCTACAAATGTATTAAATACATTTTTGTTAGAGGAGTTCAGAGAGCTCCTTTAATCCCTGGTATGCACAAGAAGTCTGTATGGTGCAGAAACTCTGTTCACTTTAGAGATGAAAATGATGAACAAGGAGAAAGTCTTTGTGCAGTGGAAAGATTTGGGAATGAAGGGGTTACACCTCTTTTAGGAATGGATATACTGTTTGGTGGATATAAGTTGCACTTGCATCCACTGAACTTTCATGTCTTCTGCCATCACACTAACAACACCTACCATGACCGTCTGTTTGACTTATGCTCTCTTTTCTAACAGGCTCTGTGTAAACCAGGTCAGCAAAGTCCTGGACTCTTAGTGAGGCTTCACCACCCATGCAAACAGACACACAGGTTTCCGCCCAGATACAGACGTGATAAGACCAAAGGCCAGCTGATAACAACTAAAAGGTTTCCATTGGTCTGATACGGGCCATTTGGCTTGAAGGTGTATGTAATATCTGCTGCTTGTGGAAACATTGAAAAGTTTAACCGTTGCCACTCCAGAAGAACTTGATTGTGTATGAATAAAGCCTTTGATCAGTGAGGATTTCTACAGCAAGGTGTTGAGTTTAAGTAAGAAATAAGAAGTAAAAAATGTCATTTGATTGCCCACTTTTTTGCTGTTTAATGAAGTTACTGAGAAGTACACTAATGATGTCAAACATTGTTTGGTACTAAATGAACTAAGGATTCCAGATATTAGCATGTGCTTCAGATGAGCAAATAAGAGTTTTTGGCTTGTTTGAATCCTCACTCAGGACTGCTGAAACACACGTTCAATTCAAAAACACACACACCTACACTCACACGCTCACACATGCAAACCTCTTGCCTCTCTGTGTTTATAAAAGGAGCTTGTCCCACTTTTCCCTCTCATCTGCGGTGCTCTTGTTCAGTAATTTCTCTGGCGTGATAGCTAATTGGTGTGAGCTCGGGGAAAAAACTTTGCCTCCCCTCCGCCGTCTTTTTTTTTTTAAACAAGCTGGAACGGGAGAGGGAGAAAAGTCGAGGGGGCACGGAGGAAAATGGAGAGACGATGGAGAAGGAGGGGAAGATGGGAGGTAGGTTGTATGTGAGGCAGGGTGTCGCAAGTAGCCGAGAGATCACGTGTCTTAGATAACCATTTAACCATTTTCTTTATGCATTTCTGCAACAGGAGTGTAAACAAAAGGCTGTGGAGTAAGTGAATGATTTTATTGTCCTGTTCACAAGGAAATAAGGAAGTCTACTAGTGGAAGAGAAAAGAGAGAGTGAGCAGTGTAATTCAAACATGGAGAGAGAGAGACCTTGGTAACATAATAAAAAGAGATGAAGGGTGGTGTGATTGCCAGTTTGTGTGTTTTATTGGTCAGTTTTCAAATTGAATCAACTTCCTATTGATGAGGATCAGTGTGAAAGAGTTGCCAGAATGCCCTGTCCTCCTATTTTGAGAGTAGAAAGAGAGAGAGAGTGAACCAAACTAGGACAAGTCCTGAAAGACCATTGTACTCCTTTTTTGTCTCCAGTGCATTCAAAACTGCTATCTCACTGTTGCCCTCCCCATCTCCCTCTCCGTCTCTCTCTGTCTCTCTCTGTCTCTCTCTGTCTCTCTCTGTCTTTTCCTGTCCTGTTCTCTCCTCTCACTTCTTTTCACCCTGTCCCGTTTCTGATAAGAGTAGAACCATAAGAAATTGATCCACTGAAAACATCACAGTCAGTGGTCTTTGTGTCTTGAAGCAGAGGGCTGTGAACTGCTAAGGTCTGTCTGAGGGCCTCAGAGGCCTGCAGGCAGGATGAGTAACACTTTAAAGCAAGTGGACTCATGTTCTCATCCTCAGGTCACAGTCTCGCTTTTTCATCTTGGCTGCTGTGTCAAATATGGGCAATTTTGCACCTGGGATCCTGGGTGAGGGCAGGTAACATTTGGGACTGTCAGGTTTAGTCTGTAAAAAGCACCAGGTCTGAAGAACATGGTGCTGTGAGATGAATGATTTCATCTATCCAGCTGAATCTCTCTGTCATAGGTATAACTTTGTTAAGGTGTTGATTTATGAATCTAATGTAGTAAATAAGCATAGTTCTGATTCTGCTTGCTTGTTTGTTTCCTTGTCTGAGTGCTAGTTTAAACTTTTCATTTCTCAAATGAATAATGAAGTGTGCTTTTTTAGCTTTAAATGTTTTATTTGGTGGCCAAATGGTGCAAATGCGTGGCCCATGCATGCCCTTGGGTCCAACTGACATGTCAAATGATGGTAAATGCACTTTCTCTGAGTTGTGTTTTGTTTCCTCTTTTATTTCAAGCAGAAGTTGAATGAAAAATACAAATTCTGCTTTCCTTTTGATTGTGGCTGCTGCATGATGTAACTAAACAGCAACAAGCACTGAGTTCTAGCAGTATAACAGATTATCAATCAATCAATCTTTATTTATAAAGTGCCAATTCATAACAAACGTTATCTCAAGATACTTTGGTTATAAAACTTATGATATGGTACTAATGATTATTATGGTTTTGGGTCACAGATTTAAGGGTGTTGGTATTGTATTGATGTTTGTAACATGTCTGCATATCATTACTATCTGACCCATCCCCTTTAATTTAACCATTTTCCTGACATTCAGGCTCAGGATCTTTAAAACAGAAACATGATCACATCTACTTCCCAAAAAAAAGAATCTGCAAACTTTGCACGAAACATATTGGCATGATGCAGTCTTTTTTTCTGGATGTTGTTGTTGTAACAGTGGCAGAAGATGTCATGTCTTTGTGATGACATTCACGAATAGATAGTTTCTTAACTCTTTTTGAGGGACAGATCTGTGTATTCAAGATTAAATTCAGTCATCTGAATTCAGCACATCAGTTTGATTCATAATAAGGGTTTGATGGTTTTGGGTGTTTCAGGGCGATGCAGATTAGTTTTAGTCATCATTAGTTAGTCATTATTCATCATCAGCTGTTCATTTGGAAGGGAAAATTACTTTTGGAATATTACAAACTTCAACACAAAACTGAAGTTCACAGATAAGCTCACAATACTGTTAGGTCAGACAGTCCTGGTAAGTCCAGTTCAGTGGTTCCCAAAATGGGAGGCGGGATCTCCTGGGGGGGGGGGGGGGGGGGCTCTTTTTATTATTTTTTTTCAAGTCTAATCCCCAACAGTCTCAGCAATTAAATAAATAAATAAATAAATAAATAAATAAATAATATATATGTACCCAAACATACACACATGTATACATATACACCTTTACATATATGCATAAACAATCAATTGGCCCTATATAGATAACTAATAAAAAGATGTTTATTTACCACCGTGATGATCACCAGTTTAATAAGCTGGCATCATGGTTTTGTCTCCACATCTAACACCCTGTGCAAGGTCACAAATCTCTCTCTCTGGTAGGTGATCCTGATTCCTGTAGACTTATTGTGAAGAGCTCTGCCTCTGGCTCTTGACATTTAAATGCTTGCTGAAATCCTACAGCTGTATCTTCCGCTTCACTTTCCAAGACAGCTTTGACAGCAGGTTATTGCTCATTGTTTTTGTGCCTCACACCTCATTCTGGTCTGTATGAGCCAGACAATGGGTATTTTTAAATGAAAGGGGGTCTTTCCTATCCGTGTATGAGTCAAACGATGAGTGTGCCTGCCGAGAAGGGAAAGGCAGGGGCCCTCAGAAAGGGTGGTCTTGCGTTAGTGTAGGCTCAGTCAGAAACGGTGTGTGTGTTGGGACAAGAGAGAGAGCTGTTTGTAGAGGGGAGCTCAGTTGAGGATACAGTATAGCTAGTGTTCAACAGCGCTTGCTGAAGTCTGTGTGAGTTCACTGTATCTGACCGTTTGCATGTTTCAGAGAAGATGGAGCTGAGGTTTATGGGAATCCACTGCTTTTTTTCTTTTCTTTTTGCTGTGTCACTTCCTCAACAGTCTGTAGATGTTTGTGTGTGTGATCTTTTCTAACTCCATCCAAATGGCTTTGTTAACATTTTGGCAGCAAACTTATCCTACCATGGTCTGAAACAAAGTCAGTGTGAGTGTGTGTGTGTGTGTGTGTGTGTGTGTGTGTGTGTGTGTGTGTGTGTGTGTGTGTGTGTGTGTGTGTGTGTGTGTGTGTGTGTGTGTGTGTTTGTGTGTTTGTGTGTTTGTGTGTTTGTGTGTGTGTGTTTGTGTGTTTGTGTGTTTGTGTGTTTGTGTGTGGTTGGATTTACCCACTGCTTCAACTGTGACAAACCTAAAAGAAAGCCACTGTCATAACTCTCTGTGTGTGTGTGTGATATCTAAGTCTCTCTTGCTTTGCTCTCATACTGTGTGTTTTATCCTCTTTTTGTGACTCTGTGTTTGACTCTTGGCACGCCTGCTGCTCTTATTGTTTAGGTTGAGATAAGATGTGGGCAACCACTACTGTAGTGTGGTATTACATTTTTGCACACTGGGGCTTAAGTGGACATCATTGGCATTGCAAATATGTGAAGTATGTGAGTGTTTGGTTTTTGTCTCGCCTTTCGTTTTCCCCTCATGCCGTTCGTTCTCTGTTGAGTTCTCCCAGGTACACAGCTTTGGAGGAGATTCCCCTGAGATCTTTGTGCGTCTTCTGACTGCCCAGCACTGCTTCCTCGTATCATGTTTATATGTGTGTGTGTGTGTGTGTGCTTCTCATGAGCGCAAGTCCCATTAGCTTTGGCTCTTAACACCAGCAAGTTTGCTCATGTAGTTTTATGTGACTGTGTTGTTGTATGCTCACTGAGGAAAAAAAGCCCTCAGAAAGATATTGCCCAATCGTCTCCATCTGTTATATTAGCAGCTGGTACAGAAGAAACCAGTTTTCATATAGAGGACCAATGTTTCATAAAGAACTGATTATCTGAGCAGCAGGACAGTTTAAAGAAAGGGTATTGTGCTTTTTTTAGTCTTTATACTGTCCCTCTGGGTGGCTTCACATGGTTTACAGCTCCAAAACATTCTGTATTTCTCTCATACTGGTGTTTTAGACCCCGTTTATACAACTACACTTCACAGTGTTTCAATGAAAAAATGAAAAAAAAAATGCAGAGAAAAAAATCTGTTTACATGGAAACACTAACGGACTGAAAAGGCTGTAGTATGCATATCAGGCCTATAGGTGGCGATATAACTGTAGAGTCTTTTGGTAGTCTGCCGCCGAAGAAGAGGCGGGCTGATGGTCTGGTGTATATTTTAAATGCGTCTTATCTGAGAGCAGAAGTGGAGCAACAGATGCACATTTTTTTTTTGCACAACACAATAGTCCACCATCGAAACGTTGTTGTTGTCCGGTTCACGCATGGCAATTGAAAGTTCCCACAACAAAAGTAAGCGTGACGTTAGCGTTTACACTGAAAACTCTGGCTTGCCGTTTACACAGCAACAGAGGCTGCAGCGTGTCAGAAAAATTCCACTCTAGAGGGAGTTTTAAAAAGTTGTGTTTTAGATCGGCTAAAATGGCGTTTCCATGTAAACAAGACGCCGAAACTCAACAATACTTTTGCGTTTCGTCCTAATACCATTGTCGTATAAACACCATCTTTGAAAACCCTTCAGCCTCTGTCTGATACACTTTGTTTTACCTGCTGTCTCTTTAAATATCCCTGCTCCACAAACCCCCGCTTATTGGCCAGCCTTCTGGAGGACTACTGGAGGTGGAGCTCTCACTGGAGTTACACTGGGGTATCAACTCTTTTCCGGCTCTGCTGCGGCTAGCTGAGAGTGGCGATGGAGAGGCGACAGAGTGGAGTGAAGGGAGGGGGGAAAGGGTGGGAGAGAGATGCCTAAGCAAGGATAACTTTAACCAATATTTTAAGCCTGTGAAAATAACTCTAATGATAACTTCAGTGTTGATAATGCAATGTTAGCAACAATAACGTTAAAGTTACTGCACATCACTTTCACGTTTTTTCAGATGACGAAACAGTTACATTTTGAAACAAAAAGAAAACAAAAAAAACACCAAAAACAAAACAGTGTTATTCTGCCCTCCCTTTTTGTAGGAGCCCAGCTTGGCAGATGCATAAACAGTTCTTTGTAAAATGATTTCAATTGCAAGTATTTACCAGCTGCTACTTGCTGCAAGGTGTTTCTCACTGTGTACTCTATGGAGGCCCTAAATGGCCAAAACACTCAAACTCAAAAATCATGAGAGAACTAAAAAGAAAAATCATTCAATTTCATAGCATGCAGTGCACATAAATGGTCAAATGTTTCATGGACAACATTTTCAAATTTAATTCATTAAGCGTCGAAATCATGCATCTTCAACCACAGAAGATGACTGCAAATCTTTAGCAATAAATGCTCCCACTGCACAGGTTATTTTCTTGTGTTTATCTGAAGTGGCGCAGTAGGTCTGATCAAACTCTGAATGGACAGCTGTCATTTCTCTGGTGTTACCTTTTCAAGTCGCTCAACCGTCCTGTGTTCAGGCAGTGTAACATCAGGATGCTTCCACTGGAGATGCTTGATCATATTGCTTGTGTTTCCTTTTAAGTATGAGACAAGAGTCAAGCAGCGTTTGCAGACAGTAAAATTTCTGTCAACAGTTTTCACTCCCTCCTCATTGTATTTCACAGCAGTACCAAAGTTAATCCACACCAGAGATTTGAATGAAGATGGTGCTTCTTCAAACTGTTGTCTCTCATCTCCTCTGCTAGTGCTGGACATGCTTATTTTTTTGTGAGAGGTCAGAGGGGGAGGAGGCACAACAGTGATTGGATATTACCTCGCGGGGAGGGCTTTTCACTTTCCTGGACAGGAACTCGCACACAAACACATTCACACACATACAGACACACACATACAGAGGCCTGTCAAGCAAATGAATTGCAAAACCGAAGTTTCACAGTCCATAAGGGCGAATCATCCTGTGCAGTGCCGTCGGAATGGGGCAACACTTTACCGCGTCCCTTTGCATCCCTAGTTGAGTGTAAACATGTACCGATCAATTGTACCCATTTCCTTATCTCCAATATTCTAAACTTTTCATGTATCCACCTGTTTCTTCAGAAGCCTATGGGTGTTGACTTCCGCCTGCAGTCATCGACTTCCTGTTGAGGCCGCCGGCAAGCAAGCTCTAAACAATTCGTGTGAAACCAATAATGTTAGACGAAGCTCATTGTAAACTTTTTTAAAAACATCCCCACTATGACTCCACCTCCGATTTTTGTTCATTTTGTCGCTTTCTTGCTTTTAAAAGCCGGTTATTAGAGTGAGTGTGACAGCTAGGCTAACATCAACAGCTTTGTGGTTTCCATGGCGATGTAAACAGAACGTTCAACCAGACGAGCAAAATTGGCATTTGGTGATGAACTATGGGTAGTCAGGAAAAAGGTGGATATTGGAGAGAACTACTTCATGTGCAGTTAAAACATCAGGTTTGTGTTGTTTCACAGGTATTGTTCAGGGTTTTTCAGTAAAATAAGAACGGAACATTGAAGGCGTATGCTGTGAGTTATTAAAAAAATGGTATCGGCCAACATTGGTATTGGCAGGTCATGCTTTTTAAAGATTGCTGATTGATGAAAATTGAAAATTAGAAAGAAAAATTGTGATCGGTGCACCCCGAATTGAGAGTCATCATTAGTGAGCAGTAACTGTAAACAATATTCTCAAAACCGTTCACAGAGAAGCACATTATAAACTATTAAGTGATGAAGAACAACAGTTTTTCTTTATGAAACATTCAGTAAAACCTTACAGAGCAAAGACGCCTACAGTCTTGTAAGAGCCCAATTTATAACAATGACCAAAAATATAATAAAAAAAAATGTAATAAAACCTTAAATGTAATAACTGGTTGATTTTGTGACAAGTGTTGAGCCAGAGTTGTGATAAAAAAATGTAATAAACCCATAATGTAATGTGAAAAAAATTATGAAGTTTTGGGCTCAGTATCTTCTAACACTTTGGGTTGTTGTTACATGTCAGGTTCTAACAAGCTGGGCAGCTTATCACGTATAACAACTGCCATGTGCAGCATGTCAGCATTTCCAGACAGTTTCTTATTTTACTGTCCACCAAAATGGGGATGTAAAAATCTCTATCTTGAAGTGCGTATTTGAAGAGTTCAACGATCTTAAACTGTTTATGGGTTAAAGGGAAATTAACCATTTTCAAAAATATCCACATACCTGTGGACTCGGTTTTTGCAGGGAAACTCTCCCGTCTCACCTTAAAAGGAGGAATATCATTCATGATCTGTTTGTAGGAAGCTAGGAGTTGAGTTCCTTTCTAAGAACCCTTTAGCAAGGCACATACTGTACTTCTTAGAAACATGTTACTGGTATCTGCGGTTCATCTTTTTCCCAAGAATTGCAAGAAATGTGTCCTTAATGCACTCAGTTGAAATTGACAGCTCAGCTCTCCTGCTCCTGGCCACGCTCATGGCAAAAGGTGACAGACATGTCAGGATACATTAGGGTTTCAGATTCAGTTCAGTACTTTGTGTCTTAGTCTTGTAATTATGACAAATCCAAAACACCTGCTGGGTTTAAACTTGATACAAATGACTAAGACTTCAGGCTGAGCTTAAAAAATGTGGTCAAAGCCTTTAACCATAACTGTAAAAAATATTTATTTTGTATTTATTTATGATACAGCCTCAGGTGCACTGTCATTTGGATGGATATGAACTTCAACTTGAGTATTTCATGGGTGTAGTGTCAGGGTAGAGCAGTGAAGCAGTGTCTCGTATTTAATGTAAATACTGGACTTCTTATAGTCCGACGTGTATGCAAGTACCCTCCAAACCCACGAGGCGCCTTCTGCTCCACTGCAGCCTTGTGTAATGTTCAACAGGAGGAAGAAGCCTGAGACAGAACAGAGGGAGCATGTGTGACTGAGTCAGCCAGTGGAGCGTCCAGCAGCCTGTTTACATGTTGACGGCACATGACACTGACTGTATCCTCTTCTCGCTCACAACAGCAGCCGCTCTCACACAGGGCTATAGGCTGGATCAATAGGCTGATTGTTGTATTGGATGGTAAATCAGTGAGCTTCGGTCATGAGGATTAGGGTGATTGGAAGATGACTCTCGCATGCATTGGTCAAGTGTAAGCAGAACATTTCTCTGACAACATGGAATGTTTTCTTTTGCCATGTTTTTTTTCCCGGCATCAGTGAAACGGAGTATGCTTTATTTCTGTTTTTCATCAAAAGAAAAAGATTAACTGTACAAAATCCAGTTTTTTACCCATGCAAGAAACTATCAGAACCTTCTTCACCTAACAAAGTGTCTTTATGGATCCCTGTAAGGACAAGTTTAATTCAGACTGCCAACCAGTTATTCTTGTTGGTACAACAGTACCAGTGGCAATGACAACCTCTTTTTTAATAAATGGGTTGACATGTTTGAGACATTGAACTCGGTGCCTCTATAAACTAAACTGCCACTGTTTCACAATAATGACCCCTTGTTGGAAAAGTTTGTATTAGATTTAAGTGTGGAAGCTGTTTAAAAAGATCATTGTTTGTACCTAGACAGTGAGTCACTATTAAGCTTTGCTCCCGGCTGGACTAATACTTCTGTTTCCTGGGTGCCTGTCACTGGCAGCACCTTGTTGTCCATAAAAAAATCAAAGCAGTTTAGTTTTTCCGGGCTCAGCTTGTTCTTGGCATCAGCTTTCTTTTGCTGCTGTGCTCACAGTTCTCTGGGCTGTCTTGCTTTTAAAAGTCATTTCTCCTTTATTGACCAATCAAAATCAAAGAGGGGTGGGACTTCTGATATCAATAACAATGTAGGTCTGTAAGGGAAGAAGCTAAGCACATTTTTTTGTTTGTTTGCTTTTTGTTGTACATTTATTCACAGAGCAAGAAACATGGTGAGAGTGGGTGGTAACATGCAGAGGGGGGCTCTTCGGGTACTTGATGCCAGAGTATCTGCGGCCAAACAAACTTGAAGTATTTCTCTGCACTTATTATGTTTTTTCTTCCTGTTAATATTTTTGCTTGTGTTGTACGTTGCTTTGGATGAAAGCGTCTGCTAAATGAAATTGTAGAATTGTAGGTCACCTGCTCAAGGGCTAGCTTCATGGGGTGCGCAAGCTCTTTACATTTTCTTCGTAACATGGGTTAGTGGTAGTATAAAGAGCAATTTGTGACAGACTTATCAAAGAATGCAAATGGGCTAAGGAACAGATATTTTAACCGAGCAAAGGTAACCACTCTGCTGTTGAGGTTGTGAGCACCGCAGGTGCAAAAGGCCCCTATACCTCTGTGTTAAATCAGGGTTGTAGCTGGTATAATGGTTTGTACTCAAAATAAGTTCTTAGCTAGCTACTGGAAACTGTGACCTTTATTTAAATGAATGAATTAATACATAAACACACACACATATACAAATATACAAATAAATAAATAAATATATATAAATAAATAAATATATATATATATATATATATATATATATATATATATATATATATATATATATATATATATATATATATATATATATATTTTTATACGTGTGCTATACATCAATATAACCCAATTCCTAAAAAGCTCAGTGAACCATGAAATTCATTCTTTTTCTTTATTGGTTAAAAACTGTTTTTTGTGTGTCTACAGATGGATCCCTCCCAAAAGAGCCAAAAGAAGATGTATCGAGCCAGATAGCAGGTAAACACAAACAAAACCCTAGCATACATACACACATGAAGCTATATGCAGCAGTTTGAGATTTTCCTGCTGTCATTCCATCCTTACTATGTTCTCTTTGGTCTGTGAGGTGATGGTGAGAGAACAGAAAGGTGTGTCCAGAGTTGAAGTGGAAATAACACTGTTACACACACACAGCACACACTGGATTAATATTTAAGTGTTCCTGGGTCATTGTCACCATCATTTCTTACATCTCTCTGACCACCCTTCCCTCTTCGCCTCCAACCTGTCACTGCACACACTGTTCCCTGGTCTGTGATTGGCTACCTTTGTCAGCCTAGTGACAGTCAGCTCTCCATGAGGATTTGAGACGGATGAATCTGCAGCTTTCATCTTTTGTGTTTTGATACCAGCCTTTTCCCCTGTTTAGTGTTGACATTTCCTGCTGCCCTCTTCATTGTTACGATTTATTCCCTGAATTTGCTGCTCCATCGTTCTCGGATGACCTTTCCTTTCAGTCATATTTGATTGTCTTAATGCTCCAATTACAGAAATATAGGCCAAGCCAGAAGTGTGTTATGATGAGCAGGTGCTAGTTCATGTTGCCAGCCATGTATATGATATTTTGTGGACAAGTTAGATGAACGGGTTGTGGAAAGAGCTGCATGTTTTAAAAAGCTATTTCCTCTAGTTTGAAGGTAGACGAAATACTGACTGACTTTCAGTCACGATGATCAGCAGTGTAGGCCTTTAAAAATCTTTAGTCCCAAACCCTAGATTTAAAGGAGGACAGTGAGTTGGCAGGTTGCTCTACAGCTCGGGGGCTCAGAAGGAGACTGCTCTAGTGCCTGCAGAAAAGGCGATAAAAAAACAACAACAAAACATGGATGCAATTATGTGTAGACAATACTTGGCTTGGTTTTTACTGGTTGGCCTGTCTGTGAAACAGTCAGGGCAGTGATCACTTCCTGCTTTCGAAGGGATTAAGCTTGTCCATCTGCTGGCCTGGCCCTCTCAGCCACTGGTCTGACTGGGCAGCTGAAGAGTTAGCTGCAGTGGAAGAGAGGGCAGAGCTGTTATGTAATAATGTTAATGCATTTGGACCTCGACAGATGTGCTGAGGAGCACTTTGTAAGGAGGGAATGCTGTGGGTTTGTGCATTTCCATCACTGTCTCTCTTTTTTTTCCCTCCCTCCCTTCTTGGCACTTTGATCAAAACAGAACTACTTCAACTTAAGTGAATTGAATTGGTGTAAATCTCAGTAATCAATTGCATCATGCGAGCTGAGGTTTCATTTTGTGGTCGCCTCTAGATGGCGTATTCGTGCAGCTTAGAATGGCTGAAGTAGGGACAGGATTGCAGCAACTGGCTGCTGAACTGAACAGCTGAAACCAAGATGTTTCAAACTGTTTGCTCCATTATGCATTAATAATGTGACAGCATAAAATCATAAAAAGGAAAGATAAAGTGAAACAAAGTGGTTGGCTGACTCTTGTTATCACAGACTTATTACACACTCAGACAGTATTAAGCTTGGTCTTGCCAGCAGTGTGCTTTTCTGTCTCGTCACGGTTTGTCAGAATGAGTTCAGTTGGCATTAAAAGGCCGGGGCCAATGATCTCTTGGCAACCAAAACAAGCTGTCTTTTCTCTCTCCCCTCTCTAAGTCTCTCTCCCCTTTCCCCTCCTCCCCTGCTGTGTTTGGGTCGCTGGGGTAACCCTGGCCCGTTTCTCGCTCTGTTAGCCTACCCTGCTATTAGAGGTCTGGACGAATGGAGGGAACAGAAAGAGATGGAAGAAAAGGAAAGATGGTGCACTCTCTCTCCAGGGCCAAAACTCAGATTTGGGGACAAAAAGAGGAAAATGGGGCAGGACACGGGGAGTCTGAGCGGCGTGGACTGGAAATAAACACCCAGGCACTGTGCTGTGTAATCGCTCGCTCTGTCAGCTCGATGTTTCTGGATAATGATACCCCGTTTTTCACTGACAGGGCCAGACCTTCAATGGAGCGTGAAATAAGTGCACACATATCTCTTCTCCAAACTGCACCTTTAAGCCCACTCTGTCTGTCTTGGATCAGATCCGACAGCTTGAGAGGGGAATCATTCCAGTAGAGTTGAAGAGGATTTTACTCAATAAGTTTAAAGCAGTAAAGCTGAAGTGAAGCCTGCCTGTCTTTTTCATAAAGAGCTCATAGAGGGAGGGCTCAGGGTCTCAGAAAGCTGTACAGACTGTCCTCTACAACTCACGCTTAACAACACGAGTACAAAATAATTCATGTAATCACAACATTCAGATATTCTTCTTTGTATATTCGGAGTGAGTTATTTATCAAATGGAAGGAAAACGGGAACATATTGTTAAATTACCAGATGCAACACTGCTCTGTAATTACACTTTAACTCTTGCTAATTAGGAAGTCATTTGTTTGTGTGTGTACAAAGGCTCGGCTGGTGCAAAATGTACTCACAGTAGGCCCATTGTTTAACCAATGCAGCTGTGTGTCATCACCGCAGCCAATCGGATCAGATGTTTCAATGCTGTCAAGTAGGGCACACCCTCCTGTGTAGTACCAAATTAAGGCTCCCTCCTGTACTCTGAGCGGTGGGCCGACAGCAGCCAGACGTGATCTTGGTTGCAGCCAGACAGGAGAAGATGAATAATTAGAATCAGAATCAGAAAAGCCTTTATTCACCAAATATCTTCAAAAGAACACAAAGGATCTGACTTCAGTTTGAACTGTGCTCTCTCTGTACAACATAACAATAAACACTAAGTATCACTAATAAAAGAGATTTAGTAAATAAAAAAGAATAAAGGAACCTATGTACAAAAAACAAACAGTAAAAAAATAAATTAAGTTGAATAGTGTAATTATGTATAAGTCAAAGAAAGATGTGCGATCTGTAATTAAAAGGAATGTGCAGAAGGGAACAGACAGCAGGCTGTAGTAGTAAATGAGGTATATAGTTTATGGCAGGTTAATCGTTCAACAGAGTGACGGCCTGTGGGAAGAAACTGTTCTTGTGTCTGGATGTTCTGATGCACAGAGCTCTGTAACGTCATCCGGGGGGGGGGGGGGGGGGGGGGGGGGGGGGGGGTTAAACAGTTTGTGTCCAGGGTGAGTGAGGTGTGCAGAAATGCTACCAGTTCACATCCTGGTCCTGGACCCATACAAGTCCTGGATGGAGGGCAGGCTGGCTCCAATGATTTTTTCTGCAGACCTGACAGTCTGTTGTAGTCGTCTGTGCCTGTCTTGTTTGGAGGCAGAGGGAAACCAAACAGTGATGGAGGTGGACAGGACAGACTGCATGACGGAAGTGTAGAAGATGATAAGCAGTTCCTGGGGCAGGTTGAACTTTCTGAGCTGTCTCGGGGGGGGTTCTCCTGAAGTCCGCTGTCATCTCCACTGTATTCAGTGGGCTCAGCTCCAGGTTGTTCTGACCGCACCAGAGGACCAGCTGATCCACCTCCTGTCTGTACTAGTGTTGTCACGATACCAAAATTATGATTCTATATGATACCCACTTAAAATATTTCGATACTGATACTTAAACAATACCATGGTAAAACCTAAAATATCAATAAAATAAATAGAATAAAAGGTGACAGAACATGTAACTTAGAAATGTTACTATTTTATTAAACAGGAAATTAAAAAAGTTGTATTCCCTTCATAAATTACAAAAATATATTTAAACACCAACACTTGAACTTTTTTTTTTTATCCAAAAATAAAATTATAGCTACTTTCATAGCCACCGAGAATAATAGCTTAGTTGAAAAAAAAAAGAAAAAAGTGCAAACAAAAACTCCTCTTTTCAAAAACTTATCAAATTGGTTCTCCCATGTAAATAGGGTAGAGGGTGGGAAGATTTGTATGTAATGCTAATATTTCAATTCTTACACATTTCAGTTTTACAGATTGTATGTAAAATCAAGTCGTGGAAGGAACCTGAAGTTATTTATTATTCTTAAGTACAAAATGTAGAGCATGGAGGTTAATTGAGTCATTTGTTTGTGGTCAGCTTTAAAGCAATGTTGTACAGTAATGAGCAGGTAAAATAAGTTAACATCCATTTTATAACATCCAACGGAGGCTGCAGTGTATCAGAAAAATTCCACTCTGGAGAACATATTTAAAAAAGTTGCGTTTTAGGTCAGCTTAAATGGTGTTTTGGTGTTAACAAGAAGCCAAAACGCAACAATACTTTTGCGTTTCATCACAAAACCGTTGTTGTGTAAACGGGGCCTTGGCCAAACACATTATCTAAGAAAGCCTCGTGGTTGCCAAACACATTTATTTATCCTTCTTCTAATCATCTTTATTAAGAAAAGTGACAAATTAGTTTTTCAATGCAAAACTCAAACAATAACTTTTTATTTTCATGCCAGACAGCTTTACAGGATTCCCATGTGAAATACATGACCAGGAAATACGCAGCATGCTGAAATGCATTAGATTTACTTGAAAGTAAAGGGCAAAACCTTTTAATAGTGGGTCACAAGTTAGCAGAGTTCTTCTTTTCCTCTATTTGAAAGAAAAGACTTATTTCATTTCTCACAGGGAATTTCAAGTCTTAAGTCTGTGACTGCCATGGCTGATTAAATACACGACAGCTAGAAGCCTTTGAATGGCTGGTTTCCTCAAATTAAGGCCATGGGAAATAAGAAGTGTTCATGCATTGCTCAGTAAAATCAATATAAAGTGGCAAAATCAGATTAATCCATTTAAGAGTTTCCCATGGTGCATCAATCATGGAAAATATGCAAGAAGTACTATAAAGCTGCACGTGTTTGTGGTTGTCAGAGTGCCTGTTGTGGGGATTTAGGTCAGGGGTCCAGGTCATGGAGGGTATATTCCTGTCCACTCCCTCACTCTCTAGGAATTCCTGTAATTCCCACACATCCTTCACCAAAGAATTTCTGGCACGCTGTGAATGTGGGAAGTCCGCAGCTATGCAGGGATGCAAACACATATGCACAGTTCTGGTTTCCTTTGACCAACAACAGCTGGTTTTAAACTGATGTGTCCGAGGCAGCTGCCAGGGAGCCATCAAGAAATTACTGCTGCTTTAAACGGGATATGGGAGATTCTGTGTGACAGAGAGAGAGAGAGAGAGAGAGAGAGAGAGAGAGTGCGTGTGTGTGTGCATTTTGTGGTATGAAACAACTTCTCCCCCCCCTTTCAGACTGACCGTACCACCCATCCCATCTGTTCTGGTCCAAACAGCTGTTGCATTCTCTGCCGTTTATATATTTTTTTTAATCACAGAAACACACAGATTCTGACCCCTCCCTGGGCTGTTTGTCACAATCTCTCTGGGGCGCTCTTGTAGTGATGTTGAGTCAACGTCTTTGTTGCAACACCCAGCCTAATGCCCACTTGACCTCTCTGAGGCCCCTGCACAAGTCTGAAGCCTCTTAGGTGTGGACCGAGTGTTAACATGATCTGACACAGACACACGACTCGGTATCAGTCCTGACCTGGAATGATGACCTGACTGTTGTTTCCACACTCCAAAGAATGACGGACATTTTTGGCATTACCCTTTCATCCCATGCCCTTTCCCCATTGAAGGGTGTAGCTTTATCATTGGTTACAGCTTTCACCACCACCCACTCTCACAGAAACAGTGACACAGGAAATACAGGGATCAGGAGATGTTGATGCAACATAAGGATGCTTTTTTCATGTACTAGATGGACGAGCTCCTTGGAAAATAATGTTCACCTCAGCTTTGAAGAACACACCGCAAAAGATGGTTTGAGGAATTTTTTATTTCACCAGCAAGGTAATATTCCTCAAAATGTGATTAACAGGTATTAATTTGTCACCACTTCAAAGAGTGTCACTTTATCTTTCCTTTGACCAGTGGTTTAATGTTGGTGCCATCAGTACATATTATCATCAGGAGATAATGTTCAACAGAGTTTTGGAAATGTTCAAATAATTACAGTATGAGCTCTGCAAAATCTCAACAGCAGAGCGACTATCTCTACTTTTTTTCCTTTTTACTGCTCGTAGCCCTTTTTGTTATTGTTGTTGTTCTTCTTCTTTTGCTGCTTTCATCATTTTACTTCCTGGTCCCTTTGGTCTCAATCATGTCGTTGGTGTTGTGTGTTGTCTGGGTTCATTTTGTGTTGGGTTCTTGTGAGGTATGGCGATCCTCTTCTCAAGTATTGGATTTGAGTTGTTGTGATGATAGGTTGAATGTTAAATTGGTTAAGTTGCTGCCTTGATTATCTTGGTGTTTGCTGTCTTGTTTTTGAGTTGAATTGTTGCTGAAGCTGTTTTTGTTGTTAGGTTCTTATGGGTAGCTCTGTAAGCCTCACTGTCTGTCGCTGTCACTGAATGTGAATTGCAAAATAAATACTCTCCAATTAAAAAGTCTCAGCTGTAAACTGTAGTATGTTTAACCATGATTACCTCCTGTTATACAGTGGAGAGTAGGGGTGTCACGGTACAGAAAAATTTCGGTTCAATTCAGTTCTCAGTTATGAATCTTTGGTTTGGTACATTTTTGGTACAGCAAGGGACACAAAGGCAGAATTTTTTTTTCTTTCCACTGTTGTGTTGCACTAGAAAACCAAAATGTTCCCATACAGGAGACTTAAAAAGATAGCTGGGGATCTTCCAGCTCTGCTGATTTGTTGTGGCTGCCATTCTGCCATCTGTTATGTGCTTCTGCTTTGTGAATTGTGTGGGAACACAAACTAAAGCACTTTTGTTCTGTGTGTACTATATTTTCCAGAGTATAAGTCGCAAAATAATAATATATAATAAATATTATTCCGAAAGCACTTTATATCTCCTCTCCTGCTCGACTGTGAGTGTGGCTGGTAAGACCGGTGCGGTGTGAGCTTAAATGAGCTCCATCTAACAAACGTCCTCACTTTTAAAAAGTTATGGGAGTTTTGACACTAGTTTTTTGACTCAAATCCCAAAAACAATGAAACGGAGGAGAGCGAAAAAGATGTGAGTGATCGGGCGCTAGACAACGGGAGCTGTCAGGCTGTCCAAGCCAGAGATGTACAGCCCCTGTCAACGAGCAGAACTGACGAAGCCACAGAGATATTTCCTCATCAATATTCCTCATGTATGAATTTAGCGCTCTTTTTCCATAAAAGTATCACAGCAACTTATTTAATTGATATATAAATTTTGCCTGACTATAAGTTGCAGGACCAGTTACACTATGAAAAAAAGTGAGACTTATAGTCCGCGTGGACCAGACCGAAGGCCCTGTACAGAATCGGTCAGAGTATAACTGTGGAGAGTGCTAAAAGAAAAGACAGTGCTGATATAACCTCCTATCAATGGCTTAAACAAATGGAAAGAAGTGGATCATAGCCGTTCGATGGAAGATGTAGCAGCAGTTATTGACATGCTAACCGGTTCCTGTAATCCAGCCGTTGTGTTTACAGCCTGAACCAGTCACAAGATTTATTACACATTCACAGACGAATAAACATACGTTTTAAGGTCACATCTCACATCTCTTGTTGTAATAACTATTGTTAAACGGTTGCTGCTAACAGTCAATATAAAAAGTTATTATTTCATCAAGCTAGAAGTTTTTGATGGGTGATGTGATCCAGGGTTTGACATACAGTATCATTTACAGAAGTATTACATCTGTTACATCGTGGCATGTTTCAGTCACATCGCAAGTGGATTCAAAGTCTGTGATAGTCGGGACACAAGTTCTGACATCAGTAACAGGAAGGCAAAATTAGGATATCTTTTTTGATTTCTATATCTTACCTGAGCTCAGCAGCTTTGCCAGTGTGGGAGTCAGAATGAAAACTAACCACAGACTTCTTTATTTTTTATTTACATTTGCATGGCTTGTCTCTCTTTGTAAGCAACTTCAGCTTCACAGAAAGTTCTTTTTTTTCAGACCTCAGTCAAACAGGCCTACCGCTAGTGAAGGGGTTCATATCCTACTCTTATCTAGGAATTTCTCACGTTGTGGGTTTGGAAGAGTTAAAAGTAAAATGTAAAAGAAGACCTGGAGTGTAATTTTAAAAAAGGGGGTTGGGAATCATTAGAAGTCATTGTTTTATTCTAAAATTACACAATATAGCCTTATTCATAGAACATACTTTACCCCTGACATAATACATAAAATAGCCAAGAGTCTCTTGGGTAACACATCTATGATGAAAATCAATAAAAAAAAACGACTTAAATTTATTTGAATTGCCCTTATTACAGCCAATAAATGTATGGCTATGCAGTTGGAAGATGAATTAACACCTACGTTTGTTAGATGGAAAAATGAATAACATCATGCATACCAAGCGGAAAGATTATGTACAGTTTGAAAGGTAAACCGTGAGAAAAAGATCTGAGGTGGCTTTCTAATATAGATGGACACAATACTATAATCCCTCCATATTTAGATAAGTATTGTCATGTAATTGTAAAGCATGTTCAGTCATCATTTTTTTCTGTTTCTACTATTTTTTATATTATTATTACTTAATTTTCTTTACTACCTCTCTCTGCAACAGTTTTGTTCTGTTTTGTTTTTGGTGCTGTGTCTGTTTCATGATTTACTGAAGGCTTGCATTTGTTCTTGTCTTTTTGAATTGGTACACACTCTGTTGGAATGTCTGGTTGGACCTGTAGGGGTAGGCTGAATGGGAGGGAGGGATGGGCTGATCTGGTAGCTCTGTTATATTTTTGTCCTGCCATTCAGCTTTAGGGCTGTTGTATAAAAAAACCCCAATAGAGATATTGCTGAGAAACATTTGTAGTCATTAAAAGTGATGTGTACCACAGTCGGGTTAAGTTATTACTGTTTGGCGGCACTTAACTGACAGCAGGGGGAGAGATTGTGTTACATGTGATTGTGAATCTAAGCCTCTCTCACAGTGTAAGGGTTTCCCTAATCAATCTCAAGTCCCCCAATGCTAAGCAGCTTCCCTTCGTGAGTAAATGCAGAGCAAGCATATTATAATTACTGCCCCTCCCACACATTGAGGATTAACTCTAGGAATCTGCCCCTCCGAAGACAGACAGATTAGCAGCTCACCTAATGCCACATGAGATGTTTATTGACCTCCAGTATCTACACAGTGGCTGGGACACTGAGTGCACTGAGACGGTCTGCAGAGGCTGCTACGTTTGGAAATATTTGCACCAGCTTTTCCGTGTGGGTATGTAGACGACACCAAAATGGGCGGTTTTGGTCGTCTGCTGGATTGGAATATCTCCCCCCAGGAATGCGAGGATAAGCCTCAGTCACTCGCACTCTGCCCACAAGGGAATGGGATCCCTTCAGCACATCGACCCGTCACTATATCATTAGCTGATGGTAGCTGTGGACCACGTTTCCCATGAGGAAACAAAGCCATCTTCACAGCAGTTAATGGATTTTTTTTAAGATTTGTGGAAGAAATCTCAAGCATGACTTGCTGGGCATCCAATCACAACTGGCGGTATGCCCAGACAGGCTCCGCCCTCATTCATCTGACAGGTACACAAAGCTACTTCTGGTGGCATATGGGTTAATGGTGTGGAAAGTTTATATCTACCATGAGATCATCATCCTCTCTTCCCTTATTCTTCCCAGCAAGTCTTTCCAGGCATGGCTGTGTCTCGTCATTGTTTAAATGCCCTGCAGTGGCTGCTCGTCTTGTTTCAGTAATAGTCACCCCGATATAAGCAAAGTTATCAAATTTGGGCACTTAGAAGCACAACCCCTGGGAATCTCTCTGAGTTTGAAGCAAAGTGACAGGCAGAACCCTTGTGTTAGTCCTTATCCCTCATCAAATTAATGTGAAATTTATCACAATTTTCTTCATACATTGTTACAAAATGTTAAAACAACACTTGGAAGAATAAAATCAAAGAACATAAGGGCAAAGAGGAAAAAAAAGTAAAGAAATACTGAGTAAGTCTGTACAAAAGAGGATTAAGGCCACTGAAAAAAAAGTCCAATATTTTTTTTATTGTTATTATTCTGACTTTTTTCTCAGAACAATAATGATAATAAAAAAAATGATATTTTTTTCAGTGGCCCAATCCTCTTCTGTATGTTTGTGAGTGGCAGAATGGTGCATCTGTCTTTCTCACCTCCGCATTTCCCTCCTCTTTTCATCTGTCTGACTCTTTATTCCCATCTGCTCTCTTTGTCTTCACCCCAGTGCACTTTTTCTCTCAAACTTCCTTACTGCCCCTCAGTTTACCTCATTCTCATTCTCACTAAGGTTAATAATCTCTTCATGGTGAATTTTATACTTATTTTATTTTTCTTTCCCCTTTTTGTTTTTGTTTTTGTTTTTTTTTTGCTGTTCATGAATCCAAAAATCCTCTTTATCCAGCATACGTGTGTGCATTAGAGAGAGCGAGTGACCTGGCTACTCTATATTTAGCAGCTGTGCCACTTTCCAGTGCCCAAATACTGCAGAGCACAGAGTACATGATGTTTCTGTGTGGCTAAAGTTGCCATGTGGTCTAACAAAGGAGAAAAAATACCTGTACCTTGATAAGACTTGTACTGGAGGTTGTACTGTATGTGCAGTTTCATTATTTGGCTTTTCATAGAAAATATTTCAGCCTGTTCAGATACTTCACGGTTATTTAGAGAAGCAAAATACAGATCTAGATAATGAGATGATATCAGATTATGTACAATACTTGTATATAATCTATATACCACACTACGTGTTCCTTACAGCTGCCTTTATGTCAACACCTTTCTTGCATTTGTCTGGAATTCATGGATAATTTGGGAAATAGATGAAGGAAATAAAAGCAAGAACATGAGGTAACCTTTACTATCTTTTTAATATTATGCAGTGTAAAGGTTTTAAACTTGCCCTTGAATAACCTCTAAGTAATGACACTCAGTGTAAGAAAAGAGGAACGCTGAAGAGGCTGCAGTGTATCTGGACAGGCCTAAATCCAGTGGTAGTTGCACACGTACACACACACACACACACACACACACACACACACACACACACACACACACACACACACACACACACACACACTCAGGGGATTTTCTCCTCAACATGTTTCATTTGTCGGACTTTGACTAGCCTGATGCCTGATGGCTGCCAGCCATTCAGACTGTGAGCTTCTGACCAATCATGTCTCAACTGTTCAAAGTTCAGACTAATCCATTAGTGCATGTTTCCTTAACTAAAGATGCTTGAGAAATAATCACAGCTGTTCGTATGAATAAATATCCTCTTCAATTTAAAGGCATTACTTGGTTTACAGTGTATTTATCTCCTGCTAGGAGAAGCCAAACCTGTCCTGCAAGGAGGTCAGGTTTCAGAAAAAAAAAAATAATGAAATACAAGTCGCATTAAACCGTAGTCGTAGTATCTAAACTCTGTTCTATGGGTATAAGTCTGTGCATAAACTATGCAGACTTTGTTCTGTTTCATTTTGTCACCATTATAATCAAGGAAATAGCTACATCAAATACTAACATGACAAAGTGTGACACAGATCAAGATCAACCTGACAGTCATGTGTTTACATGTTTTACTCAGGGTTTTTTTTTTTTTTAGCATCTGCACTTTATTATCAGACAGTACCTTCTGTCTGCTGCTCTGCTGTAATGATCTTCACAAGTATCCTCTCTCTCTCTCTCTCTCTCTCTCTCTCTCTCTCTCTCTCTCTCTCTCTCTCTCTCTCTCTCTCTCTCTCTCTTACTTTGCTGGTGTTTTTTTGTTGTTCTTTTGAGGGTATTTTCTTGCCTCAAACAAGTACATAAACAAGTGAATCCCTCACACTGTCCACAGTTACACAGTCATTCTGGTGGAAATGTTGACTTCATGAGTTGTAGCATCTCTAGTTTTGCATTTAACTGCCATGACTGTAGCTCAGGGGTCTCAAACTCACATTTCCTGAGGGCTGCTGAGCATCCGATATAGTCACAAGTGGGCCACTTCAGATGTTCCACCAAAAGATAAATAAATAAATGATTATAATAATAATAAAAAAAAAACATTCCACTGTACTTCTCAACATGAATTATTTTACAGTCATTTTTGGCTTTTCTTGCTGAATGCGTGCTGCCAGACACCAGCGCGTGTCTTTCCAGACAGCTGGGCCACATTTGCTCTGAGGGAGGTGGCAGTAGAAACTGCTTGAAGATGGAAATCACTCAGTCTGGACCTGTTCTTTGATTTGCCTTCTTTCTTGCTCTCTGAAATACATTTTTGTTTCTTTAGCCGTGCAGCTCGTGTCCGCTCGTCTCCCTGGTACTCTGAGTACTGCTCCACATGTTTGGTTGAATAATGCCATGTGAGGTTATACTCCTGAAGAACGGCAGCTTTCTCTTTGCATATGAGAGATGTGTAATTCCCCTTAAACTCTACACAAAAATAAACACAGCTTTCAAGATAAGATGTCAAGTGGCGGGCTGTGTGAAATGGCGTGCTGTGAGTTTGAGACCACTGCTAATGGGCCAATGGGCATGTTGGTCTTGCTGTCTTAATATCATCAGCTGTATTTTACTAAACCAGAAGCCTGAACTTATTTATTTTACATCTCCTACTGTCTCCTTTATTCAAGAAAGTCGATGGATGATTGATTATAAAATAAGACTGACCTTCAGACAGGGTTTGTTGTGATTTGGTCCTATATGAATACATATTAATTAACTGTTTGAAAACGTTTTATTATTACTATTATTATTATTATTGGAGCATTATTGGTTTAATGTAGCTAAATGGTTTGCTAAATGTGCCTAACATTAGCAGAGCTAGCACCACCAGCATACAGTTTGCTCTGTAAGCTAACTTCCGCGTGCCTGATCTTGCTAAACATTGGAGGCTGTATGGAGTTAACCAGACACAGCCTAATTATGTCTTTATTTCCGTAACTAGATCAAAATACTTCCAAACCTAGCTGTGTGAAGAGATGCTGTATATGTGTACATTTTATAAACCAACGATAACTGGAAATAAACCATCCACTGATTAATAATTAAACAAAGAGTGACGGCCTAATTTGACTCCCCTCTCTTACTTAGAGAGTGAAATGTGGTGTGTGAGACAATCCCAGAAATAGAGAATAAAAGGCCCTCCTGGCTGAATCAACCCTCCATCATGCATCTTCTTAAAAATAAAAAAAACTAGACACTTACCGTCTTCAGGAGCACAGTGGGAAATGTAGTTGATAACGTTAATTTGTATTTTGTGGCACCCTGAGGGAAGTCGGGAAACAAATGAGAGGAGGATAGAAGAGTAAAAATAGAGACGGGTCCTGATTCTCATCCATCTCCTCCGGTGGTGAGGAGAAATTAGCATCCTCATTAGCATACAGTCATAAATACGACCACACGCTGAGATCAGAGAACAGTACACTACAAGTGTGTGCGTGTGTGTGTGTGTGTGTATCTTCATAATAATAGCACATATTCTGCCCTCCTCTTTACTCATTATGTAATCTGTGGTAACAGTTTGTGTGTGTGTGTTTTACTTCCTGGAGGACAGAAGTGAGCATGTTGTTCTAGCTGATTGGACAGACTGCACAGGATCCCAACATTAATCTGAAGGATCTTATCTGTCCTTTATTACACAGCTGCTTGTTAAAGAAACTGTTAATTTAACTCCAAACTTATATTTAAAAAAAATCTTCTGTTGAAAACAGTGTATTGCAGTTTCAGCTCTTCCATTAAAACAAATACCTTTGTTTGTCCCTTTAGCTCAGCTCTTGTTGCTCAAGCTGACCTGATGAGTTTTAATGTAAAGTGAGGTAAACGGGTCCACATGAATCAGCACTGTCTAAGTCTGTGGCATTTCATCTTCCATTTATTCTCTTCCATCAGTCCTTAAATGTTCCAGTGTTCAAGAAAAAAAATGTCCAGTTGATAGTTCAGTTCAATTTTGTAGGTTTCTCAGCAATTGCTGGCATTTTGATTGTGCCTTTAACCCTGTCTTCCTTTTTCAAGTTTTTTCCTCCCTCATTTTGCTGTGAATACCAGTCAGAATCAAATACCACCACAGCCATGTGAAAAATCACTGTTTGACATCCAGTACACTGCAAAAACGGAAATTTTAACAGCCATATATACCTTAAATTTTAGTTAAATGGTCTTCTTTGAGTCAATATGAGCTGCATTCACCTTGCATGCCCAGAATACTCTTTTTCTTAGAATATTAAAATAATAAAATGACACCTGAATTGCTTGGGGAGAGAAAGAAAATCTGTCAGTGGGGGAAGGAAAAATTAATTGTCAAGTATCTTAAAATAAGAATCTGTCTTAATAAAAAAAAGAAGCTAAACAATTTCCTTTGTCTTTTCATATCTTGCTGTAAGACATTTTCTGCACTTGTCAGGTGAAAGTTGCTCTAAAGAAGTTTAATAAGACTGTTTTTACTAAAATGTAAGACATAAACACTTGCTTTAGAGAGATGTTCATATTGTTTTTTTTTCTGCATCATGGGTCACTTAATACTAATCTCTGAGGCTGAGGATCCAGTCATGAAAAGTCACAGGTCGGCCAAACTTTGGACCCATCAGCAATCATCTTGAATTGTAGTGAAATGAAAATCAGCAGTCTGTCTCTGAGAACTGCTAGTAACTAGGGATGCACCGATCCCAATCCTGGTATCTGGTATCGACTGGATCGAACCCCTTAAAGCTGCATCGGGTATTGGTGAGAAAGGGCCAATCCATTCAAACAAGGTTGTGTGCACCACTTTCTCACAAAAATGTCACTTTGTTTACCGTAAGTGGTTTCAAACAGTTTTATAATACAGTTTTGTTCTGAAATGTTCCCTCTGATGCATTTTGTTTTTTAGCTGAATTCCCTGTTTACAGGGTATAAAAGTCTACAATTGAATATTCATTTCTGTAATTTCTGTGACTTTGTAAAACAATATAACACTACACTTTAGTGTCCCATGACAATAATGTCCTCACGGAAACTTGCAGCTTTGCATCTGTTAACTCCCATGTTCACCATTTATATAAGACTTAAGATAAGGTTTACAGTGTTACTAATTAAAAGCAGTGTTGGTAATCAGATTTAGACCTACTTTTTGTTATACTGCTTCAAATGATCTTTATGTCCCCAATCAATGCATGATGTGTTCTTAAAATAGAGCAAAAAATATCTGCTGTCTACAGCAGGAGTAAACCTGGGAAAACACCAGCCAATTCTAGCGTTTAGGATCAAACTTATCAAACCAATCAAATCCCATTTTGCTGTTCTGTTCACCTCCTGCATGTACATTTCGCCGATGTGCACTTGCCCTGATTCAATGGGCATAACTAAGAAGGATCCAAGTACGCTGAAGATTGGCAGAAAAACTACCTATACCCCGATTACTGGTAACATAGTGCAAACAAAAACGATGTGCTGAGGACCGGTTGGAGTCTGTGGTTATGAATCAGTCACCATCATATGGTCATGATTTATGAATCAGTGGCTTTCGTGCATGTGAGCGGGGGCTGAATGGAGTCCTGATTTTTTGTCATACAGGAAGAAGGAACTGTAAAATCTGACTTGCTTTAGTGACAGCACCAGGCAGATTAGTATACCTGTTGAAACAAGGATTTTAGCTGCACTTTCATGCAGATATCTGTTTCTATAGATGCATAAGAATGTCTTCAGGTTTCTGTAGAGTTGGTGATGTCATTTTAGTGACTTGTATTCCATCATCCTTTATGGAGAGTACTAAAGCCTGTGTGATTTGTCAATAGTACCAGTCAAACCATAAATGTACAACAACCACAAAAAAGAACACCTTCCATGTTGACAATCTACACTCCTGGGTAAAGGTTCCACTTTTATTTGAGGAATCAGTAAATAGAGGTTACGAGTGGCACATTTTCAAAGACAGGCAGAATGATAAAAAGATCTGTTCTCACAAAAGCCTGAACTGTCCTCTGCCTGAAGGACACTTCTTCCATTTATCCACCTGTGTGTTGAGGTTGAGATGTGAATTTAATCACTTGTGGGAAATGTGTGTCGATACAGGAGTTGTTTGAACAGGTTTTTACTCAGTGAATATCCCCTGATAGTCTTCATTCACTTCTGGCAGGATATTAGCAGCACAGCAGGGGGATATTTGGCACAATCACACCCACGAGATGTAGCTTGACATTTATAGGCTGTCAATTTATAGTTAAGATTATTGCTGTGGGGCTCTTCAAGTGCAGGAATTCTCTCGCTACCATCCAGCGTTTCATCCACTTATTCCAGCCAAACCAGTATGTAAAACACATCAGACCTTGTGCACACTTAAGAAGGAACCTCAGTCATTAGCGCGCTGGCATAAGGCAATGCTAAAGTAAACAAGTCATTTATGTGTGATTCATCCCTGAATGTGAGCAAGTAGTCGCAGACAGTCATTTAAAGGAAAGTGACAGAGTAGTTTATTAAAGGTCGTCAAACTAACTTTAAGTGGATGAAGAAACTGTTAGTTTGTATTTTTTCTCAACAAACAGCTTATTGGTATTTTAGTAATGTCATTCAGAAAAAAAAAAAACTTCTGTCTGCTTTTTATTAATTTAGGTGGAATGAAATTCTGAAGGCCAAGTCATCTCAATTTCTAAAATGTAAACATGCAATGAGTCAGTGGATGTGGCTCTGTGTAGTGATGACATTTCACCATGCTTGTGCTCTTCTTCCTGTGATTACAAGTTCTGTGTTCCAGTAGGTCCATCAACTATGAAACGATGTAACGATAAAATTAAGTAAGCATATTGTTGATACTTAAGAGATGAATCTGATGACCCATTGTTGATATAGGGTCAAATTTTCTCTGACTCCTGGAGCTGTTTTGATAAAGTTCTTCAGGATATCATCATTTCCTTCATCTTTTCTTTTTTGTTCCAAAGTAATCCACACTTCAGGCTACAGAATTACACGTTTGTTGTTATCACTATGACTGAAGCTGCCAGTTGTTATACTCACCAGCTATGCAATGCTTTAACTAGAGCTGATGAAAACTGAAGTAGCTCATGACATTTAATGTTGCTTTACCCTGTTTCACCTCTGCTACAGTGAGAGCTACAGCAGCTCTTTGTTTCTCCTTAACTTCCCCCTCTCTTTGGCCTCTCCACTACTGTTCTCCAACCACAGCTGTTATGCTTCCTCTTGGTTTGTGTCCGCATTTTTGTTTTCTGTTATTTATGTGACTTACTGTTTCCTTATGATGTAAGTAATCCAAAGAACATCAGCCTCTTTGAAACCTGAAGATTTGCAAGATGACAAAGTCTGTTCTGTTCAAGATAATCTGCCCTCAAGAGTAAAAGAAACAGGCTGATCATAGGAGAGAGAGTCGAGGGACATGGTGTGAATTTTTATGTCATTCAAACAACTTTTTCTTTTATTTCTCACAGGTTTCAGGAGGAATGAGGAGATGAGAGCGATGGAAGTTCTTCCCATCCTTAAAGAAAAAGTTGCCTTTTTGTCAGGTATGATGATGTGTTTGTGTTTAAATGTACAAAACTAATCATGATGAAGAGGACTAATGAAGCACAAAGTAGAAGCCTTAGTTTACTTATACATAGCTTTTTTTATTGCTAACACACACATTCTCTCCCTTTCTCTCTCTCTCTCTCACACACACACACACACACACACACACACACAGTTCATCGAGTGTCTGCTTGAGGCTGGCTCTTGAAGTACTGGAAGTCACATACACACCAAGCCAAAAAAAAGCTCTTTTAACAGCTGAAATAAGTATGTTTACAGCCTGATAAAAAAAAAAAATTGTCTGAATCGCTAATTTCGCTAACAGCATGCACTGTTCCGGGGGTGAATTTTTTTCCCTATGGCTGTTACTGTGGAGATTCAAGCCCGCCTCATTTCCAATATTGCCACGCTGGACGTTTTGCTTCAAAAATCCGTTTCAGAAACAGACAGGTGATGTCGCGGAGGCTACGTCCATTAATTGTACATTACATGGTATTATCATCATGTGTCCAAGTATAACTACATGCAGATCGAAGAACAGCGTGTGTGTGCGTGTTTGCATACTCCCTTTTGGTCTCCTTGTCTGTGCACTGTGCAGCGAAGGTCAAAAGCAGTAATGCACCGATGAGGACCATGACTCAGACAAACCCACTAAAACTCTTAGAGAGAGAGAAAGAGAGAGAGGGAGGGAGGAAGGCAGGGCAATGTTGCCATGGAGATGACTTACTCTGCTGCTGCATCCCATAGTCGTTGCTTGCAGACTCACTGGCTTTGAAATGAAGGAGAGAAAAAGATAGAGGACAGGCTGATGGTGAAAAGGAGGGTAAGCGAGCTAAGCCTATTACCCTAAATCTGGCCCCTTAATAAATCGGCCATATTTGGCCTCTCTCATGTTCGCCTGTTTGCCACGTGATGGTTTGATTTTCTGCTCTGAGCAGCCAGGCTGGGCCCACAGGCACACAGCAGCCCGACTGAACTTACTAATTTGAGTGCTGAGCGCATTCAGCCTGTGTTTACAGCCAGCACGTGAGTAGAGCAGCTCACTGCTTTTTCAACATGTCAAGAAAAACCAAAAAAATCCTGTTTTAATATAAGTTATTCATAATTATCATGCAAAATTCAGCCTCATCATTTCACAATCAAAGCAAATGCTACTCAACTAGTAATTAAAATGACGAGATAATAAAGGTTGGACTCAAGATACAAGGCTTGTGGAGGCAGAAATTCTGTAAACAAAAAGAACAGATAGGGAAAATCTGCAGGCTGAAGAGATGATATATAAAACAAAACACCTCTGGTAGGATGTCTCTAGAAACTGTACAGAAGTTTAATATGGTATGTATCTTTGTCATAAAAAATGCTAGGATCATTGCCACTGGCGTAGATTGTTGTTCAGACAGTGTTATATAAAAGACGTACAAAAAAGCTCTTTGGATGGGCTTCTCAAGCCAAAATGTGATTGGATAGTTTCTGACTTCAACCAGGTGATTATAAGGGTCTGAGCCTGACCACAGGGTCGGCAACCCAAGAACTTAGCGCCTGTAGTCAGGTCACTAAGAACCTTCTTATAACCCAAAAGTTCATTTTGGAATGCAAATGTTGATTATTCTTTCTTTCTTTCTGTCCCCGGCATTGCGTCAAACTCTAATGTCTCACCATAAACCAGGAAATCAATGTAACTCCTTCAGCTGAGGTCCAGTCTCTTTAAAATTTCCTTTAAATGATCAAGGTCCACCTCCTACCACATCTATGAGCTCAGTTTTCTGCTGCTGCCATTGCACAACCTTCTGGAAATACATGTTACTAACTTTCATATACATTATCCAATCTTTACCAAATTTTACACACACAAGTATTATCCCAATCTAAACTCATCTACATGTGTTTTGGTTACAGAATAGCGTCACCCAGTGTACACAACTTATATTAACATATTCGGAGTTCATGCATTGTGCTTCTTTGTATGTCAACCTAGAATTCAAACATAAAATCAAAATGTTAATGACTTAGGCCTTTGTTTTTTGTTGGTCCAGCCCTCTCAGCGGATTTGAGAATAAAAGACAACAGTACCTCACACAAGTCATCACCGTGTGTGCAGCAGGGTGAGGTGCTGCTCGTAGCGGGCACCAGAAGTGTCTGTCTTGACCTTTATGCCATTGTTTCTGTGACGCTGTAGCGTGCCATTTATGATTACAGTTTACAGCAATGCTCGGTCTCTGTAGTTTTTCCATTTGTGAGTCTTACACTATGATGCTCCAGTGACTGTCACTCATGGTTTCTTCTTCTTCTTTTGCTGGCTATCTGTTGAAAAGAAGAGTGCCATTAGGTTTTTTTTCTTTTTCTTCTACTTGATGCACTTAGCAAACAGCTTTAAAATGCTCTCCTGTCAATTCCTGGTGGTATTAGCATGTTACAGGCACCGGTAAAAACAATGAAAATATGCGCCTTTATTATGAAACTATATTTGCATCAACTCCTCAATTTCAGTCAATAAACAATCAAACTTTTGGAAATGGTTACCCATCCCTTGACAGCTCTTGCTGTATGTTGTTATTTGGACTGAATGTTTATTTATTTTTTTTCATCTTTCAGTGATTGTGCTTCTTAAAGCTGTCTGTTCTACTGGTGTCTGCTTCGTAATACTGGATGGCAGATAGTAACTTATATCAGTTGTTGCCAGGTTGTTTGATTTAGCAGCTTGGCACCTCATATTTAGCGAGCCAGCCACATATCTCCTGGATTAGCCTACTTGTTACTAAAATGAATAAGGCAGTCCAGTCTTATTTTTGTGGATAAAGTGACATCAAGAGTAATTTCTATTAACTCAATATCGTATGCTGAATTGAAGAAAAAAAAATCATGTTAGATCTTGGTTAACTGTTTTGTGTACTTCATGTTGATACCATAAACGCATATGATCTATGTCTTGCTCTATTCTGACTGTGTTTGTGTGTGTGTGTGTTGATGCATGTTTTGCCTCAGGTGGGAGAGACAGACGTGGAGGTCCGGTGTTAACGTTTCCATCACGCAGCAACCACGATAGAATACGAACAGATGACCTCAGGAAACTGATTGCTTACCTCGCTGGAATCCCCAGGTTTCACATCTTTTCATCTGTTCTAGAGTGTGATTTTATGTGTGTGTTTGTGTGTGTGTATGTGTGTGTGTTGGGAGGAGTTGGAAAGAGAGAGTACACCATCTCTTTATGCATGTCAGTCATTTATCTAAAGGGAAGGAGAAGCAATGACAGAAAACGAAGCCAACACCCGTAGCAAGTGGACAAGGCTCTGTACACGTGAGAAATCAGAGATGAGCATGTGAGGGGGTGAGCGAGGAATGGAGAGAGAAATAATTCAAGACCAGTTTGCTTGCCGCAGCTTCTTTGCTGCCAAAAACCAGTGACATGGTAAGATGCTGAGGCAGAGAGGGAAAGCCTGGGCTGGGAGAGGGATGTATAACAGCAAACAAATGAGGGGAGGAGGAAAGGATCGACGGAGAGAAAGCAGTGCAAAGAGGGAGGGGAGGCGGGGGGGGATTAAAACCGACAGAGGAGGAGAGCGCATGTGTGAGGAGGTGTGTGTGAGTGAGGGAGCAAGCAAGTGTGCGTGTGTGAAAGCAAAACAAAGTGTCGCAGTAGCTCAGGCAGTGCAGCAGCAGCAGCAGTAGTTACTGTGGACGAGTAGCTCCTCGCCTCGCAGGTAACACATCGCTCAGCTCCACATCTCTGTTTACTTGTCTGTCTCTTTAATTTTGCGAATGTCTCATCCCTCCATCTGTCCTAATCCATCCATCCATCCTGTCACTGTCTACAGCCCTCTCAATTTCAGTCACAACCTCATCTCAGTGTGACTTAAAAATGAGTACTTTCAGTGTTTATCACATTTAAACAATGTTTAACCTCTCGAGGCATTGACAACATCACTGTCATCACATCTTTTGGAATATGTTCATAATCCTGGTTTTGGTGACCAGAGGTGCTTTATTTTGGGAGAGGCAACATCTGCAGACAGCTGCTGGCTTTCTACTGACAACCTGTCAGAGAGGGAGAGGGAATGTTTATAAAAAGGATGGAGGCTGGTCGAGATGCATTAACAGATACAAACATTTGTAATGTCAGTCTAATAGAAGGCAAACTTGATGGAGGGATGGTTACTAAATGTCTACAACCATCAAACGGAAAAGAAACAGTCCAGCACTGTGATTTAACTGAGTAGTTTTAAGAAGTATGAGAAATATAACTAAAGACAAATACATGTAGTACTTTTTGTGATATTTTATGTAATTCCAGCAGATTTAGTGCCAGGTGTGTGCAGCAGATGTAGTTTATTCTGTGTATGGTTATGTGATAACCATCAGCTCCACGGGGAGATCATGTTGCTGATGCACGAATGTGCAGACTTGTATTTTATTACTTATGCACACATTTGTGATTCATTGTCACAGGTTTCTGTGTGGGTGTGTGTGTGTGTGTGTATGTGGTTGCGTGGGTGGTTGGGGGTGATGTGTGTATGCTGCGTAGGCTGCTCACAGTATAGAAACTGCGTCATCACACTGTTTGTTTTCATTCTCTTCATTTTTTTTTTCTCCTTTTCCAATCTCCGTGTTCTCTTCTCCTATCATCATTCTCTTTTCCCTTCATCCCTCTCTCATCCTTTCCCACGCCTGTCATCTGTCTCCTCTCTCACTCTGGATTATGCTCTCTTCAATCCCTCTTTGCCCCTCCCTCCCTCACATCCTCCCTCCCTCTCTTCTTTTCAATTCTTCCCACTCCCACCGACCTCCATCCATCGCAGCGAGGAGGTGTGTAAACATGGCTTCACGGTCATCGTTGATATGCGTGGCTCCAAATGGGATAGCATCAAACCTCTGCTGAAGATCCTGCAGGAGTCGTTTCCATCCTGCATCCACGTCGCCCTCATCATCAAACCAGACAACTTCTGGCAGAAGCAGAGGACCAATTTTGGCAGTTCGAAGTTTGAGTTTGAGGTATGAAATGAGAAATCTTCCGATTCTTTATTTGTAACAATAACAGATTGTTTGATTTTGTTTTTTTTTAGGCTGCTGCCTTCATCTGAAAAGTTGCTAACATGTTTAGTTTAAGCTGCTCACAATCTGGAGCAGCATCTGCTTTTATGATTTAGGTCAAACTGCAATATATGACTGTAAACGACAACAACTAGACACAAACAGTAATTCATAATCAGTTCTGTCAAAGCTGATTTGATTATGAGAGAAAATTTATACCAGCTGCTGCAATTCAGATGTTAGGCCTAAAGACGGAGCTACATGACGCTCAGATAATTATGTGCTTAATCTCAGAGAAGGAAAGAGTTTTACATTCTGGTACCCTTTTAAAAACTGTGATACAAAGAAATGAAGTGCCTCAGTTTTATATTTGCTGTACGAAAGCAGTGAGCTGACAATGTTGAACAAAAGTCAACCTGATTCCCCCCAATTTGCTGTCAGCTGAGTTGTGATCACGACCACAGCAGCCAGCTGAGCTGCTCATTGTCAGCACAGTTCATTATTTTCCTCCCTACTGTTTTGGATGCGTACATCTCAGGCCAGCTGTCTAGCAGAGGAATAAAAAAAAAAATCAAATTCAACCTCCAAAAACAGCACACAGCAAATCACGAGCACTAGTGTTTGCAGTGCTGACTGTTATGTGTTAGAACAATTTATCACAGCTTATTTAATGATAAATCTACCAGAAAAGATTTGATTTGTGCCTGAATTTGCCTTCTTCTTAAATTGTTTCTCCAGTGTGTTCTTTGGAATGGGTGCAAAACTCAAAAATAGGACTGTAGGAATCAATCGGTGGTGTTTTTTTTCTGTTGAGGTTGTAAAGATGCTGTTGCGTGATTAGAAGTCTGTCGAGTAAATGCCCTCTAATGAGGACTGGATATCTTTCCACCCTCTGTTTGATCCCTCGTTAAAGAACGCTGCACACTGTGATAATGATGAGCTGCTGGCTCGTAGTAAAGAGACATGCATTGATACAAACCCATTCCCCCTTAAAACCCCACATGGGCTGTAAACGGTGGATCTGAAGCAATTGAGTGGAAGTCGCTCTGATTGCTCACATGGCTGTACACACAAGATCCACTGTAGTCCGATAGCACCGTATTGATTCTTTGAGAGGAGGATAGTCGGATGCCACAGGGCAGGTTATGATTTCCCACAACTGTGCCACCCGGGTGGTCACTGGATCCACTGCATGTGTACCGGCTTTAATGCATCACCTATTTGAAAAGTGGAAAACGAATGTGATGTTTTGTGCAAAATTTAATGTCTGATCTTCTTTTTACTGCATTGCCAATCAACTCTAAGCACACACCGTATTGATTGTTACAGAAGCAGGCATGTACTCTGTGTGTGTGTGTATGTGTGTGCACAAATGATTTTCTCCTGTTGGTAAAGAAAAGGGGAACAGATGCAGGTTGTTTCAGAATGTCCTCTCTGCTCTCTTTGGATTGAATGGATTGAGATGGAAAGAAAAGAAGCAGCCCTCCGCTCTCTGAAGAGCAGAGAGCCGGCTACAACCTTGACTCTTACTGCTGATGAATTGTTTGGTTCTGCTTTGGGTGTAAACTGAACCCAACAGCCTTTGCTAGTCTCCCTCTCTCCTCTTTCAGGTGTACGAATCAATTAACTTTAGCAACAACAGCAAACATAGCAGTAACGGTCCGCTCCCCTGTCAAGGGCCACTGTGCTTTTTTACCCAAGGACAACGGTTTGTTTCTGCATTGTTTGGCCTACACAGCTCTCTAGCTATCCTTCTGTCTCCATCCATCTCTGGCCATGTGTGTGGGGGTGTTGTGTGGAGGTGGCTGAGCAGAAACAGAGGCACTGAGACCAAGCAGGGAGACATCTCCTTACTGTTTTCTCTAAAATTGATGTTTTAATTTGGAGATGTTGTAGATTCTATTCCACTGATCTGAGAAGTGAACGATGACCAGAGGTGGACAGAATGAATCTCAGAAAGGATTTTTACGTGTTTGAGTTTCACATAAGGTGAAATCATCTGTCATGAGTGCTGGCAACTATGTTTTTACACTGGCAGAACAAATACAGTAATAATTATTATCATAATCGTAATAATATTACATTAGTTTTATAAAGCACTTTTCAAGAATTCAAAGAAACTGAACATGAGTTAAAATAAAAAATATATACATCAAACATCAGGGTAAAACTAACAAACACAACATAACACATGCAGTATGGTGAAAAGAACAGTTTTCTTGCCCTATCGGGATGTTTTAAGTTAGCAGTATGAAAAGACTGAAGTGTGCCTGAGCCATGTTTTGATTGCTAAAAAGACGTTTTCTGCAACTCTGCCCTCAGGAAAAATGTAGGGAGCTGAGGTTTGCTCATAATTCTCATCACCAGAAAGCGTGAGTGAAATAATTGCAGGGAGTAGAGAGGAGAGATTAAAAGCACTTTGCTGTCTGGCTTTGGCTGAATTAAAACTAAATCCACTTAAATGCCCTCTTTCCCCCTTCTCCTAATGCTTTACTTTTCGCCCAATTTTCCATACCAGACGACCATGGTGTCACTAGAGGGCCTTACGAAGGTCGTGGACCCCTCCCAGCTGACAGCTGACTTCGACGGCAGTCTGGACTACAACCACGAAGAATGGATAGAGGTGAGATCAACACACTCACCAGTGCGTGTTAAGCCAAAAAGACTGACTGGAAATCTATCCTGAGATCTTTAAGTCTTTTAAAGACGCAGGAATGCGTCATTGTTTGAGCAGAGAACAAGGCAGGAAACCAAGTGGATTAAATGTGTACTTAAGTTGAGAGTAGCAGGCTGTGTTGTGTTTGCAGTGATAGCAGTCACAGGGCGATAGGAAGCCACATTATGTGCAGCATGTGTCATTTAGTTATTGTTAGCGTGATCACGTCCCCACATTTAAACAGAAATACAGCCCCCGTGCTCAGATTTTTGGTTGTGTTGTTCTGCAGGTGCGAGTAGCATTTGAGGAGTTTTCCGGTCATGCCACCCAGATGCTGGCTCGACTGGAGGAGATGCAAGAGACAGTATCCAGAAAAGACTTTCCCCAAGATCTGGAAGGAGCGCGGCGTATGATAGAGGAACATGCCACACTGAAGAAGAAAGTCATAAAAGCTCCAATAGAAGAGCTGGACACTGAGGGACAGAGGTGAGCACAAAATGAATTCAATATTAAACTTTTTTTTTCCCCTTTGAGGGGTCATCGAGACAAGCAGATTTGCAATAGAGACATGCAGGATAGAAAGAAATTTGAAGGTAGGTAGCTACAAGTTTTTGTTTTTTTTTTCATTTTTTTGTGGCCTTTGGCTTTTTTTACAGGACATGAGATAGATTTCGGAAATGTTGGGAAGAGTGATTGTAGATGACATGTTGTAATGGGCTGAAAGTTGGTGTCTGACACCTTCTGAATTTCAGGCCCACGCTCTAAACACTGATCCAAACAGGCGTCCCCAATCTGCACTTCTGCACAACTTAAAGATGCATTGTGGAAAATTTCTCAGTATCCACCTTTTTCCTGACTGCCCATAGTTCATAGCAGTTGTCAGTTTTGCTCTTCTGGTTGAATGTTCTGTTTACGTCGCCATGGAGACCACAAAGCTGGTGATGTTAGACCCCGTTCCTGTTTATAAACAGTGATGACAATGGCTGGTCAAGCAACGAGAGGATGTTAACCATCAAAACGTGCATTTTTTTTTTTTACCTCAATAACACCAGTTTGATGGATGGTAAACGAGTCCTGGGTTTATAAGAAATCAGTGAGCGAATGGAAAACATCAACAAGTGGACATTCAGTGGACAGACGTTATTAGTGTATAAATCCAGTGTGAACCCAGAGAGGAGTTTAAACACACAAGTCACTCCATGTTTATGATTGTATTATCCGTTGACTCTGATCAGACTGTGAAATATAAAGACATGAACTTTGTCAATAAAGCAGAAACCCTCCCAAACCAAAAAGAGCTCACAGAGAGCTGAGTCGGAGACCTGGGTCATAATAAAGGATCCAGAAAACCAGGTCCAGACAGAGAACTGCTCCAAATCTATCAGAATATTAATGCTTTGATATTTTCAGATTACTAATCAGACTGCTTCATAGTTTGATAATATACCGTAGTTTAACCTTGAACTTCAAATCTGTTTCTGTTCATCATCATTTATAGCTTCACTTATTATTTCCTCTCCATAGTGAGTCCATATTTGGTCAGAACCTCGGCTCCAAACCAACTTTTTCATCAAACACTCAAAGTAAAAACTGGAATTAGAACATCAGCAGTTAATATAGATTATTTGTGGTCAAACCTGGTTAACTGAAGTTGGATAAAGAAGATGCTTTTAATGCCACTAATCACTGACGCGTTCGGCAGAGAGTCACCAGTTAGCACGGTCACACTTTACTCCAAAACACCAGTTGCTCTGTAACGGTCTAAACTCAATAGAATTTGACTCCATTGTGTAGTATCATTTCTGACCACAGAAAAACCGGACATTTTTATGCTGCTAACAGTTTGAATTTAATGTTTAAAGAACAAGAACTCGTCTGAATGAATGGAGCTAAATGCTGCTTCTGTTGCCAAAATGCGTGTGCATCTTTATGATGACGTTGACTTGCAAGGGGTCTATACTTGCAATAATAACCAGTTTTTATCAGCAAGAAAGCGACAAAATGAACAAAATTTGGAGGTGGAGTCATAGTGGGGATGTTTTAAAAAGTTTACACTGAGCCTTGTCTTGCATCGATGATTTCATGCAAGTTTTTTTGAGCTAGCCTGCCGGCTGCAGTTAGCCATATTGTTGCAAAGCAACTGGAAGTTGACACCCATTGGCTTCTGAAGAAACAGGTGGATATTTAATGTTAAAATTGCGTGTTTACATCCAGCAAATGAGCAGTGAGCTGACCTCCTCCATGAAGAGAGCAGAAGCCAGATTGCTGGAGAACTGTTTCTAGGCTGATAAAATATATCCAAGACCTCACTTAAATGCTTCATGAATTGACTGTCTTACATCAGCTTTTTTGTAACAGTTTGCACAAATCTTCAGTGCAAATATAAAATTATCAACAGAGTGATCATTTATCTTCTGTTGATGTGATATTTAACACATCAGCAGAAGTAAGCATTTCACACAAACAGTTTTTTTTATTTTTTTTTCCCACAAAAACACTTGCATGAGTAATTGAGCCCTGCCATTTAACTACATATTAAATCCATCTCCAGGTTGCTGCAGCGGATCCAGAGCACTGAGTCCTTCTCCAACCGTAACGGCAGCAGCGGAGGCAGTGGTGGCAGCAGCAGTAGCAGCAGTGGGATGTGCAATGCCGACACCCAGGGACTGATGCCAAGGATCACCCAGCTGCTGGAAAAACTGCACTCCACCAGACAGCACCTCCACCAGGCCTGGCATGTCCGCAAGCTGCAGCTGGATCAGTGCTTCCAGCTCCGCTTATTTGAACAGGATGCAGAGAAGGTTGGTTTGGAGCTGACGTTGGGGTCATTCAGCATGAGTAGTGATGTAGCGGTAATCTATAACCACAGCTGGTGATCACTGCAGGGCACACAATGGTCAATATAGACGATAACTTAATTACACCAGAGAGAAACATTGATTACTCAACTTGTTTCCATTTTATTTTGGCACTAAACAGTCATCCGTCAGATTGCTCAGGAAGTTCAAACCAAACAGCTTCATCCTGCAACCACTCCAGGTGTACGAGTGGAGAAGGAGGGCACTTGAGTTTCTGCAGGCAGAAAGCCTCCCACTCTGCTGCCACCCTGACAGCTCAGGTGACAGCTGTGGCACAAACTGGAAGGAGAAGAGGGAGAGAAATTCAGAGATCCATGTTTGAAGGATGAGAATAAAATAGCAGGTTGCAGCAACAGGGAGAGCTGCAGTCTTGGATACACTGCAGTAGTAGGAGCTTGTTGCTAGGACACCATAGGCCACGAGTTGTTCTCTTGGAGAGCCTGAGAGGATACTCTTAATAGAGGCAGTCCATTTCTCTGTATACTGGCCTGGAAAGATGACAAGTATCCGCTCCCTGCAGCAGTACACAAACACTCTCAGGTCTCTCCTTGTGCCAGCTGTTTGTTTTACCTGCCTGTGAAACTCATCATCGAACCTTTACCTCCTGTGTGTGTATGTGTGTGTGTGTGTATATGTTTTTGTTTTGGCTTGCTCATTTATTTCTTTGTGTGTCTTTTCTGTCGTCCTCTGCCTCAGATGTTTGACTGGATCATGCACAACAAGGGTTTGTTCCTGGCAGGCTACACAGAGATTGGCAACAACCACCCCCACGCTGTTGAGCTGCAAACCCAGCACAACCACTTTGCTATGAACTGCATGGTAAGAAACACGCACACATACATACATTCTTCACAGCAGGAGGTAATTCTTGTCCACCCACTTTGACTATCAGCGCCATGCCCTGCACTGTATAATCATATAATTACTGCTCTCAGTGTCAACCTCTAGTGTTGTGTTTGAGTGTTTGTTTGGATCAGATTCTGCTTGTGTGTACTTACACGTTTCTGCGTGTTCTCCGCAGCAGCACAATCAGGTATTGAATAATCCTATTCTCTATCCCCGGCCGGCCTTATGTAACCATTATAAAACCATTGAGAGGAGGAATCAAATTAGTTGCCATAGCTCTCAGAAGCGAAATGATGGCGCTCTTCAACAGCTCTCACCTCTGTCTCCATCCCTTTTACTGACAGGGCTTCACTTACTCTTTCTTCCAGCCAAGCGTGCTGCCGTTTCATTTCCACTTTTCCTTTCTCCTTTCTTTCATTCTCACTCAGTTTCAAGTGTTTCATTTGCTCACAGTCCTCTTCCCTGTCTGTCTCTTTCATTTTCTGCCCGTCGTGCGGTGAAGAATGTCTACGTGAATATTAACCGCATAATGTCCGTGGGTAACCGGCTGCTGGAGTCGGGTCACTACGCCTCCCAGCAGATCAAGCAGATCTCAGGTCAGCTGGAGAAGGAGTGGAAGGCTTTCGCTGCCGCTCTGGATGAACGCAGCACGCTGCTGGATATGTCAGCCGGCTTCCATCAGAAGTGTGACCAGGTGAGTCAAAAAACGAGACGGAGGAGGTGCAGCCCAAGACTCTTCGAATTTCTGATTAATGTCGTGAAAATCTGCTGATGGATGAGTTTCTTTAAAGTTTAACGTGATGGAAATTGGATGAATTCCTAAAAAAAAAGCCCAAGGTTAAAAAGAAGTTTCAGTATTAGAGATCTGAATTAAGAAGATTTTCACTTAAAATTACTTTTCAGTCATCGTGTACATATTATGAATTATATACTGCAGGTGTTGGCTGCACCTGGCTGCACCAGGCTGATAGCTGTAGCTCCAAATGCACCTTCAAATATTGGCTTGTATTTAATCTTATCCCTTCTCTCTCTTGGCATGCAAGCAAAAAAGTGTTTTATTTTCATAATGCCTTCAGTATTTTTATAGGATCTGGATTCAGTGACATCCACACAGATGAACCTCCAAACCCAGCTGAGGTTTTAACCTTCACTTCCTCAAACAATGCACAGGAACATATGTGCACACACTGTCCTGGTTGTAAAAAGCCTGTTTGGCCTCATTAAATCCATAAACCTGAACATATGAATCACATTAACATATATTTACATACAAGAAAGCAGAAGTAAGTAAAGCATTTGTTACCTCCTGTTATTTCTGCCTGAGCTCATTAGTATAACCACTGAGGAATAATTCAGGGAGTAAAAAAGCAGAATCCCACCAAAGGAACATGGGTGGTGTGACTTCTGACCTGGTATCCTGCCGTCATCAGGGCTGGGTTTCATGTTCGTGAACAGATGCAGCTTTATTTTCCAGAGGTTTCACCCCAGCATGTCCTGCCCCCCCCCACTTCATTTGAAGTCTCAGTTTTACTCCTGTGTGTTTTTCCATCTATCGTGGGAAATATGAAGAGAATAATTGGATCACTTCCTCTCTCTGAAGTTTCCTGTAGGGCACATTTACTCCCAGGTTTGTTTACCTCCCGTCCTCTATAGGGTGCAGGACTGTAATCAGCAAACTCAGCCATGGATAATTCTTCTGAGAAAAGCGTCGGAGAAACTGTAACCGTTCAGTGATATCATTTCTACATGTTTAAGTGAATTCTCTAAGAAAATGCTCCTCAGACATCTTATCCTGTCTGTCTGACATGTGACTTGTATTTACCACTGTCTCGTGTTAAATGCTTAACAAATGCGTAACAGTTTGAGTGAATCAAAGTGTGCATGTCTTCTCCTGCAGTACATGAGCAACGTGGACTCGTGGTGTAAGGCATGCGGTGAGGTGGATTTGCCTTCTGAACTACAAGACCTCGAAGATGCCATCCATCACCACCAAGGCCTCTATGAACACATTACTACCACTTACTCTGAGGTAACATCCTCATCTGCTTATTTACTGTGAAAAAAGATCCTCAACAATCATACCATTACAAAAAATGTATATTAAAAAATATTTTTTCAAGCTTCGGTGAAATTTAGTTTTCGAGTATAACAGCAAAAGATATTTCCAGTTACTGTGGAAGCTCCTCTAAGTTTGCTGATGTTTCCTGAATGTGGGCTTCGGATGCATTTCAATGAGACATTTATTTGGAGTTGAAAAAAACAGCTTCTCCAGCCAACAAATTATTAATAAAACTTTGTTCTTCCAGTTTGATTGGAATTAAATCATTTCTTCACAGCCAGTCAAAGGAGTGACCACAATAGAAAAATTGTCCCTCAGAGTATCCTTTTCCTTCACTGTGACTCTTTTATTTACCGTTTCTCTCTTTCAGGTTTATAAATCTAAAATCAAAAGCGGGTGTGCTTTCTCAGCTGATCGAAGCTCTAATACAGGCAGCTGTCCACACAAATCACCGTCTGTTTCTATTTGGATGTATATTTTTTGTATGTTTGTGTTGTATAATGATTTGCATTTATCTTATATAATGAACGTTAACGAGCTATATAATCAAAATGAACGTTTTGTAATAATAGGAGCTGAAAAATGTAACATGTTAATGGTTCATTAACACAAATTCTTTTTAACGCCTCAAATTCTCGTAACACATGACTAATGCATGCACAGTCTGTGATTATGACCCAGGGACAAACCCTGTGGGAAGGGGTGCAGTAAAAACAAAACCTGCTTCTTTTAGGAAGCCAGCTCCACATTTTCAAACCCAGTAATATCACTGATGCACAAATATACATAGATTTTCTAAAAAAAAAGTTTTGAATACAGTTTAGTTCCCAGCTAACAGTAACTTGGGAGGATGATTGAATTTTATGAAGAGGGATGAAGTGTTGGTGTAATATTTTTGAGCATTTCTGGGTTAAAAAAAAAAAAAGAGTCAAGATATCACCCTCCATCACTCGAAGCAGCAGCTGTTGTCTCACCAGAAATCTGTAGCATGTCCCATAAATCAAAAGTTGTAACCCATTGTTATTCGTGTGAAAATAGGCAGGATAAAGGCTGGTTAGTAAATGAATGCGGTTAACACACTGTAGGAACTACGATGTGTTTGTGATCAGGTCTGCAAAATGACTTCAGGCAAGCATCATCATGAGGTGTTTAACTGTTCAACTTCCTCACATTAGCTCCTATCAGTTTAAAATGCATCATTAAAATCTGTACTCAGTTTTCAAAGCACAAATTTAAACTCAAACTGCAGTCATTAGTTTCCTTGAAGAGTCATGATTATTGTTTATATTACAAAACAACAACCCCCACCCCCTAGTTAGTACCACTAATTAATTCATTTAGGTCAGTATGCTAATCCTCTGCTGTTGCTTTTTGAGCTTGAGTTTGCTAAATGTATTCATCCAGCATATTTTGTGAGTATGCAGTTGAGGTTGTTTTGGAGAATTATCTGAACATTATTTGTCGTTGTGGATTATTGAACTCATAATAGACAAACATTTACATAAGACAACCATATTTTCCTCTTCAATGTAGAATATAGAATAAAGAGTATTAAAACATTGAAATACTGCTTTATGGTTTATTTAAAAGCAAGCAAGAAAAAAATTGTTATTGCATTGTTAAACATTTTATATCAAAGAATTATGTAATAATGATATTAAAAACATGTTTTTGATTGTTTTGCAGGTGAGCCAAGATGGCAAAGCCTTGTTGGACAAGCTGCAGCGACCTTTGACCCCAGGCAGTGCTGATACACTGACAGCATCAGCCAACTACTCCAAAGCGGTGCACCATGTTCTAGACATCATCCACGAGGTGCTGCATCACCAGAGACAGCTGGAAAACATCTGGCAACACCGCAAAGTGCGTCTCCACCAGCGTCTGCAGCTCTGTGTGTTTCAGCAGGATGTCCAGCAGGTAAACACACACACACACACACACACACTCACACACCCACATATACAGTGTTTATACTGAATGTGTTTTGTTTACATCAGTGCTCATGATGGTTCATATTTGTGGTATTTCTAGAACCAAATTTAATTTTACTTTTCTTTAGTGTAACACGAGGCAGTCATTTGAAAACTGCAGGGTAGCTTACTGGTTCAAAGAGTTCTTCTGTTAATATAGGGTTTGATCTCAGCAGCAGCCATGTTTCCTACCAGAATGTCCTTGAGGAGGATCCTGGAGCTCTGCTTCTTCACTTGTCACGTGTTTCAGTTTAAAGCACTGTATGAGGAAAGCTTTAAATGTAAACAGCGTGTTCTGCAGCAGAAAGATTTTAAAGGAGGCGTGGTGCACAATCAGATGGTTTGATATGACATCATTGTTGCATGATGTACAAAAATTATAGGCATTCCTGTGTGGGGGTACATGGCAGCTGTTTCCATGGCAACAGAATTGGGTCATGTGTCCATGCAGATGCTGTTTGTCTGTCAGCACGCTGAAGGACAGGGAGCAGGGTGATGTGTGTGAGCAGAAAAGGGCTCAGTGACGACTCATTGTGTAATGATGATCACGTTTTGTCACTTTTGTGATTTATTATCAACACTTGTGGCTCGACCCCCGGCCTACAGCGCCTCCCTGTGGTCAGGTTTATCTAAAATGTACATTCTGACAATGCGCGATGTGTGGTCTTTGTTGCACAGGTGCTGGACTGGATAGAAAACCACGGCGAGGCCTTCCTCAGCAAACATACAGGTGTGGGGAAGTCTCTGCACCGGGCCCGAGCTCTCCAGAAAAGACATGAAGACTTTGAGGAAGTAGCACAGGTCTGTTTCTCTGCGTCTGCACGAGCCTTCAGCCTTTAAATCTTTGTGTTAAATGTGATATTTTCTCATCTTTGAACAGCAGCGACAGTGATGTGTTCACCCTGTTTTCCATTTTTATATATTTTTGTCGGGTTAAGATTTCTGTTAAAATAAGAATTTCAAATCTATTGATCTTTATCTTGAACGTGTTGATTTATTTACTGAGCATTCGTTCCCTTACTGAACTCAACTTTACACCTGTGAGCTAATTAATAATCTAAATCTCATGATCCAATGAGCCTCTTTCTTCATTTACGTGTTACTGTAGAACAAACAATAATGAGACTTTGCAGTGGATTAGTGTCTCTTTTCCTTTCTAACTGTCCTTTCTAACCTTTCTCATGCAGCCTCACTTTGAGACTTACAGCAGCTGATTTCACTTTAGATATCATCTACTCACATTGATGAGTTTCTGGTTTAACATTAAACCTGAATGATGTGGAGATGGTTATTCATACCGAAAAGCACAAACTGTTTGATTTCAGTACACTTCAAGTCAAAAAATGTATTTTTAGGTACTTCAACAATCCCATCAGCTAATCTGCTACATTTCAGAGAAAACATGCTGGACTCTAGTAGCTGCATATCTTTGACAATTACTTTCTATGAGGAGCTTATTAATCAGTGGCAGGCCGTGAATTTCTCTAGGTCTTCAGTTCTGCTCCGTCTGAATACATCCACCTCTCATTAACTAATTTATGACTATAGAAACCATCTTTTTATAATAAGAGATGCATAAGTGCAGTATAAAGAGCCGTTGCATCACAGATAGATGATAACTGTAGCCAGAATAAATGCCTTTACCGAAGAAACAAAGCAAGGGTGCACAAGTCTCCTTCTACTGCAGCTACAGCTGCGACACATAAAAAAAAAAATTCCTTCAGCCATTGTGGGTTGACAAAATAGCTATTAAATCTACACAAATATATTTTAGCTTGTTCAACTCGCAATGGATCAGTTTGCTTGCTAGCACAGTCTTTATCCAATCAGAGTGTGGGAATACGCTGACGTTACCGTACGCCTACTATGGCCTTGATGTTGTCAACTTAAAATCTGATTGTTTAAATCAACAGTTTGATTGACACTTGTTTTATGCTACAGGGCCTGCAGAACTGATAATGACGGCCTCCAGGCAGATTTCTTTGACCCTAGCAACAAATGATGGCTGAAATGTGATTGGATAAATACTTTTATATGAAAAAAACCTTTGAAAGCAGCAGAACCACGACTACAGAAAAGCTATGAGAGGAAGACCGTTTGACAATTATTGAATTAGTGTACATAGAAAATAAAATAACATTATTATTCTGTTATTCAGAAATTTTTAGGCCAGCAGAGAAGGCCCTGACGGCCCGCCACTGTTAGTAATATAGTTATTATGTATGCTTCTTTAGTGTTGGGGAGCTTGTGTGTGCACACTTTAAGTATGAGCTCTTTACTTGCAGAAAATATTTTTGTACTTCCTTAAAAACGGCTGTAGCAGCTGAGCAGAATACTTTCTCAGAGTGTCAGCTCAGCAGAAAGTATTCGTATTGATCATTTCAGTTTCCATTTTAGTCTGTAGCTTCTTTCTCTTCCTCTTTATTTCAGTTTCACTCGCTCGGTCTCTGTTTCCTCTCTCTTATTGTCTCTCGACTATCACAGGCTGAAATCACCATACATGTCTTCTTCGTATCCTGTTTACCATCATTTTTCCGTCTTTACGTGTCTTAATGACACGCTTTAGTTGCATTACATTGTCCTCCCAGGCTAATCTACCCTTTTTGTCTCTCCATTGCCGGCCTCGGTGTAGAATACTTACACCAATGCGGACAAGCTGCTGGAAGCGGCCGAGCAGCTGGCCCAGACAGGAGAGTGTGACCCAGAGGAGATCTACCAGGCCGCCCACCAGCTTGAAGACAGGATCCAAGACTTTGTCCGCCGCGTGGAGCAGCGCAAGGTCCTGCTGGACATGTCTGTTGCCTTCCACACGCACGTCAAAGAGGTAGGCAGCGAGGGTGATGTCATTTTGAAGTGGATGGTGGGCTGTGTGTGTTTGTGTGGATGGGTTCACATCACGAGGGCTCTCTGAACAAGAGGGACATAATTAGTCACATTTAACATGTTTGTGCATTTTACCTGAATTCAAAGGTCACAAAAATTTTCTGGTGGTTGTTTTTTGTTGAGGTGAGGATTCATTTTGGGTTCTCTCTTTGAGAAGAGGTTAGTGGAAGGGATGCGTGATGATTTCTGATATTATATGAGAAATTTTTGATTTAAAAAAAAATTTGATTATCCCATATTCAAAATGTATGTGTTATTTATCATGATTACCAGGACATGCCTGTGATGTAGGACAATGAACAAACTGTGACTGGAACCTTTCTGAAAGCTGTTCTTTAGCTACCAGCGAATAACAAAAGAAGAAGTAAGCAGGAAGGCCAAGCAAGGGTCAAACAGACTTGTTTTTTTCTTTGAGATTTGGAACCAGAGGAAAATTGCTGAAACTTTAGAAAGATTAGGGAAGAAATATTAAAAAATTGGTCAAGTAAAAAATTTGTTCTCTCAATCTAGCATAACAAAAGTCTACTACAGCAATGTAAAAAGAGCTCAGGCACAGAGGGAAAAGGAAAGATGAATATTTCATTATTCATCAAATGCTTTCCAGTGATGATCAAAATATATTTTTGCTCAAAATACTTGTCCCTAGTCACAGGTTTTAAATGATAGTTTTGGGGTTGTTGGTGATAATTGATCTTGAATTTATTTAATTTGGAGTAAACTTTTAATCAAGTCCCACTTTGTTGTAGAAAATTATCAGAGAAAGCCAGGAGAGCATGTGCAGCTGCTCTGAGCTGTAAGTAATTTGCTGTATTGCTCTTATTCATGTCACGTAGCTGTGGACATGGCTGGAGGAGCTTCAGAAGGAGCTGCTGGACGATGTTTACGCAGAGTCGGTGGAGGCTGTCCAGGATCTGATCAAACGCTTTGGACAGCAGCAGCAGACGACGCTGCAGGTCACGGTCAACGTCATCAAGGAGGGAGAGGATCTCATCCAGCAGCTCAGGTACGGATCAATAATGCTGAACAGTGAAGTCAAAAGAGGAGATACTGTTGAAGTGAGGGCAGGTTGATCTGCTTTTACCTTAAAGACAACCTCAAACTTTGACACTTATGATTTTAAAATTGCCTAACTATTCAACAGGAAAGCGAGCCAAACTTAGAGTTTATTTCCACTCTCGCTGCAGTCTAAAACACTTCAGCAGCAGTATGAATCAGCCTGATGCAGAACTACAAAGTAAAACCAGAGTTAAAACCACAGTTACTGAAGCTTGTCATCCTCTAAGCATTTAAAATCTTAGTAAATAAAGAGAATCCAGCAGCAACAAAGGAAATAAATCTTCAGAGCTCATCATACCCTGAATAGAGCTTGGCTGGTTGATTTACTCATGGGCATGTGTTTTTATAAATATGTAAATATTTACAATGTAAGCTCAGATTGTTTCGTTTTAAGAGAAAAACATAAATAACTCAAACAGACAGCTGAGAGGACAGGAGGGGTTGGAGAGGTAGCTGTAGTTGGTTGTCATTGTCCAGTTCTATTTTTATGCAAAGGATGTTCCAGTCCCTCTTCTTCCTCCCTCTTCATCCCATCCCTTTGTTCTCCCTCCCTCTCTCGCTTTCTCTTGTTCTCTCCATCCCGCTCTCTCCGGATTATTGGCTCAGAAGTGAATTCTTACATAATTCTGATTTTATAATGGAGTGTGTGGCAGTCTCCCCAAGAGACGGCTATAAGTCTGCACCTTTTACCCATGCATGTGTGTGTTGTGATCAGGGATCAGGAATGTGCATCTGAGTGTATGTTTTACACACATCAAACTGAAAATCAACGTAAAGCCAGTCAGATCCCACACTCAGTGCTTACCTACAGACTGTCAGTAGATCACTGGCATCTGTGTGTCCACAGGTTCATGTGTCTGATGGATAAATCAGGGTCCATGAGGCTGTTTTACCACCTTCAAAAATGTAGACATCAGACATTCTGGGTAATGCATAGCAGTTAGATGTTTTTCCAAAATGTTGTGCATCAATTTAAGTCAAAAGATGAGGAAAGGTTTTGTTTGTTTGGTTTTTTTATAAAGTAAAATGAATAAATTCAAAATAATAGATAGATCAGGGTTATTCCATTGCAATTCTAAAAAGTCCAGTCAGAGAAAATGTATTGAATCAAAGGTCTGGAGCATCATAGTGTGTAAAAATTTATAGAAGTTTTTGTAATGTTTAATCACTGATATTTACGTCATTCATGAACTGAAAAAAAAAAAAGTGTTTCAGTGGTTGTTTGTTATTCTTGATTTATTTCTGACCTCTAAGAGTTTCAGTGTTTTGGCTCAAATTTGGGGGAAAAAAAACATGAGATCAGTTTTAAACTCCTCACTGCTGAAGTTTTGTCAGGAACTCTCTGAGAAAGAAAGAGTTCAAATTTAAACACTTCATGATGCTAGCTGATTTTCTCCTTTTCATCAGAAATTTCTTAAACTCTTTATATGAACATATATTCGACAGTATTTATGGTGGCCTAACATTTAAGTAAATATTTACACTAGACAGTGAAATGGTTATTATCTTATTAAATTTAAGAAGGGCTGTATTTAAAAATAAGAGATAATAAATCAAAACAGTTGTTTAGTAATTGTGCACGGTCTCTTCATTGGCTGAGAAGCGTCACGTGGGATGGTTTAACCGGAATGCAACTGCCCCAGATGAAAGTAGAAGTGTTTCGTCAAATTGAGAGTCGGACGATAGGTCTAGGTCCACATAGCATGGCATCTGGATCTGGACCTGGACCGTAGTCTGTCATTTGGTGACCTCTGAGATAGACTCCCTTGTTAAATTCTTACACTTCTGTGTTTTTAAGTGAATATGCTTCTGCAGCAGCAGTTTTAGACCAGTTCTCTCGTTGTCGTTCCCAGCTGTGAATTTATGGCTGTTTTTGAAAGTGTGCAGCGCTGCCTCTCACCGCTCATTGCCTAATTGTGTGTTTCTGTTCCAGGGACTCTGCCATCTCAAGCAACAAAACACCCCACAACAGCTCCATCAACCACATCGAGAGTGTCCTGCAGCAGCTGGACGAGGCCCAGGCCCAGATGGAGGAGCTCTTCCAGGAGAGGAAGATCAAACTGGAGCTCTTCCTGCAGCTCCGCATCTTCGAAAGGGACGCCATTGATGTGAGTCTGCTTGGCAGGAGGAAGTGGAGGCATTATTGATCATGGTTAGCAAATGCTGGAGAGGTATTTGGTGTCTAAAAAACTTGATTTTGATTGTCCTTATTCAGATAATCTCTGACCTGGAGTCTTGGAACGAGGAGCTGACAGGTCAGATGAATGATTTTGACACGGAGGACTTGACAGTGGCCGAGCAGAGGCTGCAGCACCACGCGGATAAGGCCCTGACTATGAACAACCTCACCTTCGATGTCATCCACCAGGGACAGGAGCTGCTGCAGTACGTCAACGAAGTCCAGGCCTCCGGTGAGTCCACTGCTACAGCAGACCTCATTCTGATCATCTTCCTGAAACGTATCTGAGACATTAAAAGGTCTGTGAAAAGTCTTTTGAACGATGCAAGATAATGCAACTCTTCACTATCTACCTCGCTCCTTTCCTGCCCTGTCAAAGTATTGTTGCGTGTATCTCAGATGCTGTGAAGTAGAAATGAATAGATGTTAAAGTTTCATCCGGCTGCCACATCAGACAGCAGTCATCATTCAGCAGAGCTAGAACACGGCTCTTATTCACTGTTGCTGCACAGATTTTTGTGTTGACTGCATTAGTTTAATATTGATACTGTGTAGGTGTCGTGGGTCAGATTTGGTCAGCGTTTGTGATAAGAGGCACCCACTCACGAACCATAATAACTCACCTGTGATCTCACATGCTAATAGGTGCTCTCCAAAGCTGCACTAAGAAATGTTGCATCACGTCACGTGTACAGACCTACATAAAGAATCCAGGCTGCAGTTATGGGATGGCAGCAGATATTCGTCTAGAAACAAACATCAGTGTGAATAATATTCATGACAGAAAGGGAACATTTAAAGCTTGTAAAAAGTAGTTGCAGAGATGCAGGACTAGGCAAGACTGTGTCCATCCAGAGGTGATCTCAGTGTGTGTCTTGCCTCCAGGTGTGGAGCTGCTGTGTGACCGAGATGTTGACATGGCTACAAGGGTTCAGGACCTGCTTGAATTTCTCCATGAGAAGCAGCAAGAATTGGACCTCGCAGCCGAGCAGCACCGCAGGCACCTGGAGCAGTGTGTCCAGCTGAGACACCTGCAGGCTGAAGTCAAACAGGTAAGGCACAGGCCCATGCACCTGCAGAAGGCGCCACCTGCAGGTTGGATGCAGTTTTTCAACAGGCGTAAACATTAAACTGAAGATAAGCTTAAAGTTGAGGTTGTTGGATTGGTAACATTTGATCATAAATTTTCTGTTTCTCAGGTTCTGGGTTGGATCCGTAACGGCGAGTCGATGCTTAACGCTGGTTTAATCACAGCAAGCTCCCTGCAGGAAGCTGAACAACTGCAGAGAGAGCATGAGCAGTTCCAGCATGCCATTGAGGTGAGACTGTGCTTCCCATCAAACAGGCTTTTCTGTCCCAACTCTCTCCTGAAACTTCTCCAAGCGCAACGCAAAGTATTTTGGTTACTCCTCACCTTATCTGTTCTCCCTCTCTCTCCTCCTTCTCTACAGAAAACTCACCAGAATGCCCTGCAGGTTCAGCAGAAGGCGGAGGCTCTATTCCAGGCAAACCACTATGACATGGATCTGATCAGAGACTGTGCGGAGAGCGTGGCCTCCCACTGGCAGCAGCTTATGCTGAAAATGGAGGACAGACTCAAGCTGGTTAATGCCTCAGTGGCCTTTTACAAGACCTCTGAACAGGTAGGACACTCAACAGCCATATGCCAAAGTGCCCTTAAGCAACACACTTAACCCCAAATCCCTCCAAGACCTCATGAGCAGTGTATGAATGAAATTAGTTGATACTGATGGTGTCATGACATACCATCCTCTACCAGCAGTATGAATGTGGAGGATATAGATGAAAGTGGAACATGTGCTTAGTCTGTTTACCATTCACTTATGCAGTGTTTCTCAAATTATGGTCCGCAGACCACTAGTGGTCCACCAGCGGCTCCTAGTGGTCCGCCTTGACAGTGAGTAACTTTTGTGTGGAACATTTAGACAAGTCCCCTAAGATGCACCAAAGTTTCCTTGAACTCCCCTTCAGAGAACACAATCAAGCTAATGTAACTCCATTAATGAGCCTACAGGTAAAATCCTCATGTATCAGTGGCTTAAGATGGGGACAGTAAAAAGAAAATCAAATGAGGAAGAGAAAACCTCCAACACTGGCCAGGAGAAGGAGCAGCATCAAGATGAATCAGCTGCAGTGAGCACTGTGGACACTGTGGAAGCTAATAAGCTAACGTTAGTGGCTGTGCTAGTAGCCAGTACATGTATGATGCCAGTTTATAACACATCAGTTGGCTATCTGGGCTGTTGTTCTGGGTCTATTTAGCTTGGTGGTCCTCGGTCTGAAACAGTTTGAGAAACACTGCACTAATGCACAGCGTATCGCATAATACAACCTTCCCTTCGTCCCTGAAATTCTCCATAAACTCCTCAATGTCCTCCTTAGATGTTATACAAAGTGTGTTTGTGCCCTCAGGTCTGCAGTGTTTTGGAGAGTCTGGAGCAGGAGTATAAGAGGGAGGAGGACTGGTGCGGAGGAGCCGACAAACTTGGACCCAACTGTGAAACCGATCATGTTACCCCCATGATCAGCAAACACCTGGAGCAGAAGGAGGCTTTCCTCAAGGTAAAATACAACACAGTCAAACTAAACCCAGAACATAGAATCGGGTCACGTCTCTGATCCCACTGTGTGTGTGTGTGTGTGTTCTGATGTTTCTGACAGGCGTGCACTTTGGCCAGGAGAAATGCAGACGTCTTCCTCAAGTACATGCACAGAAACAGTGTGAACATGCCTGGGATGCTGAGCCACGTCAAAGCACCAGAGCAGCAGGTTAAAAGTAAGAATCTGGATGTTTACAACTGATTACTCAGCACAGTTTGCAGAAAATTATGAGATATTATAAACGCTTTAGCAAAAAATGAAAAGAGATAACAACAGTTAACTCACTTCATTTGTGAAACTAGTAGCCAATAGTAATTTAAAGAAGACAAAATGTCAATAGAAAAATTATATATTTTCATTTATTTAAAAGTGGTGCATACACACTAAAATGTTTCAAAGTTTGATATGTGTTGAAGGAATGGGGACACGAGATTGAAACTTGAACTCAAGTTGCACTCAAGTAGCACAGAGACTTGACTTGGAGCTCAACATTCAGCTGTTTAAAGAGTTTTCCATCAGGTTGTTGCAGTTTTTGGGGCCTAATTTCAGTATTTGGGTCCCCCTGCTGTCTTAATGAAACAGTGAGTGAAATAAATCAAAACATGAGCTGTGATAGCTTTATTAACACACTGCTGGTGAGTGTTTTCCAAAGATCAGACAATGACTTAAATAAACAGTAGAGGTTGGAGAGGACATGCTGTGTTGTGTGGAAAATTGTTGTTGTTACTCTGTTGTTTCCTAAAACAATTTCTGGGATTACTTTACGTGACAGTGGACCCTAGAGCTGGACTGGGATTAAGAAAAAGGACGTCAGAGCAGCAGAAAGATAAACTGGAGAGCGAAAGAGTGCGGGCTAAAGGCTAAAACACGAGCTAAACCGTTTCTGATAATATTCCCTCCAACTGTTGATGAATACCTTACTTCGTCATGTTTTATTGAGTAAAAAGTTGTCTTTAACAAAGAAAAGCAGTGTTATAAAAAAGATCTGATCTCCATTCATTTCCAAAACAAACACACGCACTGGTAGGAGTCATGACATCACAGCAGTGTGCGTGCAATTCCAGCCAAAAGTTGTCATGGCAGTCCACTTCAAACAGTTAGTCCACACAGCCTCTTTAAAGTTAAGATTTACTCCCTGGAGCATAAATTCAAAATTGTTCTTTATCATTAATAATTAAAATAAAATACAGATTAAGGCTGAAGAGATAGATAAATGCTGTTCATTAATGTGTGTAAACTCGGGGCCCAGTTTCGACTGCCTCAGACAAAACAGGTCAGAGCATCCTCTTATAGGTGTGAACTAGAACATTAAAGCAGAATTGATGTGCAAACCTAAATAATTTAATACATAAATATTGTAAAATAAATGGGATAAACATTTAAAATTAAAGAAAGTTTCTGAGAACAACTTTAGATGTTATTTTTGTTTTTTAGCACTATGGGAGACTTGACTTAGACTTGCACAAAGTTACTTGTGCCCATCCCTTATATCTAGCTGCATGATCCTTTGTAGTTGCTGAACTGAATAAATCACCTGCTGGGTGTTTGGGTGCTTCATGTTTTCATTGTGAATATCTTCTGTGCTTTGTTAGACATCCTCAATGAGCTGCTACAGAGAGAGAATCGTGTTCTCCACTTTTGGACCATGAGGAAACGACGTCTGGACCAGTGTCAGCAGTATGTGGTGTTTGAGCGCAGTGCCAAACAGGTACATGACCACAAGCACACACACATGCTTAAATTTGTAGGAGGAGGGGGGAAACATGCATCTGATAACATGCACTGCTCTCTCTGTGGTTATGTGCTCCAGCTTTACATGAATCCTGCGTGTTTGTATGTTTCCAGGCTCTGGAGTGGATTCATGACACTGGAGAGTTTTACCTGTCCACACACACCTCCACCGGCTCCACCATCCATCACACACAGGAACTGCTGAAGGAGCACGAGGACTTCCACATCACAGCCAGGGTTGGTCTCTAACACACACAAATAAGCATGCCACTTCAGTGTTCATAACGTGTGTGTCTGTGTGTGTGTGTGCACAAATAACGCCATCTCTCCCACTCCAACAGCAAACTAAGGAGCGTGTGAAGCTGCTGATCCAGCTGGCTGATGGCTTCTGTGAGAAAGGCCACAGTCATGCTGGGGAGATCAAAAAGTGGGTGACTGCTGTGGATAAACGCTACCGAGACTTCTCCCTGCGCATGGACAAGTACCGCTGCAGCCTGGAGAAGGCCCTGGGCATCTCCTCAGACTCCAACAAGGCTGTAAGTGTTTGTGTTTTTTGTCAGGTGCAGGAAATCAGCTCTCACTTTATATCTTTTGATTTTTTTTATTAAATAATCTTTTTTGTGGTCTCTGTCCTCGGTAGAGTAAAGATCTCCAGTTAGACATCATCCCAGCCACAGCTCCAGGCTCAGAGGTCAAGCTGCGTGATGCTGCGCATGAGCTGAACGAGGAGAAACGCAAGTCAGCCCGTAGGAAAGAGTACGTCAACACTTTCTGTTTAAGTTGTTCTAATATCCATAAAAGCCGTGTTTACTGTAGGTTTTAATTGTAGTGAACAGCTGCTCAGAAAAACTTAACAGTTATTTAATTGCTAGTCTCCATAATTTATCAGGTTTTAAAAGCACACTGGGTTCTGCCTAACAAACTGAACAATTTGGCCGGCGGAGCACAAAGCAGTACGTGCAATGACTGCAAACTGAAGAAATAGAAACTGGTCAGCACTTTCACTGCTTTCTCTCCCCCCTGGTGGACATATCTTTTATGGCCCCACAGGAGGGGTAATGACATTATCGGCTCTGTGCCTAAACTGCAGAGCAGAGCAGCTTAATGGTCATTTAGATGGTCTGATATGGGAAAGTCACAAGGTCACTTTTTAAACCCATTAGTGTCCTCAACACTGAACCCAACTCACTCAATACTTGTTACGTATCGAGAGACAGTGACTTCATCGTTCATGTTCGTAGGGTTACATCAGCCTCTTATCTGCTGCATCAGCACAAGCGATGCACACGTAACATTTCAGAACCCGAGAGGGAGCAGATAAATGTAGGTGTCACACACATTAAGGAGGCTGCATCATTTTATAGGATCATCAGGATTTCAGTCATTAATATTAAATGTATGTTTTTTTAAAGCCTGAGATCATTTCATCATGAAGAAGAATAAATGTATCCAGGCTTAAACTGTTAGCTTTGCAACTAATCATTCTGATGAGAGCAGTATGGCAGTTTCTAATTTGCTGCTTTTGTGTGTGTGTGTGTGTTCGTGTGTGTGTGTGTGCTTATGTGCGTCTCTGTGTGAGTCTAGGTTCATCATGGCAGAGCTGATTCAGACAGAAAAAGCCTACGTGCGAGACCTGCGGGAGTGCATGGATGTAAGTCCAACTTTCCAACCCACCACTGTTAACCCGTTCCATGCCACAGTTGTGCAGCAACTTTTTCAGAGCTTTTTTTTTTTTTTTTTTTGCTTCATTTCTATCTCGTCTTTTTCTCTCTGTTCAGACCTACCTGTGGGAGATGACCAGCGGGGTGGAGGAGATTCCTCCAGGAATCATCAACAAGGAGCACATCATCTTTGGGAACATGCAGGACCTCTATGAATTCCACCACAAGTAAGAAACAAACCTTGAGTGCTTCCATCTCTTTGTAATTTATGCACAGTTGTATTTAAACTAGACTAGTGGGCAGTCATGGCAGGATCAGACCAGTCTGATGTAGTCTGAAGGAGACTTAGTAAGTTGAACAGAGGATGTTTGACTGCAGCTGATGGAATATAAGTTTCTTTAATGAATCTTTCGTGCTTTTGCCTGAGTTAATATCTAAATTTATTTGTTTTCCAGCATCTTCCTCAAAGAGTTGGAGAAGTACGAGCAGCTACCAGAGGATGTGGGTCATTGTTTTGTCACATGGGTATGTATCATTCAACCAACCGCTGTGGCTGTGTCTCCATCCCATCATCCAATTAAACAGACTTTATTTCTTGAATTGTTAAGATGGTTATAAAATGAGTGCCTCTAAAATTTGCAAATATATTTTACACATTCATTTTGTTCATGACTGTTTGGCTCTTGAATCATGCAGAATCTCAATCAATGCTGTGTCCAAATTAAGGGGCTGCAACCTTCGAAGGACCCAGCCATCTGAAGGCGAGTCCTTCGGAGGCCGCAGAAGTTGGTGTCAACCGTTGTTAAATTGGACAGTCTAGCCTGCGGATTATTTCCTGGTTGCGTCAACAACTGTTCCCGCCCGTACCCTTATGTCACCCATGTTTCATCACCCTTACGTTTCTGCCATCCTAAACTTTTGTTCTTTATTCAATCAAAAAGTTAAACTTAACATAATGCTAATGAATGCCATATGCTAATGCATTTTCCCCTGAAGTTTAACGTATCTGCCGTTGGATGTTCAAATGAGTAAAAACTGAGTATAAACCAAATACTTACATTTAAAAGTCATGTCTGCACCACTTGATGTCACAATTGTGCAATTTTCCCTCATCTTTTTCGGGACTGAGCAGGGGTGGGCAGAGGATCTTGGGATTTGGGGGGCTGCGAAGGATAGTAGCGGTACATCCTCCAAAAAGAGGTAAAAGAAGGCTGCATTTGAAGAAGCCTTCGAATTTGGACAGCCTTCACACAGCATTGTGACATAATTGGTCTTCAAATGCAGCCCACGAAGGATGCAGCCCCTGAATTTGGACACAGCTACAGTCACCTTTAAAGAGGTGACTGAGAAAAAAAATCTGGCAGTAGCATTCTGAACAAATTGAAGATGAGAGAGGGAAGACTGGCTTTTTTAAGGCTTTGTACTCTCCCTCTGTTACCTCCTCAGCAGCTTTACTTGATTTACTGGTGTTTTAGAAAACCCTTATTTCAGCCTCTGTCTGAAACACTCTGTTTTAGCTGCTCTCTATAAGGCTCCCTGCTCCACTAACCTCCTTCCCTCTGATTGGCTTGCAGGAGGCGGAGCAATGGACAGACCTTTGTGTTTAAGGCCCACTCATTAAATGTGTCATAAACCAGTTAGAAGATGTAATGACTTCATCATTTAGCAAGCCTCTTTGATCAGTTTATGAATAGATTCAGGGATTTCTACCACACAGGAATATGTAGCTGTTTGAAAATCTGCATGTTTAGTATGAACATCCAGTGTTGTTACTTTATATCCATGTTTGAAATACAGAAACACAGAATACCCCCTCTTTAACCATCTTTCACAGTTATGATCATATTTATCGTAACAATCTGCTCTCTTTATCTAGGCTGATAAGTTCCAGATGTACGTGAACTACTGTAAGAACAAGCCTGACTCAACCCAGCTCATCCTAGAGCATGCTGGGAACTACTTTGATGTGAGTGTTCACCATAGCAGCTAGTATGAAATAGTTTGTTTCTCCTCAGTAACACCTGACCACATGACTGTTCTTCTCTTTGTAGGAAATTCAACAAAGGCACCGACTGGCCAACTCGATTTCTTCCTATCTGATCAAACCTGTGCAGAGAATAACCAAGTATCAGCTCCTGCTTAAGGTATCCCTCTGAACTCCAGTTCACTGCTGCGGTTGCTGTCCCTGTTCGTTCCTGCTGTCATTGATTTGTGTGTCTGTGTCTGTGTGTGCAGGAGCTGCTGACGTGCTGTGAAGAAGGTAAAGGTGAGATCAAAGATGGCCTGGAGGTGATGCTCAGTGTTCCTAAGAGAGCCAACGATGCCATGCACCTCTCAATGCTGGAAGGTGAGTACCATCGTTTTTCAACCCTCCATGACATGACTCAATAACAGATGTGCATTTTGTTTCCTAATTCTCATACTTATATCATATCTTTTTAGGTTTTGATGAAAACATTGAGTCCCAGGGTGAGCTCATTCTTCAGGAGTCATTCCAGGTCTGGGATCCAAAGACACTGATCCGAAAGGGTCGAGAGCGCCACCTCTTCCTCTTTGAGATGTCTCTGGTCTTCAGCAAAGAGGTCAAGGACTCAAATGGCAGAAGCAAATACATCTACAAGAGCAAACTCTTTGTGAGTACAATACTTTTCCAAGGGTGTCCCACAATGTGATATTAAGAAAAAAGAAGAAAACGATCCATCTTTGGAGCCCGTCAGGATTTTGAGTTTCCAGAAAATTGTTTTGTTTAGCATCATTAGCAATCATCAGCTCCTATCTAATACCACAGCATGTGTACTTTAAAACAGCTACACACAATTTTCACAAGTTTCAGTTTCAACTGTCCCAATAGTTCATGAACAGTCTGTGTATTTGTAACTTAGTGACAAAGTGAATAATTCCCACTCCCTGCTAACGCTCCTGATAACATCTTCTCATCTTTCCCCGCTGCCCTCCTAGACGTCAGAGCTGGGGGTCACAGAGCATGTTGAAGGAGACCCTTGTAAGTTTGCTCTGTGGGTGGGACGCACTCCAACTTCAGACAACAAGATTGTGCTCAAGGTAAAAAAAAAACGCTTCCGTGTTTCTATTTCCTGTCACTTGTGGGTTGGAGCGATATAGATTTTTGAAGACAGATCCTTGAATTTTCTGAGGATGAAATATTAAATGTTCTGTCATCTTAAATATCAGGTTTATGTAAGAAAAAAGTGTATTCAAGTGTTACCTGTCACTTGGATTGAGATCTGATTGGTGGAATTGGGCTAATGTGTGGGAAAATCTCTATATCGGTCTAACCCAGTTTCCTCGTCCCTCTTTTATATCGAACCCTCTCCTACCATCCCTCTTTTACTACCCTTTCTCTGATCTATTGTTTGATTGCATGAGCAGCTTCAAGGTAGCAAAAAATCTTCCTGTAGTCACAAACGGCTCTTGTTCCTCCATGGTTTCTTTCTTCTGTCTCTCTCTGTCCTCTGTTCGGCTCGCTCTGCCAGCTTCTGTTTCTGCTTTGTTCCATCTGTTAAAAAATACGGGCACATTTGTGTATCTGGGGCTGTGTTTTTCGTGGATGTTTGTATCTCTAATTCTCTCTGTGGGCTGACATGCTTCCACCAACGCTGCTGACACCGATTCAACCCCTTTACGCCCACAATCTCCGGTACTGGCTCCGTGCCACTTAGCTGAAGTGACGAGCAGCCATCTTTTCTGACAGGAATATAAACTTTTTATTGGTCTGAACGCTGCTGTGGAAGAAAGATGTGATATCAGTTTGTGTGCTCTCGGAGTGCATTTGGAGCCCCCGCTCTACAAAAATCTCTTTGTTGTCTGTCTGGTGAAAACCGTCACAGATGGATTAAAATTTGGGTCAGCAGTTGGAACAGCATGAATCCTAACGCGTTAAACTCTGAGCATTTCAGTTCTGTAGCACATGTTGACTACCAAACTAACCACTGAGAAGCAGCCATTTGGTGTGTGTACTGTTAATGAAGTATGTCTCATTACTAACTACACATTCTCTGTTATACACAACCCCACACACACATACACACACACACACACACACACTATCCATTACAACATACTTAATATTGGATTGGCCTACAGTCAGCTGTTACAGCAGAGTGCCAGTGTTGTTTGTTTCTATCATGTCAAACCATTTTTGTCAGCATAAAAAGTGTCATCAATGTACATCTTCTCAAACCAAACCAGTGAAATTCTCTATTTTATATCTTAAATTCAAAGCTAAGTCAGGGATCCAAACACGGAGCGATGGTGAGTACAAACTATCCTGCAACACAGCCCTCAACCACTTCACACAAGTCTGAAAAATACACTCTGAGCACTTCTTATCCTCTCTTCATCTTCAACACCAGCTGAAGGCAAAAAGCACTACACGTGTTCCAAATCAGAAGAAAGATAATTTTATCCAGCGCCAAAGCTGGGGGGCCGAAAGATTACAGTGTGAATTTTTCTTGGGCAGTGTTTTCTAAAAACTGCCAAGGAATAAGTCGAGGAGAGTGTTTCAGCAAGTGTTCATAGTGTTAAAAACACCTGAACACTGATGAGTGAGAGAGATCTGAACAGTAACTTCAGCCAGCAGGTATAAGTTAATGAACAAGATGAAACTGTAAAAGTTATTTATCATTTATACTGCATCATGTCTTGTTGATTTTATTGATCAGATGTGAAAAAAATGTCTTACTAAACTCTGCCTTTTAAAGTGTCCTTGAGTGCTTTGAAAAGAATCTAAATATAGGTACAATAATAATGTTATAAATGAGCAACAGAACACCAAAGCCATTTTATTTATAATCAGTGGATCAGATTTAATTTTTGAGAAACTTTTCTGACAACACAGTGTGCCACAAAGTGCTGAACATAAAGAAATAATAATGTTGATGAAATGAAAAACCAATAAGACCACATCCCCTCCAACCCTCACCTCACAATGCAAATTCAGTTTAAGAAAATTTTCAAAATAGGTCAAGAGCTGAATTAAGGAAGCTAAAGCAAACAAATTAGAGATTTTAAATAAGTTAATAAAACACTACTTCAGCTTTATTAATAAAGCACTTATTGGCCAAAGTGCTGTAAACAAACAAAAAAAAAAAAACAGTTAAAAAATGAACCGATAAAAAACAATAAAAGCCAGTACCTTAAACTGAGTTAAAAGCCGGGCAGGAAAAATGTGTTTTGAGGAAGGATTTAAAAATGTAGACTGAGTTGGCATGACTGATGTGCAAAGGCAAATTGTTCCATAGTTTTGGGGCACTAAAAGATAATCTGTCAAAATCAACGAACACAAGATAAAAAATCAATTGAATGTACAATAAGCTATGAAAATAGAAGTATATTTGAAAAAGGCTTGATAATAAAATTAAAATAAGACTGTTGAGTCAATAAATAATCAGGTAAGATGAAATGGACTTAAACATTTAAAATGATATAAACTGTGCAACCTTCAGGTTATCAGAGGCTCTTCCACAGAGTTGGGCTGTAATGATAGAAAGCTGCCTCACTGTGGCTGCTTGTTCTGACCTTTGGCACTATTAATATAGGATGAGATGGGCTCATGGCCTCACCTCATGTAAACAACATGGAATGAATAAAAGTTCATAATAGATGGCCAGAAGCTGTAAATTGGCTAAAGGTTACTTTAAAAACAGTCATAGTGAGTTCAGATATGCTAGGATATCGGATGTTAGCTAAATGAGGACAATGGATTCATCAGATGAATAATAAAAAGTAAAACTATATCTGTTTATTTATATATTTAGTATAGTAAAAACTATACGACAACGGTATCAGGGTGAAACGCAAAAGTTTTGTTGCTTTTTGGTCTCTCGTTCATACGGAAACGCCGTTTCAGCCGACCTAAAACCATAGACTGTATAATTAATGGACGTAGTCTCCGCGACGTCACCCAATGGTTCCTGAAACGGACTTTTGAAGCCAAACGGCCGGCGCGGCCATATTGGAAATGAGGCGTGCTGTGAGTCTCCACAGTAACAACCATAGGACGCTCCACAGTAACAACCATAGGACGCTCCACAGTCACGTCGAGTATGAGCTGTGCCTCTGATTGGACGAACTGGCTTAATATTGTGGAAACTGCCGAAATAGAAAAAAATTCACACCCGTACAGTGCGTGCTGTTAGTGAAATTAGCGATTCAGACGGGAGACATTCTTTGTACCAGGCTGTAAATCTGCTTATTTTGGCCGTGAAAACGGCTTTTTTTGGCTTGGTGTGTTTGTGACTTCCGGTACTTCCGGAGCCAGCCTCAGGGGCACTCGAGGAACAGCAGACTTTAGCACTTTCGCATTGCCTCAAATGTTCAGTTAATTTATTATTATTATTATTATTATTATTATTATTATTATTATTATTATTATTATTATTATTATTATTAATAATAATAATAATAATAATAATAATAATAATAATAATAATAATAATAATAATAACAATTAATTAATGTTTATCAATTAATATTATTATTAATTATACAGTCTATGGTTCAGACAGGAGGTTACCGCTTGCCTAAAACGCAACTTTTTTTAAACACCCTCCAGAGTGGAATTTTACTGAAACGCTGCAGCCTCCGTTGGCGTATAAATGGCAAGCCGGTGTTTTCAGTGAAAACGCTGACGTCACGCTCCGTTGTGCGCGTGCGCATTCCACTTTATTTGTGGGAACTTTTGCGAACCTGACAACAACAACGGTTAAAAGGCGGACTTACCGGGTTGTGCTTGTGCTGCTGAACCTGTTGACTGTCTTTCAACAAAGCTTTCATCTGTTGCTTCATTTCTGCACTCAGATAAGACGTATTTAATATATCCATCATACGATCAGCCCGCCTCTTCTTCGGCGGCAGACTACCAAAAGACCCTGCAGTTATATCGCCATCTAGTGGCCTTGTATGCATACTACAGCGTTTTCAGTCCCTCAGCGTTTCCGTTATAAAGGCAGATTTTTTTCTCCGCGTTTTTTGCGTTTTCGGGTGAAACGCTGTGAAGCTTTGTCGTATAAAGGGGGCCTGAGTGTGATTTGATTAACAGTTACTAGAAGTTATGTTAAGATGCCAGGCCTCTGCTCCAAGTGTTTGAAGTGCTAATGCAAACTAGCCGAACTAGAACAAACACAGACTGATCACATGTAAACACTTCAGCTGATAGACAGAGGGAAAACTCTGCTTTTTATGGCGCAACTGGGATCAAAATTGAATCCAACAGAAAAATGCCTCTGGATGATGAGAGATGATAAGAAGTGAGTTCAGACTTGAGTGAAACACACAGCGTGAAACATGAATTTCAAAAGAAGTCCATTTTCTGACAACTCTTGACATCTTGAACTTCTTTCTACTCTATGACCGCCATCAGGCTTCAAGCATCGAGAACAAGCAGGACTGGATCAAGCACATCAGAGAGGTGATTCAGGAGCGCACCATTCACCTGAGAGGAGCCCTGAAGGAGCCCATTCATATTCCCAAAGCAACTACAGTCAAGCACCACAAGGGGCGAAGGTAAATGAGAGGAGTAGAGTGAAACGGGACTGCTCCTGAGAGAGAGATGAGTTTGTATCAAATCACCTTCACACAATCCTCCATCTCTAACTGATCACATGTGTTTGTGTCAGGGATGGAGAGGACCTGGACAGTCAGGGTGAAGGCAGCAGCCAACCAGACACCATCTCTCTGGCCTCCAGAACATCACAGAACACTCTGGACAGCGACAAGGTCAGCCAGCACACACAAACACACACATACAGAATCATTTTTCCTCAAAGTATGAATAATACTTACATTCACTTCAAATATCTTTTCCCTCTCAGCTGTCCGGTGGCTGTGAGCTGACCGTGGTGATCCACGACTTCATGGCCAGCAACAACAATGAGCTCACGGTACGACGTGGTCAGACTGTGGAGGTTCTGGAGCGCTGCCACGAGAGGCCGGACTGGTGCCTGGTTCGGACCACAGACCGCTCCCCTGCCCTGGAGGGCGTCGTGCCCTGCTCCATGCTCTGCATCGCTCATTCCAGGTCATCTATGGAGATGGAGGGCATCTTCAACCACAAAGGTCAGTCTCTAAGTGTCAGTAGTCAGGGCAAGAAACTTTCTGCACCTGTCTTAAAAAAGTTTGACCTTTAGACGTCACCATCAAGAAAAGTTTATTAAATCTTTTTATTGTTACAGACACGCTGTCAGTTTGCAGTAATGACTCCATCATGCCTGGGTCATCAGCTACGCTCCAGCCTGGTCACGGCCTCGGCTCCCACGCTTCCCCAGGGCCCAAACGACCAGGTACACACACCTGTATCATACACTGTGTTATATGTGCAGAGTGGTGTCCAAATAACTTCGTTTGAAGTCAAAAGTCTTCTGAGTGGGTTTTCTAGTTTTGTTTTTAACTCCAAATATCACATTTTGGCACCAAGAATTGGTAGTACTCTATCCTCCTGTATTCAGAAACCAGTTGTTGTGATACATTTAAAGATCTCAGGAGTGAAAGGTCAGAAGAGGTTTGTTTTCTGTTTTTTATGTCTCAAAAAATCATTGAACTAAGTTTTGTGTTATTTTATTTTTAAGGCAACACCTTGCGTAAGTGGCTCACGAGCCCAGTGCGTCGGCTCAGCAGCGGCAAGGCAGACGGCCACGTAAAGAAACTGGCCCACAAGCACAAGAAGAGCCGTGACATAAGGAAGAGCGGGGAGATGACCATGGGATCCCAGAAAGACTCGGATGACAGCGCCGCAACGCCTCAGGACGAGACCGTGGAGGAGGTGGGCAGACTCGCGTTACAGCACATCCTCGAAGACGTGCTCGCTCTGTTTGTACCGTGATGTCATCACAACCTTTTCACCCATGTGTGTCACAGAGGGTTCGTAATGAGGGCTTGTCCAGCGGCACATTGTCCAAGTCCAGTTCTTCAGGGATGCAGAGCTGCGGAGAGGAGGAGGGAGAGGAGGGCGCTGACTCAGTGCCTCTGCCTCCACCTATGGCCATCCAGCAGCACAGCCTGCTACAGCCAGACTCACAGGATGACAAGGTGAGGAGAGGGAGGAGGGAGCAGAGGGGCTGCTGGAGAGGGGTCAGAGGACAGAAACAGGAGGGCAGGCAGAGATGAGGAGGAGGACGAGAGGAGTCAGACGTCAACTCAAACTCAGCTACATTTTTTAGTGCAAATGTTCTAGAGAATCCTGAAACTTGACCAAAAACATCCAACTGTTTTGATTTCTTATTTTATCTGATAGTTTTGTTAAATAAAACAGTTTGTTTGTTTGTTATTTAAGTTTTGATAAAAGAGACTTCAGACCAGCCAGCTGTTGTAGGCTATGTTTCTGTTTGTGATTTTACTATAAACCTAAGAAGCTCTTTGTTCTCTCTTTCTGAATTCGTTGTGGGACTCGATGATAAGATTATGCTTCAGCTAAAGGTGTTTTCATTAAGTGATGAAGTTAGTGAGTTGAATTAAAGTTAGTCTAGCTGATCCTGTGAGGGTTTATTCTCATGAGACAGTACATGTTGTTGAGACTTGAGAACAATCTCACAGCTTCATTTTCAGCCGTATATTATCAGTGTACGAGATAATCTGAAAGCTAAGTGAATCATATTCTACACTGGTTCTTTTCCTTCTCATCTCTTATGCTTTTTAGTTCCTGTAGATTACTTTTCTATCATTTCAGTCTCCCATTTTCTCAAAAAGTGCATTTCTTGACATAGTTGAAGTGACTCTTGAGTTTCTGTTATGCATAACATTTAATCTTGGCATGTTGCATCAAATTTTTCTCTTCAGATTAGCGTTTACACATTTCAGGCACACCAAGTCTCCACCTCGAATAAAGCAGAGACTCCTCTGACACTAATTTCTGTTTCTCTTTTGTTTTGTTTCCTAACTGTATTGTTTACTGTTTGCCATGCTGTAGCATTACCTTGATTTATGTCCTGTCTTTGCTTTGTCTCAGTTTCCATACCTCTCCATCTGAAATGCCTCGTTCTTCCCCCTCTGTCTTGTACCTCAATCGATTTTCAAACCTCTCCTTTTTTCCCCTCTCTTCAGCTTTAACGCTACCTGCTAAAAGCCTTCTCTTTGGTTTCTTTATCGATACGTAGGTTAAATTTATCTTAAGTTAGCAGCTGTAGACCTAAGTTTCCTCTTTTTAAAACACACCTTTCTTTGCACTCTAGAAGTCACTCTTCCTAACTTTTTTTATTATCTTAGTTAACTTTCCTGCTTTTCTTTAGAGGTGAAATTTTCCTTAGTTTCACTTATTTTGACTTGTGATTTCTACCCCGTCCACCACCAAACCACTGTAAGCAGAGTCTCATGGCATATCAATAAGGGCCCTACAGAAATGTAGAAAAAGGAGGACGCATGTAGCTCTTCAGGAGGGAAGTGTTAAGGTGCTCTCTGCCAGTGTCAGTGCAGATCAGATTTCTAAAACAGTTTATTTAAACCATCTTTGTCTCTTTGCCTTTAGCCTCTTGAAGGGACACAGGGCTGCAGTTTCTTTCTGCATGTTTGTCATTCAGAGAATGGGAAAAAGTTGGTTGCTACATGAAGTTTAAAAAAAAAGTGTCCACACAAATCCAAAAAGTCCAGTCTACTAGACCCTGTATCAGCTGAGCAGGCAGCCGTCCTGGATAATAACCTGAGCCCACATTGAGGTGAAAAATTCAAAAGCTCCCTTGTTCCCATCCTCCTCCAACCCCTCCCTCACCCGTCCTGCTCGCTCGTCCTCATCTCCCTTTTACCCTCTGTGCGTTAACCTCATTAACCATGCGAGTAATTGGCATCTCTAAACGCTGGCGAGGCCAGAAGGGCACACAGCCTCACCCAGATTCCTAATTGGGGAAAGTCTTGAAGCACAGCACAGCAAGGGTGAGAGTCTCCTCAACTGTATATACATACATTCATTTACCTCTCTCCTTTTGGTTTGGTTTTAAAGGCTGTTCACCATCACCTCAGAGAGCGACAGAAACATCCTCCACTCAGTTACTATCCCCTCCACACACCTTCATCTCCATCTCTGCTGACGACTTTTCTTTCCACACCTTCATCTAGTCACCACACTTTCAGCCTCAAGTTTTTCATTTACATTTTTTTAAATAAAGTTCATAAACTTTTACCTTTTCATTTCCTCTCAACTCGAAATAAAACACTGTTGCACTGGGTTTTTTCCTCTGGAAACATCCTTTTGGATCTCGTTTCAAATGACAGCATTGGACATGAAACACTTCTCACTCAGTCATTCCTCCCTCAGATTACTGGAATAACCGTTAACCAGTGATAGACTAATACAAGCCTCACTGAGGCTGACTTTGAGATTCATCTTAACCAAACTGAGGCATGACCTTCAACCATCAACTAATATTAAACAGTTCTGTTGTGCATTTCTTTATTTTTCAAGGTCCTCTCAATGGACCTTAACTGAACTTAATGGCCCTGAAATTTCGATGTTAAAGAAATCATTTAAAAAATGTTCATTCTTAAGATTAATTCTTTTGTTTTGAATTTTTCAATCAAAGGTCTTTTTTAAAATGGGTTGTAAAGTAAAGTTTATATAACTGATAAACTTTTATCGGGATACTTTAGAAAAAATCATTTGAGTTTGATTGGCTCGAGCTAAGCAGCAAAATCATTTTATTCAGTATTAGACTGAATCTATTATCAGCTTCTAATGCTCTTTTCCCCTCCCTCCACCTTCTACTCTCCATTACTGTCCAGACCTCTTCTCGTCTGTCTGTCCGTCCATCCAGTTCAGAGACGCCCAGTGCTGCTGAGCTGGTGAGCGCCATCGAGGAGCTGGTCAAAAGCAAGATGGTAGGAAGAACAAATACACCAAACCTGATGTTTCACTCTTCAGTTTTCTTACTGTGAGTTGATGTTACATCATGGAGTTAGTCCAGGGTCACACTGGACAACTTTTAGCCGACTTCAAACATTGGGACTCTAACAGATATTTAACACAGCAATCCTTGAACCACAGAGCACAGTTCTCTCTCTCTCTCTCTCTCTCTCTCTCTCTCTCTCTCTCTCTCTCTCGTGAGCTGTCATATCCATTTAATGACATTTTCCAATCGGCTGCTCTCATTGGTTATTGAGATTATTGTAAAAAATTAAGTGTTAAATAATTATGATTCCAGATTTGGAGGTTCTGATGCAGTCAGGACAGGTGAAATAGTCTCAGTTGACACCTCACTCTTAAGGATTATTTGGACAAGTAACCAGTTACCAGGTCACTCCTTTAATCTCATAGGGAGGCAAATCAGCCCCTAAAATCTCACTTAACCCCTTAACAGCCTGACGCATCAAAAAATAGTCAAATTCTAATTTTTCTGAACTGAGATCTTTATTGACCCCTTTAACAAAATCCACAAAAAAATGCAATTTAATTTTTTTTTAAATCTTTTTTTGCATCATATTTGATACTTTTTTGTATTGTATTGTTTTTAGTAAATAAGCATTCACTCAGTGCAGAAAATACTTAATTTTAAAAAAATAAGTAACAATTTATTTGTTATTCTTACCGAAACTTCTTGGAAATTAATAAAAAAAAATCCTTAAAAAAGTGTGCAGATGGTTTCATGTGAGCAGCCATTTTGAAAAGGTTCAACATAAGACTTCAGCTGCCTGAAGTGGAATCATAATCCTCAAGGGGTAAAATACAGTTTTTATTAATTTATTTTTTAAACAGGTTTTTAATGACTATTTATCGTGTGTGAGACAGATATTTGAAACTCATGTGTCAAATATGATACGTTTGCCGGTAAAGGGTTAATAATGTGTAGTGTGTGGCCATCCTTCCTTCGTCCAGTTCAGAGATGGTTAAACATTCAACTTTATACTAGAATGTAAAAGCTTTTAAATATTCTCACGGTGCTCTCGTCTTGTGACGAACATACTCGTTGAGTATGGAATTAGCTGACTGCCTTAAGATGCTCAGAAGATTCAGTTTAGACTCTAATTTCCTACAAAGTAAATTATTTGCTCATTCCATTTTTTGAAACAGACTCAACTTTTCTCCTTTGGTGCTTTCTGCCACAAACTTGCGTTTTTCCCTCCTGTGCTGCAGGCTTTGGAGGACAGACCGAGCTCCCTGTCAGTAGAGCAAGGCGACAGCAGCTCTCCCTCCTTCAACCCCTCTGACAACTCCCTCCTCTCCTCGTCCTCCCCCATGGAAGAGATGGATGAGCGGCGGACCAGCATACTGAAGAAGAGACAGTATGACAGCTCCTGGTGGCTCTCTCACAAAAACACACCCTGATGTTTGGGGCTTTCTTTGTATATTTCACTTCATCCATGAGTCTTGAGTTCATCTCTGTTTTTTTTTCTCCTTCTTTGCTGCAGCTTCATTCTGCTGGAGTTAGTGGAGACAGAGAGAGATTATGTTAGAGACCTGGGCCAGGTGGTGGAGGTGAGTGGATGTTCATCAGCCTGTTGTTTGTTTTCACATTACCGTGTCACCTCAAAGAGCTGGAAATAGGATATATGTGAATGAATTTGCTGAATATCACAAACCCTCTGATAAACATGTTTATTTGTGCGTCTCTTACATAAGGGCTACATGAGCCGAATGAAGGAGGAGGGCGTCCCTGATGACATGAAAGGAAAAGACAAGATCGTTTTTGGAAACATCCATCAGATCTACGACTGGCACAAAGAGTATGTAGAGAATACAGATTGACCCTGATCACTCGCTGCTTCGGTCTCTTACTGTCTCCTCTGCTGCCTCTGTCTCCTTCAGTTACTTTCTTGGCGAGTTGGAGAAATGTTTGGAGGACCCTGACAGACTGGGACCACTGTTTCTCAAACAGGTTCATAAATCATGGATATCAAACTTTTCTTTATCTGTTTGGTGTTTGAATACACTTCTTCTTTGCACCAGATGTGATTGTTTGCTCTTGTTTGCAGGAACGAAGACTCAACATGTACGTGGTGTACTGTCAGAACAAGCCAAAGTCAGAGCTCATCGTCTCTGAGTACATTGACACGTACTTTGAGGTATGGAGCCATATTTCTTCATTTTGCCTATAGACACATCAGATACTGCAGACCTCCACCGAGGAATCACTTGTAGGCAGCAGCCTTTTGACGTAAACTCTGACCTCTGACCTTGTAGGAGTTAAAGCAGCGGTTGGGACACCGGCTGCAGATCACAGACCTGCTCATCAAGCCTGTCCAGAGGATCATGAAGTACCAGCTGCTGCTCAAGGTTAGTCTACATATGAGACAGCAGACGGTGTTAGAGATTTAACTTCTGCTTATGTGCCTTTTTTATAGTCTTCACATTGACATCAGTGTCAGTGTCCACTCTCTGTGTATGCTACAATCTACCACTCATAACCTACACAGGTACTAAACAGAGCAGTTGGTTGAGTTTGTGTTTTTTTCCTGTCCTAGGATTTCCTCAAACACTCTAAAAAAGCCGGGCTGGAGTCTATGGAGCTGGAGGTGAGATGATGATGATGATGACGATAACGATGAGGAAGAAGAAGTGTTTTTAGGTTGATTGAAAACCAGACAGACAGAGCGACCTCATCAACCTTTCTGTCATCTCTGATTCTCACAGAAAGCAGTGGAGGTCATGTGCATCGTGCCAAAAAGATGTAACGATATGATGAATGTCGGCCGGCTTCAGGGATTTGAAGTAAGTAATCACACTGCTGTATTAACAAACACAAACTCATTGTATTGATGTAAACTATCCAACAGCATTAATATTTCACCATCCGCCCCATGCTGTGTCTCTCTTTTCCTGCTACCTCATCTGACCCTTCATATCGTATCTTATCGTATCATATCGTATCATATCGTATCTTATCGTATCTTATTGTATCTTATTGTATCGTATCTTATTGTATCGTATCTTATTGTATCGTATCGTATCTTATTGTATCTTATTGTATCGTATCGTATCTTATTGTATCGTATCGTATCTTATCGTATCTTATTGTATCGTATCTTATTGTATCGTATCGTATCTTATTGTATCTTATTGTATCGTATCGTATCTTATTGTATCGTATCGTATCTTATTGTATCTTATTGTATCGTATCTTATCGTATCTTATCGTATCTTTTCATATCTTTTCATATCTTATTGTATCGTATCTTATTGTATCGTATCGTATCTTATTGTATCTTATTGTATCGTATCGTATCTTATTGTATCGTATCGTATCTTATTGTATCTTATTGTATCGTATCTTATCGTATCTTATCGTATCTTTTCATATCTTTTCATATTGTATTGTATCGTATCTTATCGTATCTTATCGTATCTTATCGTATCTTATCGTATCTTATCGTATCTTATCGTATCTTATCGTATCTTATCGTATTGTATCGGAGACTCCACATTTTTATTATTTATGGCATTAATATTTTTCCTAATGTGTTGTTTTTATATACAACAAACTTTTAAGTGAAGGGCATATTCCTCAGCATTATAAATCTTACTTTAAAACAAATGCACAGTTTCATTCTTATTCAACTCGTAAATCCTCAGATCTTCACCTTCCTAAGTCTCTCACTTGTAGAGGTCAGTTTTCAATAAAACACCAAATCATGGAGTGACTTCTTCTATCAGGCAAAAAACGGTATCTCCATACAATGTTCTAGAAGATACTTGAAAAGGATTTAATTTTCCTTTTTGTAATTGTTGTTGTTTTGTGTTGTATTGTTGTCCATCTTTTATTTGTTTGACTTTTAGATGATGTGTTCTACAATGTAAACTTTGACGATTACATGGGGTTGATTGAAAAACTAATCCCCCTCACATACACACGCACACATCACTCATACATTAGACATGCTACGTGCTATGATATGCTTTAGTATTTGTTTTTGTTATTATCTAGCATATTTTGTCCTCAGTTTGGCATCATTAGTATTTTTGTATCCTTTCTGTATATTAAGTTTTTTATGATTTTAAAGAGAAAGTTCTTTAGGTGGAGCCTTTAAATAAGCCTCATTTTCATCCCACAGGGGAAGATCGTGGCTCAGGGCCGCCTTTTGTTGCAGGACACATTCATGGTGTCCGACCCTGAGGGCAGCCTGCTCGGCAGGATGAAGGAGAGGAGAGTCTTTCTGTTTGAGCAGCTGGTCATCTTTAGCGAACCTCTTGACAAGAAGAAAGGCTTCTCACTGCCGGGCTTCCTCTACAAGAACAGCATCAAGGTAAAAGACATGAAGAAAATTCAGACGCCACTGATACTTTTTTTTGTGGTGGCAGGTGGAAATGTGGGTGTGTGAGCAGCTGTCCTGTAAAGGATCTTTAGCTCCCTCTGGTGGAGAAACTGAAGCCTGTGAAGCACGATGAAGTGTCGAGCATCAGTAGTAATGAACGCAGCATCGTGCTGTTAAACACTACAAAGAAAAGCTTCATTTTTATCTAACCATGAAACATAATGCACCGTCTCTTCTGTTCCCCTTCACTCAGGTGAGCTGTTTGGGTCTGGAGGAAAACGTGGAGGGAGATCCCTGCAAGTTCACCCTCACTTCTCGGTCGACAAACGGCGCTGTGGAGTCCTTTGTGCTTCACTCCTCACACCCTGGGGTGCGTGAGGTGTGGACCCTTCAGATAGCCCAGATACTCGAGAGCCAACGCAATTTCCTCAACGGTAGGATAAATCACACACACACACACTCAGATTTTGAAGAAGGAAACATTTGCAACATGGACACCCCCATGCCTCTTGTTCCTCACCACAGCTCTGACCTCACCAATAGAGTATCAGAGGAACCATGTGGGGGCGAGTGGCGGGCCCTGCGTGCCCAGCCCGGGTGCTCCGGGTGGAGGTAGCAGTGGCTCTAGCGCGCCTCTTGGAGTTGGAGGTGGAAGTTCCCAGGGTAGTGCTGTCCCCTCAGGGCCCCAGGGCGGGTCTCGTCGTCCCTCCAGGATCCCCCAGCCTTCCCGTCTGCCCCAGCCCCTACGCCATCACCCCGGAGCCGACCCCGATGGCCCCGGCAAATTATCAGGTATGGAGTGTGTGTTTTTAAAGCTGTGACATTTGTTTGGGGGCTGAAATCAAATGTGTGACTGAGGTGTGAGTTTTGCACACTTATGATCTAGGTTCGTCCCCTTGTCCTGTTCCTCCTTCCACACTGCCTCCAGGGGGCAGCCCACAGGGTAAGCGCCCCTTCCAGACCCCAGAGGACCAAGCACAGGCCCCCACTCCTGCCAGCGCTGTAGCCCCTATTCCTCGTGCCACAGTTGGTCCCCTGCCCTCCACACCCACTTCCAAATCACGGCCAGGAGCCGTGTCCCCTATGGTGGCCCCCGTGGCCACGCCTGCCTTTGGCAAGGATTGCCTCCCCCCTCCCCCTCCCAGTCCCAGCCAGAAGTCCGGATCTGGGTTCTGGAGCTCCATGCCAGGCTCTCCAGCCAGCCGGCCTGGCTCATTCACCTTTCCAGGGGAGGCAGGAGAGTCTCCGGTCCGTCAGAACTCAAACCAGATTCAGACCGGCTCTGGATCTGGGAACCAGTCCCACAGACACAGCAAGGAAGCCGACCGCATGAGTACGTGCTCATCAACCAGTGAGCAGTCCATCCAGTCCACCCAGAGTAATGGGGTAAGACTTCTCCTGCTGCCCAGTGTAGCACCGACTAACACCGAGGCAGAGGGAGGCCTGGTCTGTCCTGTCTGCCTGCCGTCTCCTGTTCTGCTGCAGCCAGCTCTACTAATCTGTCCCCTACTTTGCATCTCTGACGACCTCCACTGCTCTTCAACATCATCTTCTCTAGCTTTAGACCATTTTTGAGGAAATGTTTCTTCTTCCAGTAAGATTTCAGACTCAAAACCCCACTAGTGGATCAATCAGCTTTCCAGTGACTCCTTTTCAAGGCTGTCTCTACATTTCTGACTCTGACAAAGCTTATACTAACATCTGACTTCCTCTTCGCTGCCCTTCACTTCCTGCTGTCTTCATGGTGTGTAACTGAAGTGTACTTTCCTGCAACTAACCTCAAGCGTTTGTGGTTTGGCTGCAAACGTACTCGATAGAGAACCTCTCATTAAATCTAACGTTCCTGCTCATGTCTTTGCTCGGAGCTGCAGAGCAAAGACGAGTAAAATAAGGAAATCTTCATCTTTTTCCTGCTTCTCTCTCTTCGGTTCTCTTTTTTTTCACCCAAGGAGAAAGTAATTAAAAGTTGATCACAGGAGAGAGTAATCAAACATGTTGTTCTTAAATGTTTTCTGATTTGAAATGTTCTCTGTCTTTCCCTCGTTAAAAGTAGAGTAACAAACTTTAGATCATGGTAGCAGCTTCAGAATAATTAGATGTTTTGAAGTTCCGTTGGTATCTTACTTGTGTGTTTGTACTTAAAGTTTCCTCCTGTCTGTAATCTGTCCCTGTGATGCAGAGTGAAAGTAGCAGCAGCAGTAGCGTATCCACCATGTTGGTGACCCAGGACTACATGGCTGTGAAGGAGGATGAAATCAGCGTCTCTCAGGGCGAGGTGGTTCAGATCTTGGCCAGCAATCAGCAAAACATGTTCCTGGTTTTCAGGGCAGCCACTGAGCAGGGCCCCGCTGCCGAGGGCTGGATCCCCGGCTTTGTGCTAGGACACACCTCAGCCATCGTTCCAGATTGTCCTGAGGGAACCATCAAGTAAGAGCTCTAACAAACAATAAGGCATTTTTTTGTTGAATGTTTTGTTTTTAGTCTCCTCAAAATGCTCCTTAAACACGGTGTGATTGTAGGTCTGGCACCTCTTGTCTACAGCCTCAGTTGAACAGGTTTGTCTTCTCTCGTCCCAGTAGGAAGTCTTCATCCTGGCACACGTCCCTGCGCATCCGTAAAAAATCTGAGAAAAAAGAGAAGGAGGCGAAGAAAGAGACCAAACTGGAAAACGGTTACAGGAAGTCCAGAGATGGCCTGGCTAATAAAGTTTCTGTAAAGGTGAGTTCAGCAGCAAGCCTCTGACGTGCTCCGTGATGTTCTTCTCCTTCTAACGCCATGTTTTCTTTCTCTCAGCTTCTAAATCCAAACTACATCTACGATGGTAAGTGTGAAATCATGAATACCGACTAAACCTGGGAAACCAGTGAGTTTATGTCTAATCATTAAAGTTTTGGATGGGGTTCACACCCTGACTCACTCCCCTCTGCCTCTCAGTTCCCCCAGAGTTCCTTGTTCCTCTGAGTGATGTGACATGTGACAACGGAGAGAGTGTCACCCTCAGGTGTAAGGTTTGTGGTCGACCCCGGGCAGCTGTCACCTGGAAAGGACCCAGCCAGAGCAACCTGAGCAACAACGGACACTTCAGCATCACGTACAGGTGAGAGGGCGCACTGAGATCTTACATAAGACAAGAGTTCTGGAAATGTTGCTAAAGTCTCATTTAACTTCAGTTTTGGTGGACTTTTGGGTGTTTCTGCACAGCTCAGCTGTCAGATGTTTGCTGTAGCACAGTTGACTCTCTCCCCGATAAAGAAATCAGTCGTCAAAGAGGTGAGAAGTAAATGATCGTGTTTCTGTTTGCTTCAGTGATACAGGTGAAGCGACTCTGCGGATTACTGGCGTGGCCTCTGAGGACGATGGTGTTTACACCTGTGTCGCCACCAACGAGCTGGGCAGCGTAGCATCATCAGCCAGCCTCAGAGTGCTGGGTAAGAGCGCAGGAGGAGAACAGCTGACATGAAACACTTCACAGTGCTGGTGCTCTGTTTGGACATGAATTAACCCTCTGTGTTTGTGTCACAGCTACGTCCAGTGACGGGATCAGAGTGAGCTGGAAAGACAACTTTGAGTCTCACTACACTGAGGTTGTAGAACTGGGAAGGTAACAGACTCACCTTTTCTCCTAGTTTGGCCTGTTATGAAATCAAACACCAACAGTTACGATTCTGACTGATGAACTCACCTCTGACTCCTGACTGTCTTCCTCCAGAGGTCGCTTCTCTGTGGTCAAGTGCTACGACCTGCGGGGCACTAAACGTACACTGGCGGTCAAACACGTGAACAAGAAACTGATGAGGAGGGACAAGGTGACTCAGGAACTCAACCTGCACCAGAGACTCCAACATCCCCACATAGTCTGTCTGATTGACACGTATGAAACCCCCAGCAGCTACGCCCTCGTCATGGAGATGTGAGTTTGAAACCGAGCTGCACACACGTGCACATTATTGGTGCTGCAGACCTGAGGACAGGTTGCATCTCTTCCATCTTGATATGTTTGTTATATTTGTGTTCAGGGCTGACCAGGGGCGTCTGCTGGACTACATCGTTAGCTGGGGGAATCTGACCGAGGAGAAAGTGGCCTGCTACCTTCGAGACATTTTAGAAGCTTTACACTACCTGCACAACCGCAAGATAGTTCATCTGGACATGAAAGTAAGCATTTTCACCGACATGCATGAAAAGGAGATGTTTGCTCTACTGAACGAGCTTTAGGTTTCCTTGAAAACATTTAAAACCATTTTCAGTGTGAGGATCTCAACATCCATGGATCAGAAATTCTTTTATGCTCCTTTCATCTTTTTTTCCTCTTGAAACACTCTGAACAGAATCTGGATGAAAGTGATCTGCATCTGCTGCAGGACTTCATTAAAAGGATAGTTTGATATTTTGTTGAGCAATCTTGCAGATTTACGTCATGGTGCTCAAAGTCGGTGTATTTTTAGCCTTTTAGAGATTAACTTGGATTCTCGTTTTATCTCGATAACTGAAGTGCAACAGCAAATTATTTTACAACCCCAGTTTCAATGAAGTTGGGACGTTGTGTAAAAATGCAAATAAAAACAGAATACAATGATTTGCAAATCCTGTTTAACCTACATTCATCTGAATACGTCCCAGGAACTTGTAACTTCTTGCAGGCATCAGATTCATAATGAGTGAATATTTGCGAAAAACAAAGTTTATCAGTTTGAAGAATAAATGTCTTGTCTTTGTAGAGTATTAGGTTAAAAAGGATTGGCAATTCATTGTAATTTGTTTTCATTTATGTTTTACACAACATCCAAACTTCATTGGAATTGGGGTTGTAGATGTTAGACTGCACTAACAATCAGTAAGATGATCGTCTCTCTGAAATTCCTCCCCAGCCTGAGAACCTGCTCGTGGCCAGCCACAGCGGCCAGTCAAGGGTCAAACTCATAGACTTTGGTGATGCTGTCCAGCTCAACAGTGCCCACTACGTCCACCCTCTGCTGGGCAGTCCAGAGTTCGCCTCCCCGGAGTTGGTCCTCGGAGAGCCTGTGTCGGTCACCTCTGACCTGTGGAGTCTGGGAGTGGTGACTTACGTGCTGCTGAGCGGTGCCTCCCCTTTCCTGGATGAGAGCTCAGAGGAGACCTGCCTCAACATCTGTCGGCTGGACTTCAGCTTCCCCAGGGATTATTTCCAGGGTGTCAGCCAGGCAGCGAGGGACTTCATCTGTCTGCTCCTGAGGACCGACCCAGGCAGGAGGCCTCTGGCTGGGCTTTGCCTCCAGGAGCCATGGCTGCAGGTCGGTATGGCTGAGGGCAGAGCCAGAGCGGAGAGCTGCCTGGACACCTCTCGCCTCATCTCCTTCATTGACAGGAGGAAACATCAGACTGATGCTCGGGCAATGGGAGGAGTCAGGAGCTTCATCCAAAGTCGCCTTAAGGCCCAAGTTTAAAAGATGGGATACACAAGTCCAACCCAAACCTCACTTCCTACAGCCTAGAGCAGACAGAAGAAGAGGAGCGGGACATCCTTCCTGTTGTGTCGTCCTGTGCTTGGGCTGTAGGGACTGAGAGTTCCTCTGGAATCGAGCATCTTGCTGGTTTAGATGAAAACAATGAATGTTGATCTCATCCTCTTTCACAGAATGCTGATTAAATAAAGTCCTGTAGTCCTTCCACCAATTAAACTGAGACCTGTTCAAGGTCCAAAGCCAATCAGAGCCCCAGAGAACAGAGTTCTCACAAATCACATAAATTATTGGATGCCCTCATCTACTGCTGCTTGCTGGTTTCAACTCAACAGATTTTGTAGTTAAGTGAACAAAAATATATTTAAAAAAAAAAAAAAAGCATTATGAAGTAATTTATTTTCTTTGCAAGAGGTAAAGCTGATCATAAAGAGCCAGTTGATCAAGCCTTGACACTTGCACAGAAGCAGAGTTTTTAGGAGACGGCGATGCCAACAGTGCTGGTGAGAGTGCTGAGAGCAAACTGCGAGAGAGAAACAGACATGTTGCTCTTTTTCACAAAAACTGTTACTCAGAGACTTTTGAGGAGCAGCCCTTTCTTATAGAAACAACGTAAACAAAGGAAAAGTCTGTCTATGTTTTCAAGAAAAAAAAACAACTGTAGAAAACATTCATCAGTTAAAAGTTGCTGTGCCACTTTGGACTCTGTCGACACTTGGAAACACTAACTTTATGAGACATTTATACGTCTGATCAGAGCTTTTTGATGGCACCGCTTATATAATGTACCTAATCTAAGATACCATGATGACCATGTTGTGAGTAACGATGCTGCACTGTCCATTCGGCAAAGAAACAATAGACATCCATGGTTTGCTTTTTCTAGAACAAAAATTGTGTTGCGCAGATATGAGATGTTTAAGCCTTACCTTGTATAAAGACTTCTGTCCTCTCTCCTCTGACATCCACGTCGGACTCCTGCCTTTGGACTGCAGGACATCAGACTGTCCCAGCCTCGGCGGCAGCAGTGACTGCCAGACATACGGGAGTGGATTCAGAGAGAGGAAGACAAATTACTGTAAATGCACTCATTGTATGTTATGTTTGATTATCATGTGCAATGTTGCGGCTTTAACATTTTATGCAACTATTTATGAAGACATCTGTTGTATCTGTAATAAATCTAGAGAAAAGCATGTACTTGGTACTGCAAGCACTGCTGGTAGTTTGTGTTTATTTGCTCTTTAAGGGTTTTGACTTCCAGGCCAGGTCAGAGGTCACGATCTACAATCATCATGGTTTGTTCAGTTTAATTTAACACATTTTGTACTGTTTGCCTTTGTAGTACTGGTACACCAAAGTTTCGCTAGCTTTATAGTACTTAATGAAAAAAAAAAAACGGTTTCATTGTGTTTATGGTTCACTTGAGACGGATCATCTTTGACATGAAAAGATTGTTTACAGCAGTTAAACTCAATATTGGTTGATTCAGTCTTTGTGGCAGGAAGGAGATAAAAGGAAGGTTAAGCTGGTGAAATGAATGGGAGGTTTTCTTTAACATAATTTAGTAAGCAGTGTTCTCATTTTATTTAAAAAAAGAAAAAAAAAAACTTGTTGCCAAATAATTTCCCTTTTATTCATTTCCTCATGAGAAACGTATCACCCTGAAAAGAGAAACTCACCACAGCTTTCACTCGGGCCAGATTCCCGAAACGGATAATCTTAAAAAATAAATCCGCCAAGATGAAACGCTTAACTTCACAGTAACCTGACGTAAGATGAGGATGTGCTCCGTTCAAACTGATTCTCCTCTGCTATCATCTTATTTATTTTAAAATTGTGAACAGGCCGTGACAACAAGGAAACTTGGACTGGATACCTCAGTTTAGGGCTTGTTCCATTGTTGTTTGTCTTTTTTGTCGTGTTTGTTTTCAGTCTGTTTTATGTTTGTTTATGTTCTTTTTTTACTCGCATGTATATTTCTTTGTACAGATCATACGTATTTCCCCCTGTAAATAATCTCATTCTGACATCAGTTATTTGAAATTAAACAGAATTAAATCATGCTCCCTGTTTTATATTTTGTTCCTGTTATATTTTGTTTTCTGTTTTATTATTCCACACCTAAAGCCAAAATGAAGGCTCGTCTGTAAACTCTTCATAACACAGTGACATATTGATGTGCGGAAGACTCGGTGCACTCACAGCACTGAAGCTTTGATCTAAGCTGTGAGTGTCAACCATAGTTTCTGTTTCTTCTATAAGGCCTCCTCTCCAAGCTGTGTCTAGACTGCTTCTTTGCCCTCATTTAGTTCATGTTGAAGTGAAGACGCTGGAAGACCTTAAATGAAAAGGTTTGTTTGTTATTGAAAATTTTTGCTCATTTAAAATTTGATCCCAGCAGCACATATTTAAAAAGGTGAGATGTTGACAACAAAACACTGTAAAAAGATGTGTAATGTTAAAAATATGAACACCTGTAGGACTTCTTCCAACTAATCAGATTAATTTACACCTGACTGGATTCAAAATGAAATGAAATGCACCTGCTTCACAATCTTTAACAACAGTTTGACCATACATGCTAAAGTTCGTGGTGCAATTTTAAAAAAAACAAAGACGTCTGCAGTAGTGTTGTAAATAAAGAGGACACAAAGTAAAATGAAAAAAAGAAATCTGTAAAACAGTGAATTGTGGCTGGACACTACTCTACTCAGATGATTTGTCTGTAATTCCCTGATTTTGCCACACAGGAGCAGTATATCACAGGTTAGAGTATTTTATGGGGACCAACACATAGTGAACTGAACTAACTAAAGGGAAATGCTTTTATGTTGTTAAATACTGCAGTCAAGACAGCTGTCTTTCCTTTCCGAATAGTCAAGCCAACCGCTCCTGCATTTCAAGGGCGCCTCTTTTCCAGGCTTTACGGAAAAAAACAGCGACGAAATGCAAGACCTGTGACTATTTCCGGTTTCCCAAATAAAATACACTTCAGTAAAATCCAGCACAGATATTAAACAACGAAGTCACATTACCTGAAGCTACCGAAATAACATGCTAACATTTACAGTGATAAAATCATAAACAATATACGGTCCAAAACTATGGTCCTGCAATGATTTGGGGTCAATAGCCTCCAGTTCATGTGATCTATTGACCCCCAAATCAGTGCAGGACCATAGAACTATGTTGGCAGGTTGATGCACACCTCTTTAAACCACACTTTAATACTACACCTATTTTAATGATTTTCTAATAGTAAATATCAGCATTTGAGCTGAATAGCTTCCAGGTCAAATGATCGTTCCGTGATGTAAAAAATAAATAACTTTACTTTGTGATATAGAAGAAAGAACGCGCTCAGCTTAAACTCGCATACTTATTGCGGTAGATGGTAGTAAAAGAGTATGTGACGTCACCGAACGTTTCCAGGGTAACAAGGGAGACAGGAAGTCATCTTCGGATTTTAATTTTAAAAAGTGGTGATAATTAAGAAAAAAGACAATGAAAGTTTAAAAACAGTGAGTTTTCCTGTAAGTAAAAGCTTCGGCATAGGTATAGAGATAAAAGTAACATATAGCTAAGGTTATTTTAATTATTATTATTATTTTTTAATATAGTAACAACGCAGAGATATAAAATTTATATTAATTTTAGTATTAATATTAATATTAATAATAAAGTAATTATTATTGCTTTGATCGATCGTTAAAAAAGCACTTGGGCATGTGTAGCATATATGAATGCATCTGTATTTAAAATGAAATAAATATCTGCCTTCCATCGAGTGAGTTTGCTTAAACGCACTGGATATTTTTTCCAACTTTAATTCCTTTTTATAAACACATTACTGACATATATTAATATTTATAATAAAATCAATATCTGCAGCCCATAGGGTGACGTCACGTTACCAGATATTAAGCGCATAAGTCACAGAAGGATGATGATCTGTTTATTTCACGCATTTTCATGAGATCAGGCCTGTTACTACCACATGAATGCTGTTACAACAATTGATTTGTACATTGGGATGTGATTCATATATACTGTCCAGGGAGTGACAGCGCAAAGCCAGAAAATACGTGTTTCTGTCACAAAAATGGAGTTCCATTTACTTTCCACTGGTATAATTTCCGTGGTTGGGACACGTAATTTTTAGCTTTGAGTTTAGGATCCGTGCTCAGTTCACATATTTTCATGAGATAGGGTTGACATTACGTACATATGCGATGGACCTGCTTGATCTAGGTATAAATGCAGCCTTAGCTCTACCATTCTTAGCACCTCCTCAAGCATCTTTGATGTTTTCCCTTTGGAGTCAGGGCTCCACCTTTCAGCACCACAACCTGAGATAACTGGATCACTTCTGCTGGCATCACCCTGCTTTTGGTATTTCAAGATCCTACATGGGCAAAGTTCACCTATTTTCAATTGCCATTTTTTTAGATACCTTTATCATCTTAAAATAATAATAATAATAATAATAATAATAATAATAATAATAATAATAATAATAATAATAATAAAGAATCACTCCAGATTCGCCCAAAATGACGATGAATGATGAATATCTGCAAAATCCTCCAGAAATTAAAATTGAACAAGACAAACATTAAATACCAACAGAGAGTTCAAAACACAGATAAACTTCATAAAACAGGAATTCAGCCCATCACAATGCATGATGGGTGCCAAGGCATGGTGCGTATAGGCTGTATAATAAAATTGACCAGGCACCTGTCTCAGAGAATCACTTCTTTAGACTTGGAAAAATTATGGGAAACCATCCACAAATGAAAGTTTATAAAAGTAAAGAGCACTGACAGATGAAAAACAATTAACAAACTAAAAATGACTATTTCCAATTTTATTTATCTTTTTGGTATTAATGACATTTATTTTCAAATTTGATAGTTTGCGAGTCATGTGTGTTGTAAGGGCCCGGAAGTTGTTATAAAAAAAAAAAGCCCAGAGTGAAAACACATCTAGTTTACTGAACTGATGGTTAATACAAACGTTACCAAATATTAACACTTACAAACAGCGTGTACACAAGACCACTAGAATCTGAATAGGTAAAAATATTAAAATAATTTATCATTTATCATTATTTTTATTATTTATATTTGAATAAATCTCCATGTTATTTGAACGTGTTGCGCTCCTACCTGAACGTTGCTATGGAAATCATTCGTTCGATTGAATCCAATCAACCCACCTGATCGGTAGCATTATTGCACGGCTCTTGTGGATTTTTCAAGAAAACAAGGATTTCTTCAGACAAACGACTTCAAAGGCGATTTTTCCTTACAGCAGCACCTGGACGAGGACCATCTTCAGCAACACCGAAGAACTTTTCAACAAAAAGTAAGCATTATTTACTTTTTCTGAATTTTTCCGAATGCCTGAACAGATGCTAATATTGTTGATGTTAGCTTAGTCTTGTAGAAAATAAGTCATCGTGTCAAAGTTTGTGGTTTATTTATAATTTACAATAAAGCAAAGTATAATTTGATATAATTTATCGCAAAGTTTGTAAAATATTTCGACCTCTGTCCCGACATTTCCATGTCCTATGGCTGATAAACGATATCAAAACTTTGGGTCAGACGTCTTCAATAAAAACTTAAAACACCAACAAACAACTGTTTTTCAACAGGACTTAGACAGGGGAATAACGTCCACAAAGGACGGGACTTCCTCTCGGAAGAAAACTATGAATTGAGCACTTTTTATGACTACATTTACCATGTTTTATTTTCCGGAAGTGCGGGTCTAATTTCAATGCTAGCTTTGTTTCGAAATTCCCTTAAATGTCAAATAGAAAGACTGTATTAATTAAAATAAGACATCATGTTATATTTTCTTTTCTCCTTGTCCATAAGCTACTCGATGCAAGTGACATTAATAACATTTATCACCTACTTGGACCATAAATGTACTCTTCATTTTGAACCAGTGCTTGTTTACATTTGAAAACTTACAAACATTTAAAACATCTTGAGCAAATCTGTCTTATGACAAACTGAATATCAGACTGTTTTTAACGACACATCAGGTCATGAACATATTTTACTCTAATCTTGTGGCAAATATCTATTTTAAGTTTTATCTTAAAGCCCTATTTGTACGGGATTAGTTTCACCTGGGGACCTCTGATAATTTGTAATAACTGTAGTGGACGACTTCGGTAAAGTTAGAAAGATATTCACAGATTCGAAATTTCCCTGATCAATAACTCATCAGCGGGAGATTTTACTACAGCCATTAGTTTGGTAAAATGTGCTTTAATGTATTTTTAGGGATTTTTCTTATCATTCATTTTGTGATAAAACCTGCAATAAATCTACTGTAATATGTTGTAGTGCCACCAAACTCACAACAAACATAGACGATCTCCTCTAGATATTACTACAGCCATTAGTTTGGTAAAATGTGCATTGAATGTTTTTTTAGGGATTTTTTATTAATAATTTTGTGATAAAACCTGTAATAACTCTACTGTAATATGTTGTAGTGCCACTAAACTCACAGCAAACATAAACCATCTCCTCTAGATGATACTACAGCCATTAGTTTGGTAAAATGTGCATTATATGTTTTTATAAGGATTTTTTTATGAATAATTTTGTTATAAAACCTGCAATAAATCTACTGTAATATGTTGTAGTGCCACCAAACTCACAGCAAACATAAACCATCTCCTCTAGATTATACTACAGCCATTAGTTTGGTAAAATGTGCATTATATGTTTTCTTTGGGGATTTTTTATTTATAATTTTGTAACAAAACCTGCAATAAATCTACTGTAATATGTTGTAGTGCCACCAAACTCACAGCAAACATAAACCATCTCCTCTAGATTATACTACAGCCATTAGTTTGGTAAAATGTGCATTATGTGTTTTCTTTGGGGATTTTTTATTTATAATTTTGAAACAAAACCTGTAATAACTCTACTGTAATATCTTGTAGTGCCACCAAACTCACAGCAAAAATTAACCATCTCCTCTAGATTATACTACAGCTATTAGTTTGGTAAAATGTACTTTAATGTATTTTTAGGGATTTTTTTATCATTCATTTTGTGATTAAACCTGTAATAAATCTACTGTAATATGTTTTAGTGCCACCAAACTCACAGCAAACATAAACCATCTCCTCTAGATTATACTACAGCCATTAGTTTGGTAAAATGTGCTTTAATGTATTTTTAGGGATTTTTTTTTTATCATTCATTTTGTAATAAAACCTGTAATAACTCTACTGTAATATGTTGTAGTGCCACCAAACTCACAACAAACATAAACCATCTCCTCTAGATTTTACTACAGCCATTAGTTTGGTAAAATGTGCTTTAATGTATTTTTAGGGATTTTTTTTATCATTCATTTTGTAATAAAAACTGTAATAAATCTACTGTAATATGTTGTAGTGCCACCAAACTCACAACAAACATAAACCATCTCCTCTAGATTATACTACAGCCATTAGTTTGGTAAAATGTGCATTATATGGTTTTTTAGGGATTTTTTATTAATAATTTTGTGATAAAACCTGCAATAAATCTACTGTAATATGTTGTAGTGCCACCAAACTCACAACAAACATTAACCATCTCATCTAGATTATACTACAGCCATTAGTTTGGTAAAATGTGCATTATATGTTTTCTTTAGGGATTTTTTATTAATAATTTTGTAATAAAACCTGCAATAACTCTACTGTAATATGTTGTAGTGCCACCAAACTCACAGCAAACATAAACCATCTCCTCTAGATTATACTTCAGCCATTAGTTTGGTAAAATGTGCACTATTTGTTTTCTTTAGGGATTTTTTTACTAATAATTTTGAAACAAAACCTGCAATAAATCTACTGTAATATGTTGTAGTGCCACCAAACTCACAGCAAACATTAACCATGTCCTCTAGATTATACTACAGCCATTAGTTTGGTAAAATGTGCTTTAATGTATTTTTAGGGATTTTTTTTATCATTCATTTTGTGATTAAACCTGTAATAACTCTACTGTAATATGTTGTAGTGCCACCAAACTCACAGCAAACATAAATCATCTCCTCTAGATTATACTACAGCCATTACTTTAGTAAAATGTGCTTTAATGTATTTTTTAGGGATTTTTTTTTATCATTCATTTTGTGATAAAACCTGTAATAACTCTACTGTAATATGTTGTAGTGCCACCAAACTCACAACAAACATAAACCATCTCCTCTAGATTATACTACAGCCATTAGTTTGGTAAAATGTGCTTCAATGTATTTTTAGGGATTTTTTTTATCATTCATTTTGTAATAAAACCTGTAATCACTCAACTGTAATATGTTTGCTGTGAGTTTGGTGGCACTACAACATATTACAGTAGAGTTATTACAGGTTTTATTACAAAGTTATTAATAAAAAATCCCCCAAAAATACATTAAACCAGATTTTACCAAACCAATGGCTGTAGTATAATCTAGAGGAGATGATTTATGTTTGCTGTGAGTTTGGTGGCACCACAACATATTACAGTAGAGTTATTACAGGTTTTATTACAAAGTTATTAATAAAAAATCCCCCAAAAATACATTAAACCAGATTTTACCAAACCAATGGCTGTAGTATAATCTAGAGGAGATGATTTATGTTTGCTGTGAGTTTGGTGGCACCACAACATATTACAGTAGAGTTATTACAGGTTTTATTACTCCTCTAAATGATAACAAAACGCCACTGAATTTAAATGAAAGCTATTCATTCAGAGTAATGTGATGTTGTTTATGGAGCAGGAGGATATTTATTCATTATGTATTCTTCTTTTTTTTTTAACCCAACACTTTACACAATGGAATTTATTGAAAAATGAGATAGTTACAGGCTATAAAAGATCTTCAAATTATTTAAAGTTTTTTTTCCAATCTTAGAAATGTAGTATGAAAAATGTGAGATCACAAATGTGTAAAAGGTTTTTAATGACACTACAACTCCCCTGGGTGAGGTTATTGAATTTTTCTGTCACATTTTTTCGGTGTTGCAATTTGCAGAAGGTCCCTGCACATTTGAGCACCAGCTGGCTCTGTATTGAGGCCAATGCAAGTTCCCTTTCGCGGAGGACGGCTCGTTGTGAAGAAAATACGGTTGTAGCTTGTAGTCCACCTTGCTGTGATTGCAGAGAGGTGTCGGATTTGTAAAAGCAATGTCCCGCTGATGAGTTATTGATCAGGGAAATCAGTGGAGCTGCCCCTGATTTGGTCCCACCAATAGCAGCAGAGCCTCAGCTGCTGTGGGACATACCTGAGCCTGAGTGGTCCAGGAGTGTAGGGCTGGGCATGGAGGTAAGAGAGGCATGGAATGAAAGCTGGTGGAACAAGAAACCAGCAGAGGAGAGGAGAAGAGAGAGGGAGGAGGGGAGAAGAAGAGAAGAGAGGTGGAGAAGAGAGGTGGAGAGTAGGAGGTGTAGAGCTGCAAGACAGGTAAGGCTCGAAATGAAGATAATGGCATGGTTTGAGACCTGGAGCGAGGCGTCAGCTGAGGAGGACAGAACAGGAGGAGGAGAGACAAGGGGAGAGAAGGAGGAGAGAGGAGGAAGAGAGGAGAGGAGAAGAGGAGAGAAGGTGAGCAGAGGAGAGGAGAGAAGAAGAGGAGAGGATATGAGAAGGCGAGAGGAGATGAGAAGGCGAGAGGAGATGAGGAAGAAAGGAGAGGAAAGAAGAGGAGGACAAGGGAAGAGGAAAGGAGAGGAGGAAGAGAGGAGGAGAGAAAGAACAGAGAAGAGGAGAAGAGATGAGGAAGACATGAGAAGGAGAGGAAGAGAAGAGAGGACAGGAGAAGAGTGGAGGAGAAGAGAGAGGGAGGAGGAGAGGAGAAGAAGAGAATGGCATAGGAGGAGAGAACAGGAGGAGGAGAGACAAGGGGAGAGAAGGAGGAGAAGAGGAGAAGAGGAGAAGAAGAGCAGAGAGGACAGGAGAAGAGAGAAGGAAGAGAAGAGGAGAACAGAGGAGAGGAAGAGAAGGGGAGAGTATAGGAGGGACTGAGGAGGAGAGAATGTGAGGGGAAGTGGAGAGGAGAGAAGGTCTTGGTGGTGGTGGTGGTATTTGAGGTGGTGGTGTTTAAAGGTGGTGGTGATGGTGGTAGTCGAGGTTGTGGTGGTGAAAGGGGGTGGTGGTGGTGGAGGAGGTGGTGGTGGAGGTGGTGGTAATGGAGGTGGTCGTGGTAGTGGTTTTAGTGGAGTTGGTACTAGTGAAGAAGGTCTTGGTGATGGTGGTGGTATTGGAGGTGGTGGTGTTGAAAGGGGGTGGTGGTGGAGGTGGTGGTAATGGAGGTGGTCGTGGTAGTGGTTTTAGTGGAGTTGGTACTAGTGAAGAAGGTCTTGGTGGTGGTGGTGGTGGTGGTGGTATTGGAGGTGGTGGTGTTTAAAGGGGGTGGTGATGGTGGTATTCGAGGTTGTGGTGGTGAAAGAGGTGGTGGTGGTGGAGGAGGTGGTGGTGGTGGAGGAAGTGGTGGTGGAGGAGGTGGTGGTTAGGTGGTGGTAATGGAGGTGGTCGTGGTAGTGGTTTTACTGGGGTTGGTACTAGTGAAGGAGGTCTTGGTGGTGGTGGTTGTGGTGGTATTGGAGGTTCTCGTGTTTAAAGTGGGTGGTGATGGTGGTAGTAAAGGTGGTGGTGGAGGAGGAGGTGGTGGTGGAGGAGGTGGTGGTGGAGGTGGTGGTGGTGGTGGTGGTGGTGGAGGAGGTGGTGATGGAGGAGGTGGGGGTGGAGGTGGTGGTGGAGGTGGTGGTAATGGAGGTGGTGGTGAGGTGGTGGTAATGGAGGTGGACGTGGTAGTGGTTTTAGTGGACTTAGTACTAGTGAAGGAGGTCTTGGTGGTGGTGGTTGTGGTGGTATTGGAGGTGGTGGTGTTTAAAGTGGGTGGTGATTGTGGTACTAAAGGTGGTGGTGGTGGAGGAGTTGGTGGTGGAGGAGGTGGTGGTGGAGGTGGTGGTAATGGAGGTGGCTGTGGTAGTTGTTTTAGTGGAGTTGGTACTAGTGAATAAGGTCTCGGTGGTGGTGGTGGTGGTATTGGAGGTGGTGGTGTTTAAAGTGGGTGGTGATGGTGGTACTAAAGGTGGTGGTGGTGGTGGAGGAGGTGGTGGTGGTGGTGTTGGAGGTGGTGGTGGAGGAGGTGGTGGTGGAGGTGGTGGTAATGGAGGTGGTCGTGGTAGTTGTTTTAGTGGAGTTGGTAGTAGTGAATAAGGTCTTGGTGGTGGTGGTGGTGGTATTGGAGGTGGTGGTGTTGAAAGGGGGTGGTGATGGTGGTATTCGAGGTTGTGGTGGTGAAAGAGGTGGTGGTGGTGGAGGAGGTGGTGGTGGTGGAGGAAGTGGTGGTGGAGGAGGTGGTGGTAATGGAGGTGGTCGTGGTAGTGGTTTTACTGGAGTTGGTACTAGTGAAGGAGGTCTTGGTGGTGGTGGTTGTGGTGGTATTGGAGGTTGTGGCGTTTAAAGTGGGTGCTGATGGTGGTTGTAAAAATGGTGGTGGAGGAGGTGGTGGAGGAGGTGGTGGTGGAGGAGGTGGTGGTGGAGGTGGTGGTGGAGGTGGTGGTAATGGAGGTGGTGGTGAGGTGGTGGTAATGGAGGTGGATGTGGTAGTGGTTTTAGTGGACTTGGTGCTAGTGAAGGAGGTCTTGGTGGTGGTGGTTGTGGTGGTATTGGAGGTTGTGGTGTTTAAAGTCGGTGGTGATGGTGGTACTAAAGGTGGTGGTGGTGGAGGAGGTGGTGGTGGAGGCGGTGGTGGTGGTGGTGGAGGAGGTGGCGGTGGAGGAGGTGGTGGTGGAGGTGGTGGTAATGGAGGTGGTCGTGGTAGTTGTTTTAGTGGAGTTGGTACTAGTGAATAAGGTCTCGGTGGTGGTGTTGGTATTGGAGGTGGTGGTGTTGGTATTGGAGGTGGTGGTGTTGAAAGGGGCTGGTGATGGTGGTAGTAGAGGTAGTGATGGTGAAAGGGAGTGGTGGTGGTGGTATTCGAGGTTGTGGTGGTGAAAGGGGCTGGTGGTGGTGGTGAAAGAGGTGGTGGTGGTGGAGGAGGTGGTGGTGGTGGAGGAGGTGGTGGTGGAGGTAGTGGTGAGGTGGTGGTAATTTAGGTGGACGTGGTAGTGGTTTTAGTGGACTTGATACTAGTGAAGGAGGTCTTGGTGGTGGTGGTTGTGGTGGTATTGGAGGTGGTGGTGTTTAAAGTGGGTGGTGATGGTGGTACTAAAGGTGGTGGTGGAGGAGGAGGTGGTGGTGGAGGAGGTGGTGGTGGAGGAGGTGTTGGTGGAGGAGGTGGTGGTATTCGAGGTTGTGGTGGTGAAAGGGGCTGGTGGTGGTGGTGGAGGAGGTGGTGGTGGAGGAGGTGGTGGTGGAGGTAGTGGTAATGGAGGTGGACGTGGTAGTGGTTTGTGGAGTTGGTACTAGTGAAGGAGGTCTTGGTGGCAGTGGTTGTGGTGGTATTGGAGGTGGTGGTGTTTAAAGTGGGTGGTGATGGTGGTCTTAAAGGTGGTGGTGGTGGTGGAGGAGGAGGTGGTGGTGGAGGAGGAAGTTGTGGAGGTGGTGGCGGAGGTGGTGGTGGTGGTGGTGGTGGAGGAGGTGGTGGTGGAGGTGGTGGTGGTGGAGGTAGTGGTGAGGTGGTGGTAATGGAGGTGGTCGTGGTAGTGGTTTTAGTGGAGTTGGTACTACTGAAGGAGGTCTTGGTGGCAGTGGTTGTGGTGGTATTGGAGGTGGTGGTGTTTAAAGTAGGTGGTGGTGGTGGTAGTAAAGGTGGTGGTGGTTGTGGAGGGGTAGGTGGTGGTGGAGGTGGTGGTGGTGGAGGAGGTAGTGGTGGAGGAGGTGGTGGTGGAGGTGGTAGTGGAGGTTGTGTTAATGGAGGTGGTCGTGGTAGTGGTGTTAGTGGAGTTGGTACTAGTGAAGAAGGTCTTGGCGGTGGTGGTGGTATTGGAGGTGGTGGTGTTTAAAGTGGGTGGTGATGGTGGTTCTAAAGGTGGTGGTGGTGGAGGAGGTGGTGGTGGTGGTGGTGGAGGAGGTGGTGGTGGAGGAGGTGGTGGTGGAGGTGGTGGTAATGGAGGTGGTCGTGGTAGTTGTTTTAGTGGAGTTGGTAGTAGTGAATAAGGTCTTGGTGGTGGTGGTGGTGGTGGTATTGGAGGTGGTGGTGTTGAAAGGGGGTGGTGATGGTGGTATTCGAGGTTGTGGTGGTGAAAGAGGTGGTGGTGGTGGAGGAGGTGGTGGTGGTGGAGGAAGTGGTGGTGGAGGAGGTGGTGGTGGAGGTGGTGGTGAGGTGGTGGTAATGGAGGTGGACGTGGTAGTGGTTTTAGTGGACTTGGTACTAGTGAAGGAGGTCTTGGTGGTGGTGGTTGTGGTGGTATTGGAGGTTGTGGTGTTTAAAGTGGGTGGTGATGGTGGTACTAAAGGTGGTGGTGGTGGAGGAGGTGGTGGTGGAGGTGGTGGTGGTGGTGGCGGTGGAGGAGGTGGTGGTGGAGGTGGTGGTAATGGAGTTGGTCGTGGTAGTTGTTTTAGTGGAGTTGGTACTAGTGAATAAGGTCTCGGTGGTGGTGCTGGTATTGGAGGTGGTGGTGTTGAAAGGGGCTGGTGATGGTGGTAGTCGAGGTAGTGATGGTGAAAGGGAGTGGTGGTGGTGGTATTCGAGGTTGTGGTGGTGAAAGGGGCTGGTGGTGGTGGTGAAAGAGGTGGTGGTGGTGGAGGAGTTGGTGGTGGTGGAGGAGGTGGTGGTGGAGGTAGTGGTGAGGTGGTGGTAATTTAGGTAGACGTGGTAGTGGTTTTAGTGAACTTGATACTAGTGAAGGAGGTCTTGGTGGTGGTGGTTGTGGTGGTATTGGAGGTGGTGGTGTTTAAAGTGGGTGGTGATGGTGGTACTAAAGGTGGTGGTGGTGGAGGAGGTGGTGGTGGAGGAGGTGGTGGTGGAGGAGGTATTGCTGGAGGAGGTGGTGGTATTCGAGGTTGTGGTGGTGAAAGGGGCTGGTGGTGATGGTGGAGGAGGTGGTGGTGGAGGAGGTGGTGGTGGAGGTAGTGGTGAGGTGGTGGTAATGGAGGTGGACGTGGTAGTGGTTTGTGGAGTTGGTACTAGTGAAGGAGGTCTTGGTGGCAGTGGTTGTGGTGGTATTGGAGGTGGTGGTGTTTAAAGTGGGTGGTGATGGTGGTCTTAAAGGTGGTGGTGGTGGTGGAGGAGGAGGTGGTGGTGGAGGAGGAAGTTGTGGAGGTGGTGGTGGAGGTGGTGGTGGTGGTGGTGGTGGAGGAGGTGGTGGTGGAGGTGGTGGTGGTGGAGGTAGTGGTGAGGTGGTGGTAATGGAGGTGGTCGTGGTAGTGGTTTTAGTGGAGTTGGTACTACTGAAGGAGGTCTTGGTGGTGATGGTTGTGGTGGTATTGGAGGTGGTGGTTTTTAAAGGCGGTGGTGATGGTGGTAGTCAAGGTGGAGGTGGTTGTGGTGGTGGTGGTAATGGAGGTGGTCTTGGTATTGGTTTTAGTGAAGTTGGTACTTGCGAAGTAGGTCTTGGCGGTGGTGGTGGTGGTGGAGGAGGTGGTGGTGGAGGTGGTGGAGGAGGTGGTGGTGGAGGTGGTGGAGGAGGTGGTGGTGGTGGTGGTGGAGGAGGTGGTGGTGGAGGAGATGGTGGAGGTGGTGGTAATGGAGGTGGTGGTAATGGAGGTGGTGGTAATGGAGGTAGACGTGGTAGTGGTTTTAGTGGACTTGATACTAGTGAAGGAGGTCTTGGTGGTGGTGGTTGTGGTGGTATTGGAGGTGGTGGTGTTTAAAGTGGGTGGTGATGGTGGTACTAAAGGTGGTGGTGGTGGAGGAGTTGTGGTTATGGTGGAGGAGGTGGTGGTGGAGGTGGTGGTGGAGGTGGTGGTAAAGGAGGTGGTCGTGGTAGCTGTTTTAATGGAGTTGGTACTAGTGAATAAGGCCTTGGTGGTGGTGGTGGTGGTATTGGAGGTGGTGGTGTTGAAAGGGTCTGTTGATGGTGGTAGTCGATGTAGTGATGGTGAAAGGGAGTGGTGGTGCTGGTGGTGGAGGAGGTGGTGGTGGAGGAGGTGTTGGTTCAGAGGGTGGTAGAGATGGTGAAGGCGGTTGTGGTAATGGAGGTGATGGTGGTATTGGTGGTGGTTGTGTTTAATGGGGGTGGTGATGGTGGTTTTCGAGGTTGTGGTGGTGAAAGGGGCTGGTGGTGGTGGTGAAAGAGGTGGTGGTGGTGGAGGAGGTGGTGGTGGAGGTAGGGGTGAGGTGGTGGTAATGGAGGTGGACGTGGTAGTGGTTTTAGTGAAGTTGGTACTAGTGAAGGAGGTCTTGGTGGCGGTGGTTGTGGTGGTATTGGAGGTGGTGGTGTTTAAAGTAGGTGGTGATGGTGGTAGTAAAGGTGGTGGTGGTTGTGGAGGAGGAGGTGGTGGTGGAGGTGGTGGTGGTGGAGGAGGTGGTGGTGGAGGTGGTAGTGGAGGTTGTGTTAATGGAGGTGGTCGTGGTAGTGGTTTTAGTGGAGTTGGTACTAGTGAAGAAGGTCTTGGCGGTGGTGGTGGTATTGGAGGTGGTGGTGTTTAAAGTGGGTGGTGATGGTGGTACTAAAGGTGGTGGTGGTGGAGGAGGTGGTGGTGGTGGTGGAGGAAGTGGTGGTGGAGGAGGTGGTGGTGGTGGTGGAGGAGGTGGTGGTGGAGGAGGTGGTGGTGGAGGTGGTGGTAATGGAGGTGGTCGTGGTAGTTGTTTTAGTGGAGTTGGTAGTAGTGAATAAGGTCTTGGTGGTGGTGGTATTGGAGGTGGTGGTGTTGAAAGGGGGTGGTGATGGTGGTATTCGAGGTTGTGGTGGTGAAAGAGGTGGTGGTGGTGGAGGAGGTGGTGGTGGTGGAGGAGGTGGTGGTGGTGGAGGAGGTGGTGGTGGAGGTGGTGGTAATGGAAGTGGTCGTGGTAATGGTTTAGTGGAGTTGGTACTAGTGAAGATGGTCTTTGTGGTTGTGGTGGTATTGGAGGTGGTGGTGTTTAATGGGGGTGGTGGTGGTGGCGGAGGAGGTGGTGGAGGTAGTTGTAATGGAGGTGGTTGTGGTAGTTGTGGTAGTGGAGTTGGTAGTGGAGTTGGTAGTGGTGAAGGAATCAGTGGTGGTGGTGGTATTGGAGGAAGTGGAGGTAGAGCTGGAGTAAGTGTTGATGGAGTAGTTGGTGGTGGTGGATGCGGCGGTGGTAGTGGTGGTGGTGAAGGAGGTGGTGGAGGTGGTGGAGGAGTTGGTGGTGCTGGTATTGGAGGTGTGGGTGGTGGTGGAGGAGGTGGTGGAGGAATTGGTGCTGATGGAGTTGGTGGAGGGAGTTGGAAGAGGTGGTGGTGGAGCTGGTTGTGGATAAGGTGGTCGTGGTGGTTGTGGTCGTGGAAGTGGTGGAAGTGGTGGAAGAGGAGGTGGTGGTGGTGGAGGAGGTGATGGTCGTGGTTAAGGTAGTGGTTGTGATAGTGGTGTTTGTGGTGTCTTGGAGGTGGTGATGGTGGTGGAGGAGGCAGTGGTGGTAGAGGAGGTAGTGGTGGAGGTGGTGGAGGTGGTGGTGGTGGTGATGGAAGTGGAATTGATGGTGGTGGATAAGGTGGTGGTGATTGTCCAGGAGGTGGTGGAGGTATTGGTGCTGATGGAGTTAGTCCTGTTGTTGGTGAAGGAGGTGCGGGTGGTGGTGGTGGTTGTGATGGTGGAGGTGGTGGACGAGGTTGTGGTAGGAGGGGATGGATGGTTGTAGTAGTGGAGGTGGTTTTAGTGGAGGAGGTGGTGTTGGTGGAGGATGAGGTGGTGGATGTTGTGGTGCTGATGGAGGTAGTGGTGGTCGTAGAAGTGGTGGTAGTGGTGGTGATGGTGGTGGTGGAGGAGGTGGTGGTGGAGGTGGTGCTGGAGGAGGCGCTGGTGGTAGTGATGCTGATGGAGGTAGTGGTGGTGTTAGAAGAAGTGCTGGTAGTGGTTGTGCAGGAGGCAATGTTGGTAGAGGAGGTTGAGGTGGAGGTGGTGAAAGTCGTGGTAGTTCAGGAGGTGCTGGTGGAGGAGGTGGTGGTTGTAGTGGTTGTGAAGGAGGCAATGTTGGTGGTGGTGGTAGGGGTGGTGGAGCTGGTGGTGGTGGTGGTGGTGAAGGGGGTTGTGGTGGTGCTGGAAGAGGTGGTGGTGGTGGAGGTGTTGGTAGTGGATGTGGTAGTGGTGAAGGAGGTGGTGATGGTGGTGGTATTGGAGGTCGTGGAGGTAGTGGTCGAGGCAGTGTTGATGGAGGACGTGGTGGTGGTAGTAGTGATAGTGGAGGTGGTGTTGGTGAAGGATGTGGTGGTGGTTTTTGAGGTGGTGGTGGTAGACGTGGTGGTGGAAGTAGTATTGATGGTTGTTGTGCTGGTATTGAACTGGGGTGTTTGTGGTGCTGAAGGAGATAGTGGTGCTCGTGGTGGTGGTAGTGGTGGTGGTTGTGGAGGAGATCGTGGTGGTGGTGGTATTTGAGGTGGTATTGGTGGTGGTGGGCCTGGAGATGGTAGTGGTGGTGGTGGTGGTGGTGGAGGAGGTGGTGGGGGTGGTAGTGAAGGAATGGTGGTGGTGGTGGTCGTGATGTTTTTGGAGGTGGTCGGGTGGTGGTTGTATTGAAGGTGGTGGTGGTGGAGGAGTTGGTGGTGGTGGTAGTGGAGGTCTTAGTTGTGGTGGTGGTGGAGGTTGTGGTGGTGGAGGAGGTGGTGGTGGAGAAGGTGGTTGTGGTTTTGGTGTTGCTTTAGGAGGTGGTGTTGGTGTTTGAGGGCATAGGACATCGTTGTTGTGGTGGAAATTGTGATCCTAATCGAGGTCATGTTGGTGGTGGAGGAGGTACTGGTGGTTATAGTATTGAAGGTGGTAGTTCTGAAGGTGGTGGTGGTGAAGTAGGTCGTGGTGGTGGTGGTGCTTTTGGAGGCGTTGATGCTATTGGTGGTGGTTTTTGTGGTGGTAGTTGTGAAGAAGGTGGTAGTGGTGATGGTAGTGGTTGTGAAGGTGGTGGTGGAGGGGCGGTGGTGGTGATAGTGGAGTTGGTGGTGGTAGTGAAGGAATGGTGGTAGTGGTGGTGGTATTTGAGGTGGTGGTGGTGACGGAGGAGGAGGTAATGGTGTTGGTAGTTGTACTGGAGGTGTTGGTGGTGGTGGTGGAGGATGCGGTGGTGCTGATGGAGGTCGTGGTGGTGGCGAAGGAGGTCGTGATGGTGGTTGTTTTAAAGGTGGTGGTGGTGTTGTTCTAGAAGGAGATGTAGGTGTTTGATGGTATTGGAGATGGTTGTTGACGTGGAGGTTGTGGTGCTGATGGAGGTGGTGGTGGTGGTGACGAAGCTCTTGGTGGTGGTTGTTTTGAAGGTGGTGGTTGTGGTGGTAGTGGTGAAGAGAGTGGTAGTGGTGATGCTAGTGGTTGTGGAGGTGCTTGTGGTGGTGGTGAAGGGGCAGGTGGTGATAGTGGAGGTGGTGGTGGTGAAGGAGGTCGTGGTGATGCTGGTATTTGAGGTGGTGGTGGAGGTGGAGGAGGTGGTAATGGTGGTGGTAGTTGTACTGGAGGTGTTGGTGGTGGTGGTGGAGGATGCGGTGGTGGTGGTCATGGTGGTTGTACTGGAGTTAGTGGTGGTGGTTGTGAAAGTGGAGGTGCTGGAAGTAAAGGTGGTGGTGGTATTGGAGGTGCTGGTGGTGGTTTGAATGGAGGTGGTAATGGTGGTGGAGGCGGTGGTATTGGTGGTGGTTCTGGAGGATATGGTGGTTGTGGAGGAGGAGTTGGAGGTTGTGGAGGACTTGGTTGTTGTGGTATTTGTGGTGATATTGGTGGTGGTGGTAATGGTGGTGGAGGTGGTGAAGGAATGGTAGTGGTGGTGATGGTGTTATTTAAGGTGGTAGTGGTTGTGGTTGTATTGAAGATGGTGGTGGTGGAGGAGGTGGTGATGGTGGTAGTGGAGGTGGTGGTGGTGGTGGTGGTGGAGATTGTGGTTGGGGAGGAGGTGGTGATGGTGGAGTAGGTGTTTGTGGTGGTGGTGTTGTTTTGGGAGGTGGTGGTGGTGAGGGTATTGGAGATGGTTGTGAATGTTGTAGTGGAGGTTGTGGTGCTGTTGGAGGTGGTGGTGGTGGTTGTGGTGGTAGTGGTGATGGTGGTAGTGAAGGAATTGTGGTGGTGGTGTCGGTAGAGGAATTGGTGGTGGTGGCAGTGGAGATGGTGGTGGTGGAGGTTGTGGTGGTGGAGGAGGTGGTGGTGGTGGTAGAGAAGGTGGTTGTGGTGGTGGTGGAATTGGAGCTGGTGGTGGAGGAGGCAGTGGTGGTGGTGGTGTAGGAAGTGGTGGTGGTAGTTGTGGTAATGGAGGTAGTGTTTGTGGTGGTAATAGTGAAGAGGGTGTTAGTGGTGATGTAGTGGTTGTGGTGGTGGAGAGGGGGGTTGTGGTGGAGGAGGTGGTAGTGGTGGTAGTCAAGGTGGTGGTGTTGAAGAAGGTCGTGATGATGGGGTTTTTGAGGTAGTGGTGGTGTTGGAGGAGGTGGTAGTGGTGGTGGTAGTTGTACTGGAGGTGCTGGTGGTGGTGCTGGAGGATGCCATGGTTTTGGTTGTGGTGGATTTGAGGTAGTAGTGGTGGTGGTAGTGGTGGTAGTGGTCTTGGTGGTGCTGTTATTGGAGGTGGTAGTGGTTGTATTGAAGGTGGTGGTGGAGGTTATGGTGGCAGAGGAGGTGGTTGTGGTGGTGGACAAGGTTCTTGTGGCAGTGGTGTTGTCTTAGGAGGTGGTGGTGGTGAGGGTATTGGAGGTGGTTGTGGTGGTGGATGTTGTAGTTCGAGGTTTTGGTGCTGATGGAGGTGGCAGTGGTGGTGATATTGGAGGTGGTGGTTGTGGTGGTGTTGGTCGTGGAGGAGGCGATGGTGGTGGAGGAGGTGTTGGTGGTGGAGGTGGTGGTGGGATTGGAGGTTGTGGTGGTGGTGGTGGTAGTGAAGGTGGTGGTAGTGGAGATCATTGTGTTGGTGGAGGACATGGTAAAGGTGGTGGAGGAGGTGGTGGAGGACGCAGTGTTTGTAATGCAGGCGGTGTTGTGGAGGTGGTGGTGGTGGTGGAGGAGGAGGTGGTAGTGGAGGTGGTGGTGGTATTTGAGGTGGTGGTGGTGGTTGGAATAGAGGTGGTAGTGGTGGTGGTGGAAGAGGAGGTGGTGGTTGTGGTGGTATTGGAGGTGGAAGAGGAGGAGGAGGTGGTAGTGGTGGTGGTGGTTGTGATGGAGGAGTTGGTAGTGTTGGTAGTGGTGGAGAAAGTGGTTGTTGTGGTGGTAGTAAAGGCGGTTGTATTGAAGGTGGTGGTAGTGGAGGTGGTGGTGGTGGTGAAGGTGGTGGTGGTGGTGGAGGAGAAGCTTGAAGTGGTTGTGGTGGTTGGCGAGGAGTTGGTGGTGGTGGAGGTATTGGATGTGGTTGTGTCAGTGGTGGTGGTGGAGGAGGAGTTGGTGGAGGTTAAGGTGCTGAAGGAGGTGGTGGTTGGGTTTAGGAGGTGGTTGTGGTGGTTTTGGTGTTTTTTAAGAGGTGGTGGTGGTGGTGGGGGAGGTTGTGGAGGAGGTGGTCGTGGTAGTAGTGTCGGTGGTGGAGGAGGTGTTGGTAGTGGATGTGGTGGTGGTTTTGGAGTTGGTGGTGGTGATGGGAATGGAGGTGGTAGTGGAGGTGGAGGTATCGGAGGTGGTGGTATTGGAGGTAGTCGTCTTGGAGGAGATGGTGGTGTTGGTGTTTGAGGTGGTGACAGTTATTGTGGGAGAGGAGGTGGTGATAGTGGTAGTGGTGGTGGTGGTGGAGGAGGTGGTGGTTGTATCGGAGGTCTTGCTGGTGTTTGTGGTGGTACTGGATGTGGTGGATGACGTGGTGACGGTGGAGGAGGTGGTGGTGGTGGTAGTGGTGAAAGAAAAGTGGTGGTGGTGGTGAAAGAAAAGTGGTGGTGGTGGTGGTGGTATTGGAGGTAGTAGTGGTGGTGGTTGTATTGGATGTGGTTGTGGTGGTGGGGAGGTGGTGGTGTTGGTGGTTGTACTGGAAAAATTGGTGGTGGTGGAGCTGGTGCAGGAAGTGGTTATTGTGGTGGTAGTAAAGTAAACAATTTCAACAAAAACAATTTCATTTAGCAGACGCTTTTTTCCAAAGCGACGTACAACACAAGCAAGAATTTTGACAAGAAGGAGAAACCTTATTAAGTGCAAAGAAATGCTTTAAGTTAGTTGGGTCACAGGTACTCTGCCATCAAGAAAGAGCTAAATGTGTGTTTGAGAAAGGGATATAAAGGGATGGCACTGCACAGAAATAAATAAATGAAACAACAAAATAACTACACAAGCTCCATATGAATTACAAAATTTAAAATGCTTTCAAATAGAAAAATAGTGGAATAAAAACAAACGTAACTTTAACTGAGGTTTCTTTTGTTTTTCATTCTTCTCTGACAAAGAGTTTAATGTTACCCACTGATGCTGCACCAAAGACTTTCTTGTAGTTTGTTTGCTACAGTTACTATGGAGAGAAGGAAGTGTAATGTACATGTGGGAACCCCTGAGAAAGTGATGCAGCAGCTCATGCAGGAAGACAATAATCACTTCTCGCTGTGTCACAGAGCTGCGGTCTCAGTGCGTGACTGTAAAATCTCTCTGTTTTGGTATGGGAACACCCAGAACTGGGATTAACTGGTAGAGCAGTTTTAAGCTTAGTAACTGTGATTCATTTTCATTACAAAAAACAACGTGTTAATCTACTGGAGTAAAAGTAGAAAGCGCTCTCTTTAAAATCTCCTTAAAGTCCTGAGTACTTCTTTTTAAATCAGGGGGTTTGGGAGTGAGGGGTTTGAGAAGATGTCAGTAAGATATCAGCTCCAAATAATGTCAGAACATCTCTTCCTGTGCTCATACTTGGAGTCTAACCAACAGGAGAGCATTAATGTAAGAACAACTCATATTTACATTAAAGTTTCTGAATAGTCGTTAGTTGTCAAGTCAAATGGCATGGATTTAATGCAGCTGAGAGAAGAAATAATCACTGTGATCATCCAGGACCGACTAGGCCACCTCAATAACTCCTCACTTTAGTGTCATGTTTACACTAAAGGCTGTAGTTTGTACAGGTATTTAAGATATTCTGTGGTACATTTTAACCACAGATAACCTATTCCAAGGGCCTAATGAGGAGGTTAGCACATATTCAGCAGAACAACAGTGGAATATTTTCATCAAAGTGCTGTCAGCATTAATATGTCAAAGTGTTGAGATGCATGCAGCATCCAACTGCAGCTTTCACAGCTCAGGTTATCATTACTTATATTCATCCTGCTGCAGAGTTTCAACAGTTTAGTTATTGATCTCAGCAGGTGAGGAGGCTGGAGAGTTGTTCTCAACAGCTTCTGTCATCTTTTTTGATGCCCAGGAAAGACAGCCTGTTATTTACTTTTCATATGCTGCCACCTACTGGCTAACAAAGTAAAAAAAAAAAGTTCATAAGAACTGGTCCTGCAAACGCCTTCACCCTATTGGTGTGTTTGCACTTTATTAATTTACTTGTTTATTCAACAGGGACAAATATGGATGGTAGCCATGGCTGATTTGCTCGGCTCATTTGAAGTTACAGATTGTTTGGTTTAAGATACTAGGGCCATTTAAATTAAACAATAGTGATAGTGTGATATTGTTTAAGTTTTGGCCATTAATGAATTCAAGTATTTTGCTCCTCTCACTGAAAATGATGACTGACCAAATGTTTTTGCTACCAGACTGTTTCTACTTCCTGCACCTCTACTTCAGATTCCACTGCTTTGTTTATTCATCAGCTGACAGAGTATCTCTGGCAGAAGGTTGTTAAAAATTTAGTTTTAAAAATGAAAATCTATCAAACCTGTCAAAGTTTGATTTGACACGATTCTTGTTGCATTAACACATCCACACAATCTATGCAAAGCAGGTTAACGCTGTCAACCCACTCAGTACACCAGTTTCTTAAAATGTGGTCTGCCAGCGCCTCTTAGTGGTCTGCCATGACAGTGAGTAAAATTTGCCTTTTTTCCTTTTGTATATACATTTAAAATACATTTAAAAAAAAAAATTAAAAAAGAAGTTCACTAGAACTCGCAATAATTTCCTTGAACTCCCTCCCAGAGAAAATGGTCAGGCTAACATTCCTCCATTAACGAGGCTACAGGTAAAATCCTCATTTATCAGTGGCTTAAGATGGGGACAGTAAAAAGAAAATCAAATGAGGAAGAGAAAACCTCCAACACTGGCCAGGAGAAGGTGCAGCAGCAAGATGATTCAGCTGCAGTGAGCACTGTGGACACTGTGGATGTTAGTACCAGGACTAGTAGCCAGTACATGTATGATACCAGTTTATATTACATCAGTTGGCTATCTGGGTGGTTTTTCTGGGATTATTTAGCTTGGTGATCCATGAGGTTTTTTTGGTGGGTATATGTGGTCCTCTGTCTGAAATCATTTGCGAAACACTGCAGTTCACAACCCCCCAAAATTTTCCTTTACTTCCACCCAAAACTGGATTATTTTGTTTAATCTCTACTTAATTTTAACCACTAATCCCTTATCAAAGTGACATTTGCAGGTTTCACATCTTTTGTACTCGAGTTGGTTGTTAGCGATAGTGAACCTTAAGTGTGCACCAGAATGTAGACTGAGGACAGACTGAAGACAGAATGAGGACGTACATAGTTAAATCTGTCACTTAACCCAATGAGAAAACATCCTACTGAAATAGAGCAAAACAATGTTTTGTTAACCCCCCCCCCATGAGGAAGTACTTATTACCTTCCGTCAACAGAAGCTGGCTGACCTTTCAGGTAACCACTTCCGGGTCACGTTCGACTTTTAGTACATTCCCTTTCCGTCAAATTCGGTCATTTGTAAATTTGTTTCAGAACTTGTAAAAGTGTTCTGCCATTTGTAAATTTGTCTCAAAACTTGTAAAAGTGTTTTGCTTCTTGTAAATTTGTCTTATCCTTTGTAAAAGTGTTTCGTTAGTTAAGTATATATTTTTTAATTGTAAAAATGTTTTGTAAAATGTAATTTTGTATAATAATTGTAAAAGTGTTTCAAACTTTGTAATTTTGGTTTGCACCTCTCAGCCACCGTACGTCAGTGCTCTGGACACAAACCTCACAATATTTTTTAGTTCTAAAACTTTCACTCATTCTAAAAACATTCTACACATGGGGAAATTCTACACATGGGGAACAATAATGTTATATTCAAAGAAAAACTACATTTCATAGTCTGAAACTTCAACTTCTGTGGACTCTATCTTTCTGTTTCTTATTTTTTTCACCAAAGACAGCTGTTACCTAACATCAATCATAAAGATAAGAGAAGAATACAACAAAAAGTGATAAAGTGACCAGCACCAGAGTGCAACATCCCAGGTTGAGAGTAATGTGGAGAAATATGGACCATTATGAGCTGAGAAAACTCCATTAAGTGACAAAAAAACAAGGCACATCGAAAGACCAGATGTGTGACAGCTCTTCCAGTACTTTCTATAGAGCTTTCATTTGTTTGACTGGCAGAAGCAGGTTACGTGCGCGCGCCCATATTTGCGCGTAACAGCAACAGGCGTTGTTCAACGCCGATCAGGGCGTGCAGTAGAACTACCATATTTCAGAGTCAGACAGGACAATACCGGAAACGTATTCCCTTACTACAAAACAAAAGTGCTAAACAAATCCGCCCGAAACAGTAAAATCTTTTTGTTTACAGCTGAACGGATCAGGCTTTGAATAGAACAGAAGTACCAGAGACAGAAACCAAATATTAATGTATAGCTCAGACAATAAAAACAGAAAAATACCCACACCGTCTTGTTTGTTTTTCTTATTTTAAGTGATGTCCTGAATCAATTGTCCAAAGGGCGTAGGCTATAGTATTGTAAATGTAACTTGTCAGTTTGTTTTTTTTTTTAATCAAAGGGGGAAGGATTTACTGGGATACCTGCATGCACAGTGTCTCAAAGAAGCTGGAAACAGGAATACTTATCTTTAACTGTCTCAAAAAAAACAAAAACAAAAAACAAAAACGGGTTAGCCTTGCATACACAGTGGCAGCAGGTTTAAGTTCTCATTGAGTCTCTATAGAACAATAGAACAAAGTGTTACTTTCAGCTTATTAAATGAGGATTTTTCTGAGGCGTTCTTTTAAGTTTTCTTGAAAGGTAACTATATTTTTTCAATTAATACTTTTTTTCTAGTTTTATGTACCATCAAAATACTGTATTCATTTATATTAACAAAGAAATAGAGCTTTTTTGAGGAAAAAAAAAAGAATCTTTAGTCTTTGTGTCTGTAGTGTTTGTGAATCAAGTCAGAATTTTTCTCAAAAATAACCATGGCCAAGAATAATTTATTTATTTCATATTTAGCCATTTATTTATGTCATTTGTGAGAAATAGGAAAGTTTTTTTTTGTGCATACAAAGTAAATACACACAAGATATTATGTTTAACATATATTAAATTATGCACACAATAAAACTTAGCTACTTCATCCTGAAATATGAACTTAGTCTGCTCAGGACAATAACCACACGATAATTATAAGGTGCAAATTAGTTAATTTTTCTTTTTTTTTTCTTTACGTGACGCGAATATTCCAATGTGTTCAATCTTGAACTTTCGCTTAATTTTCTTGAGTGTCAGGGTTTTAAAAAATCTTGAAGGAATTAGCTTTATTTTGAAAAGTATCAGCGGAAGCAGTCTTGTGTTTGTGATTGGCTTGTCGGTGTTGCGGAGGAGTGTAGAGGGAGTCCTCTCAGCTGAGCGTGTCAATGTGTTTGAGGACATGAAGAGAACATGAGGAGGAACTACAGCAGCGGTGGGCTTACTGACACTTTGTGATGGACTAACGCTGTTCGTGAAGGTGAGTTTCAACTGATCGTACTTTATAGAATGACTATGAACTAAAAAATACTACTGTCAATATATATTTCAGGTTTTATGCTGTTTAAATGCAACTTAAATTCAAGCAACCTCCCTTCAGTGTTTTTACACACTTTTATGCATGAGTAACGTTTAAAATGCGGGTGTTTGTGAGTCACATTTATTCAGTTTAAACCTGATTAATTTATAATTTTAACACTTGTTGGCATCATGGCCTCAAGTCAAGCCTGGTCTAATCTAGTGTGGAACAAAATGATCTATGTGCCAGACTTCATTTGAAAATATCACAATTTAAGGGTATTTGGTTTCAGTTAATATGAAGCGTGCTAGACCCGTCGTATTTAATGTTTGCAGTGTAATGTATAAGCTTCTGTATAATTCGGCTCAATGTTATATACCAGGTAGCAATTAAATCCGAACAAATGCCTATTTGTGCTAATTTACCTGCTTGGATGTCACCCGTCTTTTCATCACTACGCAGTGGGCAGGGCGGGAGCGGTCGCCCAAATCAATCACAAAAGTCGCGATTTTGTCGCAATTTACTGCTTTAGTGTAAGCCGAATTAATTAGAATACTTGTAGAATTTGTTGATAGTGTTTAGTTGGGTGTGTATTTGTGTGTATTTAGGGTAATAACCGAGACTGTATGAATTCACGGGTTTTTAAAAGGGATTCTTCCTTCGTCATAAGCGGGATGTCAGCCCATGTTGCCGAGCAACACCTCTCTCAGAGACTGTATCGAAACCATGTCAGTGTGCCCCCTCATATGATCTGTCCCCGTCTTTGAACACAGCATGGTTGATGGTTGAATCAGGAATCTAGGTTACAATTAAGAGCCTCCATCCTCCCGGTTACTGTTTCACACTCTGAATAGAAATTAGCGTATGAAACCCCTGTTGGCGCTACATGTGCAAATGTGCTGCTTCCCTCCCTGCTGTTTTATTTCTCATTCATCCCTCTGAGGCAGGGTAATGTGAGGATGTGTAGTCTACAGGGAGAGGGGAGAATATTCACTTGTTGGGTGTTTGGTCTTTTGTAAATCAATGGGGTGCTGGGTGTTTGTGTGCTTTGACTCATTATGTATTATTCTGTGTTTACCTCCTCCCCTCCCCTCTCCTCTCTCCTGCTGCAGCCCCTGTGGAATAAAAGTGGCCTGCTGGTCAATATTTGGTGGTGTCTCTTCCTTATTTGGATACCAAAATGGGGAACGGATTGTCAGACCATCACTTCCCCTGCCTGCCCTCCTTCCAAGCGCTCCACATTGTCATCTTGGGTCTGGATTGTGCAGGGAAGACCACTGTGCTGTACCGCCTGCGCTTCAATGAGTTTGTGAACACTGTCCCCACTAAAGGTTTTAACACAGAGAAGATTAAAGTGTCTCTTGGAGGCAGCAGGCGGACAGCTTCCTTCCACTTTTGGGATGTAGGAGGTCAGGAGAAGCTGCGGCCCCTTTGGCGCTCTTATACCCGCTGTGCTGATGGCATCGTGTTTGTTGTGGACTCTGTTGACTCTGAACGAGTTGAGGAGGCCAAAACAGAGCTGCACAAGATCACACGGCTTGCAGAGAACCAGGGTGTCCCAGTGCTGGTGGTGGCGAACAAGCAGGACTTGAGAAACTCGCTCACCCTGGCGGAGATGGAAAGCATGCTGGCTTTAGGTGAGCTCAGCACAGCGACACCCTGGCACCTTCAGCCAGCATGTGCAATCATCGGCGAGGGCCTGCAGGAGGGTCTGGAGAAGCTGCATGCCATGATCATGAAGAGGAGGAAGATGCTGCGGCAGCAGAAGAAGAAGAGATGATGTGGGAACTAAAAACCTGAGCTGGGTCAAAAGCTGCATAATAACTCATCATTGGGCTGACCTTCGACCTCTGATTGGCTGAGTTTGATCCCTTTGGTGGGGCTGTGTGTTCAGGTCAGCAGAGGACAGTGGGATTGATTTTGCCCTGTGGACTCTGGATGTTAACAGCAACAGGTCAATCTTAACAAAGTCCAGTGTTGTGCTGTACACAGCAGGCTGTGAAGTTTACTGAACTCTTGAAGTGAGCTCAGACTCATCTATTTTAAGGTGTCTGTTAAAAAAATATGTGCTGCCTAGCTATTTGGAACAGTCAGTCTTTATATTTTTACTCTACCAAAGCTTGCATAGTGAGAGCAGACCGAACAGTATTTGAGCAAAGTGAACTGAGTATTTTGTATCTGTGTTGCACAACAAGAGATAGGTCCAGAAGTTTACATGCAGAGTAATGACTCATTTAGGACAGGAAGCACAATGTGGCCCTGAAACACGTAAACACAGCTCACTCTGGACGTTAATGATAGAGACAATGATTCAAATGATAAGAAGTGGACCTTCCTTCCTGTGGCCAGTTATAGAGAAATGAGCTGAGATAAATTGAGTGCCATGTCGCTAATCTGTGTTATCTGACATTAGGTTTTGGTCTGAATTAGACAGACGTAGAGTGATGGAGATTTGCCAGTGACGGACCAGAAATCAGTGCTGACATTTTTCCAGTGGGACCTTTTGTTGCAGTTATTAATGCATTACCCAGTGTTAAGCAAAATCATGAAATATTAATGTTAACATTGACAATCATGCTAATGTTAGCTGTTGCAAATGTAAGCTATTTCCTGCCAAGACAATCAGCACTGAATCAAAACATGGCTTTTATTGAAGGAGTCACAGTTTTCTGTAGAAACCTTTTACATATTTAGGAAAATAATCTTCAACATATAAAAATGAGGTCTTCAAATTTCAAATGTATGCTGACATTTGCTACCTTCACTTCTAAAATACAACCTCATTAACACATTTTCTTTCAAACCTGTATTGCTGCTAATTCAGCTAGAACTGAGCTCCAGGCCCTAATAGTAGGCTAACAGTATTACGCTAACAGTATAGCCACCTAGTTAACATCAGCAGAATTAAGACTTCTTGTCGCTAATTTGGTATAACGCTGGATAAATATGTTAGCTACATAGTAAGTCTGTAGCTAACAAGCTAACTGGAAATAAACCCCAAACATTTCTTTAGCTTGTCACTGTTGTCCAGGCTAACTTGGCCAGCGTTTTTGGAAACAGCTATAGCATTGCTGTATATTAATCCATCAAACAAACCGTAATTATAGCCTGTTACCAGCTATCTCTAGTAGTCAACAACTGTTAACTTGTATTTTTAGCTTAGTTGGCTAACCTAAGTGGCATAAAATCTCAAAAGCAAGCTAATATTTCAAATCTTACAGTAGCCAGCTCACCAGCATAACATAATCTTAGCAAAGCTAGCCCACTTTCGTTAAAGCTAATACATTTTTTAGCTTCAAGTTTAGAGTCTACATTATGTAGCTAACATACACCGGCACTGGACTGTTAGCATCACTCACCCACAATGCACTTTGTGAATGTATTGTTATCAAGGTAAACCCACAGTACTGTGCTGTCTCAGGTAATAATATTGGTGTTTAATGATCAGCCTTTCTAGCTAAATGTGGGTCCCTGTTTCAAAACATTTAATCACCAGGACAACGTGTAGTTGTAATATTAGTTTGATAACTGTCCCAAAAAGCTGAAATATTAAAAAAGGTTTCTGTATAGCAAACAAACTTTTATGCATTACAGTTAGCAATGATCAGCCACATTCAACCTACTTCTTTGCTTTTAGCCTAGTGAGCTGAAATAAATAAGCTAGCTTTAATACCATTTAAAAAATCTCCTAGCTTATTAGCTCTTTAGCTTACGTTGGCATGACAAGCCACTCTAGCTTTAAAATAACTCAGCTGTCGTGCTATGTACACAACAGCATTATTAACATATTCTCAAACATTTGCTTCTTTTAAACTGTTAGCAGTGATCTTACTTGGTGAACTAACTGCCCACTAAAGATAACTGAAAGCGAAAGTAGTTAGCCGTCTTTTAAACTCATATCATTAGCTGAGCAAACTGACATTCATTTGTTATCACAAATAGTGTGCCAGTAATTTTTTTTACATTTTTAAATCAGTTGTACTCAGAGTTTAAGTAATTGTTCAGTGAGTTGTACTTGTGAAAATAAAGTGGCTTAATGCATTAATAACTGTGATAAATGGGTCCATAGACTTCCATCAGTTACCATTGCCAACAAGGTAAATTAAGTCAGAAATTAACCCCTAAAACAGAGCAACAGTTCATCATAATAACTGATGAATTAACAACAGCCTACAAGCTATCTGTCATCTCTATGTGGCCGTGATTTGTGAGACTTTTTACCTGTGACTTCATCAACGACAGATTCATGAGCTGAGCAGGAGTGTTCCACATCCATCCTCATCCATTCAGATGGCCTCATCTGAATCTGAGGACACATATTCAGCAGAGACGTCTTCTGAATGCACTTTAATGAAAAACTGACTTTCTAAAGGACACTGTCTGAATTCTGAATGATCCTGGATCTGAAAGAGGAGAAATATTGCTTCAAAAGAAGCGTCTTACATATAAAATATGTTGATACTGTTGTCACTCTCCCGCTCTGTTTGCAGGGTGTTCATATTTATGTGTTTGATCACTTTGTTCACTTTGATTAAAGAAACAACAGAACATTGATGGACTCTGTTTCTCTTCTTTATCTTATCTGTGTAGTTGTTGATCAGGTTTGTTCTTCACTCAGGTCTTTATGTAACAGACAAACAGTTCAGAGATAAAAACCTGAGTCAGTCCTGCTGTCTAAGAAAAGAGGCCTGGTGAAAATAACTGACTTGTTCAGGTACTGAAGCCAATAGAAGTCACAGTTCTCTCATTGCAGCCCAGATGAACCTCGCTGCATATTAAACTTCAGTCTGTTGCATCATTCTGAATATTCAAATCAAAGAAAAAGGAGAGAAACTCTATGAATTTATATTAGCTGCTCAACAATGATATTGCTTAAAGTCCAGTACTTCTGAGGCGTTATTAAAGAAAACTGGGATCTGTGTTAAGGCTGGAAATAAGCTGGAGAAAGTTTTGAATTTTCAGAGGTTTATGTTGCATTTAAGAGATGAGAGGAACAAAGAAGGGGAAGCATGTTAGGATGTACAAAACAGACTCATCCAAGTTTCTTTGTCAGTAGCTGAAAACAGTATGAAAGAGGATGTAATGCTTGATGTTTTGATATTGATATTCCGCACACAGGTCAGCAGTGTTGAATGAAACTTCACTAAGACACACCAGAGAAAAAAAAATAGTCACTTTGGTTTAAAGACTAAACTCTCACACTTCTTTAATGTTTTTTTTATTACTTTAATGTTTCATGTGAACATCTTTGTGCAGGATTATCCAAATCCCATGTTGAATCAAATCAGTTGATGTTAAGAAGTTCTCACATTTCACCGCAAAACTGTTAGTTTCTGTTAGCATCTAAAACCAGCCAATAACACAGAGAGTACTTAAAATATTTTAATGTATTTTGATAGCTTAAAACCTTAGAAAGGTGATAAGTTTTCGGCAGGACTGGTTGAGTGAGAAGAAAATGTCAACAGGCTTTAAAAGTTTCAGGGCAGAAAACCTTAATCAGGTGCTGAAGTGATTTTATGCATTATTTTAAAACGCCAGGGAAAAAAAATGTGAGTCATGGCTTAAAGGAGAACGAAAATGTTATCCTTAGACATTGACTGTTTAAGAAATGGACGTATATCTGGAACGGATCACTCATCTGTTTCTGAGGCAGAGTTTGAGGCCTGAAAATGCTGACTTAATGTAACTTTGTTTGAGTTATGATGATGTAAATAATTTCGATTGACCTCTAGCTTCTTTACTGGGCCAAAGTTTTCCCGTCTGTGAGTCACACGAACTGTGCCTCTAATAAGTCAAAACTCATTTCTTAAATAATGACTTGTTGTGGATGTGGTTTCTGGTGTTTCTGCAGCCAGTCTCAAGTGGATGCTGGAGGAACAGCCGTTTTTAAGATGTTTCATTGGCTCCATATTTTAAGACTGGAGGTTTCAGCTTGGTCTTAGTTTAGTTCCACCTACAGACTCATTAAGACACTGCTGCCATGAAAGTTTGATACAAACTTTGAAATCAGAGGGACTCCCTTCAGATGATGTTTAGACAAACGCAGGGGCTCACACTGTTGAGTGAAGTCATACTTAAAAAAACAACAGTCTTTCTTTCACTTCAGTTATCCTGTTACACAATAATGTTTTTTTTTTTTTTTTTTTTTTTTACTGCTGACAGAGAAGTGAGGTCACTATTACTGAAGTAACAATTTCTTAATAGAGTGGAAAGGGACTGTTAGTTTTAGTTCTGGTTTGTGGGGGATTAGGGGGGAGATGTCCTTGTACTCTCTGGAAGTGCTCTGAGAACAATACAAGCACAAACACATGAAGGAGGGGGTCAGAGAGGAAGGGCGGGGTGAGAGGAGCACGTGAAGTCCTCTGGATGCTCATTTCTTTGCACCCCTGTTTGGGGTTTCTGGTTGGTCTGTTGGCTGACTCATGTGGCACACACACACACACACACTCCTAGAAACACACATTAGTCCTTAGTGAACCAGGCAGGGATAATGGGAGTGGAATTTGCACATTTTAAACAGTTTTTGTGATCATGGAGACTGCAGGAGAATGCATGAAATTAAAAACAATGAGTGAGAAACAGTTTTTTTCTCTCTCTAAATGTTGAAACGTATTCTCTATCATCGTCCTGCTTTCTGGATGATAACAGTGACAGTGGGTTTGGATGTGAAAGTAGAAATCCTCATTAGAAACTAACTGTGAACACATTTTGGTTGATGCCCTTCCTGATTCTTCACAAACATGGCGGCCTGCCCACTGTCCCTGAACATTTTCCATTACTCCACACTCTCACGGGGTGGGTGGCGTGCCAGGTTAAACCGCTCCCTCTTCCCATGGCCCTCGGCTGCAAGATGACCGATACGCTGCAGTGCAGTGACAGAGGGGGGATTTCAGGGGTCACATGTTCCCAAACATCCATATCAGACCACCTGACTTCCCAGAGTTGAACCAAGACCAGGACCACTTTGATCCTGGACTCTCATTAACAGGAGATTACAGTGAGGGAGAAGAAGGACCACCTGTGGTGTCAGACACAGTGTGTGTGGGAATGTGAATACTCACATATCTTTCTCTTTTTTTCCTGTTTATGTGTCATTTATTGTCATCCTCTGGCCTCACGGGTCCATTATGACCCTCACCTGATAAAACAATTATAAAACCTCTCTTTGAAAATCCTGCGTATGCTCACTGTAAATGAAGCAGTGACGTGATTCATTCACACAGTTTGTTTTGCTTTGTGATGTAACAACTGACATACTTGGCCTGGTTTCTGCTGAGGTTTCAGATGGTGCAAACTTTTTTTTATTGCTCCACCAACACATATGAACTCAATAATTCCACTTCTTTTCAGTAATTTGTCCGTTGGTTTAATAGACGACTGTTTTAAATACTTAAGTTCATCATTTTTGTAAAAACAGTAACAAGTGAAACTCCTGTTGCTGAAAAATGAAGCCAGAGCAAAACTTTATAAACTGCACTGAATACTGAAAATTGTTTTTTTTTTTTATCACCTCAAAATATTCCAAATGTATCTTAAAAATAGTTTTACTTTATTTACCGGTACAAGAAATAAAAATCGAACCCCATAAAGATTAGAAAAAAAAACTTTCTTCAAAAAGGTTTCATTTGTACCCTCATAAATCTGGGCCTCAATCAATCAATCAATCAATCAATCAATCAATCAATCAATCAATCAATCAATCAATCAATCAATCAATCAATCAATCAATCAATCAATCAACCAACCAACCAATCAATCAATCAATCAATCAATCAATCAATCAATCAATCAATCAATCAATCAGTAAATAAATAAATAAATAAATAAATAACCATAACTGAATCCTTCCAAAACTTCAACTTTAATGTGAAAAATGTAAAATGTGATCCCTGAAGACTTAATCTATGATCCTAATTCTGTCCTTATGAAACATAATCTGTAAAAAAGACTTTTTTATTATTATTATTTTTATTGACTCATTGACCAAATGTAACAACTTTATTTAAAAAAAATGACCAAAGTCTCTGAGTGTAGAGCCTAAAGAAAATATAATTTCTGAAATTTTTCACCCTCACCCCCCAAAACTCAACTTAAACAAAGTAATCTTTTTACTCTGAAATAACTGAAGAATTTCCAACATTATCCTGGAAAAGGTAATAGCTTTATTCTTGTAAAATAATAGATCTTACCTCTTTTTTTTTTTTACCTTTACTTTAAAAATACAATTGCCTCTGGATAAATTCAAACCGCATATAACAATTTTTAGTTTATTTTCTTAAAATTATGACCTCATTCCTGAAATCTTAGATGTTCTTTCTCCTTTATATGATTCAAATACACTCTTACAAACATCAGATCAGGGATCATGCAACTTAATTTTTAGGGCGCATGAAGTCAAACAGCAGATTAGATTCAAAACTGTGCTAAAAGTGGTCTTCCTGACTTCCACCTGTTCTCCTTCAGACACAACATTAAGTTCAAAGGTCTAAACATAGAAACCACAGGATGTTAGTGGTTTCCTCTCTGCTAGCATGTTTACTGATGTGTTTGTGTATTTCAGTCATTCGTTCTTTGATCCCTTGCTCTCTTGCAGTGCAGGAAATGGACATTAAAAGCTCACCATCCATCTGAGGTCTGTGTATTCAGTAGGAGGTGTGTGAGCATTCGTTTTGGGTGTTGTTCAGGCAGACAGACGTCCGTGTGAAGCCTGGTCAGTGTGCCTGTGGAGGGTGTAAACGGTGTAAAAAGTGCAGTCGTCACAGAGTGTAGGACAGGATACGGTGATAAGGGAAGAGGGACCACTCCCCGACTGATTTGGTTTCCTGTGAAGAGCCTGGCTGTCTGCCACCAAAACCCCACCCAAAGCCCTGAGCCACTAAGGCAAAGGCGACAATGTTTCACTTGAAAATGCAAAAAACGCAGAGAAAAAAAAAATCTTCATTTACATGGAAAGAGAGGCTAAAAATGCCATAGTATGCATGCCAGGCCTGTATTTAGTAATATAACTGAAGAGTCTTTTGGTAGTCCTCTGCTGAAGGTGGGCTGATCATCTGGTATAAATATTAAATGTGTCTTTGCTGAGTGCAACAGACGCACATTTTGATGAAAGGCAGTCAGCAGATTCAGCAGCACAAGCACAACAAGGTAGTTCAACATTGAGCCGCTGTTGTTATTGTTTGAGTCTGGTGATTAAAAAGTCACCTAATGAAAGTGTGCCACTGGACGAGATGGGAACAGGTCCATCTTGACCTGCAGTGGTTTCTACTGAGGCCTCTGAAACTCCAGAGACCAACTTCTCAATTCAATAATCCTAACTTTTCTTGTTGGACCAAGCAAATAATGAATTAAGGACCATTAATTTTTGTCAAATAGATTGTTGTGAGACAAAAACTTTGGTTTTACATCAGCCAGTGGCAATGAAACAACAGAAATTCATGACCCATTACATTAAAATAATGTAACAACAATCTGTGCATGGATGTGTTGTAAAGGTAATGGCCAGCTATGCATGAGGAAAAAAAGAAAGAGCTGCCAGTGCAGGCAGCCTAGAGACAACGTCAGCAGCGTCTGTGATATATTTCAACCCAGTGTTATGATTGGGCACCGGCCCTCACAGCCTCAGATCTGACCAGCCCACTTGGAACTGTCCAGATCCTCAAGATTAGCCACTCTGGGCCTGGCATTGACTGAGCTAGCGGCTTCCTCCTGCTCTGAAAAAAGTATCACTAAGCAGCAGCTGCTCTCCTCGGTCACCTTAACTTTGCCATGCCCATCATCCCTCAAGGGTGTTTGTATATCAACCATCTTTTAAATTTGGCTTCATCAGTGCCAGACTTGCACAACATCATCTCATTAGACAAAAGATGTCGCTCAGACTTGGACTTTTGGTCTCACCTGCTAGAATACTAGAATGGTCTTTCTTTTACAACAAACTTGTGCTATCCTCTGATTCCCTTCGGTTTTTCACGGATGCGGCTCCATCTGTGGGTTTTGGGGAGTTTTTTCAAGGCCGTTGGTTTCGCTTGTCACTGGCTTTTAGATTTTTCCCAGCTTAATTTGTCATCTGCGCGGTATGATATTTACCCCATTGCAGTTGCATGTCAAGTGTGGGGGCAGCACTGCAGCACAAGTGCATTGCAGTGCTTTGTGACAATCAGGCAGTAGTAAGAATTATCAATGAAGGGCGCTCCTCCTCTTGTGATATTATCCTCTTACTCTTCTGGTTCCTTCTCTCACTCTTTCCTGCTTCTGTCATCAGCTGGTCAAGGGGCATGTCAGTTTTCTTTCTACCCAATCACATCTTCTCAGCATCACTCGTAAACCAATCATCACATGGCTGTCAAAATTTGAATACTGCCTCTTCTGCTTGTTAGTTGTCTTACAGGATCATATCACGACCCTCCTCCTCCCCAGGCACCTCCAGTCTTCATCGCTTCAGCAGTCCTCTTCACGTCATCCAGATCCAGCCTACTCAAGTCTTTCTACCACGACCCTGGGTCTAGACTCCATCAAGGATATTCATAGTTTCTCATGTCACTGTACCCCCTATTATTTTAGTCTTGATGGGGTCTAACTGCCAAACCTGTTAATGTTAAATTTGTTGCATTAAATCTATTCACAATTTAAAGTGAAGTCTTTTAAGTCTCTCAGTTACAACAGCGGCCTTTTACTTTCTGAAAAACATCCCCAGAATCAAAGGAATACTGTCTAAACCTGATTTAGAGAGCCTCATCCATGCGTTTGTCTCCAGCAGGTTAGATTATTGTAACGGCCTACTCACTGGACTCTAAGCGAGCTGTGAGACAGCTGCAGTACATCCAGAACGCTGCTGCTTGAGTCCTTACCAGAACCAGGAGATACGACCATATGAGTCCAGTGCTCAGGTCTCTGCACTGGCTTCCTGTTGCCCAGAGAATAGACTTTAAAACAGCTCTGCTTGTCTACAAGTCTCTTCATGGTTTAGTGCCAAAGTACATCTCTGACATGTTAGAGCCATATGAACCAACTACAAAACTAGTGTTCAAATGCAAATCGGATTAATTTGCTTCAAAACAAACGCACGCCTTGGCAAGAGTCACGTCCCCACGACAGTGGGTGTAAGTGCTCATGGGAAACAGAATCTTTATCCCAAAAAACAAAACCAAAAAAAAAGAAACAAGCTTTTCAGGATAGTGCTCACAGCTGCTACAGTTGAAGGTCAGGTTCTGTTGATTTACAGCTATAATAGTCATATTATCTTTATTTATTTATGTATTTATTTATTTAAAAACAATAAATATCATGTAGCACTGACAAAAAAATAATAATATTAATAACCTTTTTTTACAGAATAGTGTTAGAAGTATCTTGCACGTTTTCCAGTGCTATTGGTGGCTTTCGTTTTCACTGAGGTGTTAACTGGCAGAGCTGATGTCTGCTGAGCTTCATAAAGAATGCTCTTTTAAAGTTAGCTGTGGCTTTAAAGAAGGATAAACTAAAATCATGTAGTGACATCAGTCAGAAGTACAAAAGTTGTACCTTAGATGTTAAACTTAACTCTGCTACATATTAAATCCGTACAGTCATCTTTTTTACCCTGTATGTTTATGATTCCAGCCTGACTCACTCTGAGCTTCATGTGCTGACCAGCTGTGTCATGAAGTGCCTCCAAAACATCCAGAGAGCTCTGAGGGAGAAAAACAGTCTGTACTCAGACCTGTTACATAATCTGACCTTTGGGCTGCTGCTCTCTTTTATCTCTGTTTAAACAGGAGCACACATCAGCTCTGTTTAGAATGAATTAAAGGTGCTCTGAAGCTTTCCCCTAACCCAGGACAGCCCTGACTGTTTGTTCTACCTGTTTTAGTCTCTGAGCTGGTTGTGGAGTCCTGAAGATCAGACAAACACGGTTTCTCTCACAGGAGTGTGTTTAGGTTTTATGATTCTTGTCAGTAGTTTATCAGAGCAGAGCTGCACACTCCACCTTCTGAGCTGTGCACAGACAGTTGAATATCGTCCGCCTGTCTGTAATCACGTTTGTAAAATTTCACGTTTCTCTCTCAGTGTCGCTCCACTTCAAAGAGATTTAATCTTTAATGAAACGTTACTAAAGCCCCTCTGAAGTGAAATCATAATGATAAAAGAGCTGCTGCTTGGAAATCTGCAGCATACGACCGTAGAGGACAAATCTGTTTTTAAAGTTATCAAAGTCTCATGACACGATTTCCTGGATTTTCTGTCCATGTTCCCACGGATAATGACAAAACTTGGTTTGTGCAAGTGAGCGTCTGTGTGTGAGGACTGAATGAGTTAAACACAGAACATGCTGTTTAGTTGAGTGTCTGTTGTACCTCTTTTTTTGCATTTAGTGTTTTCTTTTGAATAGTCATGATAAATCAAATCTCAGAGGTCAGATTTTTGGGGCATTCTCTAAATTACAAGATCGGTTTAAAGCTCCTGTTCAAAACTTTACTGTTTGTGGTATTTTGGCACTCCCTGTGGACAATGCTGAATTTCTTATGTCATTACTCTTACTCAGGTTTTTAACGTTTCATTATTTGCTTCTGAAAAAGGTTTTTAAATCTAAATTAACAAATTTAACCATTTTAAAACTTTTTTTGGTGAATAAAATGAATGCAATGGAATACTTTATGATCTTAAACTTCAGACACATCATTCAAATAAATGCTCTGAAACTGTGGCTTAAAGGTCTATCAAAAATTGTTTTTATTTCCATTTTTCATGGACAACACACTTTCAAACTAAGAAATATGCCGACATGCACAATATATGCAGCACATTTCAGTGTTATAACAAATAAACAAAAAACAACCCATAGCTCTGTTAACTTTGAGTCTTGTCGAGAGTTGAGGATGTTGAGGTTTAAAGAAAAAGTCAGACGAGTCAGTCATCGCTGTCCTGAGGCTTGTTCAAGATAAAACAAAACAAAACAACAACAACAACAAAATCAGAAACACCTCACCTGAAATCTGCTCTGTCCGCATCAGTGTGATTATCTGCACCCGCATGCTTTGTTCATTGTTGTAGCTCAAACTCATAATATATTGTTGATGTTTTTAATCTCTTTGACACAAGATGAACAAAATTTTTGACCCACCAGCTGAGCTGTCTGGGAGTTTTCTAGTCAAAATGTGACTTTCAGAAGAGCCCGGGTGTTATTTTCACCACAGCAGCAAAAGCAGACTTGTGAAATTTATTGAACTTTTTGCTCACGCAGTAACTCACAGAGAGGTGGAACTGTCCCCACCTTTATGTCTGAGAGGCTCAGCTCTCTGAAGTGTCTGTTTAGGATTAGTGGCTGAATGCAAATGTTACCTGTGATTTTGTGCATGGCTCACGGTCACTCAGATATTGGCTATCCATTGTTTTTGTGGCTGCTTGTCAGTTGGCAAGCTTTAAAATGACTGCACATCATCAACATTGCTGGGTTACATCACAGAAGATAATTGTTGTGGAAATATGCTTTACTGTATACTTTGTGTGTGTGTGTGTGTGTGTGTGTGTGTGTGTGTGTGTGTGTGTGTGTGTGTGTGTGTATGTGTGGTTTGAGAGCTTTAAAAAGAGTCACCCCAAATCTATCGCAGGTAGATCAGCAACTCCTATTTTCTTTGACCAGACATTTTTGGTTAGTTTGACAAAAACAAGACACAGCTTTTTCTGATCTTTTCAAACCTTTTCTGATTCTGATTTTTTTTCTCAAGTCATATAAAGGTCCATTATCTGCCTTTCTGTCATTTACACAACTTAGATCGGATAGAACAGTGTATGACTTAAGTTAATCTTAACTTAAAATATTTTGTGCAGGTATTGCGTAAATATCCTGGCATTGAAGAAAACAAGAGCGACACACACACACACACACACACACACACACACACACACACACACACACACACACACACACACACACACACACAGAGTGAGTGAGAGAGAGAGAGAGAGAGAGAGAGAGAGAGAGAGAGAGAGAGAGAGAGAGAGAGAGAGAGAGAGAGATGTGGTTTAAAACACTCTGCACATTCTGTTTTTATTCTCTGTTCAGGCTGCTCACCCCGGCCCTCGCCCTTGTTTTTGCTCAACCTCACTGTCACTGAGGTTGCAGCTAATTAGAAACAGACCAATAAAACCCCAGCTGTCATTTCTACTCTTTGAATCTGCACTCCTTCCAAACTGTTACGTAACCCGGCCCGATGCTCCGAACAGGCGCTGGAACTCCTCTCTGTCTTTGTTTCCCACACAGATCCTCCTCCTGTGTGTCCACCAATCCTCGCAAATCTTTATGTATCACTCCTCCGCCTGAATATTTCAGCAAAAAACGACAGGTTGGAGAAGAAACACTCAGATGCAAGTGCTGTTTAATGTTCCACTTCCCTCCTAAAACTGACACTTCATCACATGACGCTGCCTGGAACCAAAGTCTGCTCGGCAACAGTGGAGCGTTACGCGACAACTGGGACAGATGTGCTTTTTACTTCACTCTGAGGCTGACACACTTTTGCACTCACTCCCCGTGACATAGAGAGAAATTATTCATATACTGTATATATAGATATATAGGATGAACGGCTGTATGTTATGTGGTGGGGGAGGTGCTGGGCTAACTGGGAGTTGTCCCTTGGTGCTTCATTAACACCTCTGTCAGGCCTGCTGAGAGGGCCGGCTGATAAAATCCCTCCGAGTCGGCTCCTGTTTGAACAGACTGATGTGTCTCCCGGTCCCTTTAAAAGAGGTGACAAATAAAACACACCTGGCAGAGCCCACACACACACACACTCTCTGTTGTGTGTTTGTTTGATGTGATTGGCTCTGACCACTGATAAAAGCACTGAGTTTGCTGAAAGGCTGAAACTGCAGGTGAGAGATAACCCCAGATTAGGGCAAATCCTCTTGTCAGGGTTAATGAGTGTTATACATTTAAAGGATAATTGCCATATTTTATCTGCTTGTCTTTACAGATTCTGCATCGTAATATATATTTTTATATCTGCGCTTCGAAGACAGGATTTAAGTTGGGGAAGTGTCCTGGTTTCAAGTCTGGGCCATAATGAACAATCAGATCTCAGCAGGCTTTGGTGTCTGCAGGTAAAAGAGCAAAAACAGGAAGAACACAATCTGCTTTTATGACATAAGGCCATAATTAGAGAATGATTTATTTCTCTCTATAAACAGATTTTGTCAAGAGTGGCTCACAATCTGTTTTTTCACTGAGACACAAATCTGCTTGATGCCGTGCCACCAAAGACAATCAGCGTTTAGATTTCCTGACTTCCTGGAATACATCACAAATGGATTCCATCTCCATCCAACAAACAAACACTGTAAAAGTAGTTTTCTCTATCTTTTGAGGACATACCTGACAAAACTTGATTTTGACGATTTTACTGATCTACATCTTGAAGTTTTTATTTCAGCAAACTTTAAGACCTGTTGATTACAAGGAAATCAGTTTCTTTTTCAGCTTCCTGCTGTTGAAGTTAGTCGGAGTGAAGCCTCTGTAGAACTTACCGTTTACAGTAAAGAAGAGACTCACCAAAGGCTCTCAAAAATGTAGGTATATCAGAAACTGAGCCTCAAGTTGTCTTTTACTCAAAGAGGCAGGGAGAGTGAGAGGAGGAATTCAGAGGATAGCAGGAAGAGGATGCTACAGTAAAACTGCAACTCACCAGAATTTCTTCGGACAAAAATTTAACAACAATTACAGAATGACTCTTGGTATTTTTTCTAAAGCTTCTCTTTGGAGTTTGAGCTAGTTATGTAACAAAATGAAACAAATGCCAAAGCCTCACTGGTATCTGAAAAAAAGAGAGATTGATTATTTAAACACAATTGATTTAAATATCTAAAAACCTTAGCTAGAGGTGTGGTTTATCAGGGATAATCTAAAGGAGCTGTAAGGACTATCTGGAAAAAGCCAGTGTTTTTCCAGGATAAAGACTCTGTTTCCCATAAGCACTTGCACTACTGTCATGAAGATGTAACTGTTACGTAAGGGAGTGTTTGTTTTGAAGCAAATGAAGGGAGATCTGATCTTCTTTTAAAATTATTTTTCTTTGTTCAAGACAGATTTTTACCGGATACAAAATGAGGAGGTAAAGTATTAATTAGCAGCTACGCAACGCTATTGTTAAAAATGTGACAACAGGCAAACTTTGTAAACTCAGTCCATAGCCTAGTTTCGTAACCAACTATATTTAGTGTTAGTAACAGCCTGATGCTCTGAAATGTGTCAGTGAGTACACATCTACCAACTCCAACCTCACCAAGCAGAGCTAACGTAACCTCACTCTTCATTTTATTGACAGACTCTCAAGTTTGAACAATAGACTGTATAATATATGGACATAGTCTCCGTAATGTAACCCGTCAAGCCAATCATTGGCTTGACGGGTTACACATCTTGGATATGACACAGGCTTTGAGCGTCCTTTCTAACAGCTATAGGGTCAGTCTGAGGTGAGCCTCTGATTGGACAAATTTGTGAGCCTAATATTTTCCAAACCGCTGTGTTAGAAAACAGATCATCCCCCGTACAGTGCATTCCGAAAGTGAAATTAACGTTTCAGACCCAGGATGTAAATGTGCTTTTTAATGCAGTCAGGTTTTTTTTTTTGTTTGTTTGGTTTTTTTTTTGGCTTGGTGTGTATGTGACTTCCAGGCTTTCTGCAGTCAGCCTCTAGCAGATTCTCCATGAACAGCAACTTTTAGCACTTCCACATGGGCTTCATTTTTCTCTACTGGAGGTTGCCCCTTGGTTTGATCAGATCACTGTGGTATAACAGCTGCATGTGGGCTGAATGAACATTATCACAAACAGTTTAACCTGTGTTTAGCTTTCTTCTTCTCTTCTTTCCTTTATCTTTCTTACCAGTCCAGCTCCAGTGTCCACCATCACTACACAATTAATCCCAGAAATTGTTTCCATCAGTGAGAAAAATACAGATCTCTCTTTTTACTGCTAAACTTTCTCAGCTGAGGTGACATTGGCACAGGGATCTCTGTGTGCCATAAATCAATCCAGTCCTGCTCTACGTGACCACAGATACTGAGGAATAGCATTTAAAAATAATCTATAATGGTGCTGATAATCTCATTTCAATATATGGATTATGATCAGGCATATTTCTAGAAGTAAGACTTTTTCAAGATCCTCACAGGGACTTTAATGTAAAAGCTGAAAATCTATCTGATGAGTAAAAAAACAAACAACACTAAGCCAATCTCACACTCAAGATTCTGTGATTAAAGACACCTGACTGTCACATGGCTTCACAAATTAATCTCCACACTGTAAGATAAGCACACAACCAGTGTGTGACTGTAAATACAAACAGTGTATTCTGTTATATGAGCCAGCTGAAACAGACACACTGACACCCAGATAAAATATTATTCCTCTCAGGTTTCTTCTGTTGCAGCTGATGTGTGATCTGTTCTGTCAGTGCCAGGAACACTCCGACACATACAGGCCTATCTGCACCACAGCTGCCTCCTGTTGGAGCAGCTTCAACCATTTACAGGATCTCACACTGTAATCTGCACAGCACACACACTCTCAGTTCACTCGGACCAACATGCATTATTATGTTTCTCAGCTGTAAGTGGGTTGGTTTCTGCCTCGTCTTTTGTTCAGCTCTAAAGGACAAACCGTGAGGACTGAAACAAGGCTGTGACAGGTTTGGCTTTTAATGGTGTTAGTCACACTTTGACATAAAAACCCTTTAAGAGGATGATATAATTTGAAATTCGACAAAGAAACTATTATTAAAGGCCTCTCCTCTGCTGTAGACAATGTGTTAATTTATGCAAGAATGATTATTCAATGGGTACATTATAATAATGACTGAGTGGTCTGATAGGGACTAAATCTGGCAGTAGAAACTGATGTGATTTAACGCAGGAATGTCTTTTGTATTAAATAAATAAATCCTATGGACTCAAAACATTTAATGGTAAGATTATATGCGTTTAAATCTTGACTGCCCACATCCACATCTGAGTTGAGATCATGAATAAATGTGCCAAAAATCTGTGCTGCATTCAGCATGTTTCTAAAACTCAGACTCAGCTCTATTAGAACCACTTTTATACAGTTAACCTGCATGATCATAAGTCATATACATAAATCTTCATCACTGGAACAATTTTTTAATTTTAGGTGTCATTTCAGTGGCCTGTGGCCTCCTCCACAGGATTCAGAGCTTATCCTCTCAGCCCTGCAGTACACTGACGACTGGTAACCCCACTTTAAAAATCCTAAAAATCCCTTAAAGCCTCATGCTGGCAGATTTAATGTTTCTCTCTGTAAACTAAATGTTTACAGGCTGGATTATGTTAAACTCTTAAGCCTCTCTGAACCCCCTGTGTCTGAAGAAGGAAGCTCCTCTCCCCTGCTGTCAGAGGTTCCTCCCGTCCTGCAGGAGCTCCTCACTGATGTTCCCGACCTCGGGGTGAGGAGAACAATGAAGGGAGGGAGGGGGAGTGTTTCCTCTGGAAAGAGTGAGGAGGACAACAGGAGGACAGCTTAAAGTGCAGAATAACTGCTATTAAGTGAGGAATACTCAACCTTGACACACTATATCACACAATGTGGGGGTCAAAGGTCAAGGTTTGTTTTCTTGTGCCAGTTTTTTTTTTCTTGTGACCCTGACTGTTGCTGCTGACACTGTACAGATCTCTCTCTCTCTCTCTCTCTCTCTCTCTCTCTCTCTCTCTCTCTCTCTCTCTCTCTCTCTTTCTGTGTTGTTTAGTTATCTCAGTAATGTGCTGTTTACAACAACAGTTTAAATCATCACTCTGCTTTCTTGAAGGTTAATGGTTTCTTGTCCAGTGTCAGCCAACTTAAAGAGATGACTGCTTAACAGAGAACCATGAGAAACAGCTGTTAGTCCCTGCAGCAGATCTTTAGCATCATATGTGATGTTGTCCTGTTATTGGCTGATTTCAGATTTCAGATACCAAACAGTTAAGTGTCTCCTCATGTTGTATTATTCATTTAACGATCAACACCAAATGTTTCAGTGAACGACAAGTCAGGACTGCGACAGACAAAATCCTCTTTTCAACTTTTGTATCCCCCATATCATCAAATTTTGTTTCATCAGACCTCAGGATAGTTTTTAAATTTGCCTCAGTCCATGACAGAACCCGGTCCAGAGAAGTCTCCAGTGTTCCTGGATCATGTTTATAAATGGTTTCATCTTTTCATGGTACAGTTCATGTGAAGGCCCAAAGATCACAACCACCCTATACTAGATTCACCTTTTGGATCTGTTGTACAAAATCCTTTAAACTTCTGTATTAAGTCCTGCAGATGATGAAATACACTAATTCTTTGAAATTTCACATTTAAGAACATTTTTCTGAACCTGTTAAACTATGTGCTCAGGTAGGCTTTCCCAGAGCAAAGAAACATTCTCCATTTTTCATTGTGAGACACTTCTGTACTTTAAAAATGTTCCTTTTTAAAAAAAAATCAGTATGCAAAGCCATTTGATTGCTGATTTTTTGTACCTCTCTCATCTTTAATAAAGTGTGACCCTTGAATCAAAATAAATGAGCATATATTTTATACACATTGTCATTTTTCACTTTCACCATGTGATATGTTGTCTTTGTGCCAAATTTACTTACAGATACATGTTACACGATTTGAAAAATTCTGATCTTATCATCATTTTACACAGCAGCCATACAGTTTTGAACATGGAGTTTTAGAAATAGGTGCTGCAAGCACAAAACATCTCTAGTAGATACAGATGTGCAGTGTCTGAGTGGATTCTGGTTAACAGCAGCGTGATTGCCATATATAAATTTAATGAATGTTCATGCTTCTTATAAATGCAGCCTTTTATAACCAATAAAACGTTGCGAGTGATTTTCAGCATGTTTTGGTGTCTGGATACTCTCTGCTGAACTTCAAACATTCAAACCAGTTTAGTATCTGTCTTTGATGTTCTCCGATCTCTCCTGTGTTTACTGAGTATTTCTCTGGTAAACTGCTTGGCTGTTTCTCTTCTTTGCTTTGAGAATTCCACAGCTCCTGTTTTAGCTCCAGAGCTTAGTTATATAACTTTCTCATTAAACACTGCATTCTGTAGTCTGCTGTAAATGAGCCTCCCTCTGGGTCAAATAAACATGATGGGTTGATAGAGAACAAGTTGTTAAAAAATTAAGGCGCTGTAAGCAATTAGGTGAATGTTGCGAACAAATGAGGTGAAAATCATTATGAATGTTATGGAAACAAAGATTTCTTTTTTCTTTGTTCCTGAAGAGGTATTTCAACAAGATACATCAGACCTGGTAGCACATGCCGTGTAAACACTTAATCTAATCTAATAGTCAAACACAATGATCACCACCAGAATTTAAAAAACATAGTCCATTTATTTGGGCCCGGCCCTAAAAAATGGACAATCTCCTGATTGACCCACCTCTCCTGATTGGATTATCACTTTTAGGTTTTCAGCTTGGCACACCTCTTACTTTTCTTTTCTTTCTTTTTTCTGTTGATGGAGCTAGGAGTAGCAAAGCATCTTATCCAAGACGTTAGGAACAGAAACACCACCCTTGTCTTCTTCCTTGTATCCCTGGAGGTCAGGTACTGAAACAAAATGTGCACATCCAGTTTTATTTTCAAAATAAAACCCTCTGTGTTGACACTGATCCTTTTTTACTAGAACTACATTAACCAAACCATCATCATTAGTGGAGCCAGGCCTGGGGTAAACATGTAAGAGATTTCAGAGGCCAATAGAGACAATGTGAATAAAGAAAAGCATATTACGGAGGTAGAAAACTCAGATTCAGATCGTATCACAGTTTTGGGTCATTTTTCAGATCAGAAAGAAAGAGAAAGAAGACGACAAATATAACTCTGTCCTCCATTTATTTTGAAAAACACCTTTGCCCATGAAAAAACAACAACATTCAACTCCAAATGTCCAATATGGCCATTTAGATTATATGAAAACAACGTAAAGTGTAGTATAAGGCATATCTTCTTCTTTTAAACATGGAGAGTGAATTAAAAACTAACCTAAGGCCACTTCATTCTCATCATTTGTGCCTGTGACTCTCATAGAGGGGCCATGTCTGCTGCACAGGGCTCCTCATCACCCAATCTGCTGTGGAGCAGCAGTGTTTCCAACTTAGCAAGGGGTCTGAAAAGTTGCTAAATATAGCAACTCTAGCAATTTTTTTGTCTTTCCAAAAAAGTGACTGGTGACTTTTCTGGAGTTTGGAGATTCTGATGTAAAAGCACGTATCATTCTTACTCTGTTCAACGAGCAGCGGGTGCTGTTGTGGGCCCCTCCCCTATCAAATCACTCACAGATGGACAAGCCCCCCTCACTCACAACACCTGCAGCCAGAGCAGACTACTGCATGCATATGAATCACACATGTACTTTTCTAGCCATCATGACCACTTGACTAACGAGTGTAGATTGAACATGTGGTCTTCACGTGAAAGCGCACAATTTTTTTTCTTTTAATCAACCAATCTGTGGACCACGTGCATGCTGAACCGTGGCAATGTATCAGTACGGATCACAGATCAACAACGATCCGTTGCACCACTAGTTTTGATGGATGAGGGAGCATGATATAATCGGCAGCAGAGTGGAAACAGACTGATCTCAGATCTGGTAGAAGTCTTGCATAAATGATTTTTAATATATCAGTAAAAAAAAGATCTGAATATCTGACAATCTAACCAAGCAAGTAATCAAAGAAAGACTACCTTAAAGGTGTCTCACCTGCAGAAGCTCTGTAAATGATCCTACAGGGTGTTACAATGGCCAAAACAACGTTGGATTCTCACCTGGTGTCAAAATATGTTGAACTTTATTTCTCTAAAATAAGATGCCTTTATTAAAGCAAAACTTGACAGTTCCAAAAAGGATGTCGGGTTTTTTCAATCCATAATGAATGATAGGAAGTGGAAACACTTTTTTAAACCGCAGCTTGTTTTGATAAAACCATCAGAGAGTTTTTCAGGGAGCCTTTTTAGGTTTCCACTTTAAAAAAAAGAAGGTTTTACAAAAAGTTACGAAATGATTGTTGACATGAAAGCTTACAGGGGGAGCACACACCCCTCTGTGTCTCTGTCACAGCACAGCTTTAACTGTCTGAACACACTGTGATGAACAAGACCTCTTATAAAAACATGATTAAGTTTATTCATCGCTGAATAATCCCCCAGCAGGAATCTAATCCTTTGACTTGATGTTGAAGAAGTTGTGTTTTGACAGTAAGCTGACAGACTCAACCACTTACAATAAGTTCCCTCGCTCTGTGTACGTAACCCAAACCTGTGTTATATAATCCTCCAGGAGTCATGAGAAAGTCACCGCAGAGGCTGAGCTGAGCAGTAGGAAGAGAACACACACTTCAGAAGAAAGGGTGGTTCAGTCTTATCTGTGTCCACAGCGTTTCATTATCTGTTTCCTGCTGCAGAGGATTCTCATGCACAGAGCCGACTGATGTTAGACCTCTGCAGCTCCGCAGACAGACGGAGAATTAGTTCAATGAAAGACAGGATGAAAGAATGAAATCTTGTCAGAGTCAAACTCTGAGTTTGTGCAAACTGAAGAACACCTGCTGATTACCTCAGACATATCGTTTGAAGGAGACTGGCCACACACACACCCCTCCCCATCTATATACATCATCAGAGTTTATTACAGCCTAAATTAACTTTGAGTTTAAGCAGCTGTTGGATCAGTTTTGGGCATTGGTTAAAGGTGAGTGAAAGCCCTGTTTACACCTGGTATCAAAATGCCTGTTGGTGAGTGGATCACCTGTAGACAGCCTTATAAAAACATGTGACTATACTTTAGATCTTTTCTAGAGACACATCAGTAACAAAGGCGACATACAGAGGTAGACTTATACCCATTTGATAACTTTGGTTTGGTGGTGTAGATAGCCCATTGACATCGGACTGTATGAAACATGGACATAGTCTTTATGATGTCATCCATTGGTTTATTATGTAATGTTTAAAAGCCTATTCTTGCAGTCCTCTTATTGGAAATGCTTGGAAGATCTAGCAACTGACAAGAGGCAGGTAGTCATGACTGACAGCAAACAAAGAAAGTGGACCCAAAATGCAGACTATAAGGAGAAAAAGAGTTAAATCCATCCATTACCTTTACCACTTTTTCCTTCTTGGTGAAAGGCAGGGTACACCCTAGACAGGTCACCAGCCTATCACAGGGCTGCGTATACTGTAGAGACAACCATTCACACACTCACTCACACCTACTGACAATTCAGAGTGACCAGTGGTGTGCGGTTTGATCTAAAAAAAAAACCTGATATATTGATACCCAATTTTGGAATTAGTGTTGATCAATACTTGTGCAATTAGATCAAAGTTTAAGTTTTAGTTTCTCTTCTCCATGTGCTCCTTTCACTCACTTCACTCAACTGTGAGTGTTGCTGTGCAGTCATGTCACTCAGTAGTGCAGTGCTGGCTGTACGACAGAGAGGAGTACGGTTTGGTGTTATTTTACAGCTGAATACTAAAATACTGCACACTGTGATGTTTACAGCAAACAAAAAAGGATCTGTTGCAACACCACAAACTTATAGAAAAATCTAATAAAACATCAAAAAGAGAACTTTGAGCTGTAGAGTAAACAGAGGGAGGAGGAGACGCTTCAAACCACAACCAGACCCCAGGCTCAGGGAAAGAGGTCACGAGCAGAGTCCTGACCGACAATATTCAGGAAGCTGATTTATGGAAACGAAAAGAAAGATAAAGTCATTTTCGACATAAGTTAATGTTATTTTTCAAAGTTTAACTGGTCTTCATACTTTTCATTTTAGAAAACTAATTAAATACAGACTATTGAGTTAGCCACATTGTTAGCCTAATAGCATAATTACCTAAGTCATATTTAAAAGTTTTCAGAAAAGAAAAAAAAAAATTTTTAATACTATTTATAATATTGTGTTTGTATTATCTATATTATCCTTGTTACCTTTCTTAATTTAATTTTTTTGACTTAGGCATGTGTGCTACAACGCTCACAAAATAATAACTGATATGTATAATATATATCTTGGGCAATTATGTCATTAGACTAGTGATATAATATATTCAGCCAGTTTAATAAAGCTGAATGAATTAAATTTGAAAATATATAACTATATAAAGATATGAGTGTTATATACCTTAAACTTAAAGTATGAATATGGCTGACAGATAAGCTGCTTTCCAGTATCAGTATCTGTAATACTGGCCCTAAATTTACCTGGTATTGGATCAGTACCAAAGTTTGCATTATCACATACCATTACAATCAACCTGAAGATGTTGTTTTTGGACTGAAAGGAAGCTGGAGAACCTGAAGCGAACAGAGAACAGAGAACATGCAAACTCAACACAGAAGAACTCCAACACTTATTTGCTGTGGAATATGTCTTTGGGTTCGTGTTTATGGCATTTAAATGTGAATACAGTTTACATCACCCTGATTCAAAAAAGTTTTGTAATTCCCCCCAAAACAACAACAAAAGGTGGAGCAAAAACTCAGCATTTTATATCACACAATCAAACTTGTTTTATTCAAAGGTCTTATTTCCAGGTGATGAGCCATTGCTAATGCCAGGACACAATTACTTCCCACTATAAGTTAATTTTTCTTTGTAAAATTTTGTTTGAATTAAAGCAAGTGTAAGCATACAAAGGGTTTTAAAGTTCCTAAGTGACCTTAAAAAAGTCTCACTTCTAGATACTGTATATGCCTGATCCTAATCTACGATATAAAATCGGACTATCAGCTCCAGAGTAGGTTATTTCTAAATGCTATTTCTCAGCTTCCAAACTGGGTCAGACAGGACTGGGTTGATTTACAGCATGTCAAAGTTTCTATGACAACACCATGCCAGCCAGCAAAGTTTAGCAGTGAGAAGAGAGATCTGTGCTTTTCTCTGCTGAAAACTTTCTTGGATTTATTAGCAGTGATGGTGGTCATTGGAGCTGAACTGGAAAGAAAAAAGACAGAAGAACAGAAGAAAACTAAACAGCAGTTATTCTGCAGTGATCTGATCAAACTTGAGAGTCTGTCAATAAAATGTAGAGTGAGGTTACGTTAGCTCTGATTGGTGAGGTTGGAGTTGATAGATGAGCTCTGGTAGGACATAACCAGGATTCACCAACATTACTAGGTTATGGACACATCTCAGAGCACTGGGCTGCGAGTCGTGCTAAATATATATAGAGTTTACAAAGTTTCATTGTTGTCACATTTCAAACCATAGCTCTACGTAACCACAGATAAATACCTTACCTCGTCGCTTTTTATTTGGTAAAAAGTTGTCTCGAACAAAGACTAAAGTCTTAGCTCAATCTTAAAGTTATAATGGGGGATCTTTTCTTGTAGGGGTATGCAAGCAGAAAAGAGAATCAGACTTCTGGCCGAGAACGTCTCACTCCACTTTGATAGGTGGCGCTGAGTCCTTTTTTTGACAAGCGAAGCTGTGGGTATATCAAACTAATTAAACAGATCACCGTTTTTTGTTTTTCCCTCAACCATGAATTCCAGAATTGAGCTGTGTTTAAAGGAAGGGGTTTCCTCCTCACTCCAAAAATGAGACTTGTCGCTCTCTTTTGCCATGGTGTCTGTTTGTTGTGCTGGAGCGCAGCGGCCCTGCAACTTGCTAAGTTCTGCAAAGTTCTCTACTCAAGGTGGGTTCAAATGTTACTGGCTCTCATCTTGTGTTAGTTTGGGTCTTGTAAATAATATAAATATAGAGAATTGTCTAGACCTGGGGCCTGAACAACAAAGCTGGATTATCTCTCTTGTTACCTGAGTTGACATTCACAATCCTGATAAATGGTACTACGAAGCTGGACATCAACTCGCTCAGTGAATCCAGCCTTGATCAGTGTGCGCTCACATTAAAGGGGTGGAGTCTGCAGCGTCTGACCAATCACAAACATGAAAAGACAGGAGAAAACCTGCAGAGCTGCCTTTACCATGGAGGTGCAGACAATTATTCTTTAGAAATACAAAGATGTTAATGTTTAAAATCGTGAGATTTATTAATTCATCAGACAATATAAATGAACAGCACTCTGATCAAAGAGTACAGATGTTTTCCAAGAGAGCTGATTGGTCAGGAGGTGGTGCTTTTATACTCAGGGATCTCTTATCCAGAACTTAACCTGCTCCGAAGCAGGTTAGCTGTTCAGCATAAGTTACCATGGTGATTCGTCCAGATAAGAAGTGAACCATCGTTGTAGGATGGAAAATCCAGGGTCAACTCTGAAGTTAGCTCCATAAAAGAAAATCCTGCTTTGGCCTCTGCTTTCATTAAAACAACCTGGAGTAACCTTTGTTGTGAACTAGTTTTGATATGATGTGAAAAAACATTTGTAACAGTTACTGCCGCTCAGAGGGCTCTGAAAGTCTTGACAAGTGTTTTTTTTTGTTTGTTTATTTTGTTTTTGTGAGTTTAAATTTCAGCCATTTGTGTTACGTATCTAATAAAGTTCTGGCCTGATTTGTGGCTAATTATAACAAAATTATCAGTACAGAAGCTAAAAGTTTAGCAGCTAGTTCCTCATGTTGAGAGTCATTTTAAGCAGATGATGTTCTTGCTCAGGGGGATCTGTGCCAGAGAGATGGGATCACCTTCAGATGTTAAAAATAACTTCTCAGCTCACCACAAACTGCATAATGACATAATGACTGTCTGACCTCAGCGATAAAACTTGTCTGATGTTGTGATCTTATGAAAGTTTTTCCTGACTTTCTGATCCTTCTGAGGTAAACACATTCCACTCTACATCTGCAGATTAATTTACTTAAACACAGGTGTGTTTACTTGATTTAACAGCATCAGAAGTCAAACACAAAGCCAGAAAATCCTCTTACAAGTTATTCAAAGAATGCAGAGAAAAGCTCCAAATAATCTGCCTAAAATACTGCCACAACACATGTTCACAGATGCAAAAACATGGCTATTTTTAACACCCGACCCCCGGAGCTGTGTCCTGACTGAAGCTCTGCTAAGTGTGAGCACCAGTGTGTGTGTGTGTGTGTGTGTGTGTGTGTGTGTGTGTAATCCCAGCTGAATCAGAGTTGGTATGACAGTTGAACCCTCTGGCCTGGGACAGAAATCTCTCCTGGCCTTTTCCTCTGTACTTCTCCTCCCTGAAGGCTCGGTTAACACCTGGAATTTTCATGCTTGTAAAGTGATTTGACAGTTGTAGTTACAGGTGTGGATCCTCTTCAGTCTGATCTCTGAGTAGAATACAAATTCCATTGTTAAATGGCATTTTGAAACCATTGCAGTCTCTGTCCAGATGAACATTTCCCCCTCCTTACACCTTGTCTTACATTAGTATCACATGACCTTTCAGATACACAGGGCATGTGTGTGCCAGTGTAAGCAGGCACACACACAAAACTATAAAGTAAACTTTACAAAAATGCCTCTGAATGAACAAAATGAGAAACAGTTCATGAAATTGTGCTGTGACAGATATTCCTTTGGATTAAAATTACAAGATAGAGATATTCACTGTTTTGCATTGACTTTGTGTGTTATTGTGCTCCTGAAGTGTATTTATTCTTCTTAGGAGATGAAAAAAAAAGTTCTTTTTTTTTTTTTTTCAAATATTTGAATTCAGAAAGTTACAGACATGCATTTGAGGATTAATGAGCTCATCAACTACAAAATATACAAAGATTAAACGTCTGATATAATATATATATATATATATATATATATATATATATATATATATATATATATATATATATATATATATATATATATATATATATATATATATATATTTATTTATTTATATAAATAATTATTCTTGGAATTACAAACAAACAAACAAACAAACAAATAAATACATAAATACATAAATAAAATCGTGATTCATTAAGTGTTACATTAAAGGGGCTGTGAGGACTATCCGGAAAAGTTCATGTTTGTTTTTCAGGATAAGACTCATCATCTGAACTTATGTTCCTATGTTTAATATTCTTCAGTATCCCCAGCTAGTTCTTACACTGGTACATCATGACACTCATACAGCTCTCCTTCAAATTTTCAGGTCTTTTAGGACTTCTGTGCAAGTGTGAATACAGTGAAAGAAAGTCAGAAGTTCCATTTATATTAGTTAGAGGTGGGATATTTACGTCACTCATTGTAAATGTCACGGAGACGTGATGGTGGCTCAAAGTTATCCCCAGCATCAGAGGTAGTAACATCACACAGTCAGAAGGGATGACTGCAGTCGTTGGGTCAGTTTTCAAAAAGCATGAAAAGGATGAGGCTTCATTAAAGAGACAGACTTTTGGAGTAGCATTCTGAGCAGTGGGTCAAAGCCTGGTCCAGTCTGAGATGAGCTGAAATAGAAGACGTGTGTGTCTGTATATATGAGGGGGAGCTTCTTGTATTTCCTGGTGATATTAATAGAGGGGCTGTTTTGAGTTTTACTGGCCAGCTTATCTATAATTGGAGGCTCCACATCAGGAAGCTTACCCAAAACAACCATTTAGAGCTGCAGACAAAGAAGGAAGTCAACTCCAGAGGTATTTTTAACTTGTTCTCAAAAATATGCTGAAGTCAAACAAGCAGCAAGCTTAGATGTTAACAAAGTAACCAAAAGTGAGTCAAAGACCATACAATCCAATGTTAGCTTACCTCTGTTTACAGTAAAAATAAATATTTTTGCAGCCTGGTACAAATAAGTGACATGGTCCTTGGTGTTAAAGCTCCTGTGAGGAACCATCAGGGGCCAAAGTATTTTTCTGCATCAACCCAATTTGAAATTCTGCGTTGCTAACTTGATGTAATATTTTCATGTAGCCGAAAGCAAGTCATTAAAGGCAGTGTTGGTAATAACATTTCAGACTTTATTCTGGTTAAAAATGATCTTTATGTCCCAGTGGTTATCAATGCATGATGTGTTTTTTAAAAAGAGAAAAAAATGTCAGCTGTCCACAGCAGGAACCTGGGAAAACACCAACCAATCCTAGCGTTTTGGATCCAATTTACTAAACCAATCAAATCCCGTTTGACCGTTCTGCCCGCCTCCTGTGTGTACATTTCGTAAGCATGCACTAGCCCTGATTCAATGCACCTAGCCAAGTACACTGGAGAAAAACTACCTATACCCTGATTGCTGGTAACGTAGTGCAAGTAAAAACGATAAGTTGAGGACCGGTTTGAGTCTGTGGTTTTGAATCAGTCTTGATCATATAGTCACGAATCAGTGGCACTCATGCATGTGAGTGAGGGTGTTGTTTTGGAGGAGCTCCAAGTGTAGCAGGGCGGGGGATAAACGGAGTCCTGAGGAGATGCTACATTCAACTACAAGCTAGTTTTCCGTGACTACCAACCCTGACTTTAAATTGAATTGTGAGTCTGACCTTTGCTCCCATACTAAAAAAACCCAAAGCTTTTTAAAATGACTGTTGTATGTTAGACTAATATAATTGGTTTAAGTCACATGTGCTCAGTAATTGTATAAATGTAACTCAAAATTTAGACCAATTCAAAGAGACTAAAATTTCCATACTTTTCAATTAAATGTTCTCTGTAACCAAAGTTTAAAAAACTACTCCTTTACATTCATTCATTCATTCATTCATTCATTCATTTTCTATACCCCTTATCCGCAGGGTCGGGGGTCTTGCCCTAAGTCAGCTGCTCCTTTACATCTTCAGGAAAAATGGTTTACTGAAACCATTTTCTTTGAATGTAAAGGAGCTGTTTCATGAAATTTGGTTACAGAGAACATTTAATTGAACAGTATGAAAATTTTAGGTGTTTTCATGCTTTTGATATGGAACACAGGCTACTACCCATAAAGAAAGAACATAGTTTCTTCTTTTCTGCACTTGATCTGGTCTCTGTTCTGTCTTTGGATCTGTTTCAATGCTCATGGAGTTACATGAAGACACTTTTATCTCAAAGCTAATCTGGGGAGTGATCTCTACTCTTGAGTTATCTTCTGAGCAAACTGTACACCCTCAGCCAGACCTAATTTGTACTTTCTCCTGACTCTCTCTTAATAATAGATTCTTTGAATGTCAAAGGGCGTTTTTTGATATCAGGTTTTAGACCGACTCTGTGATGAACTCTGACTGCGCTTAATGAAGAATAATAGATCTAGTGGATGTAAAATCAGTAGAAAGTTTTTGTGTTTATCCTGAACCTCCACAGCAGATCCTGTGGGACCAGTCCGGATGGACTTTGGAACATAATGGTCTGGCTGTTCACCAAAAATAAAAGAGTTTGAATGAAAGGAAAGAGGCTGTCGCAAAGACAGGAAACCAGTCAGCCTGGAGGACTGCAGTATTCACCTCAGTTTTACAGAGACTACACACATAACTCCATTTTTAAATGTCTTTTGTTTCAGCTATTAAACTTTTTTATGTACTTAAAGCCTAACGGATAAAATATTTGGTCAAACTTGGCTCTATAGAGTGATGATCTCACCACAGTGAAACACATACACTGTTTGAACGTGTGTAATAACCAGGATTGTTGACGACACAATCCCTTTAGGGCCTGAGTCCAATGATGGAGTTTTTTATGCTGGCAGTGCCCTCAGCCTCAGTTTCAGGGCACTTCTCACAGCGCTTACTGTTGCTAGGTTTTGAAAGTTGTGCCTTCATATTGCTGTTTCGTTCCACAATGACTCTTGAGTCTTTTTTTAAAGAAAAAAACAATTGGAATGAAATGCTTAGTTTTTGCATTAGCATCTCCAGACCTGAAAACTGTTTACAATAAGTGTGGTTGTTCTTCCTCCATACGGACCTCCACTGTTACTGACAAGGCTGATATATCAAGCCCTGTCCTTTCTTTAATCTGACTGGTCCTGAAAGGAGAAATCACAAGCACTGTGATGTTAAACTTAGAGCGCAGCAATGCCAACTAGTTGACACTGAGAGTGTTTTTGTGCCACTTTAGACACTAAGCGCTGAAACCTTGAACTGAATTATTTGCCCAAAACAGGAACTGCTCTGTCAGTGGACACAGACCCTGACTATGTAAAAACTGCAAAAACTGAAATCTAAGCAAGTGTTTATGTCCTATTTAATAAAAACTGTCTTTTAAGACTTATTATGAGCCACAATCACCTTTCACTGAAATAATGTCTGAAGTACTTAAAAGAAAACGTTTTAAAAGCTTTGTCAAGATTCTTGGAATGGGAATAGTTTTGATTTGAGAAACTAAACAAGTAACCCCACTGGCAGACCGTTTTACTCTTTATACTCAATCCAGGTGTCATTTTTGTCTTTTAATACCTTGAAATAAGACTTTTTTGGGGACTCGTCAAGTGAATGCAGCTCACATTAAGTCAAATTAGACCATTTTTTTCAGCAAAGAAGGCAAACACTCAGATTTCAGTTTTTGCAGGGTGGCAGCCAATATCCGTGTCAGGATTTTTTTTTTGTCAAACTAACTCTCCTTCTATGCCTCCCACACTATGTTTTGTGATAGACGGCGTGCTATGATTGGTCATTTGCCATCATGTAGTCTATTTTGTACCTGGACCAATGCCCAGCAAGAATAACGAAATAATGTGACCCCTAATCTGACACAGCGACCATCCACACAAATAAAATAAGCTGCAGCCTTAACATTAATAATGCATAAGCAGCTGCCTTCTTGTTCAGCCTGGACGACACTGAGACACAACACAACTCGACACAATCTCCGGGGGAGTTTGTTATACAACCAGGCACAGCCACGGCCAACTACCAAAGCCTGGGGCTGAATGAAGAGTGTGTGTCTATGTGGGAGTGTGTGTGTGTGTGGGGAAATGAGAGATTCAGATTGTCAGCAGAGGCATACTTGTGTGCATGCCACTACAGCACACGTTTAGAGGAGGTGAGGAGAAAAACTGTGGACTCTAAAATCCTCTGCTGTCAAAACAAATTGTTGTTTAGGATTTCTGTTCGCAGCCACGCTCCGTCTCTAAGGGACTCTCCCAGTCTGAGACGATGGTGAGGGGGTAGGACTGCGACTGTGTTGAAGGTCAGGTAGAACACAGCCTCGGAGTATAAATCAGGTCAAAGCCTCAGGTCTCAGCCTGTAGGAGAGCGTGTTGTTGGAGGAGCAGCAGGCAGCAGGCGATGTGACTGGCATCTCTCTGAGTGTGAAAACAAGCTCAAACACAAACTTTCAGCTGCTGAAATGATCTATGAGGTCGTCCAACTCCTGTGCTCACAACATTTCCTGCCTGTTATGAAAGCATTATGGCAACAGGCATGAGGCAGAAACCTAAGAGGGGGGAATCACTTTCCTTCCTCAGGAACAAACCCCAACATGGAGAATTAAGCCAAACTAAAGTCAAAAGCTAAATAGCAATAATTAAGTGATTTTATCAAAAAGCACCAATCCAACTAATCAGCTGAAGAAAAACAAAGAAGCATGAAAAGGACAACCCAGATTTATTTATTTATTTTTTGAGAGGACAGGACAGTGGATAGAAGAGGAACCAGAGTGAGAGTGGGTAGTGACATGCAGGAAAGTCGTCACAGGTCAGACTTGAACCCAGGCTGCTTGCTCAAGGGCTATTTGTTCATGTTCGCGACCTAAACCACTAGGCCATCTGCGCTCCTGTATATGTTATATTTAATCATAGCTCAGGATAATACAAATAGATATTAAAATCATAGTTCTTCAGAAATTCGCCGTCAGGAAGGATATGAAAGGGGTCCTGTGCCAGGATAAGGCAACAGGTGGCAGGCCTTTAGCAAGGGCTCATCCTTGGGGGGGGTTCAACCCTTCCATGCCCTGGCAAGAATCCCTGGTTCAGTGCCATCTGACCCTGAGAGTCAGCCAGAGCTGCCACCTCAGAGACAGCAGCGTCATGACACTGAGCTGGAGCTGCTACAGAGGGCAGAGGAAAGGGCCAAAGAGATGCAGCAAGTACAGAGAGGCTGTTGAATATACTAGAAAGCTAGAGCGAAACCCACAGACTGTATAAAACATGGACGTAGTCTCTGTGACGTCACCCGTCTGTTTCCTGATACAGTCATATGAAGCCAATCATTGGTCAGGGCCATCTTGGATATGACACAGACTTTGAGCTTCCTGTCTAACAGCTATAGGGCACCTGTCAGTCATGTGAGCTGAGCTGAGTCTCTGATTGGACAAGCCTGTAATCCTAATAGCTAATAAACTGCTGAGTTAGAAAAAAATTCACCCCCTGTACAGTGTGTGCTGATGGCGAAATTAGCATTTCAGACCCAAGCCGTTTTTTGAACCAGACTGTTAATGTTTTTTAATGCCCTAAAAGTTGTTTTTTTTTTTTTTTTTTGGCTTAGTGTGTACGTGCCTTCCAATTTTTCTGCAGCCAGCCTCTAGTGGATTCTCCATGAACAGCTACTCTTAGCACTCACCGGATGCTGCCCTTTAGTGAAACCATTGCCTGTTTGTTGTTACAGACACTGTGGCTTTAGCTTCTTTTATTGTGAGTAGTTGAGCCAAAATACTGTCTGAATAAGTGCTGACATATCGCACTGGTGGAGCTAAAACATGGAGATGAGAGATCTGGCTGGTAGAGGTAGAGATGTTAGGCTAATGTCACCTCCCTGCCACCCACCAAACTGGCTTTAGTTATTAACTGAGGCTGTAGCATCATGACAGACAGCTCTGTTGTCTACTGAGGCTCCTGCAGTACCGGATTATGAGAGTAGAGGCGAAAGGATGAGAGGAAACAAACACTCTCATAAGAGTCACTGAGCTTTCTATAACTGTGTCTGCTTCAAACCCACATATGAATCTGTTCTTCTGTGGACTAGACCCATTTGAGGGAGCTTTTATCAGTAACACCGGTGATCATGCGGCGCAAAAACTTTAGGAGCTAGTTCAACGACTCTGCTAATCGTCTCATGTGACTCCCTGGCATATTGACGACCCTGAGAGGCTCATATTTTCTGAATCTGTCCACCAGTCTGTTCAGAACTGAAGGAGACTTTCAGGAGAGGGGAAACATTTTCAAGAATTCAGGTTTCCTTTTTTAAACAAACTCTGAATTATGAATTACAGTGTCCAAATTCTGGCACATTTCACCTCTGCGTGCTGCAAAAAAAGTTAGTTCTGTTAGCATCTGAAACTGGCAACAAATCTTTTACAATCCACATACTGTACACTAACCCTCACAAAATGAAGTGTTCGTAAGCTTATTATTTTTAGATCAAAAAGTGTGGTGAAACTGATGAATTCACTTTGACCACAGAGCACAGCAGTGTAAAGTGTTGTAGTGTAAAGGAATGAGTCTGCCTGTGACACTAACAGCATTGTTTTGACAGGTCACATGCAGCAAAGCACGAACTCTCTGCCAACAAGAAGCACTTGTGTTATTAATAGCAATGACAACAATGATTTGGCCACCACTGCAAAACACAGCAAAAGAGAAAGAGAGGGAGAGAGGGAGAAAGAGGTGTTTGTGGCACGTGGATCTCCTATGATTACCTCAGTGAATGTTTGTGCATGTTTGATTTATGGCTCCTATATACATGATATCTGTACTTAGTCCTACTCAGGATTTCTGGGGGGTCATACTCCGGGTATGAAGCTGTGCCAGCTTTATTTGACCAGATAACAGCATGACTATTCATTGTTAAAAAAGGGACTTTTTAAGTCAAAAACAACACGTTTGAGCCTCATTTGTTGCTACTGGATAACAGCTCTATTTAGGATTTAACCTTTTCCTCACTAACATTACCGTCTGAAAAGGTTTCATCATTTGAAATAAAGGAGCCAAATTTCTCTCATGTTGTTCAACTAAAGGTAATGTTGATCTAATTTGTTGAGAAAACGAAAGCGATGTTCCCCTGTAGATGTTGTCCTCTGCGTTTGGGCTGTGGCACAGTTTTGACTGGTATGTAAACTGTTATCTGATTCCTCTTATCTGGGGCTGTCAGACTCTAGTTTGAGACTGATCCTAAATGGATGATGTTCTCCACTCAGAAGCAGTGACAGGTGGGATGGGGGTCGCTGTGGGGCGTTTGAACCCTCAGGTGACTGTGTGCAGTGAGATTGTTTGTTTCCCACTGTGTGCTCCTCCACCTGCTATCATGGAACTGATCAACGTTCAGCTCACCACTTTAAATAGTAAATGAGACTCCACACTGCTGCTTCACTCCTCACCCTTAAATCCTGACATCACTCCCCAAGAAGAGATGCTACAAGTAGGTCAGATGTTTGTACAAACTGGAGTGAGAAGATAATACAAACGTCCATATATAAAGACTCCATGGCTCATCACACTTACACTTTATTTAGATTCTTTATTTTTTATACATCCATGCCTGTACTAATAAAGAGGGGAAATGATCCTTTTTAATAGCATGGACAATTTGACCATTAATCTATTTTTATCAAGTGGAAAAATGTAAATTTCAGGTTACAGCTACTGAAAATCTGGTTTATTTAATTTACTAAATTGACTTGGACAAGTGAAATATGCACCATTAAAGTAATTCAAAGTAGTTATTATTCTGAACTGAATTGGGGGCTAAATGTTATTGAAAATCTATGAATATAATTTTGAATGTGAAAATGTGTTATTATTTGGTTTAATGTGTGCAATATTTTTCACTTGTGCAATAATTAAATGTAGTAGTTTTACTGAGGAATGACACCAATATCCATACATTTTCACTTGTGTCTGTCCATTTACTCTCATTTATTTATCTTGTTTTTTGGGCATTATTTGTTAATTTTATTTTATTTTTTTTCCCCCCAGCGTTTCAGCATTCAACTCAGAGACTTTGTATGATGTATTTGTCACTCTGACACTTTGTAGTATTCAATTACACATTTGTTTCTTGTACTTTGTATCATATTTACTTACTAACAGTTTTATCTTTTTGATATTATTATTTTTTTACAATACCTAAGTTTGTATTTTGTACTCTGACAAAACCATTTCCTTCAGGACTAATCAAGTGTGTCTTATCTTAATATTAATATATGCGGGTTTGCAGTAGAACTTGGAGGTTTGAAGATGTGGTCACTGTAGCACAGCATGTGCCACTATCTCAACACAATCACAAGCATGGCCTGTAATGTTGATTTGCGTGCATGAAATTAAAATGAAAACTTTTGGGTCACCCTGTTTCCCTCACTTGATTTGTTGCATTTAGGTTTTCCTCTTTACTGAGCTTCATTACACTCAACCATACTTCTGTGATCACTTCAAAGATCTCAGGCTGCAGGTGGCAAGATGATGACAGATCTGAGTAAGGATAGAAAGAAGTGACATGAAGATAATGGTGAAATGGTGAGGAAAGTTCTGAAATTTTATTATTTGTTTTTTCCTGCCAGATCTGTTGACCAAATGTTTATGTTTTACCATGTCTTTATGAACAAGCTGCTACAAACCAATTATAAAGTTTGTTAAGTTGAAATGTAATTGAATTAAGTGGCTTGTTAAGACCACTAAGGGAAGAAAAGATGAGACTGAAATATCAAGATGACCCAGAGCAGGCGTATGACCATGGCTCTTTTCTCTAGAGAACCCAACTATGCATGACACACTTCCTATTTTCTTTTATGCCTTAACCCCAACAAACCACCTTTAATAATAACAGGCAGATTCAGGGGCCATGTTAAAAAAAGGGCAGCAAACATTTGAACAATTTAATCACCAAGTGGTGCAGCAGTCTGAACAAACAGGACCTCGTGGTTAAAAGAGTTAGACAACAAAGTTTGAGTCCAATAACTGACTTGTGGCTAAATCCCACCCTTAAACTTGATGAGCCAATCACAGTGCATATAGCAATCCCATACACTCAGACAGTCTTTGCCTGGACGTCTATTGAAACAGAAGTGTCTCCTACTGTGACACCTGCCTTATGCTCCTGTCACTGAAAGTTCATAATTTGTCCGAGTGAGTGGAGGGGGGCGTGGCTTAGCCACAGGTCAATTGCAAAATTCTTTCAGAAAATCTAAAAATTTTTTTTTAAATCATTTCAAATCATGTCTAAACAATGGCTCCTGTGTTGGTAGTATTTGGACAGACCTTCTGAAATCCAAAACCCTTTGGCACGCAAGCTGCCCCAACAGAAAACATCAACATTCGCAATTTTGACAGCACGAGAACCAAAAATCCAGCACTACAAACTTTAGATCATACTGAGAAATCAGACACTGAGTCTGCAAGGGTCTTTTTCTTTCTTTCTTTTTTTAAATCACATTTTAAATCCACTTTAGTTTTAAGTAGCTCCCTGAAATCTTGTATGAATAACAGAATTTCCTGCATGTCAAACTTTAGAGCCAAGTCAAATCATTTCTGTGGCTTGTGGTTGTCCCTGGTTTCATCTGGCTCTGGTCTGAAATGAGCTTTTTATGCAACTGAATACATTCTGGTTTTAACCTTAACACTCTACAGACTGAAGGCAGCTGTGTTTATGTCCCAAAACAGAGACATTTTTCTGGTCACAGAAGTGGACTCCTGACATTATTACAGTTGGCTGCAGATGACCTACTGAGACTGAGGCCTGGTCAGGGGTCAGTTTCTGGGTCTGAGGCCTCTGTGGAGTATGTTTGGCATGGGTGTTATTTGAGAAATATTCAGTAAAGGAACCAGGCAGTGGTTTAAATGCTGGAATAAGGAGGATTAACTAGCAGGGGGTAAGGCCAAAAATGCTCCCTAAAATTACCCATCAGACTACTGATTGGAGTCAATCCACCACTGAATGTAGCCCCAAATAAAACTCCTGTGTGTTTATTTTCTAAAGGAAAGACAGTCTGACTTCAGGAAGGAGCAAAGAGCATTTAGTTTTCCTTTATTTCACACATCATTTGCAATATGTGTTTTAAAAAAGAGCGCATGATACACGTGCTTACCATAGACTGTATATAGAATGGACAAAGTGGCTCCACCTTTTACCACTGTACGGTTTTGAAGCCAAAATACCTCTGTCACAGGAGCCGCCATTGTTCAGCCAGAGTCTGCGCAGTGGAGACTATGAAGGACTCCGAGAAAATCTGAGTGGAGGCAGACGACAAAAAATTTTTTTTTCCTTTCAACAGTCTAATCTCTTCTTAACTCTCCTTCCTTTCCCGAAAAAAACAAACAAACAAACAAATAAAAAAAAACTACACAAGAACAGCAGCTGTCAATCATCGTTAAATGAGATATAAACGTTCTTTTTAACTTCTAATAACTAATGAAAAAGAAACTTTTAAGAAACAAAGAGGACCTGAACACAACGCAGCCTAATCCTATCTAAATATCACCACAGCATACAGATGTGAGAAACATTTCTACGAGGTGTAATAATTTTTTAAAGTTTGACCAAATCCCATCTGGAATGAATAGAGAGCCAGAGTTTTTGTCTTGTACTTCAGCCAGCCACCAGGGGGAGCAGTTTTTGTGACAACCTCAGTTTGAGCTGAGCGAGATAACGTCCATTTTTTTTTTTTTTTTTTTTTTTTTTTTTTTAATAGTCTATGGCACTTACAAGTAAATCTGGGACCGGCACTCATTTTTTTTTTCCACTTAAAGCATTGATGGGACACAGAGCATCTGGGTCATTACCAGCCTTGAGCTTTCATAATTTGCTCCGCTTTTATAAGAAGACAAAATAATTTGTCTGTTTTATATAGCACTAGTAGATAGCTGGAGATGATTTGCTTTTTGGCTTTAGTGTAGCATCTTTAATAATTTGAGTCTAACATATTATGACAACTCTTCATTTAGAGTAATGTCTCTCCTGGTTCAGCTGACAGTCATCGCTTAGATTTTTGGATTGGATGATTTTCTTCTCAGCAGAGCTGTAGTGAGACGTGCATGGACTTGAGGCAACAACAGGTTCAAGGACAGCTAGTACGGCTTCATAAATATGTGTCGTCTTCTTTAACCGGTGGAGTCCAAGTCTGTGTGTGAGAAGACAACGCAAACTGTAAATCATGAAGTTACAATACAAGTACACTGTTACCGTTATTGAGTTACTGTTCGTGACTTACTTTCCTTTAAAAACAGGGTACACAGAGAAGCTTTATTCACAATCCTAAATAAGTCAAACCACAGAGCATTTTAAAGTAATAAAGCGATAAAACTTTCACCCAAAAAGGACTCATAAAGACAGTGTGTCCTCCACGAGAAGCCACAGGAAAAACATGACATTCACACAGTCATCATTCCTTTGCTTTACTTCCACAGGCAGACATCTTTCCAAGGCCACCCTGACTGCCAAACACATGGTCGACACTGCAGCTCACAGTGCCACAAGTTCTCATCAAATCTGATGATTTACAATCATCAGAGCAAACCTTGGGGAGGTGGAATGTTTCTCTTCAGGAATGTGCTTGTGTCTTATTTTGCTGTCAGCACAAACACTGCTTCACATATCTGTTGAGGAATTAGTGGTGTCATCAGCATATCTAAATAAATCATATAATTTTCAATCTGGGTCCATTTCCCACTTAATTAAGGGTCTAAATGACACCAAAGTATATCAAGTTTAGAATTTAGCTGCAGTGTATTGCTTCAGTCAGAAGCAATGAAGCAGACTGCAATGGCTAAAACCTCATGTTTTGATGAAAAATGTGCACACATGTACACACTAAGTGTTGCATGTTACAGAGAGGATCCCTGTGGAGAAAGAGCTTTTTCTTCAAGGAGAAGAAGGTTATTTTAGAACCAACGGCAGTGTCATCACTCTCTTCTATGAATAAAGGGATACTTTGAAGTGACATAACTTTCTTGTCCTTTTTCATGGTCATTTACATTCTGGATAACTAACTATTTCAATCAGTGTTGTTGCAGCTCACACAAAAAGCGAGCTAGCTGAAATCTCAGTTCCCACCAGTTAAAACACATCAGTTCATGTTCATAGTTCATTTTTGAAAATTTTGAATTTTGAATTTTTCCACTACTTTTTTTTTTACATCTGTTGCACCACTTCTACACTCAGATAAGACACATTCATAATGCCAGATTTTCAGCCCACTTCGTCTTTGGCAACAGGCTACCAAACGACTCTACAGTTATATTCACCATCTACTGGCCTTGTATGCACACTAAAGCGTTTCAGTCCTTCAGTGTTTCCGTATAAACTCAGATTTTTTTCTCTGCGTTTTTTGCATTTTCGAGTGAAACGCTGTGAAGCAGTGTCGTACAAACAAGGCCTCAATCTCCCTGTAGTTGCGTGTTGTGCGACTCAGACTACCTTATCTTTTTCTTTGGATGTGCTGACTAGCTGGCCCCAGGGGTGAATACGCTCACGTTCCCATTCATGAGATATAAAGTGAGTGGTTCAGTTCATTGTTCATGGAAATATGAACACATTTAACGAATGCATTCATTTTCACTCGTTCACGCACAGCACTGATTCCGAAGTTAAGGACTTAACACTCACAAACAGTCACATTTATTTAAATTTATTTATTTAAATACCCAGTCAGTGGGTAGATGATACCTCTCTGGTTTGTGTGGCTAACATTAGCAGAGTTAGCACCACCAGCCTCAGGGTGAGGGTTAGGCTGCCTTTGACAGGTTCTGAGGGAGACAGATATGTGCACCAAATTATCCCAGGACTGGAATTAAATTAATCCAGCAACCAGTGCAACAAGGTTCCAGCCTCCACACATAGGGTTCCAGCCCTACCAGGTAGGCTAATACCAATGCCCCAAGAACGTTGATATTTATCATGCATATTTGAACTTGAAACCTGCCAGATTCCATTAACAAGAGCTTTAATTTTACATTAGAGAACACAGGAATTGCTTTTCTACCATTCTCTGATCAGTTATTATTTTTATGATTTTTTGAACTTTTTTTAAATTTTGGATTCCAGTCATCATCAGTGTTTCCAATAAGACATCAGAACAGGGAGCAATGTTTCTGAGGCAGGGGTAGATCAGACACTCCTGTGTCTGTGTTCTGCTGGGTAAAACTGTTTTCTCCCACACTCTTATTCATTCATCCATTCATTCATCTCTATACCACTTGTCCTGTTCAGGGTCATGGGTGGCTGGACCCCACCTGTCTTAGGGCGAGAGGTGGGGTACACCCTGGACTGGTTGCCAGTCAGTCACAGGGCTCGCTCGCTCTTATTTTTTATTTGTTTCTTTACTTTTTTATTTAGTGGAAGTGGAAGTGATGCATATTCATCAGAACTGTAAATACCTGTAGATTTTTTTTTTTTTTAATTCTGAAAAGATTCATCCATTCAGTTTTTGCAAGTTGATCAGAGTATATACAGTGGAGTAAAAACCTTGCAGATGTGGGTTTTGGTCAGTTATGATTGTGTGGTTTTGAAATAGATCATTAAACATAATATAAGTAGAAAAAGTTCACTGAGTTTATTACAGTTCAATAGCTCCCTGCCTGTGTTTGGGAGGAAGTAAGGATTTTGACATGGGTTAGTCAAAACTGATTTCTGCAGCATCGCTAAAATGATCAGCCCAGGAATTACTGAATGTGCATCTATGAAAAGGAGAGAAAGTATGAGTACAACTGGCAAAACAAGTAGAGTCAAGCAGAGGTGGTGCAGGGATGTGTAAAGAGAAAACATTTCACTCTGTGGTCCACCGAGCAGAAACAGTAATCAGGGATGATCCCTATGTCTGCTACCTCTGGGCTCAGACTGTCTGCTCTCCAGGTTACATAACTGTTTGTTTTACAGGCCTCTGAGTCTGCACGCACGCACACACACACACACACACACACACACACACACACACACACACACACACACACACACACACACACACACACACACACACACACACACACACACACACACACAGAAACGAACATGAACACGTGGGGATTCCTTCCCCCTAAAAGGCCATGACTGCTCAGTGACAGATTTGAAATCGCGGCCTGAAGCTGCTGTCAGTGTCAAACAGTAACTCCTTCATTATCTTTTTCTCACTCATCATTTTTTACTCATTACAATAGACTAAGTTCTTACATTTGGTTTGTAATATTTTGATATAAGATTTATATCATGACATTTCAGGATAATGTGACTCACTGCTATATTAGAATAGAATAGAATAGAATAGAATAGAATAGAATAGAAAGTACCTTATTGATCCCTAAAGGGGATTTGGAAACACTTTATTTAAAAGGGTATGCTGACTGACATCACACTGTCATAAACATGGCATGACATCTGTCATTAAGATGAAGGACTCTGCATGCATATGAATGTTGTCAATAAGTGTCAATTATGTCACCGTAGATTCAAAGTTGAAATGTTTCGGGTTGTCTTTATCATGACAACTTGACATTAAGCCAGACAACACAACCTGTCAGTGTCTTACCTTATTATCAAACTTACAGAAACTATTTAACGTTATCTGTTGACATCATGTTAATCTCTCAAATGTGATTGGTGGTGGCATTGGCTGTCATTACACTTTTATAACAGTATAATTAATCATTTTCACAACCTCAAATATATATATATATATATATATATATATATATATATATATATATATATATATATATATATATATATATATGCACACCATGAGAACACACTATACCTTAAGGTGCAGTGAAATAGTTTGACGTGAGACCGGACAAACACACTTGGTAAGATTTGTGAATACGGGACTAGAGATTAATACTGATGTTGCTCATTCTACCATAGAGTTGCTAAATAATAATAATTAAAAAGAAAACAAAAACTTAAAGAATTCCAGCCGTATTCTCTTGACATTGAACTTGTTGATTTTGTTTATCTTGAATCTGTGCAGTGACAAGCATCGACCACTCAGCTGAGCTTCTGTAATGTTTGTCGTCCAAGCACCAGCAGATGAAACATGCTGTGATGTTAGTGAGATGATCGTTGCAGCTCATATTTTCAGAGCTGACTCTAACACTCTGATCCTGGTCCAGCCTCCAGGGGACAACAGATAATCAGAGCGCTGGCTCAAAATCAGACACGTGACCCGAACAACCTACGACCAGAGCCTCTGCACTGCACTGATTCATTTCCTTTTTGGCAGAGCTGCATCTTACTTGGCAGCCAATCACAGCCTGAGTGGACTCTCCACCTCTTCACAACTTAAGATAACAAGAAGGAATTGTGACCTCTGACCTCAGGAAGGATGCCCACTACAGGCCTCAGTGAGGAAACATGAAAAACAGGCCTGGCAGGACACGTTCAGGGGGTCTGACCCCTCACTCCAATCACACTTTTATCCTAATGAGTTACACTTGAATATCCAGCTTCACGCTTTAGAGTTTTATTTTTTGTTCCTATATTTTCAAAAATATCAGTTGATTTGCAGCATTTGTGACTGTGTTTATGTTTATACAGTGATTAACTTTTCATTTCTAAAATCCACTGTTCCTTCTTGTTTACCTCTGTGTGGTGGTTTATACTTTCTGAATCTTCAAACACACAAATAAGCAGAACTGTACAGTAACCTCTGTTTAATCCAGTGACTTCAGCTCCTGAAACCCCAACAGCTTTTCTTTAAGTGGTACAATGACACTTTCAGAAAGTCAACAGCACTTTAATATAATTGTACTCACGTTGTGTGAATTTTCTCTAAATTGGGTTTTGTTGTTTTTAATTATATTGTAATTTAACATTATAGAACCTACATCACTAATGTAAAGCAGTTTGTAGCAGCAATTTTACTTGGAAATTAAATGAAAGCAATGAAATGTTGCACTGCTACACCAGTGATCTCTGAAACCATGACTTAGAGGTAGGAGACACTTTCAGAGTGTGCCCTGTCAAATACAGGGTTCTAAATATTATTATTCATCAATGCCCTCTGTAAGAAGAATTCAGATTCGTTATTTCATAAATTATATATATATATATATATATATATATATATATATATATATATATATATATATATATATATATATATATATATATAGTCAAAGAGCTGCAGACTCCTGCACTAGACCCATTATCCCCTCAGGAGCTGGTACCGGCAGATGCGAGTGGCCACAGCCCTGTACAAGCTGGCAGTCTGCGCAGAATACTCTGAAACTATTGATACTTCTGAAAAACCACATCATGAGAGTGTTAAAACTTTATATTGAAATTTGAGAGGGGTTTTTGAAATTTTGGTGTTTCTGTTACCATTTTTTAATCGCGATATTTAGGTTTAGCACAATTCTAGGTGTTAATGGAAAAGCAGCTAATATGGCGTGGATGAGTGAATGAGACTAGCAGTGTAAAGCTCTTTGAGTGGTCAGAAAGACTAGAGAGGCACTATATACTGTAAGTACAAACCCTTTTACAAGTACAATGGTCACATGCTGAAGTGCGTCTGGAAGCACTTGGACTGACCTGCAACCAACCACAGCAATACAGCACGGGATGTCACACAGAATGGCAGCAAATCCTGTTGACAGCACAGCAAACACGTCTGTCTTACTCATGAATGCTGTGATTGCAGTAGTTTATTCTTTAATCAGATAAAAATGCATGATACAACCTTTCCCATCTTAGTCATTCATGAAAAGGTGAAGCAGCATCCCTGTGCTCTCATCTTGTAAAACCTGCCCTATTTCTAAATAAAGGACTATGATTGGTTCATAGCCAGGAAATCTTTTAGGAGAGGTCTGGAGACCATGTACATGTAAATAGTGCTTTGCTAGCCTTTATGACGTGGCTTCCTGCTGACACCAGTCTGATTATCTGCACATGTATGATCAACTCGCAGGTTGAAGCTTAAACTTGAAGTACTTTGGTGACTCACTCGACACGGGCAGCCTCACTTTTCCATGTACCAGTCAGGAGTTAGGCTGGTTTTCTTCCATCTTATAATGACAACAGGTTCCAGTTCAGCTCTTTTCATTAGTTTCTTGGGATTCTCTAGTTCTTTGTTGGATGCTCAAGTTTTAACAGTTGCTCAACAGTAAATTCAGTCACCCTCAGTAGTTTTGTGCAGAAGAAGAAAAACAGAACTGTGACGTGATGTTTCACTTCACAGACTCAGAAGATAAGCCTTTAAAAAATAAACACAATCTTACAGCAGTTTTTTCCCCATATATATTTCTTAACTTTGTCATGTTGGATTAATTAAATTCACTTGATTGCATTATATAGAAATCTTGAAAACAACTGGAAAAAACATTAAAAACATAAACTACAATGTCATCAGGGTAACAAACACAAGCAGCTGTTTCAGCTGAAAACAGAACTGTCTGTTCTCTCACGATTCCACTTATAGAAGCTAGATTGTGTAACCTCAAGTGTGTCACACTCACAGCTCACATATTTCTGCCCAACATGTGTGTTTCTCTTTAGAGCTTCAGAACATTTTTACACTGCGCTGCCTCCAAGGCACAGCAGCTTGGCAGCTTTCATAGAGCGACTGTGAGGATGTGATCAACCGTGGATGCTAAAATCAGACGCGCGTCTGTGTATGTGTGCCTACGTGCGTGTGTGTGTATGTGTTTGAGTGTGGCAGTACAGCTTAAAGTGGAATTCAATTTATTTTAAACCTGTTTTTATCCATTTTGAACCCCTGAAGACAAATAGGTAGAGAAAGTTTTGGATTGCTTCAGTGGATGAAAAATCATTGAAGAGCTTTGCATGCTGAACACAATTAAACTCTGGTTGTGATGACACTGGGAAACACACCTTATTTAGTTCAGAAAAGCAGAATTATCAATGTTTTTTAACTATTTCTTTTCTATCATGCTGTGGAATGAGTTTTTATTTTTTTTCCGGGTTAAAATACTTCAGACAGTGTACAATAAAAACTGTCGTCCAAAGATGCAAAGCACAACAACTGTGATAAAGACTGAAATATTAACTGAAGATTATTGAAGTAGAAACACGACACAAGGTCATACAACCTTCAGGAAGCATAACAACTTGTTTTATGTGCATATTTTCCTCACCAGATCACTGTAATGACATTTCCTCTTTGTTGACTTTTTATTTATTTGCTGCTTTAGGCATTTCTGCTACTTTTTTTTGCTGTTACATAACAGTTTAATTACAGTAACAAGGAGGAATGGGACTCATCACGTGGCCAGTAAACAACACATACCAAAGAGAAGAAAAGAAAAAACAGAAGACTCGAGAAAAAACGTCAGTTTGTTTTGTTCATGTCAATCAGCACTCTGTAAGTTTAATTCTCACTCTGTATTAACAGAACATAATCATTCTTACTTTGACTCTTACTAAGCTTCAGGGCCAGTAGCTGATTTATCTGCTGCCCATGAGCTGAGCAGACTGGACCTACTGTATATCTTTTTATACTGATTAGATAAAATTCCTTCTTTACGTGAAGATTAGTCTCATAGCAAAATAGGCTTTGGGTCAAAGGATGTTTGTTTTACAGCAGACAAAGTACAATGACACTGAAGGTCAACTGCACAAATATTTTACTACTCAAAATGCAAAGGAATGCAAATATATTTCATGAAATACAAAAAATAAGTTATTTTTAGTGCATCAAAAAAGGGATAAATAATTTTTCTTGTGCTTCTTGCTGAGAAAGACTGATGTGAGTCAAAATCTTTATCTATGCTTCATATTTTGGCTCTTAGATGCCTTTAAATCATGAAATTTTCTTATTTCAAGCTGTTACACTAGCTGCGTTTCTATGACACCTAGAACTGCACAAAACCTAAATATCTTGATAAAAAAAATTGTAATAGAAACACAAAAATTTTGAAAAACTTCTCAAATTTCCATAAAAACTTTTCTTTGCTCTCATGAGGTGATTTTTCAGAAGTTTTGATATTGAAGTTTGTTGCAAAAGTGCAATGGAAACATGTTTTACAAAAACACCTCACTTTCCCCAAACAAACAAGATGGTGCGGTGTGAGTGGTTGGATGAGGAGACTGATGTTTTTCTTAATATTATTTTCGAAAGAGACGTGAATGCAATTTTAGACAGCAAACAACAATGAAATGCTGACTGTTACAAAGAGATGGAGCCAGAAATGAGAGAGAGGATTTGAAAAGCTGTGGCGCATCCTCCGAAGCAAGTGGAAAACAGTTTCTCACAGAGCAAAGAGTGTTGCTTAAGAGTGGAGCAGGCAGCAGAAATAACATAGAATTCAAGTGCTTTGAGAAAATGGACAGCATCTATGGTAACTGACCCATAGGTCAAGCTATGTCCTCCATAATTAACAGAATGGGTAAGTCCTGATTATTTCATTTTTTAACTTTATATGGTCAGCCATCTTAAAATGTTTGTGATATCCATGGTTACCACCGACTACAGTCCTCCTTTACAGGCAGTAAATCCTTTTATTTGAGCAGCTTTCCTCAGGAAGGGACAATTTACCAAAATGGGTTGCTGCCATCAATAAGGAGGATACATATTAGAAACCTTAATTTGAAAGTCTGCATGACAAAGGTCAACATCAACACAACTCCACCTCATCCTTGAGTACGACTAAGACGGACTTGAATAAAGAGAGCATTAAATCCATCAAAGATGAATCACGTATTGTCCCTTTAATATCAGAGACAGTTTGTTTCTGATTTGTTGAGAGTAAATGAAACTGTGAAGCATCTGTCTCTTAAACAGAGGACACTCTCAGGTTTAACTCACAGGTAAACTCTCAGCAGCATCCTTCTGATAAATGCACAAAGGACACAGTGTGGTATTCCCTCTGCACCGGATTCAAACAGTGCATGAGGTCATGTTATTATGCATTTCTGTTTTTTTCTTCTATATATAATTTTCCTCTCAATGCAGTAGGATGTGGTTTTAACACATTTCCAGAATAACATTTGAAACAAGTTTCAAAAAAAGACCCTGAGGGAGAGAGTGAGGACAGACCTCAGCGAGTCACGGGAGGTTTGCAGGTTTGGAGCAGATAAGAAATGCAAAGAGCAGAAAGATGAACCAGATCAGATCAGACCAGAGGAAGAAACTGCCTCCTGCTTCCACTCAGCCCCCCTCAGCGCTGTAACTCTGTGCGCTACTATCTGAGGCTGATTGACACTTTTTCTGTGTCACTGTACCCGTTCTGTAAATCTATTTTTATCAGGATGGAGGGAGGAAAGGAAGAGGATAGTGAAAAAGAGTAGGAAAATTTCCCATTGCATGTCAAAATAGATACCATTAAAAAAAAACAATCAGTGTGCCACATCAAAAGATTTATATCAACAACTTTTAAGAAGTCAGCAGGTGACAATTTATCCTCAAAGCATCACTGAAAGTAATGTGTGGACGGTAAGCATCGTGATTGTAATTGGTGAAACCACAGGAGTGAATGAAGCCCCCAAAACTGAGCAAAATGTTGATTTTGACAGGAAAGGTTCATAAAGCAGCCTGAGGTGCTGCTGATTGGATTAAATAAAAGAAAGACTGCCCTGTAGGTGATGCTGAAGATCATTTTCAAACAGGCCTCTGCTGTGTCATAATTTCAGGGTCATGATACTCCAGAGGAGCCACAAAGAAGGAGTTTTGTACGGGGACACAACAAATGTGACAGTCCAGCCTCAGGATGTGAAGGTAGATTATGTTTTAAAGTCTAATTCAACACAAGCATCCAAATACTTAACAACTGTGTTCTTCCTTTTTAAGCTGCTGGCCAGACTGGAAACAAGGATCAGTGCTCAGAAGAGGAAGAAGTGACCTAGAGTAACCCCTGACCACACCTTGTGAAACTGTCAGTTTCTCCCAAACGCTGTAACAGTATGATATGACTGATTTGATATATTCAAAGATTAACAAAATATCGCTGCTGCTGCAGCAGCTCAGCTTATCAAACAGTAGATCTTACTGAGTCGCCCTTCGTGTGGAGAAAGCAATAAAATGCTGAGATGAAATATGTTAATTCAAGATAATAGTCAAAGTTTAAAGGGACTTACTAAGTGATCTTGAAAAAGTCTCATTTCTAGATATGCCTGGTCATAATCCACAACTTAAAATGAGATTATCAGCGCCATTATAAGTTAGTGTGATGGTGCACACTGGAGCGAAACTGTCTGACAGAAAAGGGACAGAAAAGCAGAAGAAAGCTAAACGGGAGAGTGATAGAGCACAGGCTAAAGGCTAAAACATGAGCTAAAGGCTAAAACATGAGCTAAAGGCTAAAACATGAGCTAAAGGCTAAAACATGAGCCAAAGGGATAAACTGTTTGTGATAATGTTCATTTCAACCCACATGCAGTTTGACTTTATTCTCATAAATGACAGTATTGTATCGTACTGTTTTGTTGAAATTTTCTTTTATGTGGCACCTGTCCTCCATCATAACAGGCAGTTTAACGGCATCATGAATAATTTCTAGATCACTTCTTTTTAATAGGTTATGGGTAATGTGGAACTTACTGTTTACAGTGAAAGTGGTGCTCACCGCAAACTGAGGAACATGCACTGCTCTGGATGTAATGAAACACGAGATGACAAATGTTAAAGTTTCACCTTTGATATATAAACACAGTCACTTTCATAGCATCAAGCAGCTTTGTGCCTCAGAGTGAATGTTTAAATCAAAAATCAGAACGTCTGTAATAAGCGCTGTACCCTGTGGAAGCTGTTAACAGTGGAAAAAACATCTCAGTTTTGTTTTCTCAAACTGCTCCAGTCCTCTGTGTCCGACTGTTTACTGTGTTTCTGTGCCAATCAGCGGTGTAGATACAGACAGCTCCATCATGGAACAGTGTTTATCAGAACCTTAGTCCCATTGCTCTCACATCAGGGAGCCTCCATCAGCTTGCCGCACTGCATGCTGGGAACTCGGATTCCTCTGTGACTCCTTCATTTCCAGCATTCGCCTTGTTCTGTCTTAGTCAAACATCTTCCCTGACGTGCCTCAGTCCTGACTGAAGCCAGTTTTCTCTTTGATAATAGGTCACGTGAGCTGAATTCTCAGCACATGAGCAGAATTGGATTCGGCCGACATCAAAGATAGAGGTGGTGTTTGCTCAGAGGAGGCTGAGGGCACGATAAATGTATGGAAATCCCTGATGCTCATGTTCCCTCTTTCGAGCCACTTATAATGCCAATCACATCACCTGTTCTTTCAGCCATATGAGGAAACACTCACCTGAACTCCTGGAATAACACTCCTGACTAACCTTGAGCAGCAGAGGGAAGGTTTGCTTGTCTGAAGAGAGACTCATGGATGACTTACATCAGGCATGGGCAGGGACTCTGGGGCTGGGGGGCTTTAGGTCTTTACAGCAAAGAAGTTCCTATTACCTGTTCTTCAACCAGTTCTGATGCAAAAACACACCTGTAGCTCTTCTGAATGTTGAGCACTGGGTGAGGAGAGTGATAACAGAGTCCTGAATCTTACATGATGAAGTCAAACAAATAAAATTTTTCAGGTATTTAAATATTGGTTATGACATAACTCAGTGGTTTAAAATACATAAGATGACAAATTTGTCCAATCAAAGGCTCAGCTCAGCTCATGTGACAGACAAGTCATAGTATTGTGGCAATAAATTACTGACACAAAAAAGTCAAAATTAAAGAAGAGCAAAAGTCTTATGTGGTTAGAGAAAAAGATCACAGTATGGGATAAATGATAAAAATACTAAAAAATAAGGTTGTAACATAGAAAAAAATAAATAAATACATAGATAAATAAAATAAACTATAGTCTGAGATCATTCCTCAAAAATGGCCTCAGAGACAGGCTTAGAAAAAGTTTTCAGTTTGTGAGGTGTGATATTTACTCTGTGATTCAAGGTGAATCCGGACTGAGACGACTTCCTTGTTGAATTTCTCACATTTACCACATACACACGTTTGAGGGAGTCAAACAACTTGGAGGTGAAGAGCTGAAAGCAAACCGTTGAGTGCGCTGAATGCAGGTGGGTGAAAGACGTGGCCAGATAGTCAAACTAAAATGACAGTTGGTGTCACCAATGTTTCTCATATAAAATCTGATACTGTGCAAAAAAGTTACTATGAATATGGTTTTATCAGTTTGCTACTCTGTAAAAATTAAATTTAAAAAAGCTTTAAACCAAATGACTCTGAAATAGAGAGAAAACATTGATGTCAACATCACACTGACATGCTCAGCAAAACAAAACCCATTTTAATTTTCAAAGGGAAACTAAAGTCCTGCTTTACTCGACTGATATACTGATTTCTTTGATGTGCCCCACCTGAATCTACCATCCTCCCCCTCCTCTGTGTGATTCTCTTCAGTCCTTATTTACCTCTTCTTTGGCTCAGAGTGAGTTTCCAGACATCCTCCTGGTTCCTGATATCCTGTTGTGATATTTCACACGTGTTCGCCATCACTCAGACATGCTTCTGTGTAAAGGCGAAGCTTCTGGAGGAGACTCAGGTGGAGGAGGGAGGGAGAGAGACGTTCTGACGGAACAGATAATCACTCCCACGTGCAGGCTGGCAGAGAGCTGACTGATGAGCTGCCAGGAAAAAGACAGTTTGACGTCTGCTGGAAAAACAAAGCTCACTTTCGGTAAGAGAGGTTGCCCTGTTTACAGCTGTGGTGTTAAAACTGTTCAAGAGGAGAGAGGAGATGACGAACATGAACAGAGGAAGTGTCCCGTAAGGTCACTAACATGGAACTGGCTGCTGTCGCCAAATCCCTTCAAACACTTTAACACTCAGGAGTAGATTTTGTTTCATATGTTTGGAGAGAATGTCTGGTTCACATAGATTTCTTGTCACCAGAGTGTGGTTAAAACTTCATTATTAGATTTGTGAAAACAGGAGAAATGTTGAATCATGCCTTCAGGAAAGAACTTTTAAGTGAATTGATGCATCATAGCTCCGGCATCCAGCAAAAATCAGACGGTTGTGTATCTGGTGCAACCTGCCGGAGCAGGGACACAACAGGACTGCAACGGAGTGGATACAGTGTGAGTTGACACATCAACTTGAATAGAAACCTATCTGATCCGGTGCTGTGACGGAACAAAGCCAGACCAGAGATGCATGAGGTGTATTTTGGTCATAAAGCATGAAATTAGATGGACCCCAAAGTGGAAGGCCAACATGTTGATCTGTGGCAACAGCACATTGTATCCTTCAAAACTTATCGCAATCCCACTGATGAGGAGTGGAGCTGGACAGAACATGCTACAGCAAGGGATGTACCAGAATCATCATCATCATCTGCCATGTTTGTTCACTCTTAAGTCATGTTTTATTTTTAGAGGCTTGAGATTTGCTTGTAGATTGCTTGAGCTGTTGCAGCAGGTGACAGTAATTTCACAGCGGATGTACATAATCCCTTACGTCAAGGCATACATGCAGGCAGACTTTTGATAAACTTTCTGTGTCAGTTGTGTGTCCATGACTTGACTTCTGAGCTGAGGACTGTAAATCCCTTTGTAAAATCTTGCCTGTTGTTGTTTTCTTCACTGTAAAAAAGAAAAAGTTGTGTGAACTCAAAATTTCAAGGCAACTGTCTGCACTGGATTTTTGAGTTTTGAGGCCAACAAATTTTTTTTACATTTGAACCAACTAATGAGTTTTTATTGAGGTAACTTAACATTTTGAATTCTACATACTAAGAATTCTGAAAAGTAAACATAATGACAAACTGTTTGTTTAGAATTAGGGCTTCTTGTTTTTAATGTTTTTTACCCACCCACATATATTTATACAATGGGACTGCCAGCTTTGGATGTCACTTTCACATGTGAGTATACTCTTGTGATTTTAGGTAGCGGGACTCGAACTCCATCCTTCCAAATGGGAGATACTGACTCTTCGACTGAGCCAAAGGTTCCCCGCATATCCATGACACACAAAGTAAACAACAAATGATCAGTCCACAAACTTTAGTTTCAATACAGTACTCAAACAAAAATATTCACCTTTATGATGATAAAATCCACACAGGACAGGAGAACAGGAGAGAAGATGGCACATGTGAAAAACTGACGTGTAGATGACGACCCCTGGAGATTTGAGTTGGAGACCCCGTTCTTTGCTGAAGAATACTCAGAGAATTGAGTTATAGCCTCAAACCTATAACTTGAAGTTTTGCAAACTTAACAAATGAAATGAGACCAACTTTACACAATAAACTTAATATAAGTAGTCGAGAGAACTACCATGAAGTAGTTTGCAACACAACAGGACATTTTTTGTTCACTTAACCAGAGAATCATTTTCAGGCCACCAATTTTAAGTTTTCTTTTTTACAGTGTTGCTGTAAGCTAACCATCTTTATCTGACCAGCTGCCTAAGCTTATGTAACTTCTGTGAAAGGTAAAACCCCTGTGTGAGAGTTTTCTGAGCTTAGAAGATGCATAGTGTCGTCCACAGTAAAACCTTGTGAACTGGATTACAGCTTTGAAACCTGTTCATCAGCAGGTTGGTCTGACATTTTTTACAAGTTCGGGGTTCTGCAGGGTGAGCTTTAACATTGTGACTGGTAACCAGTTGAGATTGCTGAGTCTTTACACCCCTCAAATTTAACATTAACCTTGTCAGCTCTTGGCTGTGCAAGGATGGGGATTTGTAAAACCATAACACATAATGACAGGGAAAGAGGAGCTCAACACAGAGAAAATCTTTCACATTTGTGTTTCATTTTTGAAGAAAACAGCGTTCATTTTTATACTCTGCAGCACATTTTTTTGTGGTTTCCAGTTTCATATGAGTTCAGGATGAATGTTTTCAGTATGAGGCTCAGGACTGTTGCAATAAAGTGGATTTCAGTCAGTCATGCAACAGAACAGAAACAATTCTCTGATGTGGTTTTTCTCCTGTGAGCAGCGTAGCCTCAGGTCATGTACGAAGCACTCAGACCTCTGCAGACGTTTCCGGTCTTCTTTACAATCCTCACCTGAGGTTAAAGAAGCCAACTGCAGGATGAAGAGGGATTGGATCAGATGATCTCTCCACTCTGTTCAAGGAGCCTCTTTTATTTGCTGGTAATGAAAAAGCCAAACATAATGTCCTCTTTCTTCAGACACATGAAGGCGAGACAAAGTGGACCGACCCCCAGGCTGTAGGATGTTCTAACAGCAGCAGGGAGAAGCATCTCTGTGTGACCTGCAGAGTCAGAGTTATTGGGTTAGAAATGTGTGGAGGAGACGAGGATTACAGGAGCCGTAGGGCTTCCTCTAACTCTCTCTGCTGAGCAACAACAATGAGCTTTATGACGCTTTAGAAGAGGAGGACAGAGAGAAGCATGTCCACAGAAATCAGTGTGTACGTTATACAATTAAAATGTGTTTTTTTTTTTCTCTTAAAGTTGCAATTTGATTTGTTCAGCCTCTACTTATATCTCCTGTGAGCCTCCTGCACTTAATGATATGTGTTTTAACTCTGTTTATTTTAAAGAACATGGGAAAAAGTATAAAGTATGATCCAATAACAAAATCTGATCAGTGTTGGTAAATGAGGGCTTGTGTCCACTAACATCATATGTTGCACAAGCTAAATTTGCTTAAATTCTCTTATGAAACTTCTGCTTTCCTTGTGGTTGTGATGATTCAGTCTGTTTAAAATTGCTTTTAATGATTCTAAATATTCACCCAGAAAAATGGCAGCAATGAAAAGGAACCAGGTCCAGGCAAACCTTGTAAACTGTAGCCTTGGAAAAAAAAAAGTCTCTCCTCCTTCATTGTTGGCACACTGCTGATACCAGAAGTTTGCCTTGTTGTTGCTCTGATTGGTTGATGAGGGAGACGTGTCACTGATGGGCGTTGTGGTTAGGGTGAGGGTTTAGGGTGTGTCTGCACTCAAGCCCAAAACAGCCATGTCTGATTCACTGAGAGTGAGTAAAGGGTTAAATGCTCCATGAGCTGCTTGGCTGAGCCCAAAATGACACTGTCTGATGTTGCTGTTTGAATAAATTGAGCCATTATGCATTCATCTGGAGCAAAATATGGAATTGGAGAATACCAATTAAAAGAAACCTGGAGGGTGTTTAGACAATTCTCCATCAAATTCCTCTTCATTAAAAATTTGAGTTTCCTTTTAATATGTAAATATGGTAATAATAGAAAATTAGAAAATTACCATCCTTTTTTCACTGTTAAGTCTAAAATTAATGAAAAGTAAAAACTTTATGAAAAATATCTGTTTTCATAATAGAGTACCTTACAAATACAACTGCTGTTAATGCACATTTACCAAGTGTACCTCAATGTTTCAGCTCTGCCTTATTTCTAAATGTAAGTTTTTAATTTTCCAGTAAGCAAAGGATCATTCTGACAAGTGATTCTTCTTCCATTTCATCACTGAGATTCCAGTAGATGGCGTTCAAGCAGCAGTCCCTATTTTTGAACAAAGAAGCCAGTGTGGAAGTGCATAAAATGCAGTTCCTGGAGTGCCCCCTAGAGGCTGTCTCCAACAGTGAGCCCGTCTCCATCGAGCCCCATGTTAAATGTCCATTTTAATTAAATTAAGACTATAAGTGATGTAGAGTTAAAGTATATTTAGGGGCGTTCTTGAGTTAACTGACAGGTGTCTGTGCTGAAAGTGTTAGTCTGGGTTTTTGAGCCCTGCCTTTTGCCTGTTTCTAATTTCTTCAAGTTGGTTTTCTGATATTATTTGGTTTTATAACCCCATCTCAGAAACTAATGTGTGATGTCACTAAGAATGTGTCCACAGTATGGAAGATGAGAAAGGCCATGCATTTTTTTTATGCAGTTATCTTGTGATAACGACTATTATTACTATTTCATTATCTTAAAATATCAAAGATTCTTTTCTCGTGTTCATGGCAGCTCTTGTAGGTTGAAATCAAGACAAAACATAATTAATTAGTTATCATCCCTAACCGGTATCCCCAAGAATAAACAAACTAAAGTGTAACTTACTTTGATATATCAAGATAACGAAAAAAAAAAATTGTCATAACGAGAAAACAATCTTTGTTTAATTGAGATAACAAATTAATAAGTGGTTTTCACGAGAAAACAATGCATACAAAAAAATATGGCTGTTCTCATCTTCCGTATGGTAGAGCTGTTGTATTAGATGCTCCTCAGGGTAGACAATACAACCTTTTATAGTATGATATAGTCACAATATAGTAAAATTAATATACTTTACCTTCAGCATTCAGTGTTACATTTTTTTTTCTAAAATGTATCTCTGTTAAAAAATGTGTCTGAGATGAGTTCTATATACAAAGTGACTTTATCTTAGTATAAATACAAAGTGTATTTAAGCATTCTCATTTTTTTATTCTTGCCTGGAACTTTCCAGGGCCAAGAAGATGAGTTCAAGGTTATTCATGGTTTGTTTTTTAGACTTTACTGACATCTAGTAGTTAAACACTGCAACTGCAGGTAGCCCCCAACAAACGAGTGGAAAAATCAAAATGTTACTATTTTTTCTTTGCCATTTCCCTTTTCTAGACTTAGTTTTAAATTAAATTAGTTCAAAATTTCAACATCAGGCTATACCTTTAATTAATTTATTCTTATGACCCCAAAAAGATCTGGACTCAGATTTCTGTTCTTTAGGTGTTTGGTAGCTGCTGTTTTTATTCTTAGTGCAGAAACTGAACTGAAGCTGATCTTATGAGGGGAAAAAAAGAGAGAAAACCTGCATTAAAAATAAATCAGCAGAATATTCCTGTGGCTCAGAATATTTCTATAATATTTCTATAATATTTCTAAAATTATCATACACTCAGGTAAGGTTTTGCTGATAATTGCCATCAGCCTTGAGAACAGTCTCTCTCATGTGTCTCAGTCTATCAACATGTCCTGTATTTGCTGCAAGCAGCAACCTCTGGTCTGAAAATATGACACAAAGTGATGTGGAAGTGCTCAAATATGCAGTTTGTCAAGGCTGGTTCTAGAAGTACCAGAAGTCATATGCAAACCAAGCCCAAAAAAAAGCCAACTTCACAGCTGATATAAGCAGGTTTGCAGGCTAGTACTTTTTTTTTTAATCGAACACTTTAGATTTTTTTTTTCTAACTCAGCAGGTTAAAAGATATTAAGATCGCCAGTTCGTCCAATCAGAGGCACATCTTAGCTTACATGACTGACAGGTGCCCTATAGCTGTTAGTTTGGAGTAATGATGGGAATTTCAGCTCTTTACAGAGAGCTGGTCTTTTGACTCGGCTCCCAAAGAAGAGCCGGCTCTTTCAGCTCCCAAGCAGCTCCTAATTTATCATTATTTGTAGCCTCATATTTCAGGCTAACCTGGCAAATATGAATGATTTGTGTAATGATAAACCCTTTTGCACTCAGTGTTTTTATGAGAAGGCTCATAATTGCTTCATTTTGTGCAACTGCTCTGTTAAAAAAAAGCAGCCATTCTTACTTTTGTTACAGAAGAAAAACTAAAAAAAAAAAAAAAAGGTGTTGATCCAGATGCTGCTTTGTTTGTGGGTGTCACTTTATGTGTTTTCGTGACACACTCTCCTCCCCATTGTTGTCTGGTCTCACGCACTGAATGGGGACAGTGTGCCTTAGCTGAGTGTCCCCCTCCTCACATCCATGGCTGCCAAACTTCTGCTTTGAGCAGAGTTGAGTGACTAAGTGAGCGCTGAGCAATGAAAGGAGAAAAGTTGGGAGCTGTTGTCACTCGATGGCAGTCGGGTCTTCTGATTCTCTTCAAGCCATCGGCTCTGAGAGCTGCAGCTTTTGAGCGTTACACATCACGAGTGCGGACGCTCAAAGCCCGCCTCATTTCAGTATGGCCGCGCCGGCTGATTTGCTTCAAACTCTGTTTCACAAACAGGTGGGTAACACCGTGGACACTATGCCCATTAATAATACAGTCTATGATTTGCTAACAGACAAGAGAGGCTTACACTGTGTTTGGAGGATTGTTACTTCTCTCTCCAGGAGGTGGTGCTGTTTGCTCGTATAAAAACGAGCCAGCAAGCTTTTCAGCTCAACATCTACAGAAGTTTTTGATTTCGTTTTGTTTTTCCCAGAGGAATGGTTTTGATTTTGTCTGCAGAGTAAAGCAGAAGTTCATGTACAGTTTGACAGAAATCATTTTCCCAGGTAAACGTCAGATAGTCAATCACACCTGTAAGTCTCAAGGTATTTCAAGTCTTAATTTCTGGCAAGTTAAGTTTATATCAATCAAAAATCCAAAGTCCATATGTATGCGTAACAGCAGACTTTTGAGACATTTTTTTGTTTGTTTGTTTTTTAGCAGAGCCCGGCTAGCTGTCACTCCCTGTATTTATGTTGGGAAGACACACAAATTAAGCTGTTTTCAGATCACATGAAGGCAAAGTCTGGCCTCACTTCATTTGCATTCATTTGTGTTTCCGTGTGGGTAAAAACAGAGACAGATTCAGACACCTCTGAAACTAAGCACGTCCTGCCTGTGAACATCATGTCAGCTCTCTCTCAGCTTGGTTAGATGATTGTCTGATGAAGTATCAGGATAATGTTTTTTGTTTAAATGATCTTTTGCATGTTTAAGTTTGTATTAAGGTCTGTTCTTTTCACTATTTTTAGACATACATTTACACATCAGGCTTTGATTCTCACATCTCAGATTACTCATATTGTTTTTACTTATTTACCAAGGTTTAGACATGAGGTTGCACTCCTATATTGAAGAAACATATCACAACACGTCAAATATGAAAATAAGAAAAAAACGTTAAGTGTGATATTTTGCATTATTTATAATCTAGTCTTTTTTAGGTATTTTTTCAGTCGTCCTAAGAAAACATTCTTACACGCAGCTCCACTGAAGAATCAGGAGTTGTTGTTTCTTTCAGAACGATTCAGCTTCATTTAGGCGGAGCCCACATGTGTATTTTCTCACCAACATTCAAACATATTTTTTTCCCCCATAGTTCATTTCACTGCTGTCAGTTTTCGAACCAAGAAAAACAAAAAGTTTGAGAGAAGAGAGGCAGAGGAAAACCCTGAATGTGTCAGAGAGTCAAGGCTGCTCTCCCCTGATGAAGAGCAGCGGTCTGTGCTGCTGTTTCTCACCGAGCCGCTGCCAGGATCACACAGGAGCAGGAGACCAGTGTGTGTGTGTTTGTCTCTGTGTGTGTGTGTGTGTGTATCTGTGAGACAGTTTGAAGGTGTTTGGAGTACATTCTCTTGGACTGTCCTTCAGTTTTCTCTCACAGTGGAGGATGACAGAGGAGGGAGGGAGGCGTGGTGTTAGGAGGACGAGTTGCGCCTGAGGAGATGAGGAGGGTGTCAAACAAATCCTGCAAAATAAAACACAACTGCCTGAGGTCTTTGTCTCCACACAGGACTGTCGATTGGATTCACAAAAATCAGCAGACCTATAAATGACTACTTTTGTATAAAGGGGTTATCAAACAATCTAAAAATTTTGACAAAAGCTTTGAAGTTCAATTCCTGAAAGGTTCACAAAGATTCAGGGATGCAGGGAACTGCATTTTTTTCCCACATTGACTTCTTTTTACTTTAAACACTCAAAGTTGTTGCTTAAAATAGAAATACATTGATTGCGCATGACAAGACTGTCATGATGGCACATGTCTGGAAACCAAATTAAAATCCTTCCTTGGCAAGACCTTAAAAGTTCGAGAGAAAATTCATATGACACAAAACTCAACACTGAGATCATTTGAAGTCAAATGCTCTTTTAAAAAACATTCCTCTCTGGTTTTCCCCTTCAAAATGCTGAGGGGTCTCCTCATCAAGAAAACGGTTCATTCTACAAACTTGTGTGTTATTAGAGTGTTACACCTCACACGTGTGTGTGAGTGAAGTTGATAAACTTGTGTCCAGGGAGCGAACTGTGTGGGCTCCATGAGGCATCATGGGATTTCAATGCCGAACTCACACATTTCGCTGTGTATGTGGAGAACATCATGAACTCCCCCTTTAGGAGGACTTTACTTTCCCCACACATTATCACTCACGACAATGTGTCTGCACATTTATATTGTGCATTAATTCATTCTTTTTAAACAGTCTGGGAGCTCATGGACTGGAACAGCTGACGGGGCCTCCTCTGGGCTGTTGTCCTCCCTTTTAAAGGATGACGGTAAAAGTTTGTGTAACTTCCAACATTTACAGTAAAAAAAAATACAGAAAGGACAACATGCAAACTCCACACAGAAAGGCCACCAGGTGAACTGGGATTCAACGCTGTGACCCAGGCAGCGCTAACTGTTGTGCCACCGTGCAGCCCTTCAACACATTTTTGCAAGTTTAAATAAGTTAAAATTTCAAAAAGGTCCCCAAGAGACATGCAAAAAGGGCAAAAGAGTTGGTTGATTTCATGAAACGTTACTAAAACTTTCATAGAATCTCAAAAGAAAAAAAAAAAAGTCTCATAAAGGTCTAGCAGAAACTCTAACGTTCTTTAAAAGGTTCCATCAGATCTCACTAAGTGTTCCATGATCTCAATTGAGCAAATTTTCCCTCAATCCCTTTAATTTAATCAGGATCATATAACCACTTCAGATTGTCAAAAACTTTTTTTGGGGCTTTTGAAAGTCTGACTAGGTGTCGCTTTGGTGATGTCGCAGAATCACCAAAGCATTTCTCTGGACTTTCTCAAAGTTTCCTGAAACCAAGAAAAAAGTTTTTTGAATCTCAAAAAATCTTTTCAAGGATCTGATGAACTGTCTCAAGATCTCGCTTCTCAGGATATTGAAAGAGCTGCTGAAGATCATGAAAAAGTTCAGGATCTCTGAAAAGTTTATCCAAAATCTCTCAGATTTTTTTCAGGATCTCATAAAATCCTTCTCCAGATCATCAAAAATTTCTCTGGACTTTTTAAACAGTGCCACGACAAACAGCAAAACTATTATAAGTCTTTCTGAAATACCTTGCGATCTTCAACATGTGTGGGAGGCAGCAAATGTTTCCCTGAAACCTTCTGAAAGTTTTTCAGGATTCCAGAAAATGTTTTGTTTGCATCATATTAAAGTCACAAGATGATAATGTGTAATTTCAGAATGATTCTTGTATGATTCCTCTTTCTCTGTCAAACTTTCCTGAAGATTTTGACAAAGTTTTATACCTCATGTAGTTTTGTTTGGGTGCTTAACCATGAGCTGAAGGATTTAGGGCTGAAGGACAGAGCTGTGTGTGTTTCATGTTCCTGGGAGGAGTGATGAAACTGAAACATTGTGGATTATTGTTGTCCAGTCATGTAGTTTATCTGGTTTGTTTTTCAGTATTGATTTTGGAAAAGTGGGTGATTAAATGGTATGAAAGGCTGCCTTTGTTTCATAGAGTGAATATTCTTGAAAATGCGCAGTTCATCAGGGTTTAAACTAACATGGTTGGTGCTTTTGGAGCTTCTGCACTCGTGACTGAAATGAAAATATTCCTGATCGGAGCCTGTCAGGCCTCTGATGTACGATTTGTAACGGGATGTTTCCAAACCCTCCCGTCCATATGGCTGCCGACACGTTCAGCAACACCCACCGCCTACAGAGAGGGACCCTCACTGCTGCACATCTGGAGCACAGACCCTCTACACACACACACACACACACACACACACACACACACACACACACACACACACACACACACACACACACACACACACAGAAGCTGAAGTGATGTGATCGCCTTTTAAAAGTTCCTTGATATGTCTGTGCAGATGAGACTTAGAGTCAGGATTGGAACTTGAACAAAAGACACTGATCCAGGGCTGATTTTGTTTCCATCATTAGTCTCACATTTCTCTGTCAGTCCATGTGGGTGTGAAAGGAGGCTGTTACAGGAGCTGAGCTCCTCTGTGACCGGAAGTTGGCGAGGAAATGAGCAGGAAGCACCCGTCATAACACCTCTAGCTCTCCCTGCTGCTCCAGAGAGAAATAAATCAACACGGACACTCTCGGCTCTCCATGACCACATCCTCTCAGCCTAATGGCCCCTCACAGCAGGAGAAGGTCCCCCAGTAGCGCTGTAATCATTCCAGGAGAGCCCACCAGGGACAAGAGGAGGGTCTGTCTAATGACCAACGGATGGTACATGTTATTTCAGAGGAAGAGCTTTAAAACATTCTGCGACTTAGCAAAGGGTCATGGTCTATGAGTATCAGTCAACCAGTCTGCAAGCATCAAAGATCATCAACGACTCTCAGGTTTCCCTTTAATAGAAGGGTTCTCAAGAGGACTCTGTGCAACTTTAAAGACCTGTTTGCGATGAGACTGAATCATCCTGGAGGTCTGCAGAGGAGTCTGAAAGGTGTGAACATGTCTTTCTCAGATCATGTATGACTGGCTCATGATAAACCCTTGAACCCACGTTACCGTGTGATACGATCTGATACTGTGTTGTAAGATACTTTACATTTAAATGTTTCTTTGGAGAAATGTGTCCTGGACTAAAAGGCTGTTTGCTCTGCTCAAGTCATCCATGATCCATCTCACCAGGTAAGAGCAGAGTTTGATCCCTCTTCTCTTTCAGGTAAACAAACTAGTGATGTGTAACTCTCAAAAGCTGCAGCTCTCAGAGCCGATGCTTTGTAGTGAATCAGAAGATCCAATTGCCATCAAATGAGAGCAGCTCCCAACTTTTCTCCTTTCGTTGCTCAGCTCACACTCGGTTACTCGCTCTGCTCAAAGTAAAACTTTGTTTTGGTCAACAGCATGGCAGCCATGCATGTGAGGATATAAGATAATATCATTATGTGTTTGCAGAGAGGGGGACACTCAGTCAGGTAAAGCACACTGTCCCCATTCAGTGCGTGAGAGCAGTCAGCAATGGGGAGGAGAGTGTCACGAAAACAGATAAAATATAAGTGACACCCGCAAACAAAGCTACTTTTTTTTTTTTTTTTTTTTTTGCAAAAAAGTTTTTCTTTTGTAACAAAAGTAAGAATGCCTGCTTTTGTAACAGAGCAAATGCACAAAATGAGGCAACTATGAGGCTTCTCTTAAAAACACTGTGTGAAAAAGAGTTTATCATTATACAAGTCATTAATATTTGCCAGGTTAGCTTGAAATATGAGGCTACAAATAATGATAAATTAAGAGCTGCTCTTCTTTGGGAGCCGAGCCAAAAGAACCAGCTCTCCAAAAAGAGTCTAACTTCCCATCACTAAAACAAACTGAACCTTCAGCATGCTTTTGTTGTTGCATCAGTTCATGCAATGCAAGTCAGTCGGTTGCCCACTGGTAGCAATATATGATACAGATATGTAAGTCAGGTAATGTGAAAACGATGGTTACAAAAACAAAAATAAATTTGTTGGAAGTTAAAGGTCTGGATAAAAGTGTTTTTCCCCCTTGAAGTCACCATTAAAAATAAATTTAAATAAGCAGTGCAGGAAATGGGCTGGAACTCATCGGTACTGCCTACCTGCACCTCTGATTTTTATTCACGAGCGCTCTCTTACTTCTTATTGCGTACCTCCACCTCCTGGTGAGTCACTGGTATGCTCTGTGTTGCATCTTCTCATCAGTATCAGACCGAAACATGACAGGATTACATTAGAGTCACTGGATGATAATCTGTATAGTTAGCCAATCAGAGACAGGGTGGGGGCGGGTAAAGACTGCATGTGCTCATCTCTGAACAACGATTCCTAAACCCAGCACACCTCCTCTGTCTCTGAGCCTAGCTAACTGCTGCCGTCACTGCTGAGCTAGCTGCGGAGCTAATGAAGACGTCAGTGCTAACAACGCCACTGAGATCACCGACAACATCCCACCAGCTGTCAGTTTTAGTGAGAGTAATGCTCTGATCCATGGGCTCAATGCACCTGACTGCTGGCTATGAGGTCTGCTGGTTCACCACTTTGTTCAAAACTAAATAATAGAGGAAGTGACCTCAGTGGAGTTTAATATTTCAATGAGAGTTTTATGACCTTTGAGCTTCTAAAGCTCTTGATAGTGAGCTTCAATTGAAGGATTTCCTTGTTGCAGTTTTTTTATTGTATTTTTATATTCATGGTATGAGCACATACGGGACAGATGTCTCATTTGAACAACGGGTTATTTCAGGAAATATTTGTGACTAATAAGATTCAGTTTAATCTGTTTAAAGATCATGTCAATTAACCTAAATAAATGTAGACTTTACAGTATCTGTGAGAATTTGAGTAACAGATAATTAACTATTAACAGGTTGTGCCCAGCTCTGTAATTAAATTAAAACAATCTACATATTTGGCTATAGTCACTCATTTCAAGACCTTTAAATCTAGTCCACACACTTAATGTTCGGTGCACTGATTCTCAGAAGCATGTGAGATAACAGATGAATTCATACGACACACACATGGAGGGGGATCAGTGTTATCAGCTGGCCGCCCTGGCGTGTGTCCCAGTAAGAAACTCACCCCGATCACTGAGGAAGGAAAATCTGGCCCTAAGTCTGGCCTAAAATCTTGTGTGCGGCCAAAGAAGTCACCAAAGGACCAGCAGACAGCTTCACATTGTGAGACATGCCGTTAACAGAAAATGTAGCCTGTAAACTGAAACTGCCTTCTTATACTGCAGGGACACAATTACTTTTCAGTCCTGCTTTCTGATAGTATATTCTTGTTGTTTTGCTGACACCTGACTCCTCTGCATAAGCTATAAACTGTGGGTCAGAGGTCAGAGCAGAATCATGGCAGAGATAAACTCATGACAGCGTGGCACGAACAGGAGATTTTTAGTGATAAGTGATGCCACCCAGTGGAATTACACTCTCTGGAAATTATCTAATCCATTATCTAATTATCTGATGCGTTAGATAAATTATGTAAAACATCAGATCCAGCAGCGAGTCGGAGTCCAACCTACAGATAGAAGTCTCCAGACCACCCATATCCACGCTGTACAGAATGAAGTCACTGTCATCAATATGCGCAATATTGTGAGTGAGGAAACGTGTAACTCGTAAGTTACAGTGAATTTTTAAAGCTGGTTGTCCATCATGACTTCAAACATCACTGAGGCAGGCATCAATTTGTCTGCCTCTAAATGAGTCTTGTAACCTGTCATCCTAGCTTGTGAGCAAACCCTTGCACTGTTTAACTTACATTTTTGCTCACAAGAGAAATGTTTTTGTCCTAACAGGCTGAAAACACTGAGAACCTTCAACTTTAGTACATAACTGTGCAATAGGGGAAAAAATAAGTCCAGAAGGATGTCTGGACCAGTAAATCACCTGTATCTGGCCTTCTCAGAGTCCCTCATTGACCCACAGTTTGACAGCAGTAAACACTCTCTGAGAGTCTGACTTGTTCCCATCTGGTGTCCCGTGGAGGGCATCCGCCAAACGTTCAGCTGGAGGAGCTGAAGGGCTTTCCATAAAAACCTGACATTGTTTTCCAGGAAAGAAAACAGCCGAGTCATTAAAGTTTTCAGGGTTATAATGAAGCAGTGCTGATTTATATTTCTGACGAGCGTGCACAGGGTCAGAAATCAGCTATTTTAAACTGAGCAGCATGCGTTTAAGATTTCCACATCCTGACACTCCTGTTATTAGAGTCAGTCTGTAAAGGTGGGAAATAAATCATCAGACATCAGCTTCAGATCACAGATCAGTCACAGATAGAAAGCGTCAAAGCAAACCTGGTAATCAGGTCCTGATGTCTCTGAAAGACTATGAGGAGTCCCGGAGAGTTTAAAATATCACCTTTTTTTCAGATACTTTTTGACATTTAGAAATATTCTTCAAATGAACACGGGGATCTTATTGTTGATAAACGTTTTTTTTTTTTTTTTAACGTAATGGATTTATTGCAAAATGACACAACACATGGTCTGCACAATGTTTACTTAATCAAAATACCACTTGTTAGCTGCCAAAGCTAAATTTTGGTGATGTGTTTTATATTTCCTCTCTACTAAATCTTCAGGATTAGTTTCTCACTCATAGAAATAAAAATCTCCAGAATTCATTCTGGAACAAATAGTTTTTGATATAAAATCATGTGCGATGTCCTACAGTGACGTGTGACCCCTGATTCATACATACCCCATGAGCGCCGCACATCATCTGCATGTCAGCGTGCCAATTCACACTGGATCCGTTTCTGGAGCGGAGCAGAGTGTAGCACACCTGTGTGAAGCTGGCCCCCCACCCCACGCAAAACTAATTGAAAATAGTCTCGAATGTTTTGTGCTGTGTTAGTACTGGTTTGTGCCGAGACCATTTTTATTGAATTTGGACTGTGTGGAGGGCTGCGTGAGGTCATCATCTAATAAACTTGTTACATCTCAAAAATCAAATCAAGCAGCATAAACTAAATTTTTTTCGGCACAAACACAGCACAAAACATTCAAGACTATTTTCACTCAGTTTTGCGTGGGGTGGGGTGGAGTGGGGAGGCCAGCTTCACGCAGGTTGACTACCGTGGTTTCTAAGTACAGTGTAGCGCGCGGCGCTGATGGACCGCAGTGCTCACGCTGTATGTGTGAATCAGGGGTGAGAGTCACAGCAGGCAGGTTTGATTTTATTGGCTCAGCTCCTCTGGGTGGTGATGACATCATAGGTGGGACTTGGCTGGACGCTGTCACCCTGAACAGGTAATTACTTCAGGATGGAACCATCCATCAGGCCAGGTGTTACATCACTGTAGCTGCACACACGAACATACAACCTAAACCACAGTCTGAACCTCGTCACATCCAGATCTGCAGAAAAACCAACAAGATTTTCATTTTCAAATATTAAAGAGAGACATGAAAGTATTCAAGAGGTGGATGTTCCAGCTCTGACTAAAAATCCAGAACCAGATGTCTGTCACAGTTTGGACGTTTCTGACCACAGGTTTCCTGCTGCAGACTGCTCTGTGGTTTATACTGAAGGCACGCTATGTTAACGTACATTAAGCAGACATACTCCTCTATACATCATAGCATAAAAGCATGGAATTAATTCACACACTTTTCAGGCTTTAAAATGAGCAGAATTATTTTCTGTCTACAGTTCCGTCGGGAGCCAAAGTGAATCAGCTGGATGAAAAATCTCTCCTCTGCTCAGAGACGACAGAGCCACATGTGACGGATTTGCTTTACAGACATTCACAGACAATGTTTCCCTTCCTACCACTAGTTTTATTGTTTCAAAGACAAAGCTTTAAAAAATGCACAGCTCCTTAACCTGTAGCTGTGCATGGGACTCTCTGACAGTAAAATGATGACAGTAAAATAGCCCAGCCCCCTGAACAATACCAGAGACACATTAGGATTTTTTTTTCAGTATAGCCACACGATCAAGACTAATACACGCATAGAAAGTGACATTCTATTTCATAAATAGTGTTTTTTTATTTCATTTACAGTGTTTTTATTTATTTCCTGACTTTCTTCTGTGAAGATCCTGGAAAGGGTTTTTAATATTTGTTTTTGTGTGGCTTTCTAGAAAACAATAAATGTTTGCGTTTAGGCACCTCTGTGATCGTCACACTTTTTCTGTCACAAACTGACCCCGGCCCCCCATCAGAGAAGGTGAAAATTATGTGGCCCTTACAGGAAAAAAGTTTGGGGACCCCTGACCTAGACAGACTTTCAAGATCCAAAAGAAGTTTTAGATGATCTGAAGTGGTTATATGATCCTGATAAATATTAAGGGATTGAGGGAAATTTTTGCTCATTGAGATCCTGGAACACTTTGTAAGATCTGATAGAGCCTTTTAGAGAACCCAAGAGTTTCTCCTAGACTTTTTTTTTTCTTTTGAGATTCTACGAAAGTTTTAGTAACATTTCATGAAATCAACCAACTCTTTTGCCCTTTTACATGTCTCTTGGGGCCCTACTTGAAATGTTGACTTATTTGAACTTGCAAAAATGTGTTGAAGGACTGCACGGTGGTGCAACGGTTAGTGCTGCCTCACAGCAAAGATTAGTTAGATTTTAAGTGTGCAGGTTAGAAAATGAAGGCTGATCTTACAGAGACGTACTGCAGTCAGATAGTGAGGAACAAAGCAAACCAAAAAGAAAATAATAATATTTTGTTTCTCTGTTTTTGAAAATTCTAACTTCCGGCAGGTTTTCAGGTTTAGAATAAGTCTGGCAGTCATCTTTATTAGACTCCAGCTTTTCCATCTCTGAAATTTAACCTCATTGAAGAGTTTCCCTCAAGTCTGCTCTCAGTGTGACCATTTATTCAGTCCATATTTTTCATATTTAAAAAGTTTTTTTTTTTATCACAGCCTGTGCAGGTGCAGCTCAGCAGCAGGGTATGGAGACGATCTCGGTGATGTCATCTTACCAGTTTCCTACATTTCCTATGCTTCACCACACAGCTTGAACGAGAACAAAACAGAACTAAAGCAGCAGAGCAGCATTTGATCTAACCGCGAAAACTTCTAGAACAACCACAGGTATGATATGAAGAGAATATCCTGCACGATGAAGCTCAGACAGTAAATCTGAACCAGCTCATTGAGCCAAGAGACAAAAGTATAAAACCAGATACTAACACCCACTTCAAGAAATCAAATACTCAACCTCTCCTTGTGCAACAAAAAGCCTCACTGTGTTCATAATATCAGCGTTAAGACTCCCACCAGAGCCAAACAGCAGGGCTCTCCTCCACTCAGGAAACGTCTGAAACTGGAGCTGTGACCCTCACTCAGAGCTTTATGAGAGGATCTTTTAACAGCACTGGATATTCATACTCCAAGGTAATTATTTCACTATTGTTGTTGTGTCCCATCGGCTGTGTGATTGTGTTTTATGATGTTTACACAAGTTTTACTAACATATTGAATACTAACAAAATGTTTTGAGTGTCTTTACTTCTAAATCAATCTCAGAGCCCAGCAGCTATCATCTTGCAGAGACACTTGTATTCAGACATTTTGGTGTAGCCAGAAGTTAGTGATAAATGACTTCTGTGAGTCTCAGTTTCACTGTAAACAGTGAGTTCAACAGAGGCTTCGCTTCTTTTTTCTTGTGATAGTCGAATAACTAAGGGATCTTATATTTGCTGAAATGACAACACTATGATGCTGATAAGTAAAAAGCGACCACTTTTCAAATGTTTGTATGCTGAATGGAGGTGGGGTCCATCAAATCTGATGTATTCCAGGAAGTCATGAAACCTGAAAGCTATGTCTTTATCATCGAGCAGATTTGTGTCTAAGTGTAAATGTTTGCTCCAGAACAGACTTTTTGCTGCCCTTGCATGTAGATAAGTGTTCATAGAAAGTAAGAAATCATCCTCAGATTACTGCAGATGTCATTATGGAGTATTGTGCTCTAAATGCTGTTCTTCTCCATACACACTTGGACCAGGAGTAATGTGTCCAAAGATCATATTGCAGCCATTACAGCCTGTTTCAAAACTATATCTACTGTTTAAATTACTCTAATGTTCCAGCTTTAAATTGTCCCTCTGGTAGCTCTGTATACTAGCTTAGCATGATTCACTGCTTCAGCACTCTTAACTTATATACGCTGCTGTCTTTAAAACAATCTATTTTCAGCTACTTTCAGTTACTTTCTCTGTAAGGCTGCCCCAGCATTCTGGAAGCCTCCTTCACTGTTGCTTGCAGTTCTGGCATTAGATATCACCTCTAAGATGCCTTGCAATGGCTAACAACCTGAAACTGCTAGCATCAAGTAAATAATATAAGCATCACCAAAATTTCCCATATCTTTTTTTTTTTCTTTTTTTTCTCTTTCTTTCTTTCTTTTTTATAATCTGACAGCATATTACCCTCATGTTTTAGCTGTTGAGTGAATAATTACAGGTGGGTGATACATGCATGGATTATTGCTATGACACATTCGGTCTTCAAATACAGCCACTGACTTGAAAAACAGCTCTTTTAACTCTTCACCAACAGGTGATGTCATCATTTGAGCAAATCTTGTGTTGATCTCTCTGAATTCTCGTGTGACTTTTTGGACAAGCCATTCAGAGCAGCCATTAGTCTCATCCTGGCTTCACTCTAACGCATGTTTACCTCACTAGAAACTTAACCCATATTTACCCAACATTTTAACTGGATGCTTTTTAAGATATGGAAAAAAAAATACCAGCAGACAGAATACCACCTCTTGGTGGTGGTATTGTAACTGGTTGGTTCTTAAACACTCAGATGATGAAAATCAAAGCCTTGTTACAAAATTAATTAAGTAAAAAAAGAAGCATATTGGTCTTATAATGCTTCTTATGACTCACCACCAAACTTTAATGACAAAAACAGTTTTAATCCTGCAAAACAAAGGAGAAGCTGGTCTGATGATTAAATCAAGTTTTGTTTATTGCGGCATGACAGCTGCTCTTCCTCTTAGAACAAATCTAAACACCAAAAAACGAGAAAGCAACTCCTCTTTCATGCAATGTAAAATTACTGGTTTTGTCAATGAGGTTTGGTGGCTTTAAAGAGAGTTAGAAATACTAATCTCATCCATCCATCCATACAGAGCTCTGTCTCTGTAGGGACTCTTTCTGTAATCTTTTCAGACACTTAGTGGAACAATCAAAGTCTGTCAGGTGTCTGTTTCAGTGAAAGCATTTTCATTGTGCATTTTCTTCCAAGGATTATATTGCAGCCGTTACAGCCTGGTTCAAGGCTGCAGGTTGAAGAAGTTTTCTGGGGATTTTTAAACGTTTTATAATTTGACATTAAGCCAACACTGCCAGGTTAATAAAGAACAGACTGAAATAAACGTCTGTGCTAAAGGTTGTCAGGGATAACAGGAATGTTATAAAAAACTTGATGTAACTTTGATAAAGTGCTTTCAAGCCTTGAGTCACTTCAGGCTTTAAAGATAGAGTGATGATAATCAGTCAAATGGGAATATGGAGATGGTTTGAATTCAGGACTAATGGAGGCTCAGGATGTGATGGAGGAAAGATATCATTAGCAGGTCAGTAACAGGAATGATAAAACCACTGACGACTGAAGCTCTCCCTGCAGCTTTCAAGCTTCTCCTGCTTCATGAAACACTTCAGATAGCCAACTTACACAACTCTGCAAACATATTTCAAATCCTCTCTCACATGCTGATGCTGTGTTCAGCTGGCAGGCAATCTGCTGTGTATTTCACTTGGCACCAGACCCTGGGTACTGAAACACCCTGTTAGAGAAGCAAAGTAATTACAACATGCACATAAATTCTGCACTTACTCAGCTTTTATTTTGATTACAGGACGCTGGCATCTCTGATGACTTTAGACAGAGCTCAGGCTGTGGTGTGTGTGGCCTGGTGACGGGGTAACCTGCTCTCCCTGTATAACTTGTGCAGAAAGATGTCTGGGTTACTTTGGATTCTGCAGGTGTCCCTAGGGTGCAGCAGATCTATCAGAATCCATGCATTATCACAGAATAGATTTCTCTTGTCCAGCTGGATACTCCTGTATGAGTAAAATCTGCACAAAACCTTCAGAGAATAGCTCTTGAAGATTTCTGCTCCTGCAGTCTTGGCTGCAAAATCATCCTTACAGCCACCTCACGAAACATCATCTTTGTTGTGCTCTGCTAGTCGTACTGTCCCAACAGCTCAATAAGCAACAGGTTTCTCACTCTCTACACATTAAAGCATTCACCAGCTCACAGACTGCTGACTTTTTTCCAATAATAAGTACATACACACACACACACACACACACACACACACACACACACACACACACACACACACACACACACACACACACACACCTAAACAGTTAAATCACATCTGTGGGTGACAGATATGGAGCTGACTCAGTAATTATGATCAGACATAACCCTTCCTTTAGTCACCAGAGTCTGAACTGAAGCGTTGATGTGCAGTCTGTACAGTAACTGGATTCTCTGTCAGGCACATCATCAGTGAGGTGTGAGAGGTTTTGGTTTCTGGCACGTCGAAATCTCACAGGACGCCAAATCAAATAGCAGCTTTAGGTCCCAGGAAAGAAGACAAACTGTTCTCTGTCATCACAGCACTCAACACCAATCCCCGGACGATGCTCCAAACCAAACCATGGATGATGTATGAAATAAAACGATTCCACTATTTGCAACGTAGACCTTATTTTTACACATAGGGTCAGTTTTGAGAGTCTCCAGAAGATTCTCTCAGCTATAAGCAGTTAAAAGACTGTAATGGCTGCAGGTTCCTATGGCTCCTTGTTGTTTGTGTCTCAACAAAGGCCTGAAATCCTGTTATACGACAGGCCAGTGACTTGAAGAGAAAAAAAATGCAATACACCACCAGACCAGTAGAAAGCAGTAAGATAAGTATAAAGGCCAATCAGCAAAGATGACATCAAATAAGGAGAAGACAGGCCAGCATCTTCATGTGCAGTGCTGCAGTTAGCCTGTTAGCATGGAGGTTATTCATCCTGTGCATCCATATTTGCAAAGAAACAAGCACTAGTGGCAAAGCTGTTTCAAAAGGCCTGTAAGCATGAAGATGGCTGATATTGACTGGTGTTTCGGCTTTAAGAGTGACCCTGCTAACTGACAGCTTTCAGTGGGATGCGTCCTTCTCGCGTGGTTTTATTCTTAGATACTTATGATGAGCATATTTTGACACGTATGTTTATAAACAACGGGATGCATTCCCAAGGACTTTGTCCATGTTTCAATAGCTGTTTAAATCATACTATCCACTGACACGTTCAGCTGAAGGTCTCCAGTTTACAGGGTCACTTTTTAAACTGTAACACTGAAAGCTGACAGAAGCACATTCACACCGTCAGGCTCAAAGAAAACAGTTGTTTAAGAGTCATTAAACCAAGTCAGTCACAGCTGTGTGTGATCTTATTGTGGATGGAGAGTGAAATAAACACAGTGTTCTGAAAAGTTGAAAGGGTGGATCATCCACCCCAGAACTAAATTTAGACCCTAGTTCCTGTGGTTGAAAAGCACATAGTTGCTGAATGAATTATAAAACCTTAATAGACTTATTGAACACTTTACTAGTGCTGATCTTCTCTCATCAGAAACTCAAACAGAAAGCAGCCAGTTTCATCCTCACACTGCTCTCCTTTCTCTCTCTTCATGATCGGGTCAGTTTTGATGTTTTTTTTTTTTTTTTTTTATTCATTTATTTATTTTTCATCCCCACAGGTGCAATGAAGCTTCTCAAGAGTTTGGCCGTTCAATCTGCAGACATCACAGTAAAGATTTATGAACCCTCTCTGTTGGTGGTTACTCATAAGAAAATATTTGTGTTTCAAAAATAACATCCAGAGAGCCCATCAGACAAAGGGCATCTGGACTTAAAGTAAGGATCTACACTTTACATATGATCCAGCATGGAAAGGTCTGGACTGGAGCCAAACAGAGCCGTCTCTAGCTGTAAGTGATCTAAGTGAATGAACAAGGTCTCCAGGCCACTAGAGGGTCCCAAAGGCACAAGTTCAGCTATACCAGCAGAGCCAACAATGAAAATTACCTATTACTTGCAGCTATCCCACTCATGGTCTCTTACTATTTCCCTTTTATGCCTAAAAATAAATGTAAGATAGAAATAAACTAATCTGTATCTCGTGCTTTTATGACATGAATTAAGTCACCGTTGTTCGACTACACTGTCGTCGCAGGGAGTGACGTAGGGGCCACTGACAGGTAGGCCTACAATGGGCATGAGTGATAACTACCCATCATTCCCATTAGAGATGAAAACAATGACAGTCTATCGTCAAAACCAGTTTATCTCAGCTGAGCAGAAAAAGACAGAAAAAGAAAACGGAGGAAGAAAAACAATCTAAGGATAAAGGTAAGCTATTTGTTCGTCATGTGGGGTGAATGGAAGGAGGTGTAATGCTGCTTTTAGCAAGTTTGTTTATTATTTGTCCTGCTAGCTAGTGTAACAGCGTTAAAATTAACCTCTTTTGATTTTCTACACACTTGATGTTTATCATATTTATGTTAGTTTGCTGCCCCCTGATGTTCTAAATATATAACTGTAGGGCTCCTAGCTGGCCACCGTACTCTCTTCAGCGAAGCAATCCCTCCTGAGCTAAAGGTGAGTGGGTGTATTTAGTGCTGCGACTGACTTGTCTTTGCATAAAGTGTTAAAACTCTTCCAAAGACCTTGAGTGACATGTATTTTGTCTATGAATCCATTTAGAATCTAATGCTAGCGTTTAAGACATTTAAGACACACATGAGAATGGATGTTTGTTTATTTTGCGTGTTTCAGTTTCTTTTTGAACTGAGCTAATGCTAGTTAGCTTGTACGTTAGCTGCTTCCACATGGTCGTGAAGCTCTCGCTGATGGTCTTGTGTGTGTGTGTGTTATTGTGTTGCGCAGATGTGTGCCCGTGCAGTTGACTGTAAAGCTGATTGTGTGTTTTTGATTATACACCACACTCCAGAATAAAAAGAGAGAGATCCTATAGGAGCAACTCCTACTACCATGGCATTCTTCATGCATCCTAGAACATCTTGACAGACACAGCAGGGAGGGAGGGTGTTGTTGTTGTTGTGCAGATGCTCTCCATATCATCATCCAGTGAAAGCTGCTATTACTTGGTATTCACTTGGGATTAGTTAATTAACTTTACTGTATATTTTACAGTGCAACTGCTTTATAAATGAGACAAATTATTACTGTAATATAACACAATATAACATAACTGATGACTTTGCATATAAAAAAGCAAGGAAGCAGGCATTTTAAGGACTGTGACTGTGATGTGGATAAGTGTGAGATGTTAGATATGTAAATATTATTTTTGGTGTTGTTTTGTGTTCTTGTTTCACTGAAAATATTGGTCTGTTTTGTTTTTATTATTGTTTTTATCAGACTTTTAATTTAAAGTAAACATTAAAAACACCATCTGTCTTTTCTATAAACACAGACAATTGTTTACAATATGAATGTTTTTTTTTATCATTGTTGTCTAAGTGGCTCAACTTTAGAAGTTTAATTTGATTGAATTTGATTGGTTAGCATGACGATAGCCTTTTATGCTCTTGAAGTGTAATAGATTGTAGCATCTTCGTGGATCATCTAAAGGGTTAGGAATTTCTCCATTGTGGTTTGACGAACTAGGGGCCCCGAATCAGCATCTTGCATAGGGCCCCTACAGAGCTAGAAACGGCCCTGAAGGCAGAGATCTCCTCATAGATTTGTTCCTTAGTATAATCCTGGCATCTTCCATCCACGAGCTGCACCAGCTCAAAGTCTTGACCCTCTTTGTTCTTCATTATCCTCTGTTAATCACATCTTTAAAATACGCTCTTCACACTGAGAGAAACACCTTCAGCAACACTGAGAAGCTTGTATTCTAACCCTTTTAATATCTGTTCCTTCTGCCTCTTCTTTCCAACATTTTCTGTCACCCCACTTTTCTCCCTCTGTTCCTCCTGGCTCAGCTCACACCAGACATCTTCTCGTGAGTGTTTGGGGGAAAAAAGAGGCGTCGATGAAAGACTGATTTAAACATGTGCAGGAGACGGCTGTTGGCACATGTGCTGCTTGTTTGGGTTTTCAATATTAAAATTTGAGTGGGACAGCCTCCGTTTATTTCACTGTCAGCTCTGGATCTGAACCAGGGTTGAGAAACAAGTGGAGTTATTCTGACGTCTGGTTAGATTTGTTTAAAACTTCTCTGAGATATTTAAAGAAAGTTCCTGAAAGATAAATTAGACTTGAAGGAGGTTTGAGAAATGAGATAAGAAAGTTGGCATCGTGGATCTTTTGTTTGAAAGCTTAAAAGGTTTTTTCCAAAGAATTGGAAGAATACAGCACAATTAGTTGTCATACATGCTAATGTTTGTATTTGATCAACTTTGGTTTGTCACCGTGAGTCTGGCAAATTAGCAGTCGCCATCTTGTTGTTTTTAAACAGAAGTGACCACAGGAGTGGAGCTGGAAAGGAGGTGCAGGTTAATAAATGCTAAAATATTATACTGCACAGAACATTGTTACTTTCCAAACCATTTATAAGCTTATGTAGAGAATTGTTTGCTTTTTACAGAGATTCTCTCCGTCTCCTGCCCATGGACAATGGATGTAAATAAGCTGATAGCTAACTCCGGTACAGTTAAGTATAAGTAGCTGTGCATTGTCCCTGTCAAAATAAACAAAACAAACTAAATAAATAAATGTTGGATAATAACAAACAAACCTACATCAGTGGCCATGGGTTGGGTTGATCTTAAAATGAGGTATGTTATTCTGCAAAGGTGCAGCATTGCTTGCTTGAGGTTTCTTAAAGCGACTGAGCATCGGGCCAACAAAAACCTAGTCTGAGGCCCGTTGCATACTTCTGTGTGTTTTTAGTACAACTGCAAGAAAAAGTTTGTGAACCCTTTGGATTTACCCGGATTTCTGCATAAATTGGTCATAAAATGTGTTCTGATCTTTATCTAATGGCGCATTCACACAGGATAATCAAAGCCTGTAAATAACTTGACTCATGTTTCTGACTGAAATCACTGCACGAACCACCGTGTGTGAGCGGCAGCACCTCACTCTGCAGCACACAGCCAGCTGTACATTCAGATAAAAGAAGAAGACGTCCACATTTTCCTTCAGTCAAACTTTTTCTTTTTTCAGTCAAACAATGTGCATTTAAAACTTCTGGACATGCTGCATAAATTTAATTATTTTAAAACTTAAAAGCTACTATGCAAAAGATCAGTTCTCATTGAGTCCTACCCCTAATTCTATCAATTATATGACTGTGAGCTCTGGACAGCGCGTCAGTGCCAACCTGCTGCGTGCAGAGAGACTCCAAATCATATTTTAGGTTACTTGTTTTTTGACCTCTTGAGTTATGGAGCTGCCTAAATTTCTTACTGTAATGTGTTTCATTTGTTCTTATCATGATTGTGTTCTCCTAATATCAGTGTATAGTGGCATTAGATAAGTGACGTGTATTATATTTACATTCATAAATTAGACTATTTATAGCAGCATAATGGTACAGAGTGAGCCTTATTCCATCTTAAATCTTTCCAAAGTGCTGTTAAAACCTTTGTTTTGAATGACCAACGCTGCCCTAATTATTTTTGACTGGAAAATGATCAGAAAAAACTGCAGAGAACGTCTCAAAAATACTATTACCACCCCAAATTACAGAGATGTCGATTCAGACTGGATTAGTATTATCAGAGGACATATGTGTGTCTCAAAATTGTCACACACCAGGACAAGGATATAATGATTGACACATAATATGATTATCGGGATAATCGACTTTAAAACGGGTTGGGACCAATCATAAATATAAAACTTGTTCAATATTGACAACCAAAAATCTTCATGTGTGTGGGGAGAGCAGACTTCCCCCGAGTCATGACTCCATCAGTTGTGACATATAATGGAATGTAGCCAATCAGGAGGCGAGCTGACTAAGGAACAAGGAAGCAGACGTAAACAAAGCAAGCATGGCTGACCTGACATGGAAAGTTCATTAGGAAACTCTATGTTCCTGATGTTTCCAGGATTTTTTCCACAGTCTTTTTTTTGGTTTGGGGGTTTTCTGTTAAAAATCTTCCCCAGTCCACCATCATTCCCTCTTCTATGTCCTCTTCCATGTTGAGTTTGGTGTTAGCTGGTTGCTGTTATCTGTTGCTATGTTTCATCTTCTACGTTTTTGTAGATCATGTCTGGTCACGTGAGATTTCTGTCTTGGAGGACGAGATTCTAGATTGGTGGTGGGATGGAATCGTTATGTGTGTGATGAGCTGTGTTGAGATTATTGGAGCACACCACACACAGTACAATCAAAACTGTTCAATGCCTGATTTTTGATCTTCATGTGTGGGCTCTCTAACAGATAAAACATATCTTCCGATTTAGAAAATCCTTACAGTATGTGTGTACCCCTTCAAGTAAGGACATGTAAATAAGTAAAAACACCACAGAAGGCCCTTCAGACTGTATTTCTGGTGCTGAGTTCAGAAGGTAAAATTAAAAATAGATCCTCTGTCAGAGGTCTAAATCAATAAACTGCAGACTGCCGTTTGTAGATTTGATCTTCGTCAGGACTCAAGCTGGTTGACTCCCCAGGACGCTGATGGTCAGAATGAGGGTTTGTCTGTCATCAACCTGCTCTCTTTCACCTCCCTCCTCTTCCTCCTCCAGCTTTATTTAGCCCCTGAGGAGCAGCCAGTTCCTCACCACAAGACTCCACTTCACCGAAAGTCTTTTATTTAAACCCTCTGCAGCTAGGCTTACTGTCTCCCTCTTTCTTGAACGTTTGTGATCAGCTACATAAATTAGGTGCCATCCACCTTTATCCTCACTAGGAAGGGGGAAAAGGAGGAAACGTGGTCTTCCATGCACTGGGGTTATTTGTGGTTGGAGCGGAGCTTTAATAAAGGGCTGCTGCTGCATCAGGAGCCAGCAGTCGGAAAAATCCGGCAGGGCAATGACAGCATGTGGCAGTGTGGCAGAGAGGAGACGGAATCAGCTGTGGTAAAAAACGTCCTGATGACTGGAAAACAAAACCCTGGAAAATTAAACAGGGCTGAATAAAAGATGGAGGAGAAATCGGATCTGTGGAAGAGGAAGACCCTGGAAATCCCCAAGAAAAAAAAATCTGCAGGGAAATGACAGAGTTGTCTTTAAAACTATCACTTAAAACTTGTTTAAAACTTGTTTTAAATACAACAACAGATATTTTTACAGACAGAGTCAGAGAGAGTCTGTAAGATACCATAAAGGAGATGTCAGTGATGGTGAATGGGGAGAGATGTCGGTTAAAGGCAGACTTTTGTAAAGCGTCTATCCTCCTAGTAACTCCACATTACTTAATTTCTGAGGTGGAGACTGTGAAAAGATATGTCATTATTGTTTTTTCTCAAAACATTATTGTTGTTGTTGTTGTTTTGTTTTCATTAATGTTACTCTTTTGAAAGGTGGGAGGTTAATGTCTGAGTCTCACAAAATTCAGAGATGTTGGACCCAGTTTGCAGAAGTAACACAGGAAAAACTTGTGATTACAACGAAAATGTGATTACAGCTATGACATCAGTTGAGATGTTGTTGCTGATCTGGGATTCATCAGACCTGTACCCTCAGACCCTTGAAATTAAGGGGTGTGTGTGTGTGTGGGGGGGGGGGGTGAGCTTATTTTATAAGCTTTATAATCTCCCTCTGGTAGCTTTACATGATCCCCATTTTACTCACACTCTCCCCCTTCCCTCTGATTGGCCACTGAGGTGCAAAGCTATGGACAGGCCTTGGTGTTTGAGGCCCCATTCTTCAATATGTCATGAACCAGTCTGGAGATCCTTATGCAATGACCTCATCATTTCAGCATGTCTCTTGAAGATTTTGACCGGCTTAATGACAGATTCAGTGATATCTACAACATGTGAATATGAAGCAGTTTGAAAATATGTTACTTTATATCCACATTTAAAATAGGAGAATGCATAATACTCTCTCTTTAACATTGGTAACATATTTATTTGCTTTAAAAATGGGGGGGAAAGGGCTAAAATCACATTCTCAGCCCATGCAGCTTTTATTTTCTTGCAGCACAATGAGTATGCATTGGGTCTGAGTCCAGAGTCTGCGGCTCTTAATGGGTAAAGCAGCTGTCAGTCAGGGTCCGCTGCCAGTTTATTGGAGGGTTTGTGGTTTCCTGCGTTTCGTCATCCAGTCTCACTCGGCCGTAATCTACAGAATCTGAACAACTTCCTGAGCATGGGAGAATTCCTTGGCTGCAGATCCTTCTTTCCACTGTCACAGCGTGGTATCAGAGGCACAAAGGTTAGCATCACAGTACTACACACAGTCACCAGGACTGAACAAATACACATGTGGATGATGTCTCGGATTCAGGACTCATTTTTCTCTCCCATGAAGAGACAATGACATCCACAACCTTCCAAGGATGCTAATTTTCAGAATAAACATGCAGCAGTTGTGGGTTTTCACAGATGGTTGTTTTTAATATTTCCCAGATGAACTTTATGGAAGAGTCCCAAAGAGTCTATAAAATCTGAGAGAAATCCAACACGGACGCATCCACCAAGGAAAAACTGAGACTCTGCCTGGTGAAAAAAACTCTGATTTCAGCAGCAGGATTTGTTGAAACATTCACAAAGTTAGCGTGCAGCACCCATCAACACCCTGGCAGAGCTGTAAATCTCACTAAATCATTGACTTGGAAGCAGAGCAGGGTCTCGGTGGACTGAAGGAAAGTCCTCGGCTGGCTCTGTTGCTTTTGGCAGAAAGGACTGTGATGACAACACGACTCCTTCCTGCTGGAGGAGAGCTACACCATCAGGGGTCAAGGTCTGAGATTCACCAAGGAGCAGGCCTGACACTGACCAGAAACATAAAACATTTCATTCAGTGCATGGGGAAAACACAAACCTGGACCTCCATCATACAGATGGAGAAATAACAGAAGTATTGGCAGGATCAAACCAGCCTTTTTTCACCAAGAGGATAGTGACAAAATGATTGTCATCATCATCACTGTTTATTTCAGTTCAATTCAAAAAAACTTTATTCGACCCTGGGGGGAGGGTACACACATACTTTCACCTGTGTTACTGGCTCTAAAACCATAAGCATGTATGAGCTGCTTTTGTTGTTGTCCATCTCTGTCTGTCTGTCTGTCTGTCCGTCTTTTTTTCTTCCTGCATCCCCCTCTTTCCAACACCAGCAAATCCACAGCAGATGTCTGTCTAGCAGGAGTCTGGTTCTGCTTGTTAAAGGAAATGTGTCCTTAATGCAGTGAGGGGCTCTACTCATGCTGGATCAAGATAGGAATAAATGTAATCCTATCACGATGATGGGTCTTTAAAAATAACCAAAATAATGTACCAAAATGGACCCATTCTATTCTATTCTATTCTATTCTATTCTATTCTATTCTAGGTAGGTAGTAATCCCCACAGGTGGAGCAGCATCCCAACACGTATATGATAGATAGATAGATAGATAGATAGATAGATAGATAGATAGATAGATAGATAGATAGATAGATAGATAGATAGATAGATAGATAGATAGATAGATAGATAGATTTGATATTGTGTGACTCTTTAAGAGTACAGATCAAAAACGATGATGGAGTGACACTTAATATCACATTTGAAAAAAAAAAACAATCAAAATGCGGGTAGATCAGCAACTCCTGTGTGGCCCTGAAGTGAGTCTTGCATCAGCTGTTAAATGGACCAAAATGGACACTGCTAGCCTCATTCACCCAATCACACCACATTCACACACTGATGGCAGGAAGTTCTATTATAGTGTCCATCAGTTTATCTAACCCATTCATACCTATTCACACACCACCGACCAACGCCGTTTCAGCTGACCTAAAACGCAACTTTTTTAAAACACCCTCCAGAGTGGAATTTTTCTGAAACGCTGCAGCCTCCGTTGCCGTATAAACGGCAAGCCGGCGTTTTCGGTGAAAACGCTGATGTCACGCTCCGTTTTGCGCGTGCGCATTCCACTTTCGTTGTGGGAACTTTTGCGAACCGGACAACAACAACGGTTAAAAGGTGGACTTGCCGGGTTGTGCTTGTGCTGCTGAATCTGCTGACTGCCTTTCAAAAAAATGTTCATCTGTTGCCCCACTTCTGCACTCAGATAAGACGTACTTAATGTATACACCAGATGATCAGCCCGCCTCTTCTTCGGCGGAAGACTACCAAAAGACGCTACAATTATATCGCCATCTACTGGCCGTGTATGCATACTACAGTGTTTTCAGTCCCCTAGCGTTTCCGTATAAATGCAGATTTTTTTCTAGGTGTTTGTTGCGTTTTCGGGTGGAACGCTGTGAAGCTTTGTCGTATAAACGGGGTCTTAAATGTGTTTGTCATTGTAAGCAGGACGCCATTGAAGCATTACTGTTTTCTGAAATGTTGTCAGACCATCAGAATAACAATCTGAGCCTGTCAGGGATGAAAACAAGAACTTGTAGCAGACATATACTGTATTTCCCCACTTGGACGTGTTTCACAGCTGTCGGCAGAAGAAGTTACAAAACTTTTCCAAAACCTTTAAATCTGCTCTTGATTCCAAAAAATTAGTAAATATTAATGTGTGTGCATGCATCCCTGCGCTTCCTGCCAGAGAGAAAGCACGGAGAGCTGTCCGCTGGTTCTGACAGATGCTACATTATTCATTAACAAACATGGCAAAACATGTTGGGAATCACACTGACTGCACAGGACGAGAGGACATTAATACTGGAGGCTCTGCTTTGGAAACACCAGTTGGTGATATGATGGTGAGATGGTGCTGTAGTTTCCCCATCTCACTCAGATGTAGCTTTTTGGTTCTTCCAGAGAAAAATCCTCACGAATGAACATCTCTTATTCATTTCCATGTTTTCCGTTCAGAGGGCTGCCTGGTCGTGTACCTCCTCTATGAAACGGTGACACACAGTCATGAGACAGGCACACGGAGAAAACACTGAGTACGACGAGCGACCACAAGGCAACTCTGAGGGAACAGAAACCACAGAGTGACTGAAGGCCGGAGCTGAATCTTCTGAGTGAATCTCCAGCTGCTCCAGAAGGCTTTCACAACCCAGACATCACTGTGGGATTAGAATGCATGCTCACACACTGCACACACACACTGAGACACACTCATCAATCATAAAACATCTTCTCACGAGACAGGATCCAGGAGAGGATTCAGTCATTCAAGGATTTCTGGGCAAACTCAAGCAATATATCACATCATGCCTCTGCGCTTTGTGTGATTGAAAATGGTGGAAATATCAACTCCAAAGCTTGATCAGAGTAAGTTTGGCATTTTAAACAAGTTTTTAAAAAGTACTAAACATTTTAGGGTCTAAATATTAAGACAGTTGGGATGAAAAAATCACTGAGACATTATTTGATTATTTTTGATTTATTCAAATGTTGTTTGCATATAAAAAGTTTGTAAACTTTAGAAATGAGTGCAGAGGAAAAAAATACAATTTTGAAAGCTCCAGTTTAACTGTTCATTATAAAAAAACAAATCACTCAATGATTTGAGGGGATATCAGTCTTTGATAAATTAATTCAAAGGCATTGTGCTGCAGTGGCAGTTCATTGTACAAAATGTTTCAGCATTTGACTGAAACAAACCCCCAACAGTGCAAAGTCCAAGTTCTTAAATTTAAAGAACCTTTGGAATGTTCTTTCAGTACCTATTTTAAAGTCTATATTGAGAGGATTTCTTTACCAGTTTTTTTCTCCTTCTATCGATGCTTCCTCGGATTTTGTCCATTGGTCCGCGCCCCTCTAGGTCATAGGTGAGGTTGCTGGGAGCTCTGGTCGCTGTCCTGACTGTCCTCCTCGGTGGTCGTCCTAGGCGGACTTGATAAGCGCTGAAGTCCTACGATCCCCGAGTACTCAGATGGCAGTAACGTCCCCTTTTTAACATTCACCAGTTCTTTCTCCCGTGCTGCTGCCCCCTGCTGGCCTCCTTTCACTCGCTTCCACTTCATCCTTCGGTTCTGGAACCAAACCTTTACCTGAGAGGACACATGGACCACAAAGACACCATCAGTGAGGTGTTTTCATACTCAAGGAAAACCTAAAACTAACAGGATAAAACAGCTCCGTGTAAGTCTAAAACCCCGAACCCCGATTTTCAGCTTGAAATTGAATCACACAGATTTCTGTGTTGAATCAGGTATGTTAGAAAAAGCAGTGAGTCAGAGAGATAAAACCTTTTGGTTGTTAAACTCAAACAGTTTAGGGCTTCGATATGTTAATCATAATGACATTAAGGGTTTCTGATAATTAATTAATTTTTTTTAGATCCAGGGTTATTTTCCCTTCTGGCACACGATGGTAAAGTGCAAGAATCAACACAGAGCTGTGGATTAGAGTAAAATACAGCGTTTATTTCAATAGCAGGAACTAAGGAGTAAACTGTCCCATCAAATGTTTAATTCAAAGTTCAATATATGTTCAAATGCACGAGTGGTGTTATCTCAAGCATGACGGACTGCAGTTGCCTGACATCATTGCTAATTTGTTCTGTCCTCAGTTTGTGAGTAATGGTTAGATGAGTGAAGTTACAGTTAGGCGTACAGTGTGTCCGCATAAACAGAAATGTGCTGATGTACGAGTCACATCAGCCTGCTGGCTCGCTCTCCTCCCATATTGTGTTTCTCAGTGTTGGATCATATGCTGCCTCAGACCAGGTCATCCAATCCGGACTCATGGTACTCTCTGAATCCTCTCCTGACTCCTTCTCCTGTCATATTACTCTCTCACTGCATATACCTCCACCACCTCTTTCTATGTTTATACACCAGCAGTCTGCACATTTCAAACTCACACTCATTTATTAACAGAAACAAACATACATCTTTTAACTCTGCTTAATTTGCTCTCCCTGGGGTCTTACCCTGCAGGACATCAGTCACTGCGCTTTAATGTAGAGAAAACATGTAGCCCAGTTAGGTGCTCATATGCACTCTAATTTTAAGACGTATTTAGGTAGGTTTGTTATACAATTCAGTGTCACATTTTAGGATTATTTGATTATTTTTCAACTGCTGTTTGGTACAAGTCGCTCTAGGTCTGTTAAAGTGGTTTATAATGATTCTGTTTTAGTTTTGTGGTAGTAATGCACCTCTACATGTTCCAACAATCACCAGAAAAATAACTGCTGCCAAAGTGTAAAAATGTGACCCCCCCCGAAAGGTGTCTGCAGTGTGTATCATACAGCCCACGTCCACCATGTTAACAGGTGGAACACAGGTCAAATTATGAAATTAAATTTCATTTGAAATAATTTATTCAAACATACCATAACAAACTCTGGAACAAAATCATTGAACTTTCCATAATCACAAGTGCTCGCTTCAAACCTAAATAAGAATCTTTTCTGCTGTGGACTGGACCCACCCAAATGTCAACCTCCGGTCCGAAAATATGGGACAATGCGGAGGTGCTAAAATCTGCAGCCCATTTCCAATATGGCCGTGCCGGCTGTTTTGCTTCAAAAAGTCAGTTTCAGAAACAGACAGGTGACGTTGTGGAGGCTACGTCCATTAATTATACAGTCTATGGACCCACCTGAGGGGAGCTTTGACTGTTTATCAACAAGGTAATAGTCATGTTTCATTAGTTGGAGGGATAGCACCGTATACTTTAAAATAAATGAATGTAGTCTCCGCGGTGTCGCCTGCCTGTTTCTGAAACAGAGTTTTAAAGCAAATCGTCATCCAGGGCCATATTAGAAATGAGGCAGGCTTTGAGCCGCCACACTAACAGCTATAGAGTGCCCGCCTAACAATCAGCTGAGCTGTGCTTCTGATTGGGTAAACTCGTCATCTTAATATCTTCTAAATTGCTACGTTAGAAATAAATCCACCCCCATACAGTGTGTGCTGTTAGAGAAATTAGCTATTCAAACGGGAGACAATATTTGTACAAGGCTGTAATATGTTTGTTTCTGCTGCATGTCCATCTTTATGTGTTGAGGACAAACAAGCACAAACCAAGTGGTATAATCTTTTGCTGATCAATTTAACCAATGCAGGAGTTCCGAAACTGCAATTCCTTGACTGTCCACTGGAGGCCGTATCCAAAAGTAATTTATACCCATTAAGCCCCAAGTTGAAATGTCCAACCTTTTGTTTTTTTTGCAGTTTATTATGTGTTTACAGCATGGTACGTCATGATATCTCTATTTTAATATATTTTTAGATTATTTTAGATTTTAGAGAAATTAGATAACGTTGGGTTACTACCACTTCTTTACTCAGAAACCAATAAGTGACAGTGCTATGACAACATCTGTGTTTATAACAGTTCATGACACAAATCAACAACTAACTGGTTAAAATGGACAACTATAAATTTCTGATTAGGAAAAATAAGATCTCCCAGGGGGATGAGAATAGTAACACAGAGGATTGTAATAAATAAGTACAAAGCATATACAAGGATGCATTTATGCAAAGCTAGCTTGTACCTGACACTGATTCCTGACCATTTTTGTCATGATTCTCTGAATTGGAACAAGGTGGAGGACATTAAAAGCAAAATTGTGGTGATAGACCTCTATGAACTGGGTTAACTTGCACAGTGGTACCAGTTCACCAATGGAGCACCATCTGAAGACCCATGAAAACCATAAAGTTGTAGTTATTGTTTGGCTTTTTTATTAATCCACTAGTTAAGTAAGTTTGTAACTGAAATGGTCACGTGAAATTGAACTATTTTGGGATGCTAATGATAAATCAGTTATTTCTTCACAGCTTGCAAATCTGTACAGTTGGTATGAAGCAAAAGTCTTAAAATCACAGCAAAGATGCAGAGGATCCAGAATGAACCGTCCACTAAACAGATTTATTGCTCCTCTGTTGGGGACGTTTGGTGCAGCCAGCATGAGGGGGAGTGATGAAGGACCCCAATCCAGACAGGAAGAACTGAATCCTGGGTGAATAGTCCTGGCTGCTGCCTGAGCCAAACACTGATCAATCCAAGCCTACAGACCTCTGAGGTTGTTTTTGGACAGGGGAGCTGGATGTCTTTAAAACGAGGCTGAGACATTTACAGGACAATGTGAAGAGCTCTGAGGATTTATACCAACATAAACACCTCTAATCACCACAAGTCACCAGAAGCTAGCTCTCTCCTTTAACATAACACGATGAATCTTTGGTTCTGGCACAACTAAAAATATATTCACATACAAACCCAGACAGGCTGAAAATATCAGACCTTTGCGAAGACACAAGAACAGGATATACCTCCAATTCTGCTGAAGATGCAGAATTCTTCTGTTTGTGCATTATGTCCACACATGCTCGTATGGTTTTGGTCGTGTTCTTGTAGTCATTAAGAAAAGCTGACTGTTGATGTTGTCAATTCAGCTAATCTTATTAAAGCTTGTGTCTGCTTTGAATTAGAATCCAGATTAAATTCTTCTATAAGTGTACACTTGAGCAGATAGATGGGCTGTGCTGTCTCAATCCCATAGAATCAGAGGGATTGCATGTTTGAAAGTCTTTAACTTTTTGAGAAGGAGAAAACAGAGGTGATGAAAGAAATTAAGCGTTCCATTCTTTCCATAAATTTCCTGGGGCAGGCATCTGTCTTTGTCCTCCATTTAAACACAACTGTATTCAGACTCCCCACACCCGCAGTGAACAGCAGCAGACACAGCTCACTAGCTTCAAGTGTTTCTCTGTGAGCTTTAAGAAAACCATCTGGAGTGTGACACACAGCGTCATAAAGCCACACACACACACACACACCGCCGCACGCCTACGTTCAAAGACTCTCTGTGGTTTGGAAATCGATTGGCCTCAGAACATTAGCATGACATGTCCAACCGTTTGCTAATGTCAAAACAGAGACGTTTTTTCCTGCTGTGAACAATTTCTCTAATGAGAACCAAACATCAGCTGTGTTTATTCTCTGAGTCATGAATGTCATCATGCGGAGGAATCTTTCAAAGCTTTGTAAGTGCAATAAAAGCAATTACTACTGAAAACCAGAAACAGAAAAAAAAGCAAGAGGCAGGTCTTTACAGAGGTTTTAGTCTTTGTCTGTCAGGTAGAAGTTTCTTAGTGTAGAACAGCATAGGGATAAGGGAAAACCTGCATTATGCCTGTATTTCCTCAATTGGCCACTAGAGGCTGACACCAAAAATTAGTCAGTCCCCTTAGATCACCATGATAAAATATCAAACTTTAAAGCAGTAATAAAGAAGGCTCCATAACTTATTTTTCTATCCATGACATTTGTAGGAAGTCAAATTTACTATAACAAGCCTGTTTAAATTTATAAACTTAGTACAAAAGTAAGAAAACTTCTGTTTGGTATGCTTCTTGGCAATAAATCTTATATTTTTAGAAAGTTTGTTTATTTCCCTTTTAAATGGAGCGACATTTATAAGGAACATGAATTTGTAGGATAAGCAGCAGAGCTGAGTATGTTGGCTGCACCCATGAAAAATGTACCAAATCTTCTCTGCCAATGCCAAACAGCTTATTCTGCTATTGCTATCGTCTCTTGTTTTGAGCTTCTGGTACAATCTGGTCACTAAATGGGATCTGATTTGATGGCTGACTTGCACATGGACTGGAGTTTTTTTTTCTTTGTACAGGGTTTCAACTTTTTTTCCACACGTTAAAAATCCATTCTGGTCCATAATGAATGATAAATTGTGCAGAAAAAGCAGAAACCTCTGTTCTTCAAGTATGAAGCAAACACAGGAGTGTTAAAAACTGCAGTTCATCAAGCGTCCACTTGAGGCTGGCTGCAGAAGCACCAGATTGGGTCTGAATAGCTTTGTACACACCGAACAAGGGGTGAGGTTTTTGTAACTTGTTTTTTTTTTTTTTTTTTTGAATGTATCAAACTTATGGACATGGCTGACATGACTGACAGATGGGCACACTGTAGCTGTCAGCAAGGAGGCAAAAGGCCCGCCTCGTTGCTTCATCCAAATGTGATGTCATGGAGGCTACATTAATATATTATTCAGTCTATGGTGCACATATATTTGCAAATTGAGCTACACATGGCTCTTTCTGTCTTGACCTGGCACCCAAGAGCCCTTGAGAAACTCCAGAGATTTTCCAGAGTAAAAATGTACAACTCAAATCAGCCTAATACCTACACTATAAGAAACACCAAAAACAATACAAATAATACAACTTTTTAAACTTAACAAGACTTTAATTCTTTTCTCACTCCTTCTGTGTCTTGCTCTTAACAGGTTCAGTGATGATCTATCAACTTGTGATAAATCTTTTCTGGATGATCTTTTCTTTTCTTCATATCTAAACTCTCTTCAAACTTTCCAGTGTCAAACAATGAGCCAAACGTTTGGCAGTTAGATGTTCTAATTTTGCTAAAATACATTGGTGACCAAAAGGGGTAAGTAAAACTCAGAGCCCTCCTTCTCCTAATTGTTTTTTTTCTGACTTGGAGCCTGTTAGTGGGTAAAATGTGATGTGGAGATTATGATTCAGTGGGTACCGTACTTGTCTTTCTGTGAGGTCAAGGTTGACGGCAATCTCATAGCGTCTCAGTCGGGTCAGATAGTTGTGGTGAGCGAACTCGGACTCCAGTTCTCGGATCTGTTCCTTGGTGAAGGCCGTGCGCTCCTTCCTGGGTTTGCTGTTGATGTCTGACTTATAGCTCCCGTCCTGGGACTCTGAAATGAAAAACAGAACTTTTTCCAGCCACAGCTGAGTTTCCAAAAGAGAGAGGGGGGAGGTAGAAAGAAGAAAAAAAAAGAGATGAGGGGCGTTTGATAAACTGCAGGGCCTCTCTGAAAGAAAAGTAATATGAAAGCAAGGCGATTAGGAGTGCCAATCAGATTTTATTACCCAGGGTTGGGTGACACAACTGGAAGGTTTCTTCCAAAGTCTGCTCCCATTAATATTTAATATTTAGAGAAAAGTTAAGCTATTTTTCTTTATTACAGAATTAACAGATATGCATTGCCTTTCCACAATGATGCCAAATGATTCCACTGCAGTCACCAAAGTACTTTCCAAGGTAAGTGCCACCACCAAACCAATACAATGAGATCAAATAGACCATAGTTGATATCCGATGAACAGACAGACTGCAAAAAAAATTAAACCAGATCATCTCGTCCACTTTATTCATGTGAGTCCATCCAAAAATCTCACAAACAAGAACAAGAACTGTGATTCCCAAAAATGTGCTTGATATATATTTATGTGTGTGTGTGTGTGTGTGTGTGTGTGTGTGTGTGTGTGTGTGTGTGTGTGAATATTTCTGTAACTATTGTTTAATACATCCTTGATTGATTGAGACAGGATAACTCAAACAGCAGGCCTCCAGCAGGAGTAGTCAGTAAATCTTGGATCAGAAAGTGGATCTGTGAAATGTTTTAAATTTTCACAGGGGGGATTTGTTTCATAATTCCAACCTTTGTTTTCCTGCCAGTTTGGTTACGTCATAGTTTGTTAGCCATTTGTGGGATGAATGTGAAACTAAGATAAAGCTCAGTAACCTAAATAAGTGTGTCTACTTTAAACCTGTCTGCATCACAGACGTCATCTGAAGCAACGTTTATCTGAAAGGTTGAAAGCAAAGATGTCAAAATAAAAAGTGGTAAAAATCAAATCATACTCAAATGAATTTCTGTTCATAAAACTATGTGAATTTGCAGGTCCTTGTAGAGTTTTATATCACATATGTACACTCCCTGTATATGGACATAGTTTTTGAACATTTGTTTCTGAAACAGTTTTGAAGCCCATCATCCGCTGGGGAACGGGCCTTACTGAAACGCTGAACTCCACCACGCTTTGTTTGAATTAGGATGAGGTAAAGAGGCAGGTCATTAGCCTCTTTGCAGACAGATACAGTGTGTCCACTTGTTAGTCAAGTCAGCTATGCCTCTAATTAGGCAAAACTTGTAAGCTCAATTAAAAAATAACGATTCCCTCTGTGGATGTACTTTTGTTGTTGTTAAAAAAAAAAGATGCCTTTTTTTAATGAGTCTGTATGTTATTCCCACTTTTTCTTCTTCTGTCACCAGCTTTGAGTGGACACTTGATGAACTGCAGTTTTTAACACATTTCTCACAGCCAGAGGTTGCTGTTTGAAAAACACAAAGAGGTAGTAGCAGTTAAAAGAGCTCATGTTGATTCAGCAGGTGTTTGAGAACAGCAGATGATCCAAAGAGGATGACAAACGATTGACAAAATCAGTTAATTTACAGCACTACCTTTCACCAGGTAGAAGGCCGAGGATTTCAGCAGCTAATGGTTTATTTAGATCAGTATTCATAGTCTGTCACTAAGCAGACATCACTACCTGCCCTGTACGATGTGATCTCTGAGCACATTCAAAGTGTGAACAGCATCAGTGACAGAAGTTTGACCACAGTCATTTTGACTTCTGACGTCAGTCCAGTGAATATGTTGAGTTTTCCAGCCCAGTGGCCAGCTGAAGAAGAAACTGCTGCACAGGAAAAAACTCGGTTCAGGTTCAAGGAAATTAATGACAATTAAAGTATAAACATGTATAGAATATTAATATACAAACATTGCTCCTCACTAAATAAATTATTGGTGAGCTTATTGGTATTAGCCACCAAAAGCAGGCGATTATTGGTTCTTGGTATCAATTAAAAAAAAACCACATCATACATCTCCATAAAAACTGTTGGAATATGAGTCAGAAGTTAAAGTGAAGCTGTCCAGTTGAAGTATAATCTTAAATACTGATGGAAAACTGATAAAAGCCACATTAATAAAACTTAATGAGGCCCTTTGTAGCCATGCTTGACCATCCTTGTTGCACATAAACGCTGAATTTTTCCTCAATTATTTCATACTCTAAGTCTGAAATCATGTTTTCCTCTCGTATTGTCTGTCATGAAATCATATTTCAAACATCCCTCTAATGTTTTTGTGGTCAGAGGACGGTGAAAATGACCTGAGTAATCTCTCAAAGTGAACAATAATTCCTACACTGTTCTCCACCCCTCGCTACATAAATCCAGTTGACATTTCATTAGTCGTGTAAATGTGCGATGTGCTGACAAACCGGAGCATGCCAGGAAAACACACACACAGTCTGAGCTGTAATGTGACACATCGCACACCACCAACTACACAAACACATTTTAAATTGGTATTTTCTGTTACATTATCCTTTTTAATGTTCTTTCATTCAGTTCATTAAGTAATCCTGCAGATTATTATTTTTTCTCTGGAGAGTTACTTTAAGAGTAGAGACGTTTTTAGATATTTTAAAGTCACTTTTTTCTGCTCTACTGTCCACTAAAACTTCTCTTTTAAAGAATGTAGGTCAATAACTTTGCACATTTCATCATTTTTTTAGGCAGTCCAGAAAAAACACTGTGTAATAAACGTGCTGTGGCTTCTTTGAGTGCCAGTGAAGTTAGAGTTAGGAAATTGGATTGGGGTTTTGTCTCTGGCAGCTTCGGAGATCTTTTCGAAGTGTTCAATCTGTCCGTCAAATCTCCGGATGTCTCCAGACCTGGACGTCAACTCGGGGGGAATCGGAAAGTTCTGGACCTGGCACTCGCTCAAGCTGCTCGTCAGAGAGTTAAATCTATAAAGATATGGTTCCTGCTTTTAAATCATGTGGGTGAATGTCAGAGGGATGATGTGCTCTGCTGTGTCTTTTTATCTGAAGCATGTGTGCAGATGTCGACTCTTTTCAGCCAAAGGGCTTGGTTTTATGCAGCTGAAGATTAACCTGCACTTTCACATTAACTTTTACAATCACAAACACTTCAGATGGTTGTTTTAGGCAGTGTTAGGCTAAAACAATATGGACAGATGTCACACGAGTGAAGATTCACAATGACCAACATCAGAGTGTCACATCATCTTCATCTAGTTCTTAAAACTGACTCAAAGGCTGTACATGTAGTAAAAATTTAAGCTTTAAAATTTAAAGAAACACAGGACTTTAAAAACTTTCACAGATTATCTTCTCTCAAACCTTAAACTCTCACACACCACAAGATTTGAAAACAATGACCAGCACACACTACAGGATTTCATCATGATGATCTGATGTGAGAGAGCGACACATCATGTGATCCTATGTCATCTCACAAGGAGGCGAATGTAAACAAAAGCACAAAAAATGGAGACGAGTGCGGTGCTGCTGGCTGAAGACATTATTTGTGTTAAGAAAAGGAAAAAGAAGACTAAACACATCTGGATGAAGAGATGGTTGGTGAGATGCAGACAACAGTTAGTCTCTGATAACTTCTCATCATCTGGTCCCTTGTAGGCCGCTCTCTCTGATTGGCTGTTGTCATCCTCATTGAAAATGAGTGACGTAACTATAAATATCAAACACATTTGAAAATTATCATGGCAGCTCCAAGGAGACTGTGAGCTGATAGAGAGACTTAAGATTAATCCATCAGCTGGGGCTGAATCGGGGTACAAATCGGCCCGAGAATCCCTTTGTGCGAACCAGGCTTTAGTCAGATAATCCTAGTTTAAAAATTAATATTTTTAACCGTTTCCATTCTGCTTATAAGCTCAATGCTTGCTTACTTGAAGCAAGTAGACTAGTTTCTCCTTATTAACTGTATAAACTTTGCTTTATGTTGGCGATTTAAAGTGTTTGAGCAAGCACAGCAAAATATTAAAGTTCAAATAAATAATTATTACAAAAGAAGACATTGTTTGTCTTTCATATAAAAATTTTAGTATCTCTTCAGCTGAACAAACCTAACACAGGAGGAAGAAAAAAAACCTCTGCATTGTTTTTGTATAAGGAGAATTGTATTGGCATCTGTGTTGATGTACACCACATACGGAAACCCTTCACACTCCTCAAGCAACAAACTGCATTACCACAGCAGCTGTCTTCTGATGACGTCACACGCAGGGGAGGAAGTTAAAACATTGTTTCATGTCTAAATCTGTGTTCAGGCTGTAAGCTGTGTAACCCTGATAGTCTGACACAACAACCTGTGATTTGCTAACGTGTTTGCTATAGGCTTGTTCAGCTCAGCGTTTAATTCCTGAAGTCTACTGAGCTTTGCAGTAAAATCAGCTGATGTGTCAGATTTGAGAGAGAGAGAGAGAGGGAACATGATAGTTTATTTTATTGTGGCAAGAAAGGCATCGTCTACTTCCAGGGCTTATTTAAGATGGAGTTTAAATGTGTGTCCCCTTCCAAATGTGTGTAACTTCGGGTGCTGATTTGGACTCCTGGTTAATCGTGTGGCCGATGTACAGAGGTCTTCAAGAAGGTAGCCTGGTTTCGATTCCAACCTGCTGACCCTTTCCCATGTCGCTTCCCTCTACCTCTCCAGATTTCCTGCTATATTCATCATCCTGTCCTTTCAAAATAAAGGTATTAAAAAATGTGCAGCCAGCGTTTGGTGTTTTGGTGTATATATATATATATATATATATATATATATATATATATATATATATATATATATATATATATATATATATATATATATTATAGATTCATTAATTGAGTAACTACTCAGAAAATATAAAAATCTAAATGTTCTGCTGCTGAAAGTAAAAACAAAAACAAAACAGACCTTTTAGGTCTGTATTTGTAAAAAGCACTGGGTGGATTGTTTTATGTAGTTTCTCAGTTATGAAAATGATTTGGCTTTAGGTTTTAAATGTTCTGTATTAAATGTCAAATCCAACTAAAATTATCAGTTGCTTTTTATGGTACATTTTTATGTTAGTAGTATGTGAACTGGTAGTTACCTGTAGTCAGCACAGTTCCCAGTCTAGCTTGTTGAATAAGTAATTTTACTACAAAAACCAAAGCTGACAGTCCTCACACATCAAAATGTTTATGACTTATGTCTGACCAGTAAATGTTTTCTCTTTAACTCAATATTCAGCTGTTCATTTAAATAGGTGTTATCTTGTAAGTAGTTTAAAATCTGTTTTTCTCAGCCTGTATTTGACCAAACCTTCACTGTCCTGACGAAGGCCTCAGTGTCTGAAAGCTATTTCAACAACACGAGTCCACAGCCGTGCAAAAATACAGGCTTTACCAAGAGCACAGCTCTGAGTGCATCAGGCCCATGAAAGGAGAAGAGAAAGATAAACTCTACTGATCTTGAGGGGAAATTAAATTTCATACTCCCAATTATCGACCATGTCTGACACACGCACATAAAACTGGCACTTCTATAGCTGACAGCGCTGAGTTTGCATCCAAGCACTGAGGAGCACCAGACACCTTTCCTCCTGTTTCCAGTTTTAAAAAACTTAAAATGATTTTTTTTTTTGTGTTTTTTCGTTTTGTTTTTTGTTTTGGTATTTTTGTTTTGGTATTTTTGTTCTTGTTAATAAATTAATTAATTTTTTGAATGTTGTTGGAGCAGTTTTTGCAACCCTTAGCTTGGTCAAAGAAGGTAGAAGGCTTTGATATCTAGCTGTTAAAAGTTTTCAAGTTGGCAAAGTAATAAATCTTTTCTAATTGAAGATTTTACCCTCTTAGATTACACAAATTTTCTAAGATACAACAACCAATATAAGGCATGCAGAGGTTCCCAGTCCCCTCGTTGGCCCAGTGCCTGATGCAGTGGTATGATTTTTTTGGACAGTTTCATTGTGGTGAAAAATCTAAAAAGTCAAATCCTTGAGTTAACCATGAAACAAAATCTGGAGGCATAAAATTTGGTTCCTGACTCGTTTTCATCTTTAAATGATGCATGCAGAGTGAAACCAGAAATCTCCTTTTTAAATACTGTCTGAACTGTTAATGCAGAATTTTGACAGTAAAAAAATAAAGGCTTTGATAACGTGTTTCCCTAGATACTGTACAAAAGCTGATCAGTGTTCTTTCAAGTTGTTCTTTATTGGTCCATTTCTAAATTTCAAACTAAAACCAGATTAACGTGTTGTAAAATAGATTCTGATGTATTGGACAGATTCACAACAACAAATGTAAATCTGTTAATCTCAAACACAAATATACAAAAAAACATTCTCACACACTAAAAAAAAAAAAAAAAATGTATTTCTGTCATTATTAGTCAAAAGATGTTTTTATATTTGCTGTGAGCCACATTCCCCCAAAGAGTCCAGATACAAATACAAACTTTTCGAATCAAATTGTAAAAAATATATATATTAGGGCCTAAAGATAACTGCAAATAAAGCAACAAAATATTGATCAGTTTCCATCAGTTTGATTTTTATGTCCTAGAAAATTACTCATAACCAGACTTGTCGGGTCAGTTTTGCTAAATTAGATATTTTGAAAAGAAATTAGACAAACACATTTGATTAGTTTTGAGTTTTTGCAGCTGATGTTTTTGTTGCCATCATATTAGAAACAGTAAAACAAAGTCATCTTTATTTTGTCTGTGGGAGCAACAGTCTGTTTCTCTGCTAGGAACCTTTAAATTATATCATATGTTTAGAAAGTTGGAAAGTTTTGACAAACTTATCATAGATCAAGCAACAAATGTATTTAATTTTGTAGACCCTCTCTTTGGACATGTTTACAGAACCACTTCTTCCATTTGGCGATACTACAGTCAGATTTCAGTTTTTGCTGTGTATTCAGTTCGGCTTCTATATGTACTGAGATGATTTAATAAAAGTACTGTATGTGTAAAGAGGGTCTGGAAAAAAAATTATAAACATTTGAATTTATAAAAAAAGTAATTTCTGAGTGCAGTTCTTCTTTTTAGTTAGCTCTTAAAAAGAATTGTTTTCTAAGGATGCAAAAAAAACTATACAAAGGCAATCTGTACGACATTTACTGTCAAAAAGAAAGAGAAAATTCTGGGAAAAAAATTGAAAGTTCAAGATGAAAGTATTTTGAGGGCACAGAAATTTCATCTCTAAGTTTTGCAAAGCAACAAAAACAACAACAACAAAAAATTTCCCCTCAAATTTTTCACATTTCTGTACATCTGTAACAATGAGGCCGATCTTACCTGTGATTTCATTCTTTCCTCTGCTGCTCTTTCTCTCTGTGTCCTCGGCAGACAGACTCCGTTGTCCATAATCCACAGACACACCAGTCGGGTCATCACTGTCCAAACCGGAGTTTGTACTGCACGGATTTGCACCTCCTGAACACAGTTCAGGTGCCGTAGCCTCGAGTGGTGGCAGACAGACGCCGTGCCGAGGTGAGGGTGTCTGTAAGTGGACAGGCCAGGCGGGCGGGGGCTGCTGGGACAGGTGACCTCTGGGGGCTGCTGTGTTGTAAACATTGTTGTCGTCTCCTGCAGAGAAGCTGCAGGGAGGGGAGGAGCTTGGGAAGTCCAGGTAGGAGACGTGGTCGCTCCGGCCGTGCAGGGTCAAAGGTGAAGAGGTGATGGCGGGGTGCAAACCCTGAGTGGGGGGGCTGCGAAGGCAACCAAACAGAGAGTGATCCATGATGTGCGGAGTCCTCCAAACCCTCCAATCCTGCCTGAATGAACTGAACCAGTACTCCCAAAAGGACTAGAGAGAAGACTGGAGAAGGAGTAAGGGATGTAGGTACTCCTCAGTCCCAGCTCTCCTCTGCAGCCTTCCTTGCTCAGACCTTCTGAACCCCCCTCTGAACCCCAGAGAAGTCACAGGAAGGAAGGCACAGATGTTTGCGTTGAAAGAAGAGGCCTCTGGTAATCCTGAGCATGCAGACGGCTGCTGGGCCGTGGTGAGTAAACAGTCAGAGACGAGAAGGATCTCAGATGACAGAGAGGACCAGGACCAGTGAGGAGGGAGTCAGAGCGTCCAGAGAAGTGGTGCTGGAAGGGGAGGGAGGGGGCGGAGGTAGACAGGCGGGAGTGGGGTGTTATATATATAGGCTGTAACTGGAGAGGTAGGCTGGGTCACTGGCTCTACTGCTGCTGACCGCATACATGTGATCATACTCCAAAATGCAACGCACAATAAATCTGAAGCGTTCCTGCCGCTCAGCTCAGGAAAAAGTGGGCAATTTATTTTAGAGCCGAGCTGTTTGACCCTGCTGCAGCTTTTCTAGGAAGCGTCTACATCAGCTGCTGCTTTCGGATGTGGAGCTGCAAGACTCAGGAAATGAGTCAAACTTCAGACTTAAAGGATCTGCGAAGACTTCTAAAGTGGTCTTGAGATATTCTCAAGTTTATATACTTGCCTATTCATAATCCATGATTTAAAATTAGGTTATCAAAGCCCAAATAGATTTTCTTAAAATGCTCTCAGTACTGATGGCCGAGTCAGAGAACAACAAATCCATTTACGACGCATAGACCAACAGTCTTTTTGATGACACTACGCCAGCAAAGTAGTTAGACGTGGGTTGACCAAGTGAAGCAAGATCTGTCTTGAAGAAAATTATTTTTATTGAATTTCTTACGTTATACATTGCAGACACGTCTGACAGCACCAGGCTGGGAGTAGTGTTATAAATACACTACAAACTGAGTTTACAAAGTTTGATTGTTGTTAAGTATCAAACAATACTGCTTCATAACTACAAATAAATACATCACCCTGTCACATTGCATCCTGGGAAAAGTTGTCTTTTCTTGTTGAAAAAAAAAATGAAGCTACACAGAGCGGCGGAGCTTATGATAAAATAATGTTGAGAATGTGTGAAAGTTGAGGAAAGAAAATAACTTCACAGATTTCATTTTTACACACCTCAACAATCATATTTTAGTTGAGGAGTGTTAGTTAGTTAGTTAGTTAGTTAGTTAGTTAGTTAGTTAGTTAGTTAGTTAGCTAGCTAGCTAGTTAGCTAGTTAGCTAGTTAGTTAGAGCCCTCAGAAAATGTGGTTCAATTCAGTTTAATTCAAAAAACTTTATTTGTCCCTGGGGGGTAATTGAAAGACACACAGAGCAGTGTATTAACAACACTAAATTAACAACAATGCAAAAACAAATGTTTTAAATCTAAATATAAAGTTTCAATTTTAAGTACAACTTAAAGCTTAAAATTAGCTTAAATACAAACTATGAAAGGATCCAAGAGTAATATAAATTGACTGCGGTCAGGCTAACAAATGAAAAGAGAATTCATCATAGCACTGTGCAGTAAAACAGATGGTCAACCGCTCAGTTGAGTTGCCCGGTGAAGCAGTCAGTGTCCAGCCCAGCTCAAGTAGCTAATTTCTCATTACGCATTTTTGAACCATTGCTAGTCATTGAATTTGTAAGCTACACAGACATCCTTGTATCGAAATGTTTGCCTACTTGTGAGCACATAAATATGAATCCTGTTTTATGTGTAAATAGCTAAGCTGTGGCTTTTATACTATCTGAGATAGAGCTGTCGGAAGACACCAACACAGAACTAGATGGCAGATTAGAGCCATTCATTTGATCGGTGAGCTCTGTTGTTAAATAAATGGTCATAGCACAAAATGGTCAAAATATATTTTTTTATTCTTTTATTTTTGCAATTGTATCATGGTACAGTGGGTAATGGTGCTCATGGGAGTTTTTATCAAAACACAGCCAACTTTGGTGTCAGCGCAACCAACTCCGAAAAGGAAAGTCCTCCCAGTGCCTTTAAGGTCAGTAAAAGTTTTACAAACAGAACAGCAGTGTTGTGATCGAGTCACCAAACCTGGAGTCTGAGTTAAGCATCCATCACATGAGTAAGACTCTGAGATGAGTCTTCTTCATCATCATTAGATACTGAGAGATCCTGTATGCATGTGTGTGTGCGGGTGGGTGTGTTGGGAGAATTGAACTATCAGAGAAGTTACAATTCTATGACTCGTGTGTAAATGTACTCAAAGCCTCTCCAATAGGGAGACCTGAGGCCCATCAACCTATGATCCCTGGTAAAGACTTGTCCTCCTTTTCTTGGGGCGTTTCTACTGACAGAGACTCAAGCCCATTTCAATTTCATTGCTACTCCCCTTTCATCCTTTAACCTTCTCTCGTAAAGTAACAGTGAGCATAAAGTTCATCAGAGAGCCGAACTGTGCTGTAATTCCCTGTATTTCTTCTCTGGGTGCTACAAGAGCCTAATTCAAAGACAAGTCTGCTGTGTACTGTGTCCACATCACTCAGATCTGCCTCATATGAAAACAGCTGCACGTCCATGTACAAGAGGGCAAAAAGGGGGACGTTCGATTCATTTTGTTATCTTTTGGACCAAAGCAGCATGAAACCTCAGCTCTGTCTCTGTATGGTCCAGATCTGGTGGTCCAATTTAAAGTCCCACAGCACAAACAGCGTGTTTATTCAACAATTAGGATCATTAGCAGCTCTGTAAAGTAATCCTTCAGTGCGTCCCTGTGTGTCTGTAAATGTTCACATGGTTTCAGTTTAATGCTGTGTGGGCGAGTGTGTGTGTGTGTGTGTGTGTGTGTGTGTTTGTGCGGCTCAGCGCGCTGCATGTCTTCACCCTGAGGCTCCAGTTATACCCCAGCTCTAATTTGACAGCTCCCAAAGGAGGGAGGAAGTTTTTTTTCCCCTGACTTCACTTCTTCGTGCAGGTATGAGTGCATGTGAACGTCTGAGTTCAAGGTTTATTTTTAATTTTATTTTTCACTCTTACTTTAGTTTGCATGCTTTTAAACTGGATGTGTCAACTTAACAGAGCAGCGTTACAAAAACCAGATGTGTAGAGAAAGTTAAAACCAGCACCAGTATCTTTGGATCAGACTGACAATAAGCAGCACTCTGCTGTTTTCTTTTATATCTAAAAACACTGAGTGCTTTCCAGAATTGTGTTCATACTTTATTGATCTTTACACAGATGTACTGTGGAAAAAAACCCTGAGGAAATCAAGTAGCAGAATGAGTGTGTGAATGTGCATCAATGCAGAGGTTCATTGGTTTCGCTCCTGCACCTGACTCATCAAATACATCAGAGGACTTTTTCTCTCTACTTTGCACATTCTGCATTTAACAGAACATACTTCAGCACTCGTCTGGTGCAATATCTGCACTGTTCCTGTATAATCTGTACCGCTGTTAAATCAAAGCATCGCCTAGCTTGATTCTGATTGGTCAAAACCAATTAGCAACTTCATATCAAATCAATCCACAGAAAAGTCAACAACACACTGATAAACTTTACAAATTTTACCGCTGCCTGAGCAGAAGACTGAAGACTGGTGGTTTACGGCTCTGTACTGTATTGTCATGTGTTAAGTGTTTTGTGTTCACTTCCTGTTTTATTTTGTAAGTCTGGTGTGTGTTGTGGATTTTTCTTTGCACCTGAATCCCTGTTCTACCTCTGAGTTGTTACAGCCTGACAAGTCAATGTGCAAAATTATCAAGGGATGTTAAAACACAAGAGGGGCTGAGTGAAAGAGATGTTGACCAAACTAAGAATTGTTTGAAACTTTATAAAAATATTTAGTTTTATGTTTTTGTCCCTCCAGGGTGAGATCATAGACAGTATAAACAAACAAAAAAAAGGATGTCATCTGGATGGCTAGTCCTGAGGTCGCCACAAAAACTGCTCCCCCTGGTGACTGGCTGCAGTATAGATCAAAAACTCCCCATTCATTCCAGATGGGCTCTGATCAAACTTTAGAAAATTAATACACCTCAAAGAAATGTTTCTCACATCCTTATGCTGTGGTGATATTTAGATATTATTGGGCTGCACTGTGTTCAAGTCCTCTTTTTTTCTGAAAAGTTCTTTTTCATCAGTTATTTGAAGTTAAAAATGGGGTTTTACTATAGACTGCATAATTAATGGATGTAGCCTCCACGATGTCACCCGTCTGTTTCTGAAACAGATTTTGAAGCAAAACGGCCAGCACGGCCATACTTGAAATAAGGCGGGCTTTGAGTCTCCACAGTAACAGCCATAGGGCGTCCGGCAGCCCCGTGAGCTGAGCTGTGTCTCTGATTGGATGATTTGGCAATCTTAATATCTTCTAAACTGCCGAGTTAGAAAAAAATTCACCCCCCGTACAGTGCGTGCTGTTGGTGAAATTAACGATTCAGACAGGAGACATTCTTTGTAGCAGGCTGTAGACAGTCTATGGGTAAGATGTGCACCCTTGCCTTAGTTTGGGGTCTCTTCTCACCCTGTCAGAACTCCAGTTCATCCAATAAATACATAATCTCTCATTTACTTTTACTTAGGCTATGTGTTGTGTGTATATTTGCTGTGTATCCTTATTTGCAATTTACCCCAATACAGACTGATGATTAACTGACATTATAAATGCAAAAACTCTGTCAGGACACAAGAACAGAATATTAACTAAACTTGTAATTCAAAGATCAATAACTCTTGAGCTCCACTGAATTATCCTTTAAAAAGCAGATTCTTTGCATACGCTGTTCATGATATCTAACCTTAAATCCATAAGAGTTGGGGCATTGTGTTGAATCCTCTGCTCTAAAAGGGGAAGAATGTGGTGTCGGTAGTTTCCAGAAAGAAATTTGATTTTCATTCATCAGACCACAGCACAGTTTTCCACTTCATTTCAGTCCAGACAGGCTCTGGTCCAGAGAAGTTTCCGGTGTTTCTAGATCATGTTTATATGAACTATATGGTTTCATCTCCTCAGTAGTTTTAACCTGCATTAGTGGATACAGTGTTTACAGACAATGGTTGGCAGTAAGTGCTTTTGAGCTTATGCAGTGATGCCCATTACAGAGTCATATCTGTTTTCAATGCAGTGATGACTGAAGGTCTGAAAATCACGTGCATCCAGTACTGGGTTTCAGTCTTGACCCCTTTGTTCAGAGATTTCTTCAAATTCTCAGAATTTTTAAATGAAATTTTGTTCAGTAGATGATGAAATCCCCAAGTTCTTTGTAATTTTACTCTGATGAACTTTATTCTGAAATTGTTGAACTATTTGTTCAGTCTCTCACAGAGTGAGGAACCTTTCCCCATTTCATTTTAAACTTTGAGGGACTCAGCCTCTCTGGAGTTTTCCTTTCTTATACCCAGTCATTTTATTGACCTTGTTAGTTTTACACATTTTTGTTTTGTTGTTAATTGTGTTACTGGGTCTAATTTAAAATTAACATCATTTTTCTAAAAACAGTAAAACTTGTTAAAGTCAGCTTTTGAAGTGTTTTATACTAATTTTTTAGATATTGCCACACAGAAAAGCATCTCTATCACCTAAAAACAAACTTAATTAAACTCACTACACTTCAGCAGGACTAAATCAACACTTTATAGATCAAACCACTCATTTCGGTGCAGCAGAGGATGCCTTTAACTTACAGTCACAACAGTGGATTACTGATCTATCATGACAGATTGTGGACACTGAGGGGTAATGGGAGCATTCCCTCTGCTGCCTCCACACAGGAACATGACTGTGAGCAAGACAATCTTACACACATAAAGTTAGATACTTCATCTTTCAGCTGTGTTTTTACAAAACATAAACAGTTGACTGTTTATGATGGTTGACAGTTTCTTCTCTCTCTGGTCATGTTATATTTGATTCTTTATTGGAATGTTCTGGTTTAGATTTAAGGAAAATGTCTTAATCTGTCCTGAGAGTTCTGATGTACACGCTGCCCTCTGTTGTTTAAAATGAGTATTACATCAGCTCTACAAAAAGCAGCTGGAAAGGATCTTTACCGGTTTCTTCACACCAAGAGTAAATCTCTGTTTCACTAAGAAAACAGGAAGTTATTAATCATTCTGTAATTAAAACATTTAAACAAGAACTAAATAAATACATTTGGGGTCACAAAGAACCTTTAATGTTAGAAAATACTGACAAGAAACAAAAAGGTGGTGTAAATCTCCTTTACATAATGTCTGTGACAGAGATAAGAGAACAGTTAGAGCTTACACAAGTAATTAGTATTTTTAAATACAGAGTTCTGGAGATGGAAAATTTCACATTTACAAAAGGAACAAGACAATATTCAGACTCCAAACATCAAGTCAGCATATCCTAAATCCAGTAATGTGTGTCTCCCCCTCCTCCCTTAGGTTTGCTGCTTTGTGCTGCTGGTTAATGTCTGGTATTAATTTAATTTTCCAAAACTATAACAAAAAAAAAAAAAAAAAAAAAAAGGTCTAGGTTGTTGTATTGATCATTTTCTGACAGTAAATGGGAGGGGTTAGATAGAGAAGTTCTTTTTTTAATATTCCACCTTAAAAGTGTTTTTATACAATTTATTGGGTGAACACATGTGGAGGAAAACAGCAAAAATTGGGCAATAAATCTTTAACCTCTTAAACCCTAAGGTCCCCCAGTTACAACAAAAGACATATAACAAAGCTCTTATCACGTATGAATATAGTCAAATTGCACATCAGATTAAACAGGAAGAACTCAGCTACACATGCTGTCAAGTCATACTTCAATTGAAGTTTTTGTAATGGTAACAATACTGAAGTAATGACTCTGAGCAAGTGACATAAATACCAATACTGACACCTCCGAACACATTTCACAAGTGTTCCCTTTATAATGACACTTATGATGCCATTTAATTTGGGTATGTCATTTTTCTAGGAAAAAAACAAACAAAAAAAGAGGCCAGGAATTAAGAGTTTAAACTTAAAAGCAGAATAGTGAAATTACCCTAAAGCAGCTTTAAAGGTGCTGTGTTATGTGGAAGCTGTAACATTTAAAGATGAATTCATTTAAATTGGCACTATGTAGCACCATGAATTGAGCATCATTTGTCCTCACTCTCTGCTCTGTCTGAGTGGCCAAAGGGCTAATGATACCTAAACACGTCCATAAAGTTCTGGAGCTTGTGCAGTTTGCTCGTCTTTTTCATCTGACCGAATCAGGCCCTGGGGTTGAATTCAGCTGTACACACAGACCACATGATGCTGTGTCGCTCTGTAATCAGGAGGAAGAGGACATGCCATAAACACACTGAGCAGACTGCTGCACACTGCTGGGCCTGTATGTGGTCCAACACCAGTGATTACCCATAATAACCTACTGCTTTCTTTGCAAATGAGCCGTGTTGTGTTTGTGAGTAACCAGACTAACCTCTGTAAAAAAAAGCTAATTAATCAAAAAAAAAAAAAAAAAAAAAAAAAAAACCCTCACAAAATGAGCCAAAAAAATGGCAAATAACACTTCTAGCTACTTCCATAATTGAAAAGATGTTTAAATTAGAGTGTGAGCAGGTTTAATGTCTCCTGTGGGAAGTACAATCATCTTTAAAACAGTAACTTACAGAGTCCTGTTATAAAATATATGAACTCTTCAGGCTGAACATAAACACAGATATCATTTCAGTTCAGTCAGTTCTCACTCCGACAGGGACTAAATCTAACAACAGAAACATGATCCCCGTCTACAGAGAGGTTTTTCATACGGCTCAAGAACTCAATCTGACATCATTTACTCTCATTAAAATGGTGTGAAAGCGTGAATGATACACCCAGACCTCCACCCAGCAGGTTAAATGTACACAGGCTGTAGGAGAAGGACTCTGAATCCAATCAGAGTTTTCTTAGTCACAGGAATTACAAAAAAATCCTGCTGTACACAGAAAGAGACCGGGCAGGAGGAGGAGTTTCACATTTGCCTTTTTTAAATTACTTATTTTTTCTCTCTTGGTTTCACAAATAAAAAGAGTTGTATCTTATTTGTGCAGATTTGGTCTTCAAATTTCCTGCAGTGGACAGGCTCAGCCTCTAGGGGGAGACAAACAACCTTCAGTATGTTATAAAAATCACACACACACACACACACACACACACACACACACACACACACACACACACACACACACACACACACACACACACACACACACTCACTTGTCTGAAATGTGGTGACAGTTCAACAGCAGCCTCTGAAATGACTCTATGGGATATTAATGAGCTTCCAGAGGGCTCTGACTCAGTTTTAAAGCAACAGATATAGATTTTTTGATTCAATAACTATTAATAATAATAATCATAATAATAACTTTATTTGTATGGCACCTTTATAAAAAAGAGGATTTACGAAGTGTTTTGACAGTCAACAAAAAACATTCAAAAGATTAAAGCATTAAAAGACAATTAATGAAATAATCCAAACAACGTACAAACCAAACCAGAAAATCCAGCCAACGTGATTTACTCTGACCACATTTCAACTCAAGCAAACAAGAACCCAACAAGTTAATTCAAGACCAAGAGGCCCAAAGATATGAAATAATGTAGACCATTTATAAGAGAAATAGAGGAGATAAAAGCACTAAAAATATTAGGATAAATAAATACAGTAGAAGTATGAAGAGGTATGAAAATGTTAAAGCAGACGTAAGATAGGGTGAACTTATTTAACAAAGGTTTAAAAAAGTGGAGACTAAAAGAAATAATAATTAATTAAATTAATTAAAAGCTCCAAAAGCAAATTAAATGTATAATGAAACAAGAACAAAAGAAGAGGATAAAGACAGAGGAGACGACTTTAGATAAAAGGAAGAGGAGTCTAGACCTGTTAAAACTAATAAAACCCTATTTTATTCACAGAGATCCAACATCAAGACAAGATAAGAAGTCTTATCTCATCTTAACCCATAAGTACAGACCTTTGCAATATTTAGCAAGTTACAATGGAGAGGAAAAACTTTCCATAGAGTCCATATTTCTGTGTTGTAGTGATGATGATGAAGAAACTGTAAAAAGCCGTAGCAGCAGGAGTCTGTCAGGTCGATGGCAGCAGGCCGTCCACAGCAACAATCCGAAGGAACCTAACAGACAAACTCAGAGACTCCCAGAGAGATCCATGGTTAATAACTTTATTGGGATGTTAAGATCAGAAGTTAGACTGACAGATAGAGGAGAGAGGGAAACAGGAGCCTTGTGTGTCAGTTAGCCCTTCTGCACCCTATGGCAACCCATTTTAACATTTAAAAGCTGAGTTTCACTACGTGAAATATGAATTAGAGATATATGTAATTCAGTTTTGACAAGGCAAAATTACACCACATTTGCCATTCATGCGTACGGGGCAACTAATTACTGATATCAATAACGTCCTTTCAGATATCCAAAATGTGAACCACAGATATCTTTAAAAGAATTTTGGATAGTCTTAATTCAAATTCAATATCTGTAACTCAGTTTTGACTGGGCCAAATTAAATTGTATATATGTGTCATGGAATTATGACGAGTCAAAATAGAATTGTAGATATCTCAAAATGGAATTAGGGATAGTCACAATTCATTTCAAGATATCTATAATGGATTTATGGATATTTTGAAATGAATTTTGATGACAGATATTTGAAACCTAATTTTGCCTTGTCAAAATTAAATTACAGACATCTTAAATTCAAATTTTAACCGGGTGAAACAACATCACAGATATCTATAATTAGGACCCACTTCAGGCGGGTGTGGAGCAGGTTGTTGTTCAAATCCATGGAAATTAGACCCTCATACATATCACACACATTAAAAACAGCAGGGTTATTTCATCTACTCAACTGTTATGAAACGTTTAACCCATTATGGGTTATTTATATGGGATCTGGGTTATTTTTGTGCAACTCATGTGCTGAGTTAAAATCCATCAACCCAACATATATCAGATGACTCAGCTCCTGGGCTGTTTTTGCTTCCAACATCATCGTGTCATTACATCGACAGGCGTGTGCTCCAACACAAATTCACACACTGCACCGGGCTCTATGCACCGAGAACTCACGCAAATTTGCACCTTTTGAATTAATATTCTCTGTAATCAAACTTCAAAAAAAATGCTCCTTTACATTTAAAGAAAATGGTTTTAGCAACATATTTTTTTTTGTTCTGACAGCGTTTTGCAGCCATAGCACCCTCTCACCTGCAACTCATCACACAATAACCACCAGCTTTTCAGGCCTGCTTTGAGTCTCCTCCAGTGCCAGAGTATTCCCACATCTCCTGTGGCACTACAGCCAGCTCTCTAGAGTTTACTTAAGTATTCAGGCAAGTTTTTGAGCTCTCTAGTTTTGCAAAATTACTTCACCTAATTGTTGCTGTCCTCCTTTTTCCAGAGCCTCCAGTGCATGCTCTCTCACTGGATCACTCACCAGCCTCCACCTCAAGCCTCACCCCTGCTGCACACACCTCACCTCAGACCTCCCACTGGCACATCAGACCCCGGATCCCTCCGCTCCACCCTCACTTTTACTGATCCATCTGCCTTCAGTATCTGTGTTTGAGTCCAACGACTGGTTACAGATTCTAACACTAACTTTAACCTATGCCACCTTCAGAAAGGGGACTACAGTTAGAAACTAGATGCAGCATAAAAAAATGTGTAAAACAAGTTTAAATTTGAAATAGAAAAAACATCTACAAAGACCACATTTGGGCTACAATTAGCTCCTATATAAAGGTACTGTGGACGTCATAAATGGATGTTCAGAACACATCGGGGGGAAAAAAGACGTCATCTTGAGTAACAGTTTGCACCTTCAGGGGACCAAAATAAGACATCCATAAAAGAAGTTGAAAGGACGTCTTTTGAACGTCTCTATGCACAGTGGGATCGTAAACTTTCAACTGGTTGATTAAAAGTTTTAAAAGATTCTGTATTTATGGCTTTAAAGGAATCTCGAGAGTTAATCCAAGTGCTAGTTTCACACCCAGCCTAGATGGTAGGAAGATTCACAGATTCAACAAACTGCATGAAGTCAGGATAGACTGGATCATGGAGCAAACAGAAAACAAAATCTGTTGAAGGCAGAATACAGGGTATACAGGGCTAAAACTCCCAATGATAAAAATGGATCTGACCCAGAAGAAGAAAAAGGAGGAGAGGGGCGTTAGGGTGATTAAATCCCATGCAATGTAAAAACTGGTCTGCTTGAACTGACGTCTTCAAACAGAATGATTTCAGTTGGAGCAGAAACTCTGTCTGTGTAAACGTGTCAAATTGATAGAATAATGTACATAGTTTGATCACACATTCGCCTTAGAGTATCTGCTTTTCTTTGTTAACCTTTGATTCCTCATCTAAGCAAGTGTTGCCAGACCAAGGACTTTGACCTCCACGTGTGATGGAAACGTACCTCTATATGGAGATCTTATGCTGATAAAATAAACTGAACATACAGATAACATGTTTATGATGCATTGCACTTGCTGTGGACACATGCAGTGAGCATGTATGTGCTACGTGATATTTTCTGTGATCACCCCATCCTTTAGGTTGTAATTATGTAACCAGGGACCTCCCTAAGGACAATAAATAAGAGAGGAAATGATGTGCTTCAGAGCGTTTTGAGATTTGTAACTGGGCACATCCTTGCAAGTAAAAACTTTAGACCGTTGTCTTTGCCTCATTTGTGTTTTTCCTGATGTTCTAGGTTGTTTGAACTTGACATTATTTTGGTCCTTCGAAGCCGGATTCCAATACACCCGATGGATCCAGCAGGCGGACCGAACTGCAGTATAAAACCGTGGCCACGGTAGGCTGCCCAGGTGCAACCTAAAAAGAGACCCTTTCCGGGGCTGCACTTCGTCTTCCTGTTTGGATCCTGATGGTTGACGGAAATCCAAGGGGAAAAGACAACGGTGGTAAGCATGTCTTAAAAGAGAAACTAGGACTAGAAAACTAACTAGGGAAACTAAAATTGTGCACATTAGAATCTGTTTAAATTGCCGTAAACAAGGCGTGAGTTGTTTGAAGACGCAGTTTTGAGTTGAAAACCCTGTGGATACTAGTCAATGGCAGGTAAATAAATGAATAAGAAGGGTAGTGAGACCCTGTTGAAGAGAAACGCGTGTTAAGATCAAATTTATGACAAGCCACCTAAAAGTGTGAATGAGAGTGTGAAAGGATTATTAATACCACTAGGTGTTGATAATCATACCAAAAAACAGTGGGATACAAATGATAAGACCCTTGTGGATGCACAGGCAAGACTCTCCACTCGAAAGAGTTGAAGTGAGACGTACCACAACGGTAAATTTATTATCACCCCACTGAATACATCCCAGTCTATAGGACACCCTAGGTGCTTGAAAGACTGGAATAAATTTGCTAAAATTGGGGAAAGGAAATAGTAAGCTAAAATTGAGAGATAAACTAATTTGTTGAGAAATGCTGCCCAGATGAAGTAAAAGCGTTAGATAAATGGATAGCAGACTTTGGATTTAATGGACAACTAAAATCCCCAAAATTAATAGAACTGCAGGAAAAAATTAAACAAAAGACAAAAAATGACCCAAAAAAGATGTTAAAAAAGCTATAGAGGGGATCATGTCTCATAAAGAGGATGTGACCCTCTTTATAGATGAGATGAGTAACATTAGATCATCTTATAATCTAAACGGAACAGAAGTCCAACAGATTTGGATGGCTGCGTTGGGCCCAGACTGGCACCATGTGAGAGGGGATTGGAGCCCCAAGGTTGGTGACAATGTGTTGGCCCGCGATAGTCAGGAATTGACAAACAGAGTTCTAGGACTTGAAGAGAGAACCCGCGTTAGCTTTGCCAGAAGGGCAAATTATACAGAAATAGGACGGGTAAAACAAAAAGATGATGAATCATTTGATGAATATCGAGTTCAAATGATCAAAGCATTCAAAACACAGTGGTTTGGAAGACAATCAAAATGATAACGGCCCATACAGACAGCAGTTAAAAAATGCCCTACATGCAGGATCAAGTACAGGGATTCGTAGTTTTGTTGATAAACATCACATTAGCATGCCTACTTGCACACTGGATGAATACATTGATTATGCCATTCATGCAGAGAAAGTGATAAAAAACAAAACGACTAAAACTACTGCAAACACATTTTATCACAAAGAAAATCAAGAAATCTTCTACCAAGGTGGTAGAGGACGAGGAGGTTTTAGAGGAAGAGGCCAGAGAGGTAGAGGTCGAGGAGGAAGAGGTAGAGGAACAGGAACAGAGAGACAAATCTTGGGTTCGGGGTGTTGGGCGTGTGGAAAAGAGTTGTGTTTGGAAGTGTTGTCCTTGCAAGTAAAAACTTTAGACCGTTGTCTTTGCCTCATTTGTGTGTTTTTCCTGATGTTCTAGGTTGTTTGAACCTGACACTAATGCTGTCAGACCTGCAGTTAGTCACACCCATGTATTTATGCTGTATTTGTTTTCTTTGCTTCAGTTTCATCAACAGGTCAGTGGAAATTCTCACACTCTTAAGAATTGAGAGATGACAAGCTTCGTCTCAAAAAAATACCCTAAATCTGTCCCTGCTGACCCAAAGAATATGACAAAACAGGAAAATGGCAGCACTCGCATTTAAGTTCAACTATTAATGTCAAAATGTTCACAGAAACTGCCACTAGTCTTGTGAACATTAAAAGTTTTAACTTTATTGTGGGTTTTCACCATAGACTGTGTAAAATATGGGCAGAATCTCAACAACATCACCCATCTGTTCCTGATACAATGGAATAAATCAGATCGTTGGACAGGATAGCAAAATTAACGTTTCAGACCCATGCTGTTTTTTGAACCAGGCTGTAAATATGTTTTTTAATGCTGTAAATATATATATATATATATATATATATATATATATATATATATATATATATATATATATATATATATATATATATTTTTTTTTTTTTTTTTTTTTTTTGCTTGATGTGTACGTGACTTCCAGTCTTTCTTCAGCCAGCGTCCAGTGGACTCTTGATGAACAGCAACTTTTAGCACTTCCACATAGGCTTCATTTTTCTCAACCAGATGTTGCCCCCAGTTTTCACAGTGAAATTGAGCCCTTCTGATTTTTGTGATGCTGCTTGCTGTCATCAGTCTGATGAGCTTCACCTGTATACTGAGCTCCAGGCTTGTGGTTGCTAATCAGGTGGATTAAACTTCATGTTATCAGCAAAAAAAATGTTTTTTCCATCCAGGATCCAAATCTCATCAAACCTCTTGTGTCAATTACTCTTATATAAATCCACTTTACCACAAATGTTAAAGACCAAAAATCTTACAACTTACATAGACCATCTGATTGGAGGATACTTGTCGATTAAATGTGGGACTAAAGTATGGCAAATGTGAAAGTAGAGCATCTAGTATTGTCTGCCTGAAGAAGCCCACAGGCATCACTCCATGTCTTATTTTGGCTAAAAATCAGGGCTATCAAAGCTTTTTTTTTTATCTTTCTTTCTTTCTTTTTTTTACCCCTATACTAAAAATGGACTTTCCATGTTAAAAAAAGAAAGTACTTCTTAGCAGTGTCTTAATTTGAGAATCATACCACTGCAATGAAATGAACTTCTGATGATGACTCTTCCCAAACCAGTAGATCCATCCCTCATGACCGGAGACTGCACGATTAATGGTCTTAGTCTCCGTGACATCACCCGTCTGTTTCTGAAACAGATTTTTGAAGCAAAACGGCCGGCGTGGCCATATTGGAAATGAGGCAGGCTGTGAGTCTCCACAGTTACAGCCATTGAGCGCCTGTCAGTCACGTAAGCTGAGCTGTGGATGATTGGACGATTTGGCGATCTTAATATCTTCCAAAGTGCCGAGTTAGAAAAAAATTCACCCCGTACAGTGCATGCTGTTAGTGAAATTAGCGATTCAGACGGGAGATATTCTTTGTACCAGGCTGTAAATAGGCTTATTTTGGCCGTGAAAATGTTTTTTTTTTTTTTGTTGTTTGTTTTGTTTTTTGTTTTGGCTTGGTCTATACGTGACTTCCGGTACTTCCGGAGCCAGCCTCAAGCGGACACTCGAGGAACAGCAGACTTTAGCACCTCCACATTGTCACATATTTTCAGACTGGAGGTTGCTGCTTGCTCATGACCCAACGTATCATGAGATTCAAGGAAAAGTAAGACTGCAATATTCTAACACAGACAGCTTAAGCAGAGATTTGAAGTAATCTATAATCCTTCAAGCCTTTCACCACACTGACTGATGATGACTTCAAATACAAGCAAGTCTGTTGAGGAGTCTGTCTGACTGGCTGATCATCCAAAGCTGAAAAGTCCTGATAAAAGTCAGTGTCCCCCTTAGATTTGAGCTTTTGGAACAATAAGGAGAAGGTCCCTATCTGAGGATCTTAAGCTTATAAAGAGTCAGAATTTCTGCATTTAGATCAGTTGAGAACCAGATTTATAAGAGCTTTAGAAGTGATGGGTGAATTTCTGAAATCTCATCTGGAAGGGGGCAGTGGAGGGAAACAGAATGATGTGATATACGTATGAAGCCAAGCTGCAGTTATTCAGAGACAGAACCATAATGTTCTCAAGAATGAACTTTCCATGTATTTTTTAGGGGGATTTGTTTGTTGAAAAACTTGCCTTAGTCTATACTATATGAAACCAGACTTTACCCCAGTGGTTTAGTCACATCACCAAAACTCGAGATGAGTCAAACTCAACCACCAAGGGGAAGGTGAGGAGATATCAAAACATGAGGATGCCAGAGATTGTTAGTTGCCGTTTTGTGTGGAACCTTTCTTTGATAAATATAACACCAGAGAAATTTCATTTGTCTTTGTTTTTTTGTTTTTGTTGTTGTTTTTTGTTTTGTTTTGTTTCCTTTGCCTGTAGTTTTACTAACTCTTTGATCCTGTGTATGTTCTCTGTGCCCCATGGCCATTTTGATTTTGAATTTTGCTTTTAGTAAATTAAAACGTTAAACTGCCACTAAAATTAGATCCTAACAAAATCCCGTGGATGTGTTTGGAAATTATAATTATCAATGAAATTAGAGCGCTGTATGTCTGGTTAGATTCACACCATGCTTCTTTTAATGAGGGGATGATTGATTAATTGATCTGCAGGAGTTCAGAGAACTCAAAATACCTGCAGCACAACTGCTACTAATCAGGATATTTACCAACCAAACATCTTGGACCCAGTGGTTGAGTTGCTAACATCATTATTAGACCGCTAACACAGCAACGTCATCCTCAGTCTCAACTAACTTTAGCATCTCACTGTTTCTGTGCCCATCCTGGAAAGATGTCTGTGAAAGTTTGAGTTAGCCTCTGCTTTCTCCTTGTTCGTTTATGTTCAACATGTCTAATATTGCTTACTATCATACTCTGAAATCTTTGAAAGCAAAATGCACAATTAATGGCATCTTTCCATCCTTACAGGAGCTGTAGCTGATCAAGAACATGTCAGTGTGCAGGCAGGCGAACTGGGGTGACCATACGTACTCTTTCACATGAACATGTCCTCCTTTTTGGTTATAAAATTATGTGTGACAGCCAGGAGGGGTTTATAAAAATTCCTAAAATGTCCAGGTTTTGTTCTACTGACCATTAATGTTTACATTAAAACGCTGCACTGGGCCACTGGCATTATTCCGATGTACCTGCCTGTCAAGATGTTGAGCGTGCACACTGCATGCATTATGACGTGAAAGACCCAGGCGACATCTTCTCTCAGATCAACACAGAAACATGCTCTGACTGCCTGCACTGCACACAGAAAATTTCAAAGTGTAAATGCACTTTTAAAGATGAACTGCAGGAAAAGTCTCTTTTCATCGTGGTCGGGACCTGTGGGAAGCACTGTCTGCAAATCTGACACCTATGTGTCAGATGTAAATAAAGGATCTAGAAACTTGGAAAACCACATCGCCACCAATCAGCACATTTTTTTCCACATACATTATTCATGTTTATGTTAAATTTTCATTTCAAACGGAAAAGGAAAGCCTTAAAGTCAGTGTTGGTAATCAGATTTAAATAGACTATTTGTTTTTTTTAGTTAAAATGATCTTTATGTCCTGTCAATCAATACATGATGTGTTCTTAAAATAGAGTAAAAAATATCAGCTGTGCACAGCAGGAGTAAACCTGGGAAAACACCAAACAATCCTAGCGATTAGGATCCAATTTATTAAACCAATCAAATCTCATCCTGTGGTCCTAATGCTTCCTGAGTATACATTTTACCAGTATGCACTAGCCCTGATTCAGTGCTCATAACCAAGAGGGATCCAAGTATGCTGGAGAATGGCAGAAAAACTACCTATACCACAATCACTGGTAACGTAGAGCAAACAAAACCTATGTGTTGAGGACCAGTTTGAGTCTGTGGTTTGAATCAGTCACAATTATATGATTACGAATCAGCGGCGCTCGTGCATGTGAGGACTTTTTGGAGGAGCTCCGAGTGTGGGAGGATGGGGATAAACAGAGTCTTTAGGAGATGCTACATTCAAATTCATGCTAGTTTTCCATGACTGCCAACCCTGCCTTTAAATAAATGTATGGTTTATAGAAGTATTTTGTCACCTTTGAGTATCTTTGGGTATTTTTGCAGTATCTCTAACTGTTTGGTAGAGTTTCCTCTTTTTTGGTTTTTAGAATATGTTCACCCTGGGCAAACACACATGCCAGCTCTTACTCTAAACTCAATAAATGACATCAAAAGAAGATATGTAAAGAATCTGACATAAACATTAAATCAGTTTATGTCAATAAATAAACCAGAGTTCTTAAGAAGCAAATGCTCAAGTTTGATTCATCACTGGTCAAGATCATGTTGAATCACAGTGCTGGTATAAAAAAAGTAGATCTTTCGTTGATTTGAACATATTTACTCAAAGCTGAAACTATCAGCTTGGCTTAAAGGTGTTTTGTTTGTATCTGGACAACAGTGAATGTTCAGACTGTGAAGCACTCAGCCATAGCAGATAGGAGCATGTATGAAATTAAACATTGAGCCATCTCACTCAGCCGGGCTGTGAGCGGCGTGTCCGGCTCAGGCCACAGCTGGTCCATCAGGCAGAGGTTGAGGGTTGATGGGGGCGGGGCAGAGCGGCCGGCCAGCAGCTCTCTGTTTAAATGAATATCAATCATGCCTCACAGGCCGAGCTGCCTCCCCTCCATCACCTCTGGAGCTGTGATTGGTCCAGAGGAGACCAACCTGCAGCGGCCGGTGAAAGCTGCTTCATCAGTGTCCATTCTCTGACAACAATGAGCCTGAATGTGTAATGAGCCCCGTCCAGGCCGAGGTGTCCTCCTCCCTCTATTCTGCGAGTGGCTTTGGACATGACCAGCAGCCTTCTGTGGTTCAACGCTGGACCAAGGAGGAAAGATAGAGAAATGACTTTATAAAAGAAAAACAAAAAATTAACCTTATAACCAAAGAAGAAACAAAGGAGGGGGAGAGAGAAGAAGAGATATTTCCATTTGGATTACTTTTTGAATTTTGATTTTTGAGGAGTCTGAAGGGTGAAAAGCTTTGACATAAAGGAGGCTGGAGTGAAGAAAACCAAAATGAAACCAAGAATCCTGCTCACCTGCCTGGCAGCTCTCCTCTCTTTGAGTAAGTATATCTTCAAATCCAGAGGTTTTATTTTGATACAGATGTTTACTGAGAGGTCAGAGTGAGAACTGAGGCAAGTTTGCAAAGTGCAGAGAGGAGAGGATGCTCCTGCAGCTCCTGCAGCTCCTGCTGTTCTGCTGCAGCTTTGACCTCAACTATAACTTTTGATCTAGTTCCTGAATTTAACCTGATAATTCATCAAACTCCTGGATTTTTATCTTTAAGCCTTGATCTTGTAGATCCAACTATTCAATATTGACTCTTTCAGTAAGTTTAGTAAGATCTGTGTGCTCCAGGTTTGTTGAATATGTCTTTGTCAGAGTGTTTTAAAGACATTTAACTGTTTTACAGTGCATATATGGGCTGCTGTCTTATTCTCTCATCCAGGTTTTACCAACAAGGATATGAAATGATTGCTCAAAGCTCTTGTGCATGCATGTGAATAGACTCCCACTGATTTCCTGCACAAATCTGAAACACAAAGTGACTGCAAATATCTGAATTTTTAAAAAAAAGTTTGGCAGAAAATGTGGACACCTAAAAGCTTGACACCTCTTGCAGCCACATGATGTGGCCTTCTAAAAAAAACTGCAGAGACACCAGTGAAGTAGCAACACATTGTTTCTTCAAAGATCAAATGTTAACCTGTATTGTTGTCAGTTTAAAGTTGACCACCATCATCATATGCCTCCTTGTTTGGATGCAAGTTTTGATAGAAGACCCTCTAACAATTCACAACATCTGACATGTTGATCTTTTTGTTGACTCGCCTCACACAATTTAACCTTTTAATATTATCACATCCCTTCCTCAGTGAGGATCTAAGTTTTGAAGAGGACCCTCTCAGTATGGTATACAAGAACTGATGTTACTGTATCTGTCTTTAAAGGGAGGCTTTATGGTTCTATTTCAGGAAATGGGCCTTTGCTTTGTCCTCTTGTACTAACTGAGGTTTAACCAGCAGGGATTAAATGATTAGTGTAAGGTCTCCTCTTTATCTGCATGCATGCGCATTGATTTCCTCTTATTCCCTGCACATGCACATTTATTCAACATTTGTATGACTCAAAACAGATCACTTATAATGACAAGATCACCAAAAACTATGCATAAAAAAACTTTGTGCAAACACTGACATATTATCCAAACATGTGCAGTCTTGTGTTTTGTTTTGTAGATATCGGCGTTTGTTTTCTCTCTTTTTTTCTAATTAAACTAATCCAGGTTTAAACAACAAGAATCGAGTGTTTTTCAGGAGCTCTTGTCAATATCTGGATGCATGTGCATTGATTTCCATCATTGATTTCATTGAAACGCTGCACAAAATGCAAAGATGCAAACTCACACCGACAAAAAACAACCAGATACAAACATGCCTCAAGGATTTAATAAACCTTTGTCGAAACAGACACTCTGAGGCCTCTTTGGATGAGAGTTTAGAAACACTGTGAGGATCTTACGCATATCAAAAAACATAATATTAAAGAAAAGAGTCATGCAGTTTGATGCATATGCAAAATGACTTCATGGCAATTTTAAGGTTTTTCTTTACAGGGAAATGTAGGAGAACTTCCTCTTAAATTTATGCAAATTCTGCAGCCATTGTGTCACTTTCTTCCCACCAAACAGAGATAGGAGGGCACTGAATGGACCATTATGTGGTGGATGGAGAGCAGAGGATGTCCTCAAAATAATTCCTACAAAATCATATCAAACTTAAATAATATTTTAATTAAAATCTTAAATGAACACACAAAGAGACAAATATAAACATCTGAAATATTTTTCACGTAGAATAAAGTTTATTCTTGGACTGAGAAACCAACGTTCTTCAGATAAACACTTTAAAGTTGAACTTGAGATCATTTGACAGATGAGGGGTTACCTTTTTCTGGACTTTGTCTTGTTTAGACCCCCAAACTGTTTTTTCTTTTTCTTTTATCCTTCTTTTCTCTTAGTGCTTATTCATTGTAATAAATCACAGCTCCAACCAGTGATAGAGAAGTTAGGGAAAAGAAAACTACAAATCTTAAACTTTAGTGATCTAAGCTCTTTAATCATATAATATTAAAATACTGACCCTTAAGCTAAGATAAAGTTTTACTTGGTAGCATGTTTTATGAAAAGCATAATTTTAGCATTTTTTGCATTGAGGGGGGTGTCAGTGCAGACGGAGTAGGCGGCCCTGTCCTCTGTTTCGACCATAGAGAGGGGTGAGAGTCACTGACCTCTGACCTCCAGGAGGGGGAGGACTCTGGTCAGCGCAGCAGTCTGTGGAGGGGGGAAACAGAAACACAAAAGACACCCCCACATCCTCAGCCTTCAGTGACCTGACCCTCACACCTCATCTCCATAACACTGCCCCCAGTCTGCGCTCAGATTGAGACCTTATTAAAGATATCTGTGTACCAGCTAATCCCCCCTGCAGCTGCCCATGACCATGTCCACAGCCCCCATCCTCCGTCATGGCTCCTCACCAGCTCCCACAGCAGAAACACCCCTCAGCTTAATCCACAGTGGGACACAAAGAGGCCTGAGGTGGTCCAGGTTTCCTGCAGTGTGATAAAAAAGAGGCTAACATCTCAATCTGTGCAGCGTTTAGGCTAATGCTAACAGGATTTCAGTGTGTAAAGGTACGATTATGAGGCTGAAGGCTTTCATCCAATCATGACCTGACGTTATGAGGCGTAAAGAAGCTGATACTGCCTTCCGAACTGTATTACAGGAAGAGTGCAACTGCTTTCTCCTGCTGGATAATCAGTTCATTTATGGAATTCTCAGAGCTTTGTTTTTCTGAGCCCAAGTTCATCCTTAAAACTGTAAGGATATTCAGACCTTTGAGACAAATATATGAATGCAACATTAAGGTCAATGACATATTTCACCACAGAGACAATGAATCCTTATCATGTGATTTGGTATGGTATGGTGTGCTATTGTATTGTTTCATATCAGATCATTCTATATGTATACGATCCAGATATAGTAATGTTAAACACTGAGGCCAACAAAGAAAAAAGCTCTTCCTGCTTGATAATGTGCTTCTCACTGCCCATTTTTCTCCTTTTAGTTCAATTGTACTTGTTGTATCTGCCTACAGTGTGACTCTTGTGACTCTGAGGTTTGTTTTAAGGTACCTTAAGTGTCTGTCTCAGGGTTTTGCATGTTGTTATCATTCTTCCATCAATTTCGTAACACGAAAACCCATTGGTCCACCTGGCATATAGACAGCTAGCAGTGAACTTGGTCTCATATGACTGTTTTGACTGTTGGTTTATTGGGTCACTCTCCAGAGGTGCACTCACTGGTCCTGTAGGAGCAGCTCTGGTGCACAGTAACTTACCTGTCCCAGTCACAGCTGACTCACCTGGCTGCTTCGTCCTCAACAGTGTTTTTCAGATCTAAGAGTCAAGCTTTTTAGTTTTTTTAGAATTTTTTTTAAATGAGAGTTTCTGCGGCCTCTCTGTGAAATGAGGCTTCTCTGATTAGAGCTGCAGGACAAACAAAGAGGCCTCCTCTCCATCACATTACACATTATTGCTTATTGATCCACCTGACTGGCCGATGGGACCTTTTTTAAAAACCTACCTCCACATGCAGATGGGATGTCCTGGGGCCTGGGGCCCATGGGGCCAATACCAGTTTGTCCATTGGTGAGCTTGTTATCATTAGGCCAGGACCTGAGCCTGGAACACATTCAGCCTAAATGTAATCAGAAAATCAGACTCATATCTGTAAAATAAGATGCATTTTTGAAGGTGTGCTGTCAGGCTCAGAGTTTAATGTTTTGATAAAAATATATCCTGATGAACAGAGAATTAGACAAGTTTAACAAATGTTGACTTATTTTTATTAATAAAACAAAAAATATAATAATTTAAGAAGTAATGAAATGGGGGATACTGAAAGTATCAAACAAAACTAAAATCTCAGATAATGGAGTGATATCAGACTTAAATAATGGACATACACATACAGCTTGCTAAGATGAAAAATCTAATCTGACAAAAAACTTTAACCTTCCCTCTCATAGATAGTTTGGTTTCTTTTAGTATTTCTTTGGACTTTTTTTTCTTTTGTGAAAAAAAGGTTAATATTAAAAAAAAAAAAGTAATAATAATGATAACCTTACACTATCATAACTCAGAGTCAGATGTCGCTTTAACTCTAGAATCAAACAAACTTCAATTTAAGCACAAACTGTCCAAAAACATTTCCCGAGACTTGTTCACAGAAAGGTTTTGATTCAGGACACACTCATTGTTTGGACTTTGAACTTGGCACATGACACTTAAAAACTGACCATCATTTAGCTTAAACAAAAGACACCCCCCCCCCCCCCCCCCCCCCCGCCCCCTTAAGAGCTGCTAAAGCAGCTTGTTTGTGTAACACAGCCCCCTCTGAGTGAGGAGAGTTTTACTCCCATTAGAGGACAAAGGAGGAAGCCCTGAGGCGATAGGTTTCATGCCTGTCCAACCTTAACCTTATTTCAACTGCACAGTCACTGTTTAAAGTGATCCCTCCTCTGAAACAGAGAAGATTCAGGTGGAGACAAATGGAGAAAATGAGTGTTCACTTTCACTCATCATTTAGCACATTTTGCATACATTTAACACACTCTGATTTTATAATGTTCAAATTAAACATTAACTCCTACTTGTAAGTCTGCAGAAATGTGCATTGAAAGCATAATATTTTGATCTTTAGTCTTTTCTCAACCAAAGCCTCAGTTGTGATGATTATTTCAGAAATATTTAATTTTCATTTTGCTCACAAATCCAAGCTTCCCTCCAAGCTGGTCTTTCACATGGAGACGCCTAAAGGGGGAGAGAGAGAGAGGATAAAGGAAAATAAATTGATGAAAGGATTTGTATATGGTGATCAGACCCCCTTTTCTTTCTCCGTCCCTTTTTATGGGGGGTGGGCAGAAATCTGTGAAGTTCAGGGCTAGCAAACAATAGCAATGAAGGGCTGGGAGAGGAGCTCCGGCTGGACACGAGCAACCCCCACACCCATCCATCCTCATACCCCTGACTCTCTCATGACCCCTGAGGGGCTCGGGGTGATGGTGGGGGGTTGCTGGACAACCCTTCCCCTCCAAAAAATCTCATTATGGTCAGATCCCTATATTGAAAACGGTCCAATCTGGAATGCTATGCACTTAATCAAACCACATGCAGGTTCAGCTCACAGGGTAGATGTTAGACTCCTCCAGAACTGGAGCTGCTTTCAGTGAAGTTCTTTATATCCTGATACAGAGCGCACGGTTGGATTTGCAAATCCTGGAACAAGGTGAGATTGATCCTGCTTCAGAGCTGAGCTGGAGTCCAAACACAAACTCAGAGGGGGTTGTCTATGATTTTGAAGTTAGCTAATTCACTAGCATACAATCTGACCTTACTTGTGGAAGCAAAACTTGTTTTTTTTGAGTTGACCTTCATGTCCACTTAGGTATCATCAGTCAAGGTTCTTTGTGTTAACGTAGAGAACCTCTCAGGTCATAAGATGAACATGTTTCGTTAACTCAACGATTTAACATTGGCTCCCTTGTTAGTCACCATCAAAGTTACTCAGTGGTTAAACTTATCATTAGGTTTTTTCTAATTATTGTTGGCCCTAAACATTGATCACATTTTATTTCTAAGTTGTAGTGCAACTACCTTCCACTAGCTGGGAATGTAACTGATTGTTGACTGTTGCTTCACTACCTGGATGTAAACTTCCCAGATGATAGCTGTTAGCTTGTAGCATGGCGTTCTGTGTCAGTATTCAAAAAAACTGAGATAAAGTTGTGTGTGAAACCAGTGCATGCACAAGAACGTTAACCCTCTAAGGATGACTGAAGGTGTTAGGTCTGCTAGCTTTAGCCACACTCAGTCATCAAGTTGACATGGTTCAGCTGCAGTCAGTACACAAATTGTGCTCATTGTTTTGAGTGTTGTCCCACCTTCAGACAGGTCACTTAGTTTGGATTTAAATTTTGCATTAAGACAGTAATAAATGCTTGACTACCCTTCATTTAAACTTGATATACAGTATTTTAGAGTGCAGTAATTAGATGAAGTTTCTTTTTCAAAGTGCCCTGGTCAAGACAAGCTGTTGTGCAATGGCACATCCTAAGACATAAATCATAACCTGGACAGAAACACAACATTTGATACTTTTACAGCCTGGTGTTGTTGCATTCAAGTCACTTTGATATCATCCAGTTAATAAGATCAGATACGATAAAATTTCTTTGTCTCCAGGGGGATATTTGTCACATAAGCACAGTCCACAGTCAATACATTTATCATACCAACATTATGTTAGTGCAGACAGTTTGTTGAGTAGAGGGATGGAGGTAGAGAGAGGAGAGAGCTTGAAGTGACTACTTCAAGATATTTTGTGCCTGATTAAAGACAATTTTTCCGAAGATAGTTACAAGCCTTAGAAGTTTAGAAAATGTTGCTGCTGCCTCCAAAATGATGTTACCTTCAGTTTTATATGTGTTGCTGGATTTGGTGCTTAAAATGTCAAAGAATCATCTAATACATACTACAATTCATAGATGATAAATATAGACATACTCAGTAACTTAGTCCATAAAAGTGGTGAAAGCTGGGAGGTTCATCTTGGCTTAGATCTGATCAATATAGAGCCTGGGTTGGTTTAGATGCACTAAGGAATGACGTTGCATCGTCTGCATAAATGTTGATTTTTGGATTAGGGTCCCTAAATTACTTGATGTCACTTTACCATCCAGAGCCAATTATTAGCCTTACTTTAGGTGGCCCTGAAGGCTGAGTTTCTTGAGATAATATCTACACTAAGGTAGTACATAAAAAAGCCTCTGAGTACAGACTGAGCAATGTTTTGTTTTATGTAAAATTTTTAAAGATCTGTTGCATTCATTTGTCCAGGCAGAAACATTGTGGATAATCTGCAGCAGTGTTTTATGAATCAGAGCTATGACATAACCAGGTTTGTAGACCTGGGTCACCATAACTGCTGCTCCTCCTCCCTCCATCACTCTCATGCTCTCAGGCCCTTCAGGCCTCACAGGTTGCCACACCATGTGTTCAATAACCGCGGCCACCGAACGCTCAGCAAGTCCCCCCATGGGAGCCCTGAATTTCATTACCAGGCCTGAGGGAGGGTGGGCTCAGGGGGTGGGGGGGTGGTGGGGGTTCAGTGCTCTATCAGCCTGTCCAGACGCAGCTGACCAGTAGACCCACAATCCTCTCTGTGAGATGCATCTGCTGGGTGTGAGATCTCTCATTAGACGATGGGCAGATGCTCATTTCTAGATGTGACACATCAGTGTAGCCAGTGGCAGGGACCATCAAGAGGAGGGGGCTTCTCTGCTCTGCTCTTTGTGTGCAGGCTGTGGGTTAGATCTGTGGCTGTTTTTAATAAGTCATGATCTATAATCTGATGGACTCTTATATAACATATGTATTACATATATTTCATCAACCCCATTCACAAGGAGGCACCAACCTGTTTATATCTACAACAAAACACAGCTCCCAGTGCCTCCACACCTTTGATTATTGAATAAGCTCTGATATGATAACTTAATGCACAATGTTTATTACATTTGGCCAACAGCACCTGTATCTGTGTGATAATGTAGGAAAAACAGGCAAAGGACAGTGTTCAAGAAATCTTGTTTCTATTAAAAGTCAAGCTTAAACTGATTGACCAGAATGAGAGGTTTTTTGTTAAATGGTGGAAAAATTAAAGGGTTGATATCGGTCAAAATGTTGTCCTGGAATGTGTCGACTGCCATCTAAGAAAAGAGAATCCCAAAGCAGTCTTTGGTCTGAAACTTCAACAACTTTCTTAGTTTGCAAGAGTTTTTCCCAAATGTTACACAATGACTTGTTGACAGAAATAGAGGGTTAAGGCAAAAACTCAAATCATGTATGTGCTTTTTTTCTGATTTCAAACCAAAATATTTATAAGCTTCATAAGACATTTTAGATCTGTATTGATATTTTCCATATGTACCGTAGCTGTGTAAGGTAAACACAAGATCTTTAAAAACAAATTCACTCATGGGCTGCAATTATTTCATGCACTCTGGGTAATGAAGTCAAATGCTTCTCCTCATGTTCTGAGTGAAGTCCGTGTAGCCTTTTCAGTTTTAACTTGAGCCAGTACCATCCTCTCTCTGATGAGTGGTATGTATTCCATCATCTTAGCTCCTCTTACCTCTCCTCTTGTTTTACATTGATCAACACTCAGAGTAACTTATACGTTGCAGTCCTCTTCACTCACATTTTTGTACTCATTCATTTTTTTACACCCTTGTTTTTGGCTCTTAATATCTTGGAATGTTTTTCATAAGCTTTTATTGTTGGACTACAAATTAGACAGATGTGCCCGAAAGGATTTGCAGTTTTGCAGTGTGTTGGTTTCCTCCACCTTAGGAGCTTTAGAATCATCCAACTGCAGGTCAGATGAACCTTTATTTGTCCCACAGTGAGACAATTTTCAGTAATAAACTCAGTATACAAGGAAGAGATTGGACCTGGATTAAAATTGGGCGTTAAATGCACTGGTGTAATTGTACATAATTCTATTTGTGTTCTGCATGTGCACTTATTCAGCCTACTGGGAGCAGGTTTGATTGAACGGATGTTAGGTTATGGATGACAGGCCACAGGCTGCAGAAACTCAAAATGGGACAAGAAAGCTTGTCATGAAAACTTGTCAGTTTTTACTGAAACAAGATTTAAGTATGATATAAAAAACTGAACAGGATTCTCTACACAAGCTACAGGAAAAAAAAGATTAGTCATTACAATAAAGTCCAAGTAAAGTCATTTCTGTGTGTGGAAATTTATCTTTGAGTTAGAGCAAGTCTGTGATAAATTTCGGTTTAGCAGAGTAACCAGGACTCTATTACTCTGAAATGATAAATCTAGATTTTTAAAGCAGTGAGTCCTACAAACCTGGGGAAAGACCCCTGTGTTGGACTGGAGGTAGAAGATTCAGAGATGTGAAAGATCTCACCCATAGTGGTATCTAGCTTAGTGTGATAGAATGTGGTGTCTTGATTTGTTTGATTTGAGGAGACAAATGAGCATGTTCTGGTCATGATGGTGAGAACATCAGAAGAAAAGCTTCACCTGGCTTTCAGAGAAGAACTGAACTTGACCAGATAAACACAAAACAGCTTTAGACAATCCAAAGTCAAGTTCAGCTGCAGGCTGCTGTGTGTGGGATGCTGTTTGATGGCTGCACAATGCTAAATGTTGGAGGAGTAGGAGTGACGTCCAGATTCGGCTGAGCAGATGCCAGACTTGGCGACACTGATAAGTCATGGAGCAGGTTCAAGTGCAGCTGGGATTGTTCCTGCTTCACAGCTGGGAGGGAGAGCGGCCATTGCCAGAGTTCAAGGTTCTTTCTTTGCATATGAGGACATTAGCACCAAAAAAGATGGAGGAGACGGGGTGTGTCACCAAGGTCATGGTGAAGTGGGGACAGGGCGAGGAGGAGAGCTCTGGTGGCATGGGAAAGTCACCTCGGAGATGGATCTGAAAGGACGGGAAGAGATGGGAGGGGTGGTGGGATGCATAAGAAGGGGCAGATGGTGCCCTTGGGTGCAGGGTGGCTGGGGGGAAGTTTTACAGAGGTTGCTTTGGGTTTGGGAGCAAATAAGCATAGTCACAACACCATTGTCACAATCGGCTCCTGCTTCAATGGAGGCGCTCCTAATTTGACCTCTGCAGACCTCGCCTGTGTTCTTGTGTATTGTTGTGGCCTTCTCTGGCTGGATGGCTCGCTGGCATTCAGCCTCCATTGTGGATTGTCGTCAGTAAAAGCATTATAGGCCACAAAACCACATGCACATCCATCAAATCAGAGGGTTTTGGGTGCTGACTGAGGTTTCTAAGAAATTTTAGATATAGGGCGTTTTCAGGCTGGGTGTCCAGCAGAGAAGCCCCCCCTCTGGGCCATTATCTGCAGAATCCACAAGATGAAATAAGCCGAGTTTTCTATGATGGCCTGATATTTATTCCAGCAGTTATGGCGATCCTGTGTTGTTCTTCAAAGACAATTCACTGCATTGCATTGTGAAAGAAAATAAATAAAAGATCCCTCTCTTGTAAAGTTTTCAAAGAGGTCTCAGTCCCAGTGTCGGTGAGCTTTGGCCCTTTTTAATTTCTAATATTTGGGATCTAAATGAGAGGTCTTAATATAAGATTCCTCCAGTGGACTGTTGAAGTTAGCAGCTGGGAATGTCTCAATATTCACAGTGTGTCCACGAAGGGAGCAGCCACTATTACAACATGAACCAGACTTCAGGCACATGCATGGCCCGTCTATGTCACCATGGAGCGTCTGTTTATATGGAGCGTGGTCTCATCAGTCAGCACAATGAAAGAGAGAGAACAGGATTACAACTTTAGTGAATTTTGTTTTGGTCCGACTGTCGAGAGGAACGGTCGCGGTGACCATGTCAGATCATGTATCGTGCTGAAGCACACCTCTCTGAAGCGTGCCAAAGAGGAGAATGAACTGAGCTCAAGTCACACTGGCTAAACAAACTGGACTTTCAAACTGAAGCGTGCTTGGAGACGGTACGAGAGGCCAGTGTGACCGCACTCTCAAACTTCCTGATTTTGTCCCTGACCAGCTCAGATTGTTATTCTGAGGGCAGAGTCCCTCTCTACAAACACACCAAACTCTGTTTTCAATCACAGTAATTTTATATTGCAGAACATCAGACTGATGCCTCTGTTGAAATAACACTGTTTGTGTTATTGTGTAACTTTGGTGCTATAAATGGTGGGAATGCATGTCTGCAACTACATGAGCTGCAGACAAGATATTCTTTTTCTGGGTGGTCGATTTTCCAGGTCACAATTAAACTATCTAACAGCAAACTCAAATTAAAGTCGTCATGAAGAGTCAGAATAAATCTGTCTTAAAGAAAGCAAGAGGAACAGATCAAAGTTAGCTGCTTCTATTGGACTCCATCAACAGTATCATTTATTTCAGTCAGTCAGCTCGTGTTGTAATCGGAAAAACTTTATTTGCGGCAGAACATGTTTGTGTTTGGCATCCAGACTCCAAACATCATTCCTCCTTAAATTATCATGTGGAAAGTTTGAGGAGGATCATAGCTTGAAACTAGTGCAGGGCAATTCTTTGGACATTGTTGGGTGATTGTAGAGTGAGACCAGTAGAGCTTGAGTCACCTGCCTGAATTATCTTGAGGGTGTCGTTTCATTTCAAACTGGAACAAAATGTGAGTCGCTGATCTACCAACACCTCATTAAATTTTTTGTTTTCTGCTTGACTTTTTGTGTTAAATTGCAAGACCTGATGCTTTAGACATTAGGCATCTTTTTTATTCACTAAAAGCTGTCTCTGTAGATAACCTTTCTTTAATTCTGGCAGACACTTAAAATAACAATCTGAGCCTACCTTGCATGAAGACAAACACTTTTCATGGACCTAGGCAAATATTGTGTTGAAGCAATGAGTAAAAAACCTTTTTGCACCTTTTAGAAGACACAAATTAGACAATATTATTTGTTTTTCTTTATTTCAGTGTGCAACTTTAACTCTCTGTGCTGTCCAGAAAACAAATCAGTGCACAGGGTTGAAGCGTTTTACTGCTCTAAATCTTTATCGGTGTTTGAGCTTCTGCTAACAGAAAGTCCTGCAGCTTCCGTTTGTGCAAAACTTCTTTTGAACTTTTTGTGCATGTTATTTTTTTACTGATGTGCTAATGATTAAATATTTTAAAATGCAAAGGCTGCAGAAAACCTGTAAATGAAAATGTCTTTATACGAGTTAAAGGTAAAGTTTGTCTATCAAAGCTGCTCTTCTCTCACTTTCTAAATATTTTGGGCGGTCCAGAGACAGAACATGAACCTCAGAGTAAGTTAAGTGGAAGTCAAACACCTTTTCTTCTCTTCTAATCCTTCTTTCTCCTCCTCCTCTCTTCAGGCTGCTGTCTGGCCTCAGAGCTGTCCTTCCTGCAGGAGCCCAGCGATGTGATCGCTGTGAGGGATCGCCCGCTCATGTTGGACTGTCGGGTACAAGGCGAGGAACCCATCATGGTGACGTGGCGTAAAAATGGCGTCCCTTTACCCACCAGCCCGCGGGTTCGGGTGCTGGCGAATGGGACGCTGTTTATCCAGAGCTTCCAGAAACGCAGAGACGGGAGCGATGCGGACATGGGCGAGTACGATTGTGCCGCTCAAAACCGCTACGGCATGCTGGTCAGCAGGAAGGCCAAAGTCCTCCTGGCATGTAAGTGAAACACAACAGGACGGGTTTATTGTGTATGCTTTTTTAAAATTTATGATGTACTAAGGGGTTACATAATCATGTCCTCCTATTGGAGTGATTTTGGAGTGAGAGTTATAAACTCTGCAGTTCTGCTTTGTGAAAATACAAACTAACTAACAAACTACCTCTCTTTGGGCATTTAGATATCTATAACCCACTTTACCTGCAGTCAACAGGCCTACACAGAGAGCAGACATCCCACAAATCCTCCCTGCATGTCCTCCTCTGACTGTCAAAACATCCCATAGTCTCTGTTATAAATGACGCTCCACACGGTGAACATCTCAGCACCGAACTCAGCAACCAGAGACCCCCTCAGACCCTTTGATCCTCTGCAGGGCCCCTCACCAAAACACACACAGCTTCTCATTATGAAACAGTCATAAATTATCCTGTATGCACATTACTGTACACGCCTACACACACACACACACACACACACACCTGCACGATGAAAGAGTACAACCTTCCCTTCACCCCTCCCCTTCACTCAAACAAATAACACCAGGGGTTTATGGGTAATCCAGGAGAGTTATGGTGATCTGGAGGTGGTCTTACCTCAATGCAATGTGTTGCCATGGAGATGCTCTCTCATTCACAGGCCCCTCCTCTTCGGTCGACACCCTTATTGATTATTGTCACCAGGTTATTAGAAGACCTGAGTTGAAGTCCAGAGATGCTGACGCTGTTTTATGAGACTCAAAAGCTTTAGGATTGAGACAAAAAGCAAAATGTGGTCAGCAAAAGTGCACTTCAAGGATGTAAAATCATCCAGGTCTCAAAACAATTTCAAACCCTAAACTCTGAAGTATGCAAATCTGCACAACCCTGTACAAAACATTGCATAGATATACTCACTCATACTCTAATGATAGAAAAAAGTGCCTGAATTTCTGGCTCATTTCTTCCTACATTCTTCTTCAGAGATGAAAAACAAATACTGATTTGTCTGCACAGATTGCCGAATGTGCATAAGGATGAGTGACGTAATCTCTCTTCTTCTCTCTGGTTTGTTTATCAGACAATAAAAAATGTTCTTTAGGGAAACAGCTTGGGGAGATAACTCACAGGAATGAATTGTAGAAATGGCAGATGGTGTAAATACAAAGGGATTGAATAAAATCCCTTGTTATGCAGCCAAATTTTAAATATCAGGAATAAAAGTGGAAGAAATATGAAGTTATAGATCTCTAATTAGCTCCATGAAACTGCTCTAACTTTTGGGTTTGACTCTTTTGTTTTCTGTTTTTATGACAACACTTCCTGGGGCAGATTTTTGTCCACTGATATCACACCAGTGCAAAATTGTAAAACAGACAGATAAACACAAAATAAAGTCCAGAAATGTTGTTTTCAGTCATCCACACTCTGAACATTCCAGCATTATAAAATTTAATGTCCTGAGGCTGAAATACCACGAGTCTTAAACAGTTAAACTTTTAAATGTGAATATTTCTGAGTGATTTATTAAGTGAGTGTTTAAGACTGATGTTTGTGCTTTTTGCTCCTCAGCTCTTCCAAAGTTTCACACACACCCCAACTCCATGTCTGTGGATGAGGGAGGTGTCGCTCGCTTCCAGTGTCAGATCAATGGAGTACCTGAGGCCAACATCACCTGGGAGAGAGACAGAGTGCCACTCAACACCTCGGACGTCAGGTAACACACAAACAAGCAAAACTAGACAGCTGTTTGAACAGTTTAGAGCACCGCCAAAGACAAACTTCAATCTCTCAGGAGAGAAAGCTAGGTTTGTGATGATTTTTTGTTGTATTTTTCCCTACCACTTCTTTAACCTCCCTCTCTCTCTCCAGGTACACCCTCCTGCCCATGGGGATCCTCCAGGTGACAGGTGTGAGACAGATTGATGCCGGAGTTTTCCGCTGTGTCGCCACCAACATCGCAAACACTCGCTACAGCCACGAGGCCGTGCTCAACATCACAGGTAGGAGGATTTGAATGTTACATGTTGAAAGGTTTGACTTTTACTCTTCAAGTCTTTTCTATTTTTACCAGAAAAAAATGTACAGCCAGAAGGATTCAGGTTTTGTCTTCTGATCTCATGTTCTCAACTTTCTCTCTGTTGTCCAGGTGGAGCTCCCAGGATCTACAAAGAGCCTGTGATCTTGTCCGGGCCCCAGAATCTGACCCTTACAGTCCACCAGACCGCCATCTTGGAGTGCATCGCCACAGGAAACCCTCGGCCCATCGTTTCCTGGAGCAGGCTTGGTACTGCTGGAAGAATCTGTAGAAGGGTTATGGTAACATGTAGATTTCATTTCACACACTAACTTCTGTTTTTCTGTGTGTGTGTGTGATCTTCAGATGGACGCTCCATTGGGGTGGAGGGGATCCAGGTTCTAGGAACCGGGAACTTGATGATTTCAGACGTTTCTCTGCAGCACTCAGGTGTTTACGTGTGTGCAGCAAACCGACCCGGCACCAGAATGAGACGTACGGCGCTCGGACGACTCGTTGTGCAGGGTGAGGACAGAGATTTTGTTATTGACTGATTTTTTCAGATATGTGTTTGAAACAGGACTGCTCTGGACAAAAAAAGTCTTTGTTGATATTTCCATCAGATAGAAAGAATCACTCAGGGTTATAATCAGTCTGTTTAGTATGGAATGAGAGGAGAGGGGTGTATCTAAAAATATAAAATAAAAGGCCACTGAATTCAGATTATATAAGTGGAAATTCTCTCAAAGACATCTCTGTCAGTGTGTCCTCGTTCTGTCTGTTTTGAGCGTACAGCTGGAGGTTGTTTCATTTCTAAAGATGAAAGTCAGTCCTCATATTCAGCTTCCTGAATTATCAACAGGAAGTCTGGCCTTCTGAAAAAGAAATGTTGAACATTGGTGGGTTTCGGTACATTTCCTGGGGTCCTTCTAGGATTAACTCCTAGAGGGTCACAACTTCTCTGTCACAGATAAAAACAGTGAAGCTGCAACAAACCGACTGTAATTACACCCTGACAAACAGATGGGTTACAGTTATTCCTTTAAAGTAATATTTAAAAGTAAAGTGGGGAAGGAAGATATTATAAATAAATATTTTAGGTTATATTTACTTTAATGAAGACATATTTAAGTGTAAAGATATCCTGTAATAACACTGTACATGATTTAAAAACTGAGCATCTGATGCAGCCATTGTTTCAGCCTTTGTTCATAACTCCTGTAGCAGACCCCCGTCAGAGGAGGAGGAGGGGGAGGAAGGGGTCAATATCAAGCTCCACCTCTTCTTCTCACCTTTGGCCTTGGCTGTTATAATGGGGGTGGTGTGAGACCCCCTCCAAACCCCATCCTCCACCTCCATATGCACGCTCTGTCCACTTCCTCTCTAATAATTAAGCTCTAACACCTATCTTCAGCTCTGTGTGTGTGTGTGTGTGTGTGTGTGTGTGTGTGTGTGTGTGTGTGTGTGTGTGTGTGTGTGTGTGTGTGTGTGTGTGTTTTTTTTTTTTTTTTTTTTTTGGGGGGGGGGGGGGGGGGGGGTATGATGTGGTCTCATCCATCATCAACCCACAGATACCCCACCCCAGCACACACACTCAGCTGATCCTTCTCTCTGTCATTATCTCAGTTTTAATTGGCTGTCCTAAGGCCTGATCAATTAGCAGCCTCACCTTCAGAGGCTCTCTCTCTCTCATGCACACACACACACACACACACACACACACACACACACACACACACACACACACACACACACACACACACACACACACACACACACACACACAGCAAAGTGTGAAAATGTTGTTCCAATTACTGTGATTTCTGTATGTATCTTGTCGGGTGATTGTTGTGAGGTCATCTTTTCAGAGTTCACAGTTAACAGTTAAAGTCTCTTTGGGGACTCTCTAAGTGATCTTGAAAGAATCTCACTTCTGGATATCTGCTGGATCTTAATCCACAATTTAAAATGAGATTATCAGCACCAACATAGGTTATTTGTAAATGCTATGTGTTAGCTTCCAGATCGGGTTGGACAGGACCGGGTTGATTTGTGGCACGTTGAAGTCTTTAAGACAACAACACGCTGGCTGACGAAGTTTGGTAGTGAGAAAACTCAGTATTTACGATCTGATCTCCATTTATTTGACTCAAAACAAACATGTCTTTTTAGGAGTCATGTCTTTACAACAGTGTGCGCTCGATTCCATCCAAAGGTGTTGCAGCAATCCACTTACACAGATAAGCGTCACCAAATAAATGTGAATCTGCTCTCTGCAGCACTCTGCATGTTTCTACTTTTACATGTCTACAGATTAAAGCTGTATGTATGCTAAAAGGTTAGAGTTATTAAAGCATATGATAAAACATTTCCAACAGATCTGTGATAAAGTTTAAAATAATGTAAAACTTTGCATTTGACTAAATGTCCAAAGAATCACTCTCCAGAGAATCATTATGAGGGGTGAATGCAGCAAGGCAGGTTATGATTTGCACTTAAAGAGCAAAAACAAGCAGACTCTGTTAATGCTCACACAGCTGCATGAGTCTCTGAGCTAAATCTGAATCTCTGCTGAAGCCAAACAGAGCTGAAGCACATCTCATGGTGGCACTGACTGACAAACATCTAAATTCACATAATTCAGTGTCAGTGCTCCTGCTGAGCGGATCAATCAATACTTCTCCCTGTCACTCTCTCTCTGTGACTGGCAGCCCCTCTGCTGTGGTGGAGGGGCTGATCTCTAATATATTCATTAATTTATTGATCAGCTTTCTCTGTTTGACGGCAGGAGAGAACAAAGAGCTTCTTGATAACATGAACAAATACGTTATAGTTTATGGAGGTCTTATGGTAAAGAAAGCAGAAATATCAGGGCAGAGTTCATCTGTGGAGAGGATTCAGAGACTCACTCCTTAGATGAAGCTGCAGGAAGTGTGTTTAGGTTTCTGTCTTTTCCATTAATCAAAAAACAAAGAAGAAGCTCATTCAAATATGCTATAGGGGATAAAGACGAGAGAATGGTCCAGAAGAAATTAGACTGTCAGACTTTGAGAAAAATAATGTAAATCTGCATGTTTTGTGCAAAAAAGAGGATTTGTGAATGCATTTGTATGTTTATTCCCACATTTAAAAACAGATTTGCACCACTCATAGTTCTCCAGCTGGAGAAGCTCCAGGTTCAAGTGTGCTCAGACATAATGACTCATAGAACTGTTTTTATTGTTAATGCAAAGTCAAGTTCAGTGTGTGTTTGAGTGAGTGGAGGTTATTGAGGTCTGAACTTTCACACAGTCTGTCTCAGAGTCCACGTTCATGTTCAGGACAGAGGGACAAAGACCAGAAACAAAAAGACGAGCACAGACAGAGTGCAAGGTGCAGGAGGAGGAGGAGAAGGAGGGGGGGTTAGGAGTGACCTTCACCCCCCAACCTCTGACCCCTGACCCCAACAGAAGGATCTAGGCTCAGGGAAAACGGTCGCAGTGAGGGTGGAGGAGGAGGAGACAGGACGGACTCACAGGGAGGTGTAGGGAGAAAGGGGGGGAGAAAGGGGGTGTGGTCTCAGGGTTAATTAGGGAGCGCCGGATGATGGATAGCATCCCCGTGGAGGGGTGAGGGCGGCCTGGGTGTCACTGCACGGGTGGAGGGGGGGCACAATGGATGACCATTTTGGGGAAGGGTGTGGCAAATACGGTCAACCCAGTAAGAGGAGCTGCAGAGGTTTTATCATGCAGATCAGTGTTCTCAGAGTTTAGACCGGATCCTTAACATCAGCAGCAAAATCGGATTTATTTATCTGATTTATCAACAGTGTAAAAACTAAAATCTAACTTTGTTTGTCTTATTTTAAGTTAAAAGTGTCTCATTAGACTTAATATACCCTAAATTCACCTTCCAGAAAACTGTTTTGTTTCAATATTTAGAAGAAAAGAGTGATGTCTGAACTGCTTCAATAAAATCTGCCAATGGGGCAAAGAAAAAGTTACACATCAAAGTTTCTTAAAATAAGAATCATGTTTTTATATATTATGTAAAACAGAAAAGGTTTCCCCATTTACAAATCTGTCGGTGCTTTAACTTCACGTCAAAAATGTGTCTCCAGACCCCAAATGACCCTCCACCCAGTCCAGGTCGCCCCCCCAACGCAGATGCAGGGTTCACTGCTCCTCCTGACGCCCAGTTCAATATCACAGGAACAATACAGCATGCATATATATGCTGGGAGACCCTTAAGCTCCAACACACACACACACACACACACACACACACACACACACACACTCAGCATCTCATTGATCTATTGACCTGAACACCCACTGTGACCCCCCTCTACGCCACCATCCATCCACCATTCACATATGAACAGGGAGGGGGGGGCGTCAACAGAGTGTCCATTTCAATAAGAGCATCACTGCAGCTCTCAGACCAGCTCAGACTCACTGACCTCTTTTTATTTATTTATTTTTAACATCACATCACACAGAGAATAAAAACACATCAGTAGATCTATCAAGATCTCCAGAGATGCTCTTTAGCTCCTAAGAAACTGTTGCGATATCTTGCAGTGTTTTCTGTTTGGGTAAAGACCTCCTTTAGGTCCTTCCCAGTTCAGTAACCCATCAAGAGATTTTCCATTTTCAACCTTGAGATCATCAAAGACTGACATACACACAGAAAGAACAGATAAACAGACAAGACTGAAAAAAATCTTACCAAAAATATTAAATAAGCAGTGAGGAAAGTTCTGGATGGACTGAATGTTTTGTCCCTTCAGCCACATTTTATTAACGAGAATTTTTACAACCAAGAATCTGTCCGTCCACTGATGAAAAAAAAACAAATCCTTAGCAGGAGTAGCCGTCTGGTTTCTTGTCAGTATTTCCTCCACTTCTTTCTTAAAATGAGAACAAATACTTGTTTCAACACTTGGCTGATATTTTTAGGATCACATGAGATTTTATTTTCTTGAAATAATACCTATAGCTGGACTAGTCAGGTCAGTGTCGCCAATATGATCTTTTACAAGATATTCTGAATTCAAATTGAAAAAATATGACCTGTAGAGCTTGAGCTTTTACAGAAAAAAATACCAGATAAAATATAAAATATAATATAGATAAATTCCTAAACGTTAAATCAGAGTGTGTAATGCAGAAAGAGTGAATGTTGTGGCTGTGGTGGATTATGAAGCTCTGAAGTTTCTGAAAGTTAATTTTCTCCAAATGTTCAAGAAATTTACGAACAAGGGCAGAAACAAGAAAACAGTTTCTTTAACTGTGGTTGACACTCTACACATCAGGTTTGATCCCTCGCTCTCTTGTGTGTGTGTGTGTGTGTGTGTGTGTGTGTGTGTGTGTGTGTGTGTGTGTGTGTGTGTGTGTGTGTGTGTGAGTGTGTGTGTGTGTGTGTGTGTGTGTGTGTGTGTGTGTGTGTGTGTGTGTGTGTGTGTGTGTGTGTGTGTTGGGAGGGGGGGGGGGGCTAATCTGTCATGGGTAGCTTTGTTTCCTCCCCTTCATCAGTCCCCCTCCTCTCTCTGTTAGAAAGTGTCAGGTGTCTTCAGCTGACCGTTCATCAGCCCATCGATTCTCTGTATTGATCAGTGATTCTGGTGACCTTGAGTTTCACCTTGTTTGAGTTCGTTAGCTTTCTTTTGTTTGGGGGCAGGTCCAGTACTAGATGTGTGTGTGTGTGTGTGTGTGTGTGTGTGTGTGTGTGTGTGTGTGTGTGTGTGTGTGTGTGTGTGTGTGTGTGTGTGTGTGTGTGTGTGTGTGTGTGTGTTCAGTCATACTGTTTCATTTCTCCACCCGAACAGTAAAATAATAAACATAGGCAATCTTTAGCTCAAACAGACCCCCTGAATGAAGATGGAAGATAAACTCTCCTCTCCTCCTCTTCCTCTTCTTCCTCCTCAGCCCCTCCTGAGTTCCTGCAGTGGCCGCAGTCTGTGTCCAAACCAGCAGGGGGCAGCGCTGTGTTCACCTGTGTGGCTCAGGGCGTCCCTGAGCCGCACATCATCTGGCTGAAGAACGGGAAGGTGCTGATGCCCGGACACAATGTCAAGCTGACCAACAACAACAGGTAAGTGAACTCTGCCCCCACAGTGTGGAGCCTCACCCTGCTGGAGGAGTTTATCAACACATGATTCAACATTTTAATCATTAAACTGAACAGGCAGGAGGATTTCAGCACAGATAAAACAGGTTTTGAACTCTTATTAAAGATTTTAAAAAGTCAAAAATCAAAGAATAAAGTCCTGGAGTGTCTTCAAGAAAAACTTTAAACTTTAGGATTTTTGAGACGTGTACTCTGGATAAGTATTCACAAATGACTGAGGTATGAAAAAAAGCAGAGAAGAGAAACACACATCATTCCTGTGAATATTAAAAGAAATATTAACTACATTAGTAATATGTCACGTAAACTATATCAGATTTGATTTCCCCTTGCTTTGTTCAAGCTTAGCTTAAGTTTTAAATGGCTTAAAGTAGATCCATGCAGATTTATTTAGCATGAAGTAAGTGTGTGCAGATGTTCCTCTGTTTTGTTTTAGTTTTTTGTTTTAGTTTTTTGTGTTTTTTTTTTTTTTTTCCCAATAATTGATTATTTTGCACTAGGCAGTCTGTGGAGTTCATGTTTAATAGCTGGTGCATGAAGTAGCTTTCTTTCTAAATGTCCAGACTTGGTAGTTTTCCTTAAAGCTTTTTCTCTTGTGGCACTGGACTGACCTGATCTGTGTATAAAAAAAACTCCTTCACTGTAAGCAGGATATCTCAAAGCTTAAGGATCATTAAATATATACATGGAAATATTTCCTCTGAGTCAGCAGCCTCAGATGCAGTTCTTTTTTTTTCTCTCTTTGTAAATCACCTCTCAGAAACAGCAGAGCTGGTTTTAGAGCTGCAGTTCAGAGTCTGTCCACATGATGGCAGCACTGTCAAGAGTGAAGCTGCTGAGACTCAAAGCCTGTAATAAGTCTTCCCTCCAGATTAATATAAAACTGTAACACTACAGTACAGTAAATCTGTGCTGCAGTTAAGCTGTGAGTCTAAATGTAAAAAGTGAGGAGTCCCACTGGAAGCTTCATGAATAAACACGTCAGCAGCGCGGTGCAGATTGTTTAGTGCTGGAGTACAGTCCAATATACACACCTGTCCTCCAGGTGAGATGTTTGAATAATTGAGTTTACAGAGTTTCTCCCAACATGTAGCTGCACCCTTTGACCAGCCTCAGCCAGTGTGAGGCCATGACTGACAACATCGTCTACAACTGTTGCCCTAATTTCATCAAGAATCCGCCGTTCTACTATGGCATCTTCTTCCTCTTTCCCTGTTTTGTCCCCTTCCCCTTCCTCCCTGCATCCTCACCTCTCTTCCACCACGCTGACCTTCCATTTTTGTGTCACGATATTGTGGAAATGGTACAATGATGCATGTCAAACAGCAGAGAAACTGCAACTATGATGTGCACAAATGTCTAAATGTTGTAGAGGTTGAACTAAGAGTGATGAGAATTTTAATTCTGATCGGAGAAATTCACCAAAGCCACTGAGAAAAACTGTGTGTGTGTGTGTGGGAGAGAGAGACAGACAGAGAGAGAGAGAGAGAGAGAGAGAGTGTGTGTGTATTGTGAATGTGTCAACCCAAAGTGCACACTGAAGACCACATAATGAGGCTTTTTATTATAATAATTAACCCAGCCGCTCCTCACATCCGGGAGTAGTTCACCATGTTATGGCATACATCTGTGACCTGGAGTATGTTCAGTTATAACAAGATAACATCAGTTAGGCTAATTGGACCTATATCATCCACCTCAGGTACTCAGCGATGCTGGTAGAGAACAGATTTTTGATTTAACAGCAGTACTGCTGTGACAGTAGCATTCATAGTTACAGGGTTCAGAGACTGCAGCTGAAGGAAAAACTGCAGGAAGTCTTCACTGTCCAATGAGGGGGTCATGGGCGTGAGAAGGACGAGTCTTAAGAGATAGAACATGCCATCAAAGTCATGCTGTGAGGCAGACCCACACTATGAAGAAAGTTTTACATTCAAATCTATGAAGCTAAGCTAACCATCAGCTGCCCTCAGTTTAGTAAATTTAAGGTGTAAACTGGAACTGGTTTAGTTTTAAGAGGAAGATTTAACATGAGGATCAGCAGACAGACTAACACTCCGCAGTCACTCAAATATGTATTTAGTTGATACATCATGTTCTCCAACATCTTCTGTCTGGTAGCTTTGTCCACAGTGATCTGATTCAGCCTTTATTCTTCCTGCAGCACTCTGGCTCTGACCCGGATCGGCTCAGATGATGAAGCCATCTACCAGTGCATCGCCGAGAACAGTGCTGGCACCAACCAGGCCAGCGCCCGCCTGGCTGTGGCCCAGGTTAAAGACCTGCCAGCAGCCCCTGAGGGCCTCACAGTCAAACCCCTGTCTACCAACGCCCTGCAGATCATCTGGACCGAACCGCCTGCTGACGTCACTGAGGGCATCATCGGCTATGTGCTGCACATTCGCAAGATCGGAGGTGAGAGTCAGCGTGTTAACAGTCAGAGAGAAGGCATGGGAGTGTGTTGCTTTAATATGAAATAAACTGAAATGATTTGTTTGACCAGAGCCCGACAGTCTGGAGCTGCAGGAGGCCATCAGTAAAGGAACTTTCCAGCATGACGTGGCCAACCTGGAGCCAGCCACCACCTACTCCCTCTACCTGAAGGCCTACTCACCTCTGGGAGCCAGCCAGCAGTCCAGCACCGTGGTGGCCACAACACTAGGGGGCGGTAAGAACATAAAACAGACTAAACCATGGAGGGATTCACTTCACACTGAGCCCTCAGGGACTGTAATGACTTCAGTGTGCAGTGTGCAGTGTGTGAGTGTTTGAGGGCTGGGATGGATTCATTATAAAGAATAAAAAAACACATCTTTAGTTTTGGTTTCTCGTTTAATTTGTTGTTCTGTTTTATCGTCCCATTTAGTGCCGTCCGCTCCCACCTTTTTCACTAAGGTTGTGAACTCGAGCGCGGTGCAGGTCCTCTGGGAGCTCCCCAATAAGGCCGGCAAGGCTGAGGGCTTCAGGCTGTACTACCGCAGGGTCCCCCAGGCTGACTTCCAGGGGCCGATCGAGCTGTCATGTCACACCAATGCCCACACCATCACCAAGCTCGGTAAGTCTGAATGTGAGGGTAAAGTCTCTCCCTACATGATGTTTCTCAGGCAAAAAACACTCAATTTTATCTGTGTTTGTCAAAGTTTAAAATTCTTACACACAGTAACATTTCTGATAAACTTCACCCCCTCACACAGAAAATAATAACAAGGAAATAATCTAACTGAAATATTTCCACACCAAAGCTCCAAGAGGTTGCTCACTTCCTGTCCTTTGTCCTGGATGGCAGCATCTGGTTCTCCCCCATCTTTGTGTACATAGTTCTCCCTGCAGGCGCAATACCTGTTGCCATGGCTACACACTTATCCAGAGCACCTACACAACAATAAGACATGAGCTGAGTTTTTTTAATCCACTCTCTTTGAATGAGAGGAAAAGCTGTACCTCTTTAAAGGACACAAGCAAGATCTGAACACAACCTGCTGACGTGCAGAAAACCCGTCCGTTCGTCTTTTTTTCACTGTATTTTGTTTTAATGTTTCATTTTAATGCAAGTTTACTCCAAAAGCTCAATTTATTTATGAAAAATAACTCCAATACTCCCTGAGGTAAAACATAAACCTATAAGAGAAAACTAATTTCTGAGTACAAACCTGATTTATTTTATGAGTTATAGACACATTATAACAGAGGAAAACTACAACTTGAGGAGAGCAGGAAATATATCTGAGATTATAAAGCCATACGAGTTTAAGACAATAACAAACAAGTATTCTCCCAGCCAAAGAAGCAACCCACAGATTTACAGCCATACAACTTAAGAAAATAAGTTAAATCTACTTTAGAATAAAACCTAAACCTGCCTGAAAAACTTCACAAAGATCTGAGTAAAACATCGAACATTTTCAGAGTTCATGAAGTCAGAATTTAAAAGAAATATAAATAAATAAATAAGTATTCTCTGAAAATATAATTATTAATTAATTAATCATTTATTATTAATTAATAAAGTTGTGAGAGAATAAATGTTTAGTATTACAAAATAAAGTCATTATATAACATGGTTTACATCAGAATAAAACAAAAAGTAAAGTATTTTTATCCTGAACTAAGATCTTATCAGGGAAATACAATTTTAAAGCTGTGAGAAAATAAAACAAAGGCGCAACGGTTAGATAATAAAAAGCGAAGAATGAGACTTATTAAGAGAAAATTCAGTAGAATTCATACAACTAAACTATTACAAACATAAAGTGCAATAAAAGAGTCAGACGTTGTTTTATTACATGAATTCATGAAACATTGTGATAATAGAAGAATGAAGTCAGAGTATCACACAGGTAAGTTATCTTTGTACATTGATTCCAGGTCCATAAATGAGCCTGCAGATGGGCCGCAGTCACTCACTCTATTATCAGCCATCCTCTGCACCTTAAAGCATCTCTAACAGCTGCTGTCACTGTGTGCACCATCCTCTGAACACATATTGATCTGATCAATAACAATCATGACCAATGCAGCTGTGTGACGCATGACAATTACCTCGTCAGTCCATCCTCTGTCCGCTCTGTCAGAATAACACACACATCAGTCACAGACAATCGGGGAAACTGGTTTCTTCCACTTATTGATTGAGTTAAACTGACGGCATGAAACAGTCAGTAGCACAGACAGGGTTGAGCTTTCAAAGGAGGATGTTAAAGGACGTATAAGTCCAGACAGATGATGTAACTTCTGAATGAGACAAAGATAAATTGAGTTATTAAACAAATACATGATGAGGTTCTGTTGTTCTTTGGCCTCTTTATGAGCTGTGAAATTACAATAATGTAGGATGCTTTGATAGTTTCTAATCAAACCAGGATATTCAGGGCCTGTTTGTTTAAAAGCTTTTATCAGCAGAATAATATGAAGACAAACTTGACACCTTGACACCTAACCCAGGTACAGACTTTTACAGGTCATCAGATCAGGATTAAGAGTGATGTGTAGCAGCAAAGCTGTGTCATAGGTGAAAGAGCAAAGTCCAGACTAAACCTCACATTTAAATTTGTGTCAGTGTTCAGTTGCACCATAGGATTTAAGGTTCATATTAATAGAGCATAATGTCAACACTTAACTTTATCAAAGAAATTATGTTTGACTCCATTGAACCCTGCAGTTAGAGTGTTTTTTATTTATGTGATATTTGTTTCAGTGTTTCTTCTTCTGTCTGAGGACCTGTGAACTGATGATGGCTGAAAATAACTTCCATCAACAGCTGTTAATCAAATAAAAGCAACAATAATGAAACAGAAAGAAGAATTATGATACTGACAAGGTTTCCAGCACTGTAATTAATCCAGTCGCCCTCTGCTGGGTCATAATAAACAGCAGATTATTAGTTTTTTTAAACAGGTTACCTCATCCGGTCAGATCTCAGAATCCTTTTTCATTAGTTGATTAGAACAACCTGTGTTATTAGATTGCTTGAACATCTAATCCCAGGTGTGAATTTATCATCCTGGCCCCAGTACTGTAAAACATACTGTGTAAATTTTGTGGCACCTTTAACCTCCTAATTGTTTGTTTCAGAATCTGGAGCCGTGTATGAAGTCAAACTGGTGGCCTATAATGGAAACGGTGAGAGCGACTGCTCCAAGAGACTGGTATCCCTGGCTGAGGAAGGTACAAGCGACCCGGCTGCAGGTGAGTACGATCACAGACTAACGCCTGGAGAAGTTGTGACAAGATCTTTTTACTAAATCTGTAAATTTAGAATCAATTCAAACTCATTTAATTCAAAATCTACCCAAATGTACTGACAGGAACTCTGTCTTATGACTGCTTGAATCTTATTTTGGCTTTTGATAAACTCAAATAAACTACCTCATTGTGTCGGTGGTAGATCAGCAACTCCTATAATCTGCAGGGTTTACTTCCTGTTTTTATATTTTCTAAAGCTGCTGTTCAATAATCATCTTAAAAAGCTCTGTGTCTGTAAAAACCCTCCCCATAATGCTGTCAGACACTTAGAATAACATGAAGATGCATTTCCCCCATGGATTACTCTGCAGTCATTACAGACGTGCTGCACCTGATGGTCACAGTAATCTTTAGGAGCAGTCCCCAAAAGATTTGAACCTATTAGTCCTTTAAGGAACAAAGATTAAAATAAAGGAGCATGCAGTGATTGGGGAGGAGCTGGATTCACCTTTAAGAGTTCACCTTTGGAATAACAAATGTCAGATAAAGATATTTACCTAAGATAATTAATGAATGAAAATCAGCTCCGAAAAGGTTTAGCATTGAACAGTTTATAAGAATGTGAGAAAAACTGGTTCAATATGTAACAAAATCCGACCAGTTAAGTGTGTATTCAAAGTTATGAACATAATCTAATATTGTATGACTCAAATAGGAACGTAGTGTCTCTCTGGGACATTTATGCACATGGTGTGGTATCTTTTTCATATTTTCTCAGACTCACTCTCATTAAGATAGTCTGAATATTAGATGATTGCTCATCCGTGGTGATTTTTTCCCGTTTCAAACGCAGACAAACTCTGTCTCATATTATCGTTCTTGTAGTGACAGAAGCATCACAGGACTGCATCAGCCTCTAAGATAAATTGTACAGTGTGTGGCCTTGTTTATGACCTTGTGTGTGTGTGTGTGTTGGGCTGTGTCTGCAGGAGGGAACAGTCTGTGTCAGTGCAGGGACGGAGAGGCCTCTCTGGGCAGCATCGTCATCGGCATCCACATCGGCACCGCCTGCATCATTTTCTGTGTGCTCTTCCTCATGTTCGGATACCGACGCAGGTAAGAGAAACAACACTGTCAACCCAGCACTGAACATGTTTAATTATCCTTTAAAGTGTATAAAACAGTCAAAATCATCTGTAACAGAAACCTGGACCAGGTTAGGTGTTATGCAGTGTTTAAAGCTGTGTTGTTATAAAGATATGAAGAGTCTATCTTCATAGCTGGACTCTGTTTTCAGTCTGTTTTGCAGTAAAGGGACACAGGATAGCTGGACCGTACCGAGGAACAACACAGGACACAACGGTGTCCCTAAAGACGGAGCAAACCGGCCCAGAATGGAGTCAGTGCCTCAGGTAGTCACTCAGAAATACTTCCGCTTTGTTAAACAATTTATGGCATTTCCTTCACAGCACCACTGAGCTGTCAGTGGATTAAACATTTTTGTTAATATAGTGACATTTACTAAATTTGGGATAAAACATGCCTCATTTAATGCAAAGAAAGCTACGACAAGGCACAAATAGGTGATTCAGGATGTTACATAGGGTGGCCAATCAGGTTTTAAGTGGGGCCACTGCCCACCAGCTGGACCCACCCCTGCTGCCCATCCAAAATCACAGATACAAATACAGAACAATCAGAAAACTGCTTGTGTATTTTGTACAACTGTAGTCCATCTTGTGCACAAATTGTGTATCTGACCTTCACTGCACAGTAAGTTACAGACAGTGAATTTCTCCTGGTGGAACCTATTCTTCCAGCTGGCATAGATGTTCACTATCTTCTCAAGCAACTGCTCTGAAGTCAGATCTCTCGATTTTAATGCATTAACTGTGCCTTTACATGCTGTTGGAGACTTGATTAGGTGTAGTGACCCACAAGTTACGGATCATGCAGAGCAGTTAGGAGTTAGATGTTTCATAACAGAGACTCCAGTCTGCAGCAAACTACTTTTATTTCACTGATAATCCACAGAACAGTCAGGGAACATTATTTCTACTGATAACAAGGGTTGCAATTTCACAGTGATTTATAATGAAGGTGAATGTGTTTCCATCTTAATTTGCATATAAAGCAGAGGACTCATTACATTAATTTGTGTTAAAAATGCAGAAGTATAAAGGTCTTAAGGTTAATTGCATGGATTGATGTGTCAGCACTGATGACTTTAAAGATATGACTGTTCATGTACAGACTTTGAAAAGATACTGTTTGATAAAACCAGAGCACCACTGACAGGCAAATGTCCCTCACATTCATTAAACACTTTCTGTGCAAAACCACTGAAGGTCAGGGTGGTGGAGGGATAGGATCACTGCTATCTCAGCACACTGACTTTTTCTTCTTTGTTTTCCAGGTCTGTTCGTCACAGTGCCAAGTCGTCATTGAGCAACACACGTCAGGTTTGCCTGGCACGGTCACTGGCTAACACTGGTCAATAATCTAAACACCCAACATCCCTACACCCCATCCCACTTTCCTTTCTCACTTTAGTACCTCTAACCCCCATCAGTGAACACCTTCTGTGTCCTTTGATGGGGGTCAGTCTTAGCTTCATTCCCCCAAAACCTGCTGCTAACATCCTGAAAGTAGCCCCCAAAAACTACAGCAATAAGCTTTAACAGACCAGGAGATGACACCCTGGTCCTTTGCCTCCCAAACCCTCCATCCTCCACGTCTACCTCAAACCAAAGCTTTTTGCCTTTACTGCCTGTGGAGAGAGAAGTCTTCAACAAGCGTTGCCTCTACTGATAAGATCCTGTCACAGTCATTCTGTCAAACATCCAGCAGGAGTCTGCTCTATAACCAAAATATTTTATTCCTCAGACCTCCTCTGGTGAGTTGACATATGAAGTTGTGCACAATGATCTTAAAAACCAAAACGAAGCCAAATATTGTCACCTGACTGGGACGTACCAGTTGGTCTGTTGACTTTGCCTTCAATTCTCTGCAATAAGAAAGGGAAGAAACATAGCGGCCTTTCGCGAAAGCCTTACGGAGGTGAGAGGCGGATAGAAATGATTGTCTTTAGCCATACATGCCATTAAACAGACGCTCTTTACCTAACTCCTCTGAATACCTCCAAAGAAAGCTACCTCAGTCTGACAGGAGTGTTTGAGCCATAGTTGAGGCCAATGTTAGCCTGATGCTGCTGCTTTTGCTAGTCTACCTCAACCAAAAAGATACTCTGTTAAGCTTTCCCTTCACTAAATACTTACCTCACCAGTGCCAGTGCCAGTGTACCGTGCCAGCCGCCAACCAGGCCAGTCCAAAGAGTGCTCACAGGAACGACTACCATGGAGAGCAAAACCATGACAGAGCCTGACTTCCACTGACACAACCTAAGCCTTACCGCACCAGAGATCGACAGGAGCTTTAACGTCACATTCAAGCCAGGTCACGCTTTATTTCCATCGTGTTTCGCGGGAATCTTCAATGTTTCTGATCAGGTATCAGAAAATATCCATAATAATTTTCCATGGCTTCCAAATATCCCAAGTGTCCATCTCCAAAGACGTACTTGTGCTGAAGATATGACTCATAGAAAAGAAGGACTTTAAAGAGTGCTGTGTGAACCTTTTCAAGCCAGCATTCAATTCTTTCTATAAAGTCTCACTTGTTTTGTTTGAGCACAAACTTGATGGCGTACTGAAGACAAGCCAAAAATGACTGAGGCTAATGCTGTCAAGTTAGCTCTCCAGATGCCAAATCGGTCGACCTGGAACCTCGATGACTCTGCGTTGGCGGCAAAAAGTTTTAAGGTGATACTCGCTTGAATGCACGGACACCAAGGCTTGTTTTTCACCGTGTCAGCATATCCAAAAAAAGAAAAAAAGTTCTATGAAAACCAAGCTGAATGAGCCCCAAAGATTTAACATTTTGATGGTTTTCTTTCTTTTGCTTTCAAGAATTATTTTGAAAAGTCTACGTTAATTACGATTTTGGATTGTTCCTGTTTGAAAGGGGTCGCCTGCGTGTAAAGTGCTTTAACTGAACCCAAGCCAAAAAACATTTTCTCATGTTTTTAATTTCCATTTCTTTAAAAAATATTCCATGATCTTTCTTTTGGAAGTCATTGCAGGCACCCCTTATGACAAGGAACTCTATTTTGTTTATTCTAACATTTATCCTTTTAAAAGTGACCAAAAGAAGATGTCAGATATTTTAAAAGACTTTAAATGTCAATACTATGAAAAGTAATTTCTTCCTTTTTCTAAAGTAGTAGAATTCTTGCCAAATATTTAGATATCGTAAAGAAATATGTAACCAAAAACCTCACCTACATTTTTAACATTCATGCTTCTGAACATTTCACTTCGTCATAACCAAAGCACAGAAACACGCTGCAGAGCGTGATAGTACAATAGTACACGTGTGTGAATGAAATAACAATGGGTGAACCTTGAGGGCAACGATTATAAGATGGAAACACAAATTTAGGTTAATAAATTCAGATTCAACAGTTTGTGCATAAAACTGTGGTCCATCCGGAATAAATTTGTTTTTTTCCCCTTTGAGTTAAACACCATCCTTTTTCTGCCAATCGTATATTTCTATTCATGTGGTTGGTTCAGTTCTAATACTTGTACTAATTTTAAACTATATTTTTCATGGTCCTGTGTGTTTTAAGGTACCACCAGCATCTGTATTAACACATAATTTCCACCTTGTTAATGGATTGGTTTGTTTTTAGGTGTGTGGATAGATCTATTTTATGGTACCCTTTAGTTGTTGCTTTGAGGTACCTCTGACATTTGGTAGAAAATGGTTTTTTTTTCCCTTTTCGAAGCTACAGTTTGAAGCTACTCCTCAGTTTTCTCAAGAAATAGTTTTAAAGTTTGTTTCGACTTCACTCTTAGGTCTAAATAGTTTGTTCGAGGTACCCTTTCAGTGTACCCTAGTATCAGCTCAAAGGTTTGTTTTTGTTTCCTTTCCTAACCACCTAATCCTAACCAGATTTTTCTTTTTCTAGGTTAGCTTGAGAATTCCTTGAAGGGTCTGTTTTTGACCCATTCATAAATGTAGTGTGGCCTGTTTCAAGGTACCCCTTCTTGTCCATCAACACTCCATGTCTTTCGATATTTAGGTGCCTTCTGGCATCAGTTGTCAGGTCAGTTATCTTGAAGTCTTACAGTCTGAGGTTTCCTTTTAGTGAGATTTTTCTCCTTCTCTACACTTTACAGAAAACTTCTTACTTACGTGTCACAAGGTGTCCTTTAGTGTATGTTTCTAGGTACCTTACCATCTTTCTTTACACAAATTGCGTGGATAGGGCTGTTTCATTGTAGCTAAATTCAAAAGCATCTACCAAGAATTTAACAAACCAATTTACTCCTATTACATTTATTTTTGAGCACAAAAATGTGTTAAACTTCAGAAAATAGACAAAGGTGTTCCTTCTTTTCAGACTCAGAATTTTCTTTTTGTTTTCAGATGGACTTTCAAAAGTGTGTCAAACCTAAATATTTTTGTAAAAATTGATTGATGGCAGAATGCATGGAAGATAATTGTGTTTCTTCAAGCTTTATGGTCCTCAAGGTTCACCGTGTCCCTTTATGAGTGTTAAATGATAACTCAAAGACAGAGCAATACAAAAAAAACAGGCTTCTCAACACAACAAACTGCTAGACCAATGCGATACCAAAAAGTGTATTTGAAATGAAGACCCTAAAAGTCGATGTGTTTTGTAGTGTGAAGTGTGTAGCTGTTTTACTAGTTTTGAAATGGAAAGCATCTGTTGCTTCTGTTTGATTCATTTCTCTGCCTCTTTTCTGTTGAGTCTTTTGTTCTTCCTGCTGTGCTCAGGAGAAGTTGCCAAAACAAATGTTCGCTTTTGTTGAAAAGTTTAATATTGTTATTATAATTATTATTAGCTCTGATAACATGAATTATGATGATTTGAAATGTTTTCTTTTTGTTCGACTTGTGTAAGGATGAGATGATTGTTAGGATTACTCTGTGCCGGTCTTTTTCAGCAGGGGATGTGGGTTTCCCAGAGACGCTCATATTACCTCACGTTCTGCCCTGAAGAGCCAGTAACTAGAAGATAAAGAAGTATAAAAATGAGAAAAAAATGTAGGAATGTAGAAGCTGGCTGCTAGTACCGAAGAGAAACAATGCTTTAATGATTTTAATGCTTCTCTGGTCTCGAAGCTTTCCACAGGTGTTTTGTAGCCGACTGAAAACTTAAAGCTTTAACCCGTCCTGACTGAGACTCTGTGCTCGGTCTTTGGCCAAAATGGGAATGTCTGGAGGTCAAAGAGGGACTGCAGAGGAGATGCAGTTGAAAACAGAGACCAAGCTGTTAAAATACTTTATTTACAGATTTATGTCAAACACTGACACAAACACTACTTTTTATGGTTTCAGTTCATGCATTTGGCTCAATTCATAACATGATAGTCAACCCTGTGTACCCAGCTGTTTTTGTTAGATGAGTGTGGTATTGACATTTCAACAGCACTTTCTACCAGCGCTTTTACCAAGTTCAGATGTTTCCACCAAAACTATCAGGACCTTTACTAAAAACTTTCAGAAAAGATTCCAACTTTACTAAAATAGGAAAAGAAATGGTGTTTTGTATGGTGCTGTAGATTCTGAGCCCTGCTGTCCAAAGGATCCAAATTCTATTAAAGGTTCCTGGTCCCTGGTAGCCATGTTCCAACCAAAAACAAACATAAGTTTTAGTCCAAGAAACTACTTATCAAAATAATAATAATAATGAAAACGAGAACAAAAAACTAGATGCTGGACCCTTTGATGAAACGAACAGAGTCCGTCCAAGGCTACCTGATTCCTGGTTGTCAGTTTCTGCCAAAACATGCAGGAACTTTTAGTCTATGGAACTACTTTCCAAGAAACTAAACATTTGTAACTCTCCCTGATTAGGAACTTTTTAGTGTTAAAATGTTCTTGAAGCTTGATTTCAATCCTAGACACAGTAACGGAGTTCCTTCAAAGGATCCTGGCTCAAGGGAATTTTAAAGAATTCAAAAATAGTTAGAAAAAAAAAAAAAAAACATTGGACAGTGATTATACTTCCTACCATGACCACAGTATTTAAACAGCTTGATAGTCATGCATTTTGCCATTTGTTTGAACTGACCCTTTAATGTTATTTATTTATTTATTCCGCCTGAGACAACAGCAGCACTTTGCCACAGAACATGTGGCGGTAAGTTGATAAAAAATAAAGTAAACGGCATTTTCATTATTGTTAAGTATCCACATGATACCAGACTATAAGCTATGTGATTCAAGCCATGTTTTTACTGTTTAAAGCTACTTACAGATCTAATTACATATTGAGGCTATCTCAGTGATAAAAAAAAGACTTCACTGAGATGAAAAATAAAGTTAAAGTGTTGTAAATTAAATTAAAGATTATTGAAGAGGAAAGTTCTGCTCTCTAAATGGTTCCAAACAGCTTGGTCTCTGTGTGACTGCAGATCTGAACGTCCCCCTTGACCCCAGCTTTTTCTTCCTCTCTGATCACATTCCAACATGCCTCAAACCAAATAAAGACTCTTTGTTTATGTGATGTCTCTGTCTACTTTGTTCTCATCAGCATTTTCTCATGCAGCAGTATGTGATGAGCAGCAGCAAGATGTTCTTTTGTGTCCTATGTTGGCTTGACAGTCAAATCAGCTGCTTAAGAAGTGACCGTATGTTCAAATCAAAAGAGGAAAAATTTCTCCCTCCAGATCTGCAAAGCAGTGAAGTACTGAGTAGGTTACAGGTACTTTTGAGTTTATTGGACACTAGAAATGGTCCCACTGCAGCAGACAAAAGTTAGTGTGTCTCCCCATCAGGAGAAGCACAGTGGACTTCGGTAATGAGGACTTGACTTTGACTCAGACTCAAAAAGTAAGACTTAACTTTGACCCATAAAGAGATATCAGACTTAAAGGCAATGCGTTGGTAATCAGATTAAGATACACTGTTTGTTATACTGGTTAAAATGTGGAGTAAACATGGGAAAACACCAACCAATTGTTTAGGATCCAATTTATTAAACCAATCAAATCCTGTCCTGCCGTTCTGCCCGCTTCTTGCATGTACATTTCACTGGCGTGCACTCACCCTGATTCAATGAACATAACCAAGAGGGATCCAAGTACGCTGGAGAATGGCAGAAAAATTACCTATACCCCGATTACTGGTTGTGTAGTGCAAACAAAAACGATGTGCTGGGGACCGGTTTGAGTCTGTGGTTTTGAATCAGTGGTGCTTGTGAGCAGAGGTGTTGTTTTGGAGGAGCTCCGAGTGTGGGAGGGTGGGGGCTAAACAGAGTCCTGAGGAGATGCTACATTCAAATCCATGCTAGTTCTCCGTGACTACCAACCCTTTCTTTAACTCGTATGCTTCTCTGGTGACTCGGACTTGAATACAAGTGACTCAAGGCTCAAGTCATTACATCCCCAGAGAAACATCTGTTCATCTGTTTGTGGTGAGTCTCAGTTTCACTGTAAACAGTAAGTTCTACAGAAGCTTCACTCTGGATTACTCCAGTGGTATGAAGCTTAAAAATAAACAGATTTTCTTGTCATTAGCAGGTCTTAAGTCTGATGAAATAACATCATGATGCAGTTTAGTAAAAATTCCAAAGTCTGTTGGATGAAGGTTGATCTATAATTTCTGATGCATTTTGTGACAGCATCAAGCAGATTTGTGTCTCGGTGTAAACGTTTGATCTAGATCTTATTGTATGCTGCTGTTACAGATATCTGATTATTGAGAGAAATAAATCGCCCTCAAATTACCTCTGATGTCATAACAGGGAATGTGGTCCTCCTGCTTTTGCTCTCCATACAGACTTTTCTGACTGATACCTGATTGGCCAACAGAACTTAAACTACAAGCAGAAACCAGAAAACATCCAAACTTAAATCCTGACCCAGGTTCTTCATTAAACCTGAGAGACCTGTTTGTTTCTCCCTCACCATACTGGAAACACAAAGGACAGGTACGATACAAACACATGTATGAAAAACTTCAATTAAACAAAGATTCTGACTTAAATATTTGCAGCAGACTTTATTGAGCATATATTAGAGTCTGTTCATACTTTACATCATCTTGCACTTGAGAGAATATTATATTGGAGCACTCACAGTCAGTACATTGTTACATATAAATGACATAAATTGCACATTTGTTTATCATATATAGTGTTGCATACATCACAACAGATAATTTCTTGCTATTACAAATATAATGACATCCTTTCATTTTCTGGTAAAATCTCTCTATAGGCTATGATATAAACTACTCTTCACAGTAGTTTTTACAATCATGCAAGAGTTGCTGATTATCCAGTTGGCAGAGGTAGTGTTGACACAGACTGTTTTATGGAAGTGCTTAGTGTGATCAGGCTTCAGTGGAATACACAGTGGACAAAAGTCAAGGGAAAACAGGCATTTATACTTAGTTGTTCAAGAGCTTTGCAACAATTGAGTGTAAATTTAAATAAGGAACCTGTGTTGCAATCTGCATTCAAGAAATAAACTTTTTGTTCTTTAAAGAGGCAAGAATTCCTTAGAGTTGCATTCTTAATAACAGCCAGCAGGGGGCGACTGCAGTGGTTTCAAACATTAATCTGATTATATAGGTCTATGACAAAATGAAGCCCCTGCTCAGCAGATTTTTTGTGTCCACCAAAGACTGTATAATTAATGGACGTAGTCTCCGTGACGTCACCCATCTGTTCCTGAAACTGACTTTTGAAGCCAAACGGCCGGCGCGGCCATATTGGAAATGAGGCGTGCTGTGAGTCTCCACAGTGACAACCATAGGACGCTCCACATTCACGTGATCTGAGCTGTGCCTCTGATTGGACGAACTGGCGAGCTTAATATTGTGGAAACTGCTGAATTAGAAAAAAATTCCCTCCCTGTACAGTGCGTGCCGTTAGTGAAATTAGTGATTCAGACGGGAGACATTCTTTGTACCAGGCTGTAAATGTGCTTATTTTGGCCGTGAAAACGGCTTTTTTTGGCTTGGTGTTTTTTGTGACTTCCGGTACTTCCGGAGCCAGCCTCATGCGGACACTCGAGGAACAGCAGACTTTAGTACTTCCGCATTGCCTCATATTTTCAGACTGGAGGTTGCCGCTTGGTGTCCACTTGCAAAAGCCAAAGAATCCCTAATATGTCTATTAAACTGCATATTTCAGCAGCAGGATTAAACATGTTTACAGCCTGGTGATTGCTTCCACAACTCATTTCTACAGAGTTTCTGAAGTCCCAAAAATTATTCTTTTTGAAATTGTGCACAAAGAAAATAACGTGTGAACACTATAACTTGTTAAAAAAAAAAAAAAAAAGATTCTTGCCAACGTTTTGGTTCACGTTGAGGAAAACAAATGGTTCTCTGTTGCGTGTTAACTGCAGACATTAACTCACACCAGTTGGACGTTCATTCTGGCAAGCTGCATGACCGACAGACTGAGCGGTTCCCTGCACTTCCCAATCCATTAACGATCCTCTCTTCATTCATACTGGGCTGTAAAACATCCAACCTGTTGACTCCTGGTCAGGCTCCGCTCATTTTGTCTGTTTGTTGCTGCAGTCAAGCTAAATACAATCTGGTTTTGACACGGTTTGTTTTATTTTGAAAGTCACTGGGTGTTTTTGATAGTTTCTGTGAACGTCATCCTCCCCTGCTCGATCCGCCCCATGATTGACGGGTTATAGCACCGGCATCAACATGGGAGGGATTGAGACTCAATGGCTGTCGGTTGACAGTTTCCCGCAAGAGAAAAAAATCCACTCACTTGGGGTGCTGGTGACTTATCGACTTGTGGTTACAGCGCCAACTAGTGGATGAAGTAGTCGACTAGTCATTGAAACCCCTACCACAAACTAGCTTCGACAAAGTAAAGACTACCACATTCATGTGAGTTTAATTTTTAGTTTAAACACTGTTTTAAGCTGGTTAGTATTTGAATTTACATCAGTATGAATTACAGATGCTCTATGTTGACTGAGTTTGTGCTAGTGTTAGCTGGTAGCTTCTGAATGCTTGCTCCTTTAAGTTGGATCCTCTCAACAAAATGCGATTAATCATAGCTTCAAAATATTAAACGGTCAAACTTGAAAACAGCTCATAAAGCAACTGTTGACATTAAAATGGCCGTGCCTGTTCCTTGTATACTGTCACTTTGGATGAGATGAAGAACACGATGTCTTCTGAAGTGAGAGGTATGGTCTTAAACAGAGATAAGGAACAAAACTTTATGTAGCAAAACCCAATCACCAGTTATCAATCCAACAAAATAAAGCCTCTGGCATGATTGACAATTCTTGGGGTTTACCCTGCAGCTTTGACTTATTCTGTTGGACAAAGGTTGGAGTGAAGTTTCAGTCATTGTTATCTGCACTTGAAAGCATATTTCTGCAAAGGGACTTAGAACTGAGTTCCTGGATTGGATTTTGGCCAGTGTGCTTTGTCCTCCACCTGAACCATTTTTATACTCACAACCAAGTCCTCCCTGAAGCACGGTTGGTCAATGCTTGGATTACAAATAGAAACCAGAGAGTCCCAGACACAAAGAAACCTTGTTGCATCCAGTGTTTGCATTCTTGTGCAGCTATCTGTTCACAGATAGACGGTAAATCCTGTCCAGCATCCGCAATCCATAGAGAACAAATGAAGGCATCTCTTTCAATAATTGGGTTATACGAAAGTTTGTGCAGATTTTGAGGATCTTGATCACAGCTTAAGTTCCTCCGAAAAGTAAAGAAAGTTTCTCACCATGCAATTGTGTACTGTTGGATTTCTCTGAGCTTGAAATCGTTGACATTTTTGTTACAGACATGGAGTTAATCCAAGCAGTCCTAGAGTCTGTTTAACCTGGATTTCCACTGTGAGGGTTTGAGCTCAGGTCAGACTCCATCTCTACTCCGACACCATGACATCGATGGGACAGACGGTCCACAGAACGAGGCGAGGCATTGCTGGCCCGACGACCACGGCAGCAAGCCAACACATCAGCAAGGTCAGTTCGAAAAGACGGAGTGAAGAATCCGTAGATGACTGGGTCGCAACACGTGTTCAGGTTCCCAAAGACAAACAGTATGTGGTGCACGTACTCCGGTGTGTGCTTGATCATGGCGGGCTGGAACCAGTACCAGATTCCCATGAGGTAGTAGGGGGTCCAACAGATGACAAATGAGCTGACGATCACAATGGTCATCTTCAGGGTTTTCATGCGAGCTTTGGGTATCATGTCAGTTCCACTGCGTCTGAGACAGTGCTCGCCCTCTGTGGAAACACAAGAAACAACTCCATGAGCAAATTCATCACCAACTAAAATCGTCATGCTGACTGTAAAGTTAGAAACTTGATACTTCTGCATGTGCCTGCATACAAGACAGTTTTTCCCAAGCGGCAACCTCCAGTCTGAAAATATGAGGCAATGCTGAAGTGCTAAAATCTGCTGTTCCTTGAGTGTCCGCTTGAGGCTAGCTCCGGAAGTACCGGAAGTCACGTACACACCAAGCCAAAAAAAGCTGCTTTCACGGCCAAAATAAGCACATTTACAGCCTGGTACAAAGAATGTCTCCCGTCTGAATCACTAATTTCACTAACGGCACGTACTGTGCAGGGGGTGAATTTTTTTCTAATTCGTCAGTTTCCACAATATTAAGCTCACCAGTTCGTCCAATCAGAGGCACAGCTCAGATCACGTGACTGTGGAGCGTCCTATGGTTGTTACTGTGGAGACTCACAGTCCACCTCTTTTCCAATATGGCCACGCCAGCCGTTTGGGTTCAAAAGTCCATTTCAGGAACAGATGGGTGACGTCGCGGAGACTACATCTATTAAGTATACAGTCTTTTCCCAGTCTGAGAAACCCAAACAGGATCCCACCATCTTTGTCCCTAGTTTCCATGAAGGGCCCTCATGGGTTTGCCCAGATGGATAAATAAAGCCTCTGATGAGCTCCACAAAAGGCCACACACTCCACACACTGCATGAATATAGTCCACTTTGGGCACATATCTACACAGGTCTTCTGTGTGGATGGTTAGTCCATTTATTTATGTATTAGTTACTGTAACATGTGGCTATCTGAAGTGATTATCAGGTTATGTAACACCTGAGAGCACTAAGCAGTGAAGGAGGATGACTGGGAAAATAAGAATTAATGGGAGCAAAAGGCATAAAACCACCAAATTAAATAACCTGACAATTCTTAGGGCGCGATCACACTGACCACTCGTACCATGCTCAAGCACACTTCAGCCTTGATGTCAAGTTTATTTGGCCAGTGTGACCGCAAGTACACCTTAGGAGCAACATTTAGTCAGATGTGTAAACACTAAAGGTCCTTTTTGTTGTTCCTGACATGTTCAAGTTGTTGTTTTAAATGTCTGAAGATGTAACAGAAATTGATCCCAACAAAGAGAAAGTTCTTTAAGAGTAAAAAGACTTTTAACCACACACAGCAAAGTTATTTATTTATTTTTGTCCATTTTTACTGATTGTGTGAAATATGAAACATGTTTTTTTATAAAACAATAAAATGTCAAAAAAGCACTGAAACATAAACTGAGTCAGTTTTTTTTTTTTTACTTTTTACTAACAAGTGACTTCACACTGTAAAATGTCAAAGATAAAGAAATGACGAGTATTGGGTTTAAACTCAGCAGTTTTGTGAAGTGTTTGGTAAAAAATGTCCCTTCATGCCCTCTGTAGACTCACACACACCTTTGCTCTTGAGCATCTGCCCATTGATCTTGGTGAGGATGCGGGTGTAGCAGAAAGTCATGACCAGCAGGGGGAAGACATACAGCGTCACAAAGTGAAACATGTTGTATGCCGTCTCCTGCCACAGATACTGGAAACTTCCATGGGTCACACACTGAGTGAAGTCCACTCCGTCTGCTTTAATGGCCCGAAAGATGAAGAGCTGAGGATGAAGAGAGTGAAGAGAGATGAGGAATGAGTTTCATGCAGTCACAGAAAAACAGATAAAGTTTGTTTTCAGTTTAACAAACTTTAGATCTGAAAACCAGACAAAGAACGGCAGACCTCTGGCTGTTCTTTGTCCTGTGAGGTGCATTAAATGATGCACCTGAAAACATTGAAAACGTTTGATCTAAAAGTTGATGAAGCTTTTTGTTAACTGGATCCATTTCATCAGGATGCAGCTGCACAGGTTTGTGGTTCTTACAAGCTTTTCATATTTGAAGCTGTCTTTCTATTTTGGCTGGGCCCTGAGCTTCAAAATTTTGTTAATCCGAATCATAAAGAAAATGGCAAAGAGAAAAATAAAGCTTCTGCACAAAGAAAGAAAAATGAAAAATCCCTGTAGTTTATTCCGGCCCCCACAGACCACCACACACTGTCCTGGTAACCCTATATTCATAGTTAGTGTGCTAAAGCATTGGTTAAAATCAAAGGAGACCAAAGCTGCCGATCTGTATTTTAATCATCAGCTGTATAACACAGCCTCCTTACAAACAGCTACAGGGCACCCACCTGTCAATCATCTGAGCTGTGCCTCTGATTGGGTAAACTCTTCATCTTAACATCTTCTAAACTGACGAGTGAGAAAAATAATCACCCCCCATACAGTGTGTGCTGTTACAGGAATCAGCTATTCAGACTAAAGTCATTTCATGTAGCAGTACTTTGTACTTTGATGTTTCATCAGCATGAGGAGGAGGAGGACACGCCCACCTGGAAGCTGGAAAAACATTTCACTGCTCAGCTATATTTCTCTTCTCTGCCACAGTAAAAATGTGACTTAGGTTATTTGAAGTATTTTTTTATGCACAGGATAGTCTGAGGGCTCCACTTCATAGGGCTGTGAGTTGATTGTTAAAATGTTTGTTAAATTTGTATTTAAAGATATATGATGATACATGATGGTAACTGTAATTTTAAGCAGCATTGACTGTGCAATCTCCAGATCCTAACTCTAACATCGAGGTACAGCTGTAGCATAATAGGTGTTGAAAAATCAATATCTCTGGATACAGTGGGCCATGTAATGATATTGACAAATAGAAAAAGGTTTGCTGCTGGAAACAACATTTTATCACAAGAGAGATCGATGAGGCTCTGTACAGTGTCCCACCGATACAAACTACTGATAACATCGCCTTTTAAATTCTCTGTGTGCACTCTGTGCATGCTGCTGTCCTGCAGTTTATCTGTTTTAAATTTGGTGTCTGTCAAGATTGGCCTTTTAACCGCCTGCCTCACACCTAATGCATGTTGGGATACAGCCCTGTCACAGCAGCATTTAACAGAGATACACTATGGTGCAGAGGGGGAAGCAAGGGATAGTAATCTGCTTTCAAACACATCAGATATCAGATCAGTCTGACACATAGCCCAGCAGCTCCTCACCCTGCTGCTTTATCAGTGACAGATCAGATCCTTGAACAGGTTTGTGTCCAGGTTTATTTCTGGCTCTGCTTCCTCCTTCGAGGAAAGGCTGCCAGATGCACAGTGCAGTTAAAGACCCATCGGAAGAAGCCAGAAAATCTCTTCAACTGCTTCAAATCTGTTCATGGGCCATTTCAATTAAGGAGCTTTTCCGCTACATTTGAGACAAATTCAATTACTTTCAAAGCCTGTGACTGTTTTGGGTTTTTTTTTTTTACAAAACTTGGGGTCTGAACGACGAAACGGTGCATTAACTTTCCAAGTGTCTCTAGTCGATTGTCTCATCCTGCAGCAGGTAAACAGAATGTAATGGCTGCAGCATCATCCTTGATGGATCAAAGTTTGTCCACTAAAGTTCTTGCTTCCTTTAGACTTAGATTTCTCTCTGTATGATCCCTACAGAGAGGGAGCTTTTTATAAAAGAGGGGGTACTATGCTTCTTTTTTAGTGTTCATATTGTCCCTACTTCTGTTGGAGCTTTTCATGATTTACATGTGGGAAAAAAACCTATCTTTCTCACACTGGTGTTTTAAAATACCCTTATTTCACCCTCTGTCTCAAATACTTTGTGTAAGCTGCTATCTCTTTAAGGCTCCCAGCTCCACAAACCCCCTTCCTTCTGATTGGCCAGCCCTCTGGAGGCTGTGGGGGCAGAGCTATGGGCAGACCTTGGTGTGGTGTTTAAGTGTCCCCAATGTGTCATGAACCAGTCAGGGGATCCTTATGTGATGGCTTCATCATTTCAGCAAGTCTTGTGAAGATCTCGTGCTATTTTTAGAATTTGCTGTTTTGAGCAGTTTATGGGCGGATTCAGGGATTTCTACATCTAAATACATAGCAATTTGAAAGTCTGCACACATTTAGTACAAACATTTAGTATTAGCATTTTAACATTATATCCATGTTTAAAATGATGGGGGGAGGGGGGCATAACACCTCCTCTTTAAAGGGAATGACTTTAACCACACTGCCATTACATTACTCTCTTACTCGCACAAGAGACTATACACTGATGAAGACAGGAGTATAACTCCCAGAACACAGGGGCTGCTGTCTACTGCAGCCTTGCTCAGTTTGTTTTTGTACCAGGGTGGCGTACATAATATTAAAGCTTATCATCATCACAGGAACTACAAAGAAGAGACAGAAAAACTTAAATGTTAACCTAGACTTTACCCTGACTTAGGCTGGACTGACATGAGAACTAAGCAGGAAGTTTTTGTTTTTTATAATTCTTATTCATTTCATGAGTCAGGGGCATATCCAGAGGGGTGTCTAGGAGTAGTACTGGCCACCTCTTGAAATCTGATTTGCCACCCTGAAATCTGCCCCTATGATTAGCATTTTGTTTTATCAGGGGTGGGAGTTAGTTTAAACTCAGCCTATTGTAACAGGCTTTCTTAAAATTTCAAAACAGCACACAGTTGACAGGACCAGTGTGTTGGAGAGGAAACAATCCACCAAAAAAATCATGTAAACTGCTTCATGCTGTCTTACTTTCAAAAGTATAGTTTTAGTATGGAAACATAACTGATAATCTTTCAAATCTATTCAAAGTATCTGAAACTTTGACTTTGGAGAAGTATCTTTTTGAGTCCTCAAAGAATTTTATTATTATTATTATTTTTTTAAGTTTTAAAAAACATACACCCAGAAGAACAAAACATCCTGAGAAACCCCAAAATCTTTTGTATCTGCTTTGATTAGATCTTCCTTTCACCTGTCTGTACCTGAGGGGAGGCAAGCAGCAGACTGAGGCTCCAGGCCACCAGCAGCATGCGTCTGTTCCTGAGTCCAGCATCCAGAGAGTCCAGAGGGTGCAGGATGGCCCGATACCGGTCTAGACTCACTACCACCAGTATAAACGCTGCTGAGTGCATGGCGAAGAGCTTCAGGAAACACAGCAGCTTACACATGATGTCCCCAGCGTACCACTGCACTGTGATGTTCCATACAGCGTCCAGCGGCATCACCACGAACGTCATCACCAGGTCAGCCGCCGCAAGGCTAGCAATAAGCGGGCGCAGGTGTGCAGCCAGCCGATAGCCCCGCCCCCAGCACACACTAATCAGGACAGATAGGTTACTGCAGGCGGCGAACACAAACAGCACCAGGGTGGCTGCCACACGACACTGAGCTGCCACCGTGAAGGAAGGAGCCTCCCAGGGGGGAGGAGAAGGAGGAGAGGAGGAATTCATCAGGGAGAGGAGGGAGATGTTTAGAGGCTCACCTGTGGGGGACACCCACAGAGACAAGTTTCCTGACATCCTGAGAAACAGAGAGGGGACACAGAAATTAGACACACAGAGCATCATGCCAATCACAATCATTAAAATCATAACGTCAGTCTGACGGAGCAACAGATTTTTAAAATAACCAAACACCACTGCCTGAGGTAGACTGATCCTCTAAGTTAGACTGATCTTCTAACGTAGACTGATCTTCAGAGGTAGACTGATCTTCTAAGGTAGACTGATCTTCTGAGGTAGACTGATCCTCTGCGGTAGACTGATCCTCTTAGGTAGAATGATCCTCTAAGGTAGACTGATCTACTAAGGTAGACTGATCTACTAAGGTAGACTGATCCTGTGAGGTAGACTGATCCTGTGAGGTAGACTGATCCTGTGAGGTAGACTGATCCCCTGAGGAAGACTGATCCTCTGAGGTAGACTGATCCTCTGATGTAGACTGATCCTCTGAGGTAGACTGATCCTCTGAGGTAGACTGATCCTCTGAGGTAGACTGATCCTCCTAGGCAGACTGATCCTCTGAGGTAGACTTATCCTTTAAGGTAGACTGATCCTCTGAGATAGACTGATCCTCTGAGGCAGACTGATCCTCTGATGTAGACTGAGCTTTAAGGTAGACTGATTCTCCAAGGTAGACTGATCTTCTGAGGTAGACTGTTCCTTGGATTCACTGGTCCCAGGAAGTAACTAGACTTCTCTTCTCTGTGCGCATTTTTTTCAGCGACTTCAGAATTGACTCATGAAAAGTTTGGTGAAATTCCCTCAACGTTTTAACAAAATGGTGCGATGCATTCACCAAAGGGAAGCCCATTCATCAGTCTTTGAGGAGTCTTAGCTTCAAAGTTTATAGCTACACAGAAGCTTCACTCTGACATACTTAAGGAGTACGAAGCGGAAATAGAAACTTTTCTCGTGATTTTATTTGCAACTTACAGGTCTTACATTATAAGAAATAACAAAATCCTGAAGCAGATTAGTCATAAGTCAAGCTTGTCTGGTCTTTCCTCTGTCCCTTGTTGACAATGAAAGAAGGGTCCTGATGCATTCCAGGAAGTCAGGAAATCTAAATGCTAATTGTCTTTAGTGACACAGCATCAAGCAGATTTATGTCGTAGTGTTCATGTATGATCTGGAAAATCTTGGCTGCTCTGGCATGTAAATATCTATTTCTAGAGAGAGAATCATGTTCCTCCTGTTTTTACCCTCCATACGGACTGTTTCTGCTGCAAACACTAAACTCTGCTGAAACCTGATTCATTAAACTACAAACAAGAACCAGAGCTCTTCTTAGACTAAAATATAGCTGTAGATTATTTACCTGAAAACTCTGTGCACACATATTGATGTTGATGTTGGGTTAAAGTTTGTCACTGTCATGTAGGTTTGAATAACTTAATAAATGTTCTACTTTTCCCAACAGTTAATAATTCAGACTGAATGTTTGTGCTAGAAGTGTTTGCAAATGCATCATTGAATTTTTAGAGCTCTGGATTTAATCAAACTTGTTTTTTGTTTGTGGGCTCTGGAATCACCTGAAGCATAACTGTCAAGCAGGAAACCAGGTAGAGTGTTTTTGTCTTTTGTCTCTGCAACGACAGGTTAACACACAGCAGAAGCAGCATGTTTTTTTTTTTGGAAGAGTCTGGATGCTGAAGGCAAATTATATAAGATCCTTTCTCTTTGCAGGTTTGAATGTCATCACTCAGCTCTCAAATAGTTTATTTTTGAGTAATTATATCATAAAAGGTCCAGCTATAACTACAGAAAATGTGAGACCACAAATCCTGGTCTCTCTCTGCACATTAAACTGCAGGCTCCTGTGAATGGACATGGATTTACAGGGGAAACTGTCAGCAGTGTTGAAAAGAAAATGGTCTGTAGTTATACATATTTTATGTCAGTATTTTTGGTTTCCGGATATTTCTGGTTAATGGATGCTTTCAGGGAAGTGAAGGATGAGGACACGGAGACAAACGGTCAGATTCAGAGGGGCTCAGGCCTGAAGATTCTCTTACTCTTGGTTTGCCTTTCTAAGTATCCAAGGTACTGAACTGAACTTCATAAATTAAAAAGAAGAAAAGATGAAATAAGAAATGCATTATATATATTCCAGAAAGCCGCATCATACACACAGAGAGAAATTGTATACAGCATGACTTTTTATGTCAGTAAACACCCCACACGTGCTTAGATTTGATCCAGGATAAACTTCGTGCACATCCCTTGTAATCCACATATTTTTGTTCTGGATCATCTTTCATAGTTCTTTTTTGTTCCATCTCTTAACGATTTTGTAGATGTTGAGTTTCTGCTTTTGTTTTGCATCTTTTGATGACCCCTAATCTCCTCTAGGTGTTGATTTCTTTGAACTTTGCAACATTTTCAACTGCTATTTATTCTTTTTTTTCTTTAGTCAATCAAAGTCTGCATAAAAGGTTTTAGCTCCTACATTTTCCTGAATAGCGCAAATGTTTTGCATTAATCCATGTTAAATTTATCGATCATAAATCAATGACTCTTTATCTATGATCTGACCAGATCTGATGAGACTGTGATGTGGTTGGAGAGAGGGATAGAGGGAGATTTTGAGAGAGAGAGAGACAGAGAGAAGGACAGAGAAAAATAACTATAACAACATGATAACAATACAGACAATGAAGTATGTGTGGTATTCATAGGAATTTCCAATTAATGCTAATAGACCAATCTAAACACTTGGGTCTTAAATTAGGGTTTTCTAATTGTACAATGACGAGCGACCAATCCAGGGTGTACTCCGCCTCTCGCCCTAAGTCAGCTGGGATAGGCTCCAGCCACCCGTGACTCTGAACAGGATAAGTGGTATAGAAGATGAATGAATGAATAATTGTATAATGTTGTTGGTGTAATTGACCATTACAGAGCAGTCAAGATGAACCCACATCATCAAGATGAACTGCACATCATGTTGACACTAAACAGAATTACAGCAACTTGACTTAAATCATAAACATAAACCCTGTCTTTGACAGATTCTCTCAGGGAGTCCCCTCCCTTCAAGTCAGGCTTTTTTTCTTTTGTGTGTGTGTGTGTGTGTGTGTGTGTGTGTGTGTGTGTGTGTGTGTGTATATATATATATATATATATATATATATATATATATATATATATATATATATATATATATATATATATATAAAAGCATATTTCAGTGCTTTCATTTGATTCACAAATTAAAAAAGCAACACACAAGATCATAAGAAGGCATATTTAAATACAAATAAAACAAAATAAAATCAGTCCATAAAACATCAAGATAAACAGTTAATTTAAAAATGTGGACTGCAGGTGAAATACTTTCAGTTGTATGCAAAGCTGAACTGAGCTGTTTTCAGCCTGGATTTGAACATCCTCAGAGTTGAGGCCTGTCTCACATCTACTGGACGACTGTTCCAGATTTTAGGAGCATAAAACTGAAAGGCAGCCTCACCGTGTTCAGTCCTGACTCTGGGCACCAGAAGGAGACCCCTCCCTAAGGTTCTCAGAGTCTGGGTTGGTTCATATGGCTCTAACATGTCAGAGATGTACTTTGGCACTAAACCATGAAGAGACTTGTAGACAAGCAGAGCTGTTTTAAAGTCTTTTCCCTGGGCGACAGGAAGCCAGTGCAGAGACCTGAGGACTGGACTAATATGGTTGTATCTCCTGGTTCTGATCAGGACTCGAGCAGCAGCGTTCTGGATGTACTGAAGCTGTCTTACAGCTGGTTTAAAGAGCCCAGTGAGTAGACTGTTACAGTAATCTAACCTGCTGGGGACAAACGCATGGATGAGTCTCTCTAAGTCAGGTTGAGACAGTATTCCTTTGATTCTGGGGATGTTTTTCAGCTGCTGATGTTATTGATTTAACATGGCTGTTTAAGTTCAGGTCTGAGTCCAGTATTACCCCTAGATTTCTATCTGATTATCAACATTTAGAGAAAGAGTCTCAAGGTTTTGTTTGAGTTTAACTGGAGGAAGTTGTTTTGCATCCACACACTGATCTGTTTGATGCAGTGACAGAGTGAATCTACAGGCCTAGGATAGCAACATTGTTAATATGAGTTTAAGTATTGTTCCCAAATGCAAATAATGAAACATTAAATAAGTGATTAAAACCGTGATTAATTTAGTTAAAGGATTAACCACGTTCAACTAAAAGTTGAAGTATTTAATGTCTGTACAAAAATGTGCAAGGTGTTTCAAAGGCAGTTTGCAAAATGTTGCTGCATGGACCACGGAGATATGAAATACTAGTCTATATCAGTGTTAAAAAATTTGAAAATTAAAAACAAATATAACATAAAGACAACAACACAGGGGTAAATCATTGCAGGATGTGCATTATAGAACGTACACTTGAAAATGTCTTAATGATCTGACATTTTTAACGAACAAGAATCCAGAGTATTTTATGTTTGGAAAAACCAATTAAATCTTTAGAGCAGCAGTTTTAAATAGACCTCGTACTCCTCCTGATGCAGTCAACAGAGGTGTTATTTATGTTTGAAGCGGTGCAGTAGCGCCCTCTGTCGGCTGAAGTCTGCATCTCCTTATGTGTTGTTGCACCAAAGACTGTAAGCAACATGATGATTCATTTTCACTCAATAAAAACAGACTCTCTCCACATATCGTCAGCTAGCTTTGAAAAGACACTCAGGGAGGAGTCAGTGTCATCTTTCTGTCACTTTCTCTTCATCCTCACCTGCATACATCCCACTGCATCACTTCTTCATTTGTGGAGGGGGGGACGCGCCCTCATCCCCCGCCGACCGACTCACTCTCACCCTGACTTACAGACACTAAATCGGTAACGTCAGTTTAAATACAGTTAAAGAGGAAAGAAATAAACAGCTTCTTACCCGAGGCAAAGTCAGCTCAATTTGCCGGTGGTCCGGTGGGGAATCAAACCTGCAGGATTCTAGTCCCGGATTGGAGCGGTCCAACGTGCTGAAGCATCACTTCGCCCGGTCCATGCACTCCGATGCGTTATGCCCCCTTCAAACACTTTTAAAAATATCACTAATAAATCATCGATTTCACCGGATCATTTTGTGTCTTTTTATCGCCTCCATCTCCTCCGGCTCTCTACTCTTCACTGTTAAATTCTCCCGTGTGAGCGGCGCGATGATCGATGCCGATTGGTTAATTAAGACGGGTGACGCGCGGGTGTTGCAGCGGTAGACTGCACCTTTGTGATATGAGACACATCCTGGGGAATTTCCAGTATGAGCTGGGTGAAGGACCCTTTGTGCGGAGCAGCTAAGACGCAGCCTCTGAATATATATATATATATATATATATATATATATATATATATATATATATATATATATATATATATACTGTTTCTCATGATAAATTTGATACTGTGCAAAAAAGTTACCATGAATATGATTTTAGCAGTCTAGTACCTTGTAAAAATAAAATTTAAAATGATTTTTAAACCAATTTAAAATAGAGCGAAAACATTGATGTCTACAGCATACTGACATGCTCAGCAAAACAAAACCCATTTTAACAAGTTTAGGGATGAAATGTTTTAAATATACTTTGACATATTTCATAACAAATAACTTATTTCATCAGCACACTTCCATAACTTCAAGGAAGGTTAATTATTTAATACTTGTCTTGCTTTTGCGGTTACACCATTTGACAATTCAATGCAACTGATTCTTTAATTGGTTGAAAATGGTAGAAATGTCAAATAAAGTACTATGACGCCAACAGAAATGTAAACTACACATCTAAATAAACATCTAACGTGTTGTTTGAACAATTTTTGATACTAACCTTTATTTGTCAGTCCTCCATTCAACAATCCTCCACTTACCCTACACTAACCCTTAACCACTGTCAATGCCTGAGCCAAACGACACAACAGTAGACTCTATAAAAGATGGATGTATGGCGTGTCAGAATAACTCAGTTCTTAGAGCCCACATCACATGAACAGCAGCCATAATTTTTGTTGCACTGGTCACAAGATTTTGTCTTTTTCAAGCTGTCCTATTAAATAAAGCCTCCCAAAAACCTAACATAAAAGTAATTTCTGTGATGTCAGTATCCTCAGCAACAAATGCAGTTCTCAGGTAGGACATATCATTCATTCATTCATTCATTCATTCATTCATTTCCACTTACCCTGTTCAGGGTCGATGGCTGGAGTCCGTCCCAGCTGTTGGACACTTCAGCATGTGGCCAACAGTTTCAAACTGCAGTTTCTTGCACTTCTGCATGGACTTCATTTCCCAACACTGGTTATAGTCAGCACACACACAGATCCGTCACATCTGTGTCAGAATGTAAGTTTTTCATTAACAAATCAAAAGAGCCTTTGAGTTTCAGGCAGGAGTTTATGAGAAAATGTTTAATTATTAAACGTACCCTTTCAGATGACTGGATACTGTTTGGGGGGAAATCAACAAGAGGACACATTTGTCTACCAAACTACTGAGTCTATCCACTGAGTTTGCCAAACCAAAAAAGGCTTGAGAAACAACAATGCAATAAAGTCTACAGACTACAACAAATCTATTTCTTCTTTTTTTTCTCTAAATAAAATAAGTCAAAGTCAGAAACCAAGACAATGTCCCATTCTAAACAAGTATTCACCAACAACCGAGCTGCAACCAGACATGGCAAGATGGTATTTTTGCAATAGAATAAAGCAAACATGATACATTCACTTGCTCCTTTGCTTCAACAGTACATCTTGATGAACCTGTATGAACTCTGGCATCATTATTGCTTTGTTTGTCTGTCTTCAGGCAAAGCCTTTTTTTTCCAGTACATTTATTTCCATTTTCACAAAATTAAAAGTATAAAGATGTCCAAACATAAGAACAGGTTGAAGCGCTTTTTTGTACATCCAGGTTTCTACAACAGCCATTTTGATTTAACTCAGAAATTTTCGATCACAGTCCAGTTATTAGGTTAAAATGTTATTCAGATCGATATAAAATAAAACAAAAGAAATAAACAGTGCAACAGTAGACATGGAGAAGTGATTGCAAAGAATTAATGGTTGGTTTATGGATCCCAGCCTCTATTCCTGCCACATCACCTCATTCAAAGCGCAGGCCATGTTCATCTGCCATCATCAGACTGTGATTTATGACATCGTTCTGCAAAGAGGCTCTTTATGTCGTCTGAAGCCTGTCTCTGCCTGATGCCTCGTCCTCTGGTGAGTAGCCTTGTTTTCTAACAGTGCTGCTTAGACTCAGGTTGATTTACAATCAAGTAGGCTGCTACACTAACAGTCATGACACAACATCTACCTCTGAATGTATAAAAACTGAACTCAGACAACAGAAACAAAAACAGGTTTCTGAGAACTGTTTAAATATTAATGTATGAAAGCGGCTAATAATGTCTAAAATGTCACAAAAACAGGGTTTTATCACTTAAAGAACATTGCCAGAGTCCGCCCATTTCTCTCCCGGGCTAACACAGAGACGCTAATGCATGCTTTTATCTCTAGTTGTATTGACTATTGTAACGCCCTGCTTTCTGGTCTTCCAAAAAGAAACATCTTGAGTTTACAGTTACTACAGAATTCCGCAGCACGTGTGCTGACGAAGACCAGAAGGCGGGCACACATTACACCGGTTTTAAAATCACTGCATTGGCTCCCTGTGTGTTTTAGGATTGATTTTAAGGTCCTTTTAATGGTTTTCAAATGCCTTAGGGGTCTTGGACCTTCTTATCTTTCTGAATTACTTTTACCATATGAACCCTCGCGGACCCTGAGATCCTCTGGCACAGGCCTCTTGATAATTCCTAAAGCTAAAACACGGACTCACGGTGAGGCATCTTTCCAACATTATGGCCCCCGTCTGTGGAACAGCCTGCCAGAGGACCTCAGGGCTGCAGAGAATGTTCATATTTTTAAAAGTAGGCTCAAGACCCACCTTTTTAATTTAGCTTTTAACTAATTCTTATATTTTTATCTGTTATTTTTATCTGTACTTTTATTTTATTTATTTTTATAATCTCGCCTTTTACCTGTCAATCTTATTCTATTGCTATTTATTTCATTTACTAGTGTTTTATTTATTTATTTATTTTATTCATTCTTAGCCTATGTAGTTTTATGTTTTGACTTCAAATCTCCAGTGTTTCCTCAGCAGGGGGCTGCCTGCACTGGGGGCCGCTGTTGGCTCTGGCTGGGATGTCTCTGTCCTTGGTGGGCGTCGTCTTGGACAGGTGGGGGGTCTGCAGCAGTGCTTGCTGCTGTGGGCCCCTCGCTGGTCCTGTAGCGAGGCATGCCCAGGTGGAGGCTTCCTGGCTTGGGACCGTGGGCGCCGCCCAGTGCAGTCGGCCTCCTGGCGTTTCCTGACCTGGCTCCTCTGTACTCAGCCACACGATTTTAAATCACACATTATGTGTGTGCGTATGTATGTGTGTGTGTGTGTGTGTCTGTGTCTGTGTCTGTGTGAGTGGGGGGGGGGGGGTATGTTTTGTGGTGGAATCTGAATGGGGGGTGGGGGCTGTTTTTAACATGTACAGCACTTTGTGCTACATTTATTGTATGAAAAGTGCTTTATAAATAAAATTTGATTTGATTTGATTTGATTTGATAAAAATCTATGAAAACTCAGTTTGGAAGCATCCATTGTGTTCAATACTTCATTCTTATTAATCAAAACTGCATTATAATGGTTATTAACCCTGAATAACGACAGAGGCATCAGGATCACACACAACATATCAAATCAGTTCCTTACAGGAGTCGTATTTGCTCTCTGCCTTGTGACATCCTGCAGATGTGAGAGCAGCCTGGGGAGCTGCTGGACCCCAAAGATCTACATTAAAGAAAGGTGGAGCAACATCCTGTCCTGCAGTCCAGGAGCTCCATGTAAACTACAACATATGACCTCTCCACTTCACATCCCGTCCTGCTCACTCTGTTAGGTTTGTAATTTGCAGACCCACCCATTCACTTCATATTATCCCTTGCAGACTAACAGTACATAACTGTAGTATGTAGGTGTAAAAATAGGCATGTGCAACTGTTGTATGTACACAAGTAAATATTATTGCTTTGATATCTGTTAGTGAAACTTAAAAATGTGAGTTGAATAGGTGTGTAATTGTATGTTTCTTTGACAAGACAAAGCAAATTTTCTCAAATGGATCATGTAAACTTAGTTTCAGCTCAGAGAATTGAGCTCAAACAAAAAAAAATGTAGGAGTTAACAACTAGAGTAACAATTTTTTGAGTTTAAATAAAACATAATTGTAGGTTTCTTTGACAAGAGAAGGTAAGAATTACTTAATGCATTATAAAACGTAATAAGTTCAGGTATCAAGTTCAAACAAAAATGATCATTATTTAAGTAACGTGTACAACTTACCTTCCTGAGTTAAAATAAAACATTTCACAAAGTTGAGTTAACTTGTGTTTTAAAGGCAGCAATTGGACAATCCTGCTAAAATCGGTCTTTTTTAAGCAGTTTGTGGTCAACTGTGTCAAAAGCCTTTATATCATATAGTATGGTATGACACTGTAATTAAAGCGCTGTATCATACTGTATTGTATTTTATTATTTTATTGAGTTAAACTGTAACCCATCATTTATATTGCATTTTATAATATTGTATAATTTTGTGTCATAAAATTTCCTGTCCTTCTGCATCCTGTGGTTTTTGACCATATGTCTGTTTGTGTGTGTGTATATATATATATATATATATATATATATATATATATATATATATATATATATATATATATATATATATATACACACACATAAGGGCTGATTGATAAGTTGTGAGCCTATTATTTAAGGGTTTGACTTTTGCTTTATTTTTCAACATAATCCCCTTCAGTATCTTTACACATTTGCTAGCGATCTTTGAGGGCCTCAACACCACTTTTAAAGAAGTCCTTTTCTTGACCGTTAAGAAAGTCCTCCACTGCATGTGTGATGACATCATCTGACCCAAAGTGGGTACTGGAAATGACCTTTTTTAATTTTGGAAATAGATGAAAGTCTGATGAAGTGAGATCAGGTGAATAAGGCGGATGCTCAGTCAGTTCAAACCCACAATCATTAATGGCGGCCATGGCAGTGACAGACGTGTTAACAGGAGCATTGTCCTGGTGGAACAACATACCTTTACTGAGTTTTCTGCAGCACTTGAGTTTAATATTTTCTCTTAACTGCCTGAGAAGTGATGCATAATATGTGCCACTGATTGTTTGTCCCTTCAGCCAGAACAACATCATGGACTTTATTGACCATTTCTTGGGTTTCTAACAGTGACAGGCCTTCCAGGACGGGTGTCATGCCCAAGGCTCTGCCTGCCAGGCTTAAATTCCACCACCCACCTTTTCACTGTAGCATATGAAGGGGCATCATTCCCTAGTGTTGCTACCATATCAGTATGGATATCCTTGGGTGCTAAAATTCCTCCGCTAATATTCAGTCACTGCTCTTTCAGTGATTTTGTCCATCTTGTATAAGTCACTTGCCTTGTTTACTTTAGAGAGCTACCTCTTAGACGTAAACTGACCAAACGACACCAGTCTTCAGGTACACAGTCTTTAATAGTCAGGGAATACTAGAACAGAACAGAACAGAACAAAAGTTGTCATTCTGTTCAGTAAATGTTTTGGAGTTAAGATATGTTTTGATATCTTTTCACTTTTTGTAATCATGGATAGCGTTATATCTCCTCTTAAACACTGAAATAATAAAGCCATGTGCTGTGTTTGGCCAAGCATTTCTCATTCTCTCATATAACAAAATGAAATTATTGGTAAATTTAGCCTTAATTTACACATACATCAATCATAATTATGAAATAAGTAGCTTTATGTAATTCTGGAACCCTGACTCCATAAGCTTGCTTAAAATAGCGTTATTCATTAATAAAAGCAACAGAGACCTTTTAGAATAAATGGAGTTAAACCATGTGCAGCCACCAGAGGGCTCAGTCTGCATGGTAGTCACCAGAAACAGCAGCTTCCAGCTATATCACACTTTGTTCATTGTCTGTAGCCTGTAAGCAAGACTGTTGTAATGTGCATTGTTGCACAGCCTTCAGATGACACTGTCCTGTCTGCAGGTCACACTGAATGAAGGAAGGGGGGTTTAAAAGACTGCAATTAGTCTCCAAAATGTCCTATAAATAAATATGCTCATTGTTTAAATACAGGAACATATGAACTATAAAATATTATAATACTGTACAACAGAGGTACGCAGATGTGCACAGGCCGAAACTCAAAAGGAAGGAGCAAAGCGAATGTTGCCAACAGAATTGGAATTTCTGAGAATCTTATGTTAAGCTGATTATAAATAATTTAATTTATCAACATCCAAAGTAGGTCAGCAAGTCCACCAGCATCATGTTTATGCTGGGAAATCTATTGTGTCCTTACAGGTGGTTAAATATGTTTAAATACATATTTATTATTCCAATTTTATTATTTAATCACCCCCAAGACAAAGTTTATCCTTTCTGTGTATTTAAACAGCTTAGCTGCTTCATAATGGGGTGTCTGACTGATATGGAAGACCAGATTTATTGCATCCTTGTTGCATCATTTACATATTTTGCATAAACCTGTATGTAAATAGATCATCAGAACAACTTGCACCGACATAACCAGACTGAAGGCATACATACAGTTGAGCATAGGTATACAGTTATTATATTCCTCGGGTATGCATATTTACCTGTCTTATTTGTGAACAGTGACACCTGTACAGCGCATTACACTGCAGCCTGAATTTTTCTGTGAGGACAGTGTGACTGACGGTGAACACAAAGCTCACAGCAAACAGTCATGACGTTCACTATCATCCATCTCCATCCGCACTGCTGTCACTGTTTGCCCTGTCTCAGGTCTTTGTCATGCACATGCGTGTTTATATAGCGGTAAGAAACCCTGTGAGACATGAATCAAGGCTAAAAACGTGTCAACAGGGTTTCTTTAAATTCCCGACAGCTCAAATAAGATAACCGGCTGACTTGGGGTTAAATAATTAACATGTAAATGAGTATAAAGACCTGTTATTTAACTGAATGTAAACGAACACATTGTTTCTTTAGCCCCACTGGAGTTAACATGGCTCTCCGTCCAGACACAGACAACAACATACTACCAGCCAATCAGCGAACTCTCTGTATGCGCCGCGGAAATGTCCGACCAATCAGCTGCCAGAGTGCGTTCAGAGATAACTAACCAGCGGTGTGTCTGGGTCTTTTGGGGAAACCAACAGCCAATCAGTTTCTAGTCTGGTCTTCACGGTGTCTCAGCCTGGCCAATCAGTGCTCTGTCTGGCTGCACCGAGGGGGCGACCGTCTGCCGAGGCCCAATCAGCGGCTCAGTGCTGCCTGCCGGTGCCGGGGACTGGTGGTGAGGAGCCCGCTGCAGCGCGTCAGGACCGGACCGTGAACCCGGAGACGGTACACACCGAGCCGAAAGGAGACACAGGTGAGCCCGGGGATGTGAACGGGGCCTGGCCTCGGTGGGGTAACCGTCAAAGCCGGACGGTTAGCGGGCTGTTGTGTCGTGTTTCTGCCGGTTGATCCGCTGACAGACAATAGAGCGGCTCTGTTCGCTGTTTATTGATGCGGGCTGACATGTTGGCGACCAGCAGACAACTGCTAAATAAATTAAAATGCCAGCAGAAACGTTCACGGTTTTCTAAATCATTATAGGGTTAATCTGATGATAACCGAGCTGTTAGTGGAGATGTTGTGATTTCATTGTGATGGGAACGTTGAGAGCGGAAAGCCTCCAATCCGTTTCATTGTTTGATCCGGAGTCTCTGGGGGTTCAGTCAGACCGGAGAAAGAACTAGGCTCCTCTAAATACTCGTTAACGTTGATTTAAAGAGCACCGGGGCGCAGATTAGACGTTAAAACGGTTTTATCGAGTTATATTGAAGCGAATCTGCGTGAAGAGGCGGATTAAAAGGCGCTAAGAGGAGGCCGGGGGGGCTGATGCCTCGCAGCAATTAGGAAGAAAAATTCGAAATGCATCAGCCATTTAGACTCAACTGGCTCCATATGCACCTAAATGGCTGCCTGGCGCCTGACAGCAGAAGCAGCATTTCACTGTAAGGGCTCGTGTGCAGGGGCGTGTCCTCACTTTTTGACTGGGGTGGCCCAACTGGGGCATTGACTTTTACAAGGATGGAATGAAGTATGTGTGCACACAAATGAATGAATACCATTTATTTACCTTTTCTGTCTCCACTAATCATATGATCTATGACTGCTATCATTCAAGCATCACACACATGTTGTACTCCTGTGTTTTTGTCCTTTTTTTTTTAGAACTTTTTTTTGGCCTTTTAATACCTTTTTATTGGAAGGACAGAACAGGATGGAAAGAGGTTTGACTGAGCAATGCAATAAATAGCCCATGGTAGGAATTTGGCTCAGGGTTACTGCTCTGAGGAATCACTATCAGTATAAGATGTGCTAACAGCAGAACTAAACCACTACCCAAGTGCAAAACTCATAAACTCCAAAAAGTAACACATCAGGCAACATATACATCTTCTAAAGTAAAGATGTTAAGTACATAAAATGAGAATGTAAGTCACAAAATTGCACACAAACTCTTGAACCCTGCCTTGAGCTTTGTTTACAAATGTGTGCTAATACTATCACTATTTTTTGAGTCTTAAATTTGTGTTGGAGTGTTTATGTTTACTGCAATGCATTGCTTTAACCCCAGAGGGCGCTACAATTTCTTTGCTAGTCATTTCACAGATTTATGGTTCTGTTACTTTCTCGGCTTGGTGGTGTACATCAGATATGTACATAGTCTTTCTGCATGAGTACAAGGCCATGCAAACTCATACCATGTGCTACGGCATAGATTTGCCTCAGAAATATGAATCAAGATGTGCTCAATCTGAATAAGTTGGCCCCACCTCTGAAAGCTAAGAAGGTGATCATAGGTTAGGTCTTTTGGGTAGCATGAGGTGTCCATGCCATCTCTCGACACCCCTCTTGACATGTCTCTGCGGTGTGATCCAAGCCGAGCGGCTGATTGTCTCCCAAGCAGAGGATTAACAGAGGAACATGTCCAGATGACGTTAGAGACCAACCGGGGATCAATATTTAATGTGTGCGGCCTATTATTCTGCAGTATGCACGCGCTCATGTCGTGCCTGTTGGCCTGAGCTGGTGTCTGCTCTGCTGCTGCAAGATTTACATGAGTCACATGCAGATGCATGACTGCAATTGCTGCCTGACTGTGCTGTGTAGTCCCCATTACATTAGAATATGACAAGTCAGATTATATTAATGCTACAGTCCTCTATTGCAAAAGATTACACACACTCAGTGAAAGTTCCAGTTGAGATAAACTGCAGTTGGGTATTTGGACCAGTGTGCATGGTAAAGGTCCTGTTTTTGTGTGCCGACAGCAGAGAAAGCTGTTGTATTCTCTGACTTTGCAGCAGCTGTTTGTGTCTCCTCGTGGCTCTCGCTCCACAATCCTTCCACCTGAGCGTGTGCAGGTAAAGTGTCTGCACAGCCTTTTGGTTTGTGAGATAAAAGTTGGCAGACCTTGATACACTCAGCCCCTCCACTCTCACTGTGATAGTGGGTCTGTCTGTATGAATGAACAGTCCCTGCTGTTGAAGAGTGTGAATGAACTGTAGTATTCTCAATGATGGAGTCCTTCCTCTTCCTATTTCAGGCTCAGGGTCCCCCGGCAGCCCTGCTAGCATACAGATGAAGACACTGTACAGTTAGGACAAGGCTTTACAGTACCTTTACACTATTGTTGTGTACTTTGAGATTTAAATCTAACACTGTAATTGTAGTTTTAGCAACATTTAGCTGGACCTTATTGAAATATGATGGAAACGAACACCCCTGTCTCATAACTGCCAGGAATGATCATTTTGGATGGAAGCTTCTGCATTTTGAAATAAGACCAAGCTGATAAAGAATCTTTGATTTTACATAATCTTATTTAAAAAGAAATACAGGAAATTATTTTTTTAATGCTATCCTTGATTAAAGTCATTAGTTATTTACTGGAAAATATAAAAAAAAAAATGTTGATGACTCATCCTGCACTTGGCGTTGTACAACGGGTTGGACAGAATACCCATACAGCAATATATTGTTGTCCTGACTCATGCAAAACAATTAGTGTATCACTGGCACCAAATATTGATATTTGAATCAAAATAATACAGCTCTCTAAACAAATTGCCCTTACAACTTGACTCATTGTATTACTACTACAAGAATCCTTATGATGGCGCTCTTAGCATCAGTCCTGTGCATTTTGTATTTTGTATTTTTCAGTGAACCAGATCATCATAATGAACTGGATTGTTGGATGGCTGATATGATGAAGAAAAATGACAAATGAATAAATTATATCTGTTGATTACTTGTCGTCAGTTCACGGGACAGTGAGGGAGGACTTGCAGTCAATGTCAAAGCTGATATGAGGAGCATTAGCAACAAGCGTCTGTATGTGACTTAAGACAAAGCTTTGCACTTCAGATGAGGCTACACCTGAGAAGGAACACTAGCTATGCAAATCATTCTAAGGCTCCGTGTTCATTATTAGCGATGAATTCAGTGACTCTGTTGTTGAGCTCCTTTACCATTGGTTGATCGTTGTGATGGTACCAATGGTACCATCTTTGCTGCACGATTGAAGTGCTGTTCAGGATGACGGTTCTTTAGCTGCATTTATTGCTTGAGTTTTTGTTCCTCCTCACATCATCTGAGCTTCACAGACACTACAAAAATTTGTTTTACGATCTGTTTCTGATGCTTGCAAATACTTCCACACAGCTGACTTGTCAAACCTTATGATGGCGTGCTTAAGTTGTCACTGTGGGCGCATAATTAATACATCGACTTATTCACCACATCAGCTGAACTTTTCATTCCGCCTGATTCTTTTGCATTGCTTTAGTAACCATTGCCAGTTATGGTTTTACCACTTGGAGCTTAAATCTGAAGTAATATTGCTATGTTTTTTGACATGTAGCAGGTAGTTTTTGTTTGACTTACTACCAATACCTTAGCTTTGGTATCTGTCCGATACCAGTCTGATCTGACAAGATTGACTGGTATGTGATAAGACTCAGAACTATGTTTTGGCAACTTCAGACCTTTCTGGCTTGAGTTGGTTAGATGAGCCCGATGGAGCTGTCCAATGAAGTGGTCCTTTGCCGCTGGTATCTGATCCAGCTTTTTGAATCTGTATTGATCATATCCGATACCAGGATCAGATTAGTACATCTGTAGAAGAAGTTTAGCTTCACATTCAGTCCTGTCTGACATGTTGGTCTCAGATAGGCTCAGGTACAAACCACAAACAATAATGGTTAACTGATTGAAGGTTTTACTCCTACACTGTGGACCAAGTGGGCTCCAGTGGAATCTGTGCGTTCCATACAGGGAAAACAGGTTTTTTCTTATTGTAAGACCAGAACATCCGGTCAAACCATGTTGTGCAACCAAATTCATTTCAGAGTGGCTTTTGAAATTAATTAAGAATAAAGATAACAGTGAAAGTTGATTTGGACAGACTGGGAAAATATTTTAGCTTAATAGAAAAAAGCTGCCAGTGTTTGGTTTTAATGACTTAGTGTTCTTGTTTATTCTTCGGTAAAAATGGTACATGCTCGGAAATTCAATTATTTCGTTTTTCAATGACTAGACGCCATTAAGAAGCCAGCGGTGCTGTGGGATTTCATTTATACTCAAGCTCTTATCTAAAATTTACTTTTTTTTGTGAGTCCACATAGTCATCAAAGTTATGAATAATGTTATCACACAGCACATGCTATTCCTATATTTTGAGGGACAAGTGTGGTAGGTTTACACTTGAAACGTAGTTTCATCACAATGTGATGGTTGTGTTTATCAGTTATTTGGACGATATATTATTTATTGATACCACAGTCTGCCATGATAAGATTTCTGTTTGATTGAGTCTCGAGGCAAATATTTATCATAACCAGTTACATTTCACCTGAGGAAAATCAAACCTATTTGGATGTGTTGTAACATTTTATTGCTGAAACATTTAAATGAAAAATCGCACAGATTCTTTAAATGCATAAACATGTGTTCAACTGCTAAGAGTCCCTGATCACCTTGAATCATGGAGATAAAAACACAACTGTCTTTCGTCAGCTCAAAAGGACGTCAGTATCCTCTGTGCAGTAAACGCATTTTTTCACATCCTATGGAACAATACCTCAAATAAAAAAAAAAAAAAACATTTTTCTGGAAAGATCAGCTCATGTTTCGTGGGATGAACAGTATGTTTTTGCATTATTCCTTTGGAGATGTGATACAGCTGTAGTGGGTAAAAATGTTCTTCAGATGTGCTGAGCAGGCAGTGGCGTCTTCAACAATATGAACATTAGCATTGGGAATGGCAGTGTTTAGCTGACTGATAAAGTTCTTGCCCGTCAGCATCAGAATGACCGGCTTTGTATTCTTTATAACTGTACGCCCAGAGTTCTGGTCTTACATTGTCTGCTAAGTACTGTAAGTAAGCTGTAGTTCAACCATCTGCCAGTAGCTGCAGCCATCGCTCTTGTCAATACTGCCATAACACTATAATGCTGTACTACTTGGATGTAAACAAACAAAGATCGCATTTTGTTACATGGTGTGGTTAGTCTGGAAAATGGAGCAGCTGTGTAGTCAACCGACATCTAACCACTCGACCAGAGAAATGAAAAACCAGAATAGGTATGTGGAAGTAACCTGCAAAAGGGACTGAAGGCAGTAGGTGCTACCTCTGCTATTGTTAGACACACTTAGCAAACCTGTATAACATTGTTATCTGGCGACTCTGATCTCATGTTGAATACATTGTTCTCAGTGCAGAATGTTTTCAGTCTCATTGGTTGGTCTGAATAAAGTTTTCTGTTTGAATAAATGTCACTGTCACTTTGGAACATCCCGATTAAGATTTGGGGATGTTCCTGTTTGTTTTTCAGGTGCCTGGCTAGCTTTGCTGTGTTTCCTGCATCTTGAAGATAACAGAGTAGATAGATGTTTAGGCTCTCCATTGATTTGACCAGAACATTGTTCAGTCAATTCATCAGTCATTCATCAGCCATCTTTGAGTTTACACAGCCTGGGAGTTTGTTCTACATGTCTTTTAGATGTGTTACGGTAAACAGGAGAATACAATAGAAGCAGTTGTAGTGCTAAAACGGATTAATTAGATCTCATAGAGCTCACATGCCAAAAAGTAAACTATGCAAAAGAGGTTTCATGAAAGAGCTTCAAATTTCTCACAAGAAAGGGCTATACTTTGTCAAGGTGGTGTGCAAAAGTTAGTGTATAAATGAATACAGACACAAGGTGAATCTAACAGGCTGACAGTGTTACATCATGTAACTCAGAGAAACTGACCATGTCACCAAATGTAAGCTTTGTTTCCTGTGATGCCTTAAATGTTGGTTAAATGTTACGCTACATACTGGAATACTAATCTGACAGTTTTGATAAGTCTTAGAGAGTCTGAATCAAATTCTCTCTCATATGAGGCCTAATTTTTTACCATTCATGTTGTTTGTGTAAGTGTGAGCGTTTCTTGACTCTCACTGTCCTCAGAGTCTGTGTGAATGTTTGTGGGATTAAAACCTTGGCTGTAGACTTCGGCCGAGCTTAGGTCTGGATTAATCCAGTTGATCACACCTTAAAGGGGGTATTCCTGACCTTGGTTGAATGTTTAAGTTCGACGTCACTGTAAAGTGTCGAAAACGTCCTCTGTGGGCATCCATTCATGTGACCAGCTTACTGTGGCGTCTGAATCTTTACTGCCTCATCCCTGCAGCTTGCTTGACATTACCCCTTGTTAAAGGCGCTGTGTTTCCTCTCAGAGCAGCCATTTTGCCTTATCACAGCAGGAGAGTCACAGGTGTTACTAATAACATTAATGATGGCGTCACTCTGCTCTCTTTAGCTGCTCCATATGTTCCCCACATACATGCTGACTGTGGCTTTCTGGAGTTTAATGCTGAGCTGGTAGACTGCAGGAGGTTTACAGCTTGAAAGCAAACTTTACTCAACTTCATCACCAAAAGAGACACAAGTCTCATTGTTACTGGCCACAAAACTATGATAGAAATACTTATATAGCATAACTATGTTCAAACGGTTTCATTACTTCTGATATCTTGTGCTGTCTCTGAGTGTATTTTCCTGTTTATCCAGATGGGTCGGAGTTAGGACTAGAATGGCAAACATCTCAGGCTGCAGGTCCAATCAGCTGACACCAATTAAAGTTAATTAAAGGGACACGTAATGACAGAACAAGATGAAGCTGCTGCCTGGTTAAAGCTCTGTCTGCAGCTGCTGTTTGTGCTCAGTTATCATTAGAAGAAGAGGTTAATATGTTCCAGTCAACCCCACTACAGGTAATGTGCACAGAAAGACTCGGCCCCTGAAAAATCTGCAGCCAGAGAGCACAAGAGTAGCAGCCAAGGTTACTATAGTTTTGCGTTTTTTTTCTTTTTCATTTTGACTTTTTGTTTTTAGTTTAAGTTGGTTTTGAAAGTGGGTTTTCGAGTTAAGTTCATTTTTTATTTTTTGAAAATGCTCAGTTTTAGTTTAGTTTCAGTATTAGTTTTAGTCTTTTTTTTGTTGTAATGCCGGGGTATAGGTGTTGGGGGAGATTCAAATGGAAATAATGTTGGTTTGACTCAACTACATCTGAAACTACACGTTACTTTTTGGATTCATATCAAAGTAAAATATGGAATGAGCTGTGTGGAGTAAATCCCAATCTACAGTTTAAATCACTGACGCTGGCTCCATCCTCATCAAGTGAAACACTTCAGTAATAAACACAGTGGTACTTCAGTCAAATCATTTTTTAACATAATAATCAAGATTCTGTTGTTTGTAATTTATATAATACTGAGATATTGTTGCACCATATTTTAATGTTAAAACCATTTATTTTATTAAGTTAAGTTTTGAATACATGAGTAATTTGAACCACTGAGCTTTATCTGTGTAATATATGCTTTTACTTTTTTAATTAAATTTATCGGGTACTTTTTCCCATCACTTAAATCATGTTTTATTTCTCCTAAAACCAGATATTATCAAACTATAAGTAAACAAACCCCCCTCTTACATTTTCAGCCTGTGCTGCTTTCTGTTCTTTATTTTAAAGAAGGAAGAGATTTTCCTCTGCATCTCCACCTGAAATTATAAACTAGAATTTGATTTATCATTTGACTAAAACACTTCTGTTCACTAGCGAAATCAGAGCTAAATCAAGGGATGGATAAACTTTTTAACCAGCACAATAGTTTAACCAATGACATTTCTCCTGTGCCCTGACTCACAGGTGGTGCAGAATGAACATGGAGAGTGGAGTAGTCTGTTCAAAGAACCCTTTTTACTTGATCAAGGAGCAGGCAGTTACAACAAGAGTAACTTCTTCCTACTGAAGAGACAATCTCTTCACTGCACACTTCAGGCAACTTGGGTCCTCCTCTTGGTATTCTTTATTACATGCAAGTACTTTCACACAGCAGTAGATATATGCATTTGTGTGTGTGTGTGCGTGCATAGAAAGAGTCTTTATTTTAGTGAGTGAGTTGTCTCCTTCCGTAAAGATCAGTGGGTCATCTCCTGCAGTCACTCATCATCCAGAGTGGAGTTCCTTCTCAAGCAATAAATTGGCACGTTTCACCCAAAGTGAACACAGATTTACATTCAAGGTTTATGGACGGATGATAAACAAACCTCTTACAAAGAGTAAACATCATTTAGCACATTCGTAAATTCTATCTCTTTCTGTATCTGTCATCAGAGGATCTCATGCAGCGTCTATAGATCATACCAACTACAGGGGGAGGGGTGGATATTTTTTGAGGTTTCGATATAAGGCACAAGTTCAGGACTTGATTTGACTTGAAAAAAACACAAGCAATCCTAAGAACCATACTCAAAAATGTGAGTAATTGCAATCTGGGAGTACAGCAGGAGATGGGATTAAAAAGTGGGAGACTTCCTCCCAAATCTGGAGTGTTGGTAGCCTGGCAGTATTCCCGATTGGCAGGTCTGTTTAAAAAAGTGAGTTTATGTGTGAGACAGACTGACAAACTAAAGATATTTTCTCTACATTTTTAGTTAATTTTGGTTAATCAGTTTTGTAAACTCACAATACAGTTTTAGTTAGGTATCGTTTTTTTGTGAAGGCTCGTTTTTATTTTTATTTCAGGTAACCAAAATGTTTTGTCATCTCTCGTTTTTGTTTTTTCGTTAGTTTTCGTTAACTATAATAAACTTGGTAGAAGCAGACAACAAAAAACTCAAAATCCACACCAGGGTGGGAAGAGCCGACATTTTCAGGTCTGCTGAAAGAAACTTACTTCAAGTTGTGGATTCATTCTTTAGAGCTGTCTGGTTGTTGCTCGAGCTGATAGAGGAAAGTTGGTGGTGATGCAAAGATGAAGGTTTTCCAAAGCCCCTTAACATATTAATCTTCAAACTTCATGAAGTACCGAATTGATCCTAATATAGGACTGTCCTGATTATAAGATGACTCCTCTCTTTTTAAGATCAAGCTTCAGAGAAAGACTCTTGATTACCAAGATCTACTTTGTTTAAAGAAACTTTTTTATTGAAATTCTGAAAAAAATCCTTGAAATAACAGACTGCTTTTGTTTTTGGCTGTAAATACAGTCACTAAGATCTGTATTTCAAATGTAATACTGATGAGAGCTCTGGTAATGATGCCTTTTGTTACATTTCTCAGTAACAAACTCGCACACCCTCCCATCATACTCTTGAAAACGGCTGCCTTGAGAGAACCTTGTCTTATATTTGGCTCAATACGGTGTATTTTAATCCATTAGTATTACTCCTACCCATGCCTAGGTATTGAATTTAATGTGTTAATGCAAAAAAGGAAAATGGAAACGCCTCTAGGTAAAAGTTTAAAAGAGAGTAGGTAGTGACTACTGCTTGTATAATCAATGGACATCTGGAATGTCAGCCATCTGTTTTGAAGCCCATTGTCATCAGAAAACAAGAGGCGGGCTAGATACAAGGTGCCCATCTGTCAGTCAGCTGAGCTGTGCCTCTGATTGGGTAAACTTGTGCTCTTAATATCTTCTAAATTGCTGATCTTTGAGAAAATACTTCCTTTGTACAGTGTGTGCCTCAGAGAAATGAGCTACGCAGACTGAAATAATTTCTTGAACCAGGCTGCAAACATGTTTATTTTTGCTGTAAAAATTCTTTCTTTGGCTTGGTGTGTATGTGGTTTCTGGTACGTCCAGCGCTAGCCTCAAGTGGGCACTCAATGAGTTGCAGTTTTACCAGTTTACCTCTGGATGAAAGTCCAAAAGCCTGTTTACAAAAAGCTTGTAAACCAATGAAAAACCATAAACCATTTTTTATATTTGACAGGCCTTTCCATTGAAACAGTGCGGCTGGAAATCCAGACTCTCAGGTTGAAGCGTAAAATCTTACAAAACTAGGATTATATGGATCCTGCGAAAAACCATGAATTCTCAGCCCCACTCACACACGTTACATTCCTGGTCAAATTGGCGGCTTTACATGCAGACGTTTAATGCTCTTTAATAGTGTTTCATTGTTAAGTTGTACCACCAACTACTGGCCTGGCATGAAAACTGCTTGTGGATCCATGAGAGATTATTTTCATAGTGTCATCGCATGAAAGCAGATTTTTAAGAATGCAAATATAAGTCATTACGAGGCTCTAGAATCATGTTTTGTTGTGTATGTTGGCAGACAGATTCTTTTGAGCTCCACTTTGTATTTCAGAATCTGCATGATCAGCTATTGTTTGAACGAATCTCTACAGTTGTCAGAGGTAATACCTGCAAACGGACTGATCGTGATTTGAATGAGTGTGTGCATGGAGGTAGTTGTGGTGTAATATAGTGAAAGAGGAGGTGGGTAACCAGCTGTATCTCTATTCTCAGTGCTGAGTGCGATCCAGCAGTCAGAGGCTGTGCAGCTGTGACTAATCCAGCCGGTGAATAAGCAGCAGTGTGCAGATCGCTGCTGCATTGCTGTGCTGCATTTAGCCAGGTGCTGCACAAGGTCACAGCAGTCAACCTGTGTGGATGCAAACGTCCTCGTGCTCACCGCCAGCTGAGGGTGCAACCCAGGCCAAGACTCTCCTACAGAGACACAGAGATGATCCTGAAGAGACATGGGAGAGCTGCTTATGAGAGGTGTCTGTGTAGATCGCAATCAGAGCGTTATCAGGAGATAAACTGAAGCAACAGCTGCGAAGAAACATGCCAGATTAATGCAATGGTTAATCTTTGAACAAATGGTCAGATGGACTTAATTGATCCTAAACAAGAGAAATGTCTCACTGCAGCCAAGAAACCGAAAGATAGAAGCATCCTGAAATTTTACTCAAGAGAGAAAATGAAAAACCTGAAATATTTTTTTATCTTTTGTTCCTTTCCATCAGACTTGGAAGCTAAACAACCTTTTTTTACAGGAATGTCTAAAAATACTGCCCCAGTCCAATACTATTGCACTTTTTACTGTGTCTGCAAGCCTTTATGTGTCGTTTACACCTTAACATAGTGAATTCCTGGTAGTTTTAAAATACAATAAAAAACCTCTAGGATTTGTGGAAAGGTGCAGGTGTAACCAATTAAAAGCAAACACACTTTGTAGACAGATTCCTCGTTTCTGCTCCTGAATTAATTATCTTTGCTCACTAATGAATTAATTCATGCTGTCAGTTTTAATGAATTCATGCTCACATATTAGTGAATGCACCTTGGTGTCAGCAGGGACTGAAGCTGGATTTTTTTACTCTTCTGCGGTGTGTAATAAAGAGTGTACTCTCATGTATCCACGTTGCTCTGAAGCACGTGGGTTCACTATTGCCTGAGGACGGTTACCTGAATTACGACTGCACCTGGCATTAAAATGTAAGAGACTTTTCAAAGCGTCAGTGTTTGGCGTTCTGAGAGTGAGGAGTTAGAGGTGTAGAGGCTGTGATGGAGGCCTGAGCAGTGACACACCGCAGACAAAAAGAGGTAAGACTAACGCAGCAAACAAAGTAAACCCAGGGCCTTTCTGCTTGTTTGTGTGGACATGTTTATCAGTTACCTGAAGTGTAACGCTGTGAAATGACCAGAATATAACTTATTACAAGCACTCTCTTTCATTACGTTATCCCTGTGTTGATCAGCCATCACTGCTCGCTTCCACTGGTGGCTGCTTTTTCTGTGAATATGACTGTATGCTGCTCTCTCTGCCATAGCTTTTGGTGCGTTTTAATACCATTAATAACAAAGACTGCATGTTGTTCTGACAAGTATGTCCTTTAGTTTAAGTTAAGGTGAAACTTGTTAGTTTTAAAACACCAAATGAATCCAATGCACTCACTCAGCCCTTAGATCTTCATTCACAGCTGGATGTCTTTGAGGGAGCTGTTGCTGCTACTAGTGCTATTTGAAAGCCCTCCACAAACAGGTCATTAAGGTATTTCTTGTTTGAATCTTCTGCTGCAGCTATAGTCCTTCTTCTGCAGTGAAGTGAGTTGTGGGGAGCCATGGCTACATGAGAATGAAGCAGTGTTATTTCTTAAAAAGGTTTCAGTCAATTTTAGTAAGAAAAAAAAAAGTATTAGTCTTTTACAAATTAATTTAGGTCAAAAAGTATTGGAAATGGGAATCAAGGTTGACGCACTGTGATTGGCTCATCAAATTTGAGGGTTGGGACTTACCCCATAGGTCAATTCATAAAACAACAGTTAACCTTAACACTTTTGTATAATAACCAGATTCCTAGCTTGAAAGCTCACTTATTAAGCTCAGGTTAATTTATTTATTCATATTTACTCCATAGTGAGTCCATATTTGGTCATAACCTTGGCCCGAAACAAACATTTTTTTATTAAATGCACGAAGGTTAAGTTAGGTGAAATTGAAAACTGGATTTATTTAATATTGCTTATTTACGGTCAAGCCTGGTTTACTGAGGTTGGTTTAAGAAGACATTTAATAACACGGACACACGCGTCGCTGGTGTCTCAGTGTAAAGTGTGACACTGTTAACTGGTGACTCCCGGTGAACCTTCACTGACATGCTCAGCTAAGAGTCACCTCTTAGCACAGTTAATCTTAACTCCAAAACACCGGTTGCTCTGTAATGGTCAGAACTCAATGGAAGTGAACCTCTTTATAAAAGAACAAATTTGAAAGTTGAATTAACTGTCCAAACATTCACTTAAATTAACAAACGTAACATGTATTGACATAGCCTATTACATTTATTAATTGTGTGAAAATACTTAGTCAGTGCAAACATGAGTCATGGCAAAGTTGAAAGCGTTTCAGCTATTGTTTTTTTTTTGGGCTGGGTCTGCTGTTCCAGTCGCAGTAGCAGGCATTGGCTTCCCTGGGTGGAACCAGCTAATGTGGTTTCTCAGATTGGTGGTTTTTATCTTACATGCAGCGTGTGTCTTGTCAACTTCTTGGTTTCCAATAAGTTTGTAAAATCTGTAATGAGCCCAGATGTCCGCTTTCAAAATACCAGAAGCGTTTTTTATTGACTGCTCTCAAATTCGCCACTCTTTTGTTCCTTTTTTTGCCATTGCTCTTTACAGTAATTTGTCCCTTCAGGGTTACTGTCAGCTGCTGTAAAGCTGTTGCTGTTGTTGTAATCTAGCTTGCTATACGCTTGTGTATATAGAATAAAGACGAGACCTGCAGAGTTTAACATTAATTAATAAGTAATAATAATCATAATAATCAGTTATGTCCTGTTAGTGTATCAATGCAGAATCATTCATGTCTGCATGCGATGCGAGTGCTGTTATCTGGTCATAAATTTGAACATGTTTGACATTTACGATTTCAAATCAGTGTGGTATTTTTAGCAGATCAGAGAGTTAAAGGCTCAAAATTGAACAGCTTATCTCATACCCAGCTTTAGTGTCTGTCAACTTCATAGAAGGATCCATATTTTAGTTAAAGATGATGATCTTTAACCAGAAACTGATGTTCAACTGATGGCTAAAAAGCTCTTTTGTGGTGTGGTGTGTCACAAGTGTAGTTGCTGTATCATCACCAAATCATAAAGCGACCATAGTCTGTATAATAAATGGACATAGTCTCTGTGACGTCACCCATCTGTTTCTGAAATGGAGTTTTGATGCAAATTGGCTGGTGTTGCCAAATTGGAAATAAGGGAGGGCTTCAAGTCTCCACTCTTACAGCTGTAGGACACCTGGCAGTCAGGTGAGCTGAGTTATGCCTCTGATTGGGTGAACTTGTGATCTTAATATCTTCTAAACGGCAGAGTTAGAAAAACAATTTGTCCCCCATACATTTAGTGCAAATAGAGAAATTAGTGATGCAGACGGGAGACATTTTTTGTACCAGGCTGTATGCATTTTGTTTTTTTTGTTTTTTTTTGTTTTTTTTTGGGGGGGGGGGGGGGGGGGGGGGGGGGCGCTTTGCTATGTGACTGCCAAGACTTCTGGAGCCAGCCTCAAGCGGACACTCGAGAAACTGCAGTTTTTAGCCATATTTTCAGACTAGAGGCTACCGCTTGAAAGTAACATAATCACACAAACAAATTTATCTATCAAGTAGGCAGTAGATCAGCAACTCCTGATTTCTATGAGGCAAAGTTACAGCTATGTCTGGTTATTCCGTAGATAGTGAAAAGAATCTTGGTTTTCACTGCAGCCATTTTTACCTGTTTTGCTGATGTCAGCTGGCACAGCCTAACCGAGCAAAGTAACATTTTGAGTCTGAACTCATAAGTCTGCTGCGTTTTGAGTAATGTTTCTAAAAATAGCTCTTGCAACATTTCCTCCTAATGTAAACAAACACCAGCATCCAGCGTCGATGCAAAGCTCTTAAAATACCCAGAATGCAGTGTGCAGATGCTAGCTGGCTTTGTGTAATACAGTGCTGTTGAGTGTGAGGGATTAGTGTAGCTAATATCTCTCTGCTGATGATGTGTGTGTGTGTGTGTGTGTGTGTGTGCGCGCGCGCCGTGTATTGATATTCCTCCTGGCTGCCACGTTCGGCCCCATTTTAAGATGTCTACCTCGCCGTGCCTCGCTCTGACTAAACGTCTCGTGTTCCCGCTGTTTTTTTTTTTCTTTCTTTCTTTTCCTCTCGTTGAGCTGGTGAAACAGCGTCTGCCCCACCCTGTGGTCTGAAGTTCTGCTCTCACTCTTTTTTTGTCAAAGTGCCAGCTCTTAAAGGAAGAGATTTTCCTCTTTCTGCTCTGAAAACACCGGGCCTGCTCCTTCGCCTCCTCCCCCTCCTCCTTCTCCTCACCTCCTTCTCTGTCTCTTTCTCTGACTGTCTCACTGTTCAACGTCCTGACCGCTAACGGCTACACATTAAGAGATAATTCCATACCCTGAGGTTACAAACCGGCTCAGACTGGCTCAGTGCGTTTTTCACTGTCCTCTGTTCCCTGGGTGAAAATAAATAAATTAAAAAAAAAGACAGAGAAAATTACGTCTTTGCCTTTTTTAAAGGAACACGACACTCATTTGTAGCAGGAGCAGCAGAGCGAGCAGAATCACTCACCTCTGTTGTCTGACAGGCAAAAGAAATCTGTGACATTTTCTTGTAAATACCAAGCAACAAAATCAAACTGTTTATTTTTTATGACATAGTTTTTCTGGAACTGGCCTTTTTTGGAGAGAACCCTCAACAGATGTCAGACTATAAAGACCAGCTCGGCGATCTTCAAACCTAGGATGTAATTTTACATATTTTGGAGTCCAAATGACAAATAGGTACAGAACGTTTTTATGACTTCCCCACGTAGACAAATTCAGTTCTTACTTTAGGCAGTTATAAGGTTGTCAGATCAACAGAATTTTAAACTTAAGAGTAAAAATGTAAATACAATGCTGCTACCAGTTTTGATACAACAGAAATTAAGGACTTGACACCCAAAGTTGTGCAATTTTCTGTTTTTAATTGCCATGCTATGTGTGGGCATGTTTCGGAGCATAACCTCTGTGAAACCTCTGTGAAACAACCAGAAGACTGTCAGATTTCTCTGTTTTTCTGCTTTGTTTTCATTATCGGCGCTCACTCTCGTCACTTTCTATCCATGACCACTGCTGCTCTGACGCTCTGTTGTCCTGACATGTTTGGTTTGAGTCTTTCTGTCGATCTGCTGTTTGGAGCCCTGGTTTTTCTTTTTGTTACACAGTTGAACATAGAACCAGAGTAAACTGTATCGTGTTTGTTATTGAATGGAAGAATGAACTGAACTTAATAAATGGTGATCCAGCAATAGTGAAACTGGCTGTAATGTAGAGCTGAATAATTTTGGAAAATAAACTAATTGCGATTTTTTTTTTTACCAATATTGCGATTTAGCATGTGATTTTTTTTTTTTTTTTTTTGGGGGGGGGGATGTTTATCTTCTGCATTATTCACTAAACGTAAGAAATTAATCATTCTATAGTATGACCAACACAACAAAGGAGCCTGTCAACATATAAACAGTTCTTTCCTTGGCGGTCGGGGTTTTAGCCATGCAGTTGTCATACATGTCCTTGTGGTGTTTTCTTAAATGCTGGAACAGGTCTGTAGTGTTGCCCTTTGTTGTTGCTACGGTAGCCAGGCATGTTTTGCACAATACCTTACACTGTGCTGCATCTTCTTTCTGAAATCCAAAACAGGTCCAGACAACTAACGTGCTATTCCTCTTTGACACCAAAGTCTCCTCTTCTGTGTCCTCTCTTGGTTCTTCTGCTGAGGCCATTTTTAAAGATGTCAACAACAACGCAACAAATCAAAACTTAGTGTAGCTGAAGTTGTTTTCTGCACGTCTCATTCTTCTTCTTAGGTTTTTGGCTGTTGGCAAACCAGCTGAAAGGTGCATTACTGCCAACTACTGCATGTGTGTCACATAAGGTTGCGTCTGTGTACATGAAACTATAATTACTATTTTTTTAATTGCAATCTTTGCCATTTGAAAATTCTGTTCTATTACATTGCGATGTTGGTTTACATTTAATTAATTGTCCAGCCCTACTGTAACGGCTGCAAGATATTACCTGGCAGCTGTAGATTGTTTTGATTTGTACTGGGCTATTGTAACTTAGCCTGTATAAAACCTGTGTTTGTACAGTGATGTCACTCATTGGTTTCTAAAGAAGGAGGTTTAAAGGCCAAATGATGGCAGAACTGCTGACTTGCTAACTTTGGCTAAACTAGAAACAAAAAGGTGAAGCTGAGACTGGCCATTAAAAGCAACCAGGTGCCATCTGCAAGTCAGTTGAGCAAAACCCTGATTGCAAAATATAGGCTTAAATATCTTTTTTAAAAAAAAGTGATTGAGCATAATTGCTGATACGATTTGTATTGGATCATAATGTATTGCAGCGTACTTAGGGCTGGGTATCAATCAAAAATGTTCAATTCCTATGCCGAAACCTTCACTTCAATACCAGTTCCTGAAACAAACCCTTTTTGGGATACCAACTTCATTATGTCAGTTCTAACAAAAAGAAAATTACATTTCACTTTTTTTTCCTTCTTTTTTGTTATTCTAAAATATCAACCCTCCTCCTTAATCTGGGCTTTTGACGAGATAAAGTTACTCAAAAGAGAAAAATTATCTGGATTCATTTCCACGCAGTTGTCTGCTCTAGCTGTAGCTTGAAGGGACTGCTGCGAGTGAGGAGTCTGCCTGTGTATTTTGGATAGGGGAGGGGCTACTTCTCAACGAGCGTGGGTGCTACAGCTCAATACGTACTTTCACTCTGTCCCAAAACTCCAGAAAAGTCGCTAGATATGTTACTTTTTGGAAAAAAGTCGCTAGAGGGGTCTGAAAAGTCACTAAATATAACAACAGAGTTGATAAGTTGGTGACACAGTCCTGCATACGGCAACCACGTGTAACGTTACAGCCAATCACCGGTGGCATTACCAGATCTTTATCATGTGATTAACCCTTTGGGTGGAAACTTGGTATGGGAAGACGAGAAATATTTTTATACTCGGTACTATCGAAGCATTTCAGTCGGTGCCATAAAAGGACCAAAGTTTGGTACCCAGTCCTTAGGTGTCTTGTAGCGCATCGTATTGCAATGCAATATATTGCATTTTCTTAAATTCTATCGGGTGTTGCCCAGTGATTTCCAACTGTAATAAACATGTTTCACAGTACTAAAAAAATCAGCACTTTAACATGGGTATTAATGGGGATTCCTTAGCTTTTGCAGCTGCACCAAGTGGACATTCCAGGAGGATAGCTGGATTCCACTCTTTTGGGTGCTTGGAACTTTTTCTGTTTCACTGATGACTGGCACTGACGTCAGCTAAACTGCTTTTGAATTATACACTGATAAAGCAACATTATATCCTGTTGTTCTGTTGGTTTAAAAGCCTTGCGTTATGCAGTATATATCATTTATTCTATATTAATCAAAACAATGTTTAAAAGAATGGTGTGACAGGGAGAATCCAATTATGTACAATGTGCAGCTGATCAAAGAGATGCGCACAAGTGAAGTGCTCTGTGAATGATGTATGTCCACCTCTGTGGATGGCGTTGTTGAACGCTTAATTCAGGATGCATTAATCTAGATCGCCAATGCAGATGAAGAGACGTCTTTTTGTTGAGAACATGCTCATACCCAATCTAAAACTTTGATACTCATCCTTGATGTGGGTTACCGATCTAAAAAAATGAAATGTGGGCTTTAAATAAACACACTCCTTCAACTTTGTGTTGTTTTTTTTAGTGTGTGTGACAGCTGCGTACAAGATTAGTGTGAGGGCCTGTGTCCACTTGGGTGTTTTGAAAACATCAAAGAACGGATTGCCTAAAAAGTCTGGTGGTAGCACAAGTGGCCAAAACGGGACTGAACCAATAACAGTGACAAAATAATCATGCTACATGACGAACCGAGGGTTAACTATATTATTTAAAGCCTAGTGGACACAGGCCCTAATTCATACCCTCTGCAGTGGTCAGTTTAATCTTTGAATGGCACCAGAGACAATCTTTGAGATTAAACAGAGACATTCCTTGAATAATTGCTACAGTAGTAATAATCTAAAAAAGAATAACCCTGCCAGGCTCAGTAATGTATTTATAGACGCAGAAAATGATGGTCACTTTCTCTCTTATTTATGTCCACTTTGGATGTAAGAAATGATTCATCCTCAAGGCTGTTATGCTACCCCCACATTGCCAGTGATTCATACCATCAGTCGAGATCACCAGAGTCCAATTTTATTGATCAGGAGACTCATAACTTTCAAGGCTTTAAATGACACTTTCTTCATTTTGACAGGCAATCATTTCTGAGGACCTGATGGCTTGAAGAGAGGGGTGTTTGGGTCACCTCTGCTGCCTTCAGGTGGTTTGACACAAGGTTGATCAGTTCATCAAACATCAAGTTTTTGGGTGGAGGGTGGAGAAGAGTTATGGTACATGTAAGCTTTTAATGTTTATGATTGAAACTACAATGAAAGGTATCTCTGGCTTTAAATCATTAAAACAACATCCCATCAGCATTTAGATGTTGAAATCTGCCATCCTGCACAGAGGGGGCGTAACGAAATAGCCAACTCACGATACAATATGAAATATGATACAGGGCTCAGGATACAAAATACTCACGATATGATACAACTTTAATTCACAGTATCACAAAAAAGATTCACATTACAAAAAAAAAACTTTCTCCCCCTGTTTGCCTTTTCACTGCTGCTTCAAAGAGTTGATTCTTATGTCTGACTGACATAACTGGCATCATCTTTAAAATAAGGAGTAATAATTGGGTTTATAATGTATTCATTGTATTACAGTACAATAAATAGCACAGAGTTTACCTGTGAAATTAATGTCGTATCCTGATGAAAAATGAAACCCATTCACAGTACCTATTCCACAAGTAAAGAAGACTGGGTCAATAAACCAAACGAACCTTTCCAACCACATTTGTGTGTTTATGAAGCAGCTGATAGCTTTCAGTGTATCAGTCTTTAAATTAACAGTGAAGTCATATCGCTTGTTCATCCACTCAGAATTAAACTGAACCCCTTGAAACAAACAACTACTTGTTAAAAAAAACACAAGCATTTAACACTGTGGGTCTAATAGTTTAGTACGTTAGCTTTAGCGAGCGTCAGCTGACGAGAAGCCGAGGAGGATCATCGACAGCGTTTCTCAAACTCTGATACAGACATCATGTTGAAGCAGGACAAACACAATGAAACAGGCGATTAGACGCTGCTTTGCTGTAGTTTTGAGCAAACATAACTAATGTTACATAAAGTTTGTCACATTAAGACGGTTTTATGTCAGGCAAAGTTATGTACTACGCTCTCCTAATAGACAATAGCTTCCCGTGCCCTGATGCACACAGGTGAGAGCATGTGAGGAGAAGTGCTGATGCATCCTCAGCCAATCAGCCAAGACGCTTCATCAGCTTCATCACTTCAGGAACTGATGAAGCCTCTTGGATGAGAGGTGAAACGTCTTCACAAACTCTAAACGGTCCAGTTGCCTCAGTTGTGATTGTCAGAGTACACTCTTTGTGAATGCACACTATTTTGCGCTGTTCCATTTGTGTTTACTTTGTTGACCAAACACCAGTGAGGGTTGACTGTCAGGGCGAAAGCTCTGCATCTCAAGGTGCAGTTTTTTTTCCTAGTTGGGAAAATTGGGTCCAGTGGTTGTGTTTTAGGTTTTCGGTTTGAAGCTGAAATATTCCCTCGATGGGGCTGTGGCACTTGGCTTTGCAATCACTTTTTTCCTCCTAATTTTGACTACATTACCTTGTGTTACTCCTTACCAGGCTCACTTGCTGCATGCTGTGTGCGTGTGTATGCTAGCAGCCCCGCTTCCCCCCACAGTGACAGAGAGTGGATGACTGACAAGAGGGATCACTCCATTCATTCCGCTACGGAATGAATACGCCCAGGTGCAGAGAGCGATGCACAGTGAACCCTCTTGTCATCCTGCCTGATTGGAGGCGAGAGACGAGGAAAACAAATATGCATGCACGTGGCAATATATCTAGGCCGGCAAAATTATCCAGTTCATTTTCATTTATCGTGCAATTAATTGATTTATTGATTATTGTCCCAGGCTTAACCGTGTTAGTGGCTAGACATCAGCATAGTTTCATCTGTTTTAATCCCTGACTATCACCCGGTGATGTTGAAGGCTGGTAAGCTAAATAAAAACAATCACATATATTGCTCAGTGTGGTTACCTCTGAGTTTCATGCTGGGGTGCAGAAATGTGAGTGTTTTCCTCCACAGTTTGAAGCAGGTGTATGAAATCTGCATGTTAAGAGAGAATACTCTTCTGTTCATTTGACAGATTTGTATGGGTCCACTTTAAATATGAAAATCACATTTTAATGACATCCTCACTTGGGATGCTCTGATCAGATTTTTTTTAAGTCCTGATACCAAACTGACACCTGGTCTTTGGTATCATCCAATACGGAGTCCATCCAGTACCAGTATTGATTTAAAACTCTCTATTCTTTAATATGACGACCAAACATGTTTTGCAGTGTCAAGCTTTTCTAACTTCATAAATTAAAAAAGAATGAAAATATATTTAATCTAAATGCATTATTGTTTTATATATTGCAAATTGCTGTCAGAGTTGTTTGCAAAACAAGCGTGAAGTAACTCCTGAGCTGCTGTAGTTATTTTCCTTTATGCTACTTTAGCTCTGCCTAGTAAAAAAAAGCACCGACCTACCGATATTCATTTTACTTTTTCAGTCTGTAGTAGACCAATACTTGATACCCGCACCAGATCGGTGCATCCCTAATCCTGATTATTCTTTGTTAATGTAGCTGGTTTTAGACCAGGTTGACCAGGTTGTTGTCCTGAACTGACCCAAAGTCATCACACACAGAAAACTGAAATGTAGAAAAAACAGTGGCCCAGATGCCAACATTTATGCATTTTTTCTTAACTACTAAAATGGGTGACACTTCTGAATATCCTTTCATTGTACAAATATAAAGCCAAAATACCAGGTGCTGACAAACTGAACTGGTGCCATTGGTGCCATATGTCCCAAGTACAGAAGACTCTTTTTTGCAGTTGAGGTATGGCGGTCCTGATTCTTACACTAACCAAACCCCCCCAAAAAACCCTGAAACTCTTGGGTTCATGTTTGTTAAATTTCCTCCTGCCGTCCCTACTCTACTCTGATCATTTCGAACACACTTCGATCATGTTGTTCAACACGCATATCCCCAAAGAAATCAGTCATAGAAATTTTGACACAGGGTTCTATTTGACAAAGCCTCTGCTCATTCTCACCCAGCTAATGGCGAGTACCTGGGGTAGGTCATGGTCCTGAATGGCAGTGTGGAGAAGCCTCTAAGTAACTAGCAGTTTGGGTTCAAACAGTGCTTTGTCTGATCACTTTGATGAAACCTTGTAGATGTGATCACTGTAGCTGAAATTTGGTTTACAGTCACTTGCACAGGCCTCGTTGTACAGCTGTTTCTGCTAATATCTAAACCTCAGCTGGCCCTGGATTAATGAGTTTAATTATGGATTGATGGTGACCCTCAGACTATAACATTCATTTATTTATTTTAGTCTATAAAAGATCTGAAATAATCAGTCTGTTTTAAGTTACATCTCATTTTTTCAGTAGGTACTCCCAAATTCGAGAGTCCAGGGAAGCAAATTCCAGTAAAAATCTAGTGTTTGTAATAAACAGAGCAAACTGTTCACAGCCGTGGTTCAATAATCTGAGTGATCAGCTGATAATATGTCTGACTGATGATGGAATAATGATGGGAGCAGTGATCAGACTGATCTGTTCAGTGTAGAAACAGAGGTATTGTAATGAGGACCTCAGTGTGTGTGTCTGTGTGTGAGACTGCGTGTGTGTGTGTGTGTGTGTCGGTATGAGGCGAATCTTCCTTTTTTCTTTCACTTCTTTCGCGATGCTCTTTGTCTCCTCGCTCACCCCCTCCTTCTCCTCTTCCTCTTCTTCTTCCTCCCCCTCCTCCCCTTTGCCCCCTACCACTGCCCCCCTTCCCAAACCCCTCCCATCAGTACCCTTACACACACGCACACACCCCCCCCTCCCCTCAGGCGACAGCAGAACAAGAATTGATTAGTGGCACGGCTTAAAAATAGACGACTAGTTGTCATAGCAACGCCCACAATGAGCTGTTGTCTAGTTTAATAAAGAGCCGCGTTGTGTCTGAGATGGAAGGTGTGTGTGTGTGCGAGTGCATGTGTGTGTGTTACTGTGCAGTCAGCAGGTGAATCAGTGTGTGTTGGAGTGTGTGTGATTACACTGCGGTCCTGCTGGATGTGACTTCTGTACCGATCAATTGAACCGACAACAAAAACACCACCCGCATCTTTCGCCGTGCTCCCATTGGCTCCGAGGCTGCATCCCGACGCCATCGACTCCTGAGCCACTCCACGCAAACCAATTACATCCCTGTTGCTATGGGCGCCGTCCTGATTGGCCTCATTAGTGTCAAAAACTGGCCATATGCAAATCCTGGTCATATTCCCAGCAGCCCCGTCATCAGCATCCTTTACAGCCAGGCAGCATGTGTGTGCGTGTGTGTCAGCTGGACCAGCAGGCTGAGCCCCTGTTGGCACAGGGAGGGGTTTGTTGTTCCCGGACATCTCCCATCTTTACTCGCTCTGGCTAAAGGAGGCTGTAGTATCTGCCTCTGGTTGTAGTTCTCTGCAGGACTATTGGTATGAGGAGCCATACACACACACAGATACACACAGAGACCACAGATCTTCACCATTGCACAGATGCAGCATCAATGAACTATGGGTACAGAGGGAGTGTGATGTTGGACTTGGTGATGCTGTCAGTCTGTTATTTATATGACCACTGTTTGAATGTTTGTCTCTGTTTGTAAATTCTGCACACATTTAAAAGGCCCACACTCTGGTAAGAAAAGTCTCAGGTTTCTGTTTGTAGTATCTCTTCTAGTCTGAGTAGTAGTGACCACTAAGGCAGGAGAAATGGTCTGCATGGAGAGCAAAAGCAGGCAGAATACAATCCACTGTGATGACATCAGAGGTAATTTTAGGATGATTTATTTCTCTCTATAAACAGACCTCTGCGATCTGCATACAAGAGCAGCTAACGGTCTGTTCTCAATCAAACATTTACACTGAGACAGATCTGCTTGATGCTGTGTCACTAAAGACTGAGCGTTCAGATTTCCTGACTTCCTGGAATCCATCAGAAATGATGGATCCCACCTCCATCCAATAAACACCTGAAAGTAGTTTTTGTTGCTCCTCTTGAGGAAAAACCTGACAAAGCTCGTCTTTTGACTTTTTCCTCATCTCCATTATGATGTTATTTCACCAAACTTAAGACCCGCTGATAAGACGATCAGTTTCTTGTTTAGGTTCGTCCCTCTGAGGTGACTTTAGATCTCTCCTGCTCTCCGGTTAGCAAAGACATTTCCTCCCTTTATTCCTCTGATGCATTGAGTCGCCCTTTCCTCCATAAATTCTGATTCATAAAGGTGTCCATGTGTTTCCACAGTAAACAGCATTTCATCAGTACTGTCAGAATCACTCAGTATTTAGTTTAGTTATACTTTTGTATCTTTGAAGCCCACAAATTTGAACGGCTGATCAGTGCACTGCAGACAAAAGAGCACGTCTGCCTTTCATTTGCAAATAGTGTGAAAACAGAAGGGCTTTCTGATAACAAAGTGAAGTGCAAAGTGAAGTCAAAATGAGCTAGATTACATGACAGACTTTTCCCAACAACAAAATAAAAGTCAAATTTAGAGGTGTAAACAATTTGTTTTAACAACGTTTCGATTCGTATGATGATTTGTGGTTGCTGGTATGATTCAGGGACGGTATTGGTTCATTTAGAACAATTTGATCTGAAATGAGTCAGTGACTTGAAACCGATTCAGTTACTTTTTAGCCGAAATATTTGAACATCTCTGTCTTTGAAAAAGCCAAAGAGTTTCCACACACTGGACCACTTCTGCTTTGCCATCCCCCAATTGTTTTGTTGTTTGCTGTCGGGTGGAGATGATGTCACAGATAGACAGACTGAGTCGAGTTACGTTCAACATCTTTATCATTACAAGTGCTAAAAAAAAACATCCATATAAGGTCTGCCATGCTTTAATCCAGTGTGTTATTTCCAAGTATTGATACAATCAATTTATTACCTTTTAAAACAATATTAGATTGATATGTGTCCAACGGAAGGTCAACTTGCCAAGCACAGATTGATGTAGTTGGATCATAGTAATAGAAATCAATACATCCATGTAGTAGATGATTCGTTACACCCCTATTAAAAATGTAATATCAGGTCCAAAATGAAGACATCTCTTTGCTGGTTGTTATTAACCATTCTAGCCTGTAAAATCCAGGTCCTCAAGACCTAAGGCAATTCCTCCTTCTGCTCCTTTTTATCTTGAGAAGATGTTTAACTTTTCTGCCCCAGATGCATCACAAGTTGTTTTCTAACACAAGTCAAACAGTGCACATCAAATTCATTTACTTTGCTGAAACACTTCCAGACTTCAGTCTTATGCCCGCCGGTTGTCATTCTACTGTCATATTGAATCAAGCTATGTCTGACTGAGAACATTTAGGGTTATCACGGTAGATTTAGCATCCTTGTTATATGGATCCACGCAGATATTCTTACATAGAAGTTGCATCACTTTATCCCATCCAGAAATGGAAACTTTTTCACGTTGATCAATGTCTGTCTGTTAGTGTTCAATTATTTATTTATTTATTTAAATTGCTGGTAGTCTATATGCTTAGAAATCATAGCAGTAGGCTTAGTGACAACCACTCCAACTACAGAGTGGACCACTCTGAATGCTCCCATTCAAAGATCTGACAATGGCTGACCTCCTTTTATCAATCGCCATGTTCGAGCCATGATGTTAGAGTGATTTTTTTTGTTTGTTTTCATGTAAAAAAATCGAATTTAAAACGTTGGACGTCCATTGTAAATATGGGCGAAATTTTAAATTGGAAGGTAAATGTGTGTTGGACTAATCCCAGCAAGTGAACTGCTCTGAACTACTTGTTCAAGAATCACTTGCGATGTCAGTGACAGGGATACCAGTTTTGTCGCTGGGGATTTTTGCTTCCTCTTAACCTTTTCTTGGTGAAACAGTGAGGTCAAACGCATTCTGCCATATTTCTCTGCCATATCAGAGAATTATGCATTTTAATGTGACAACAGTGGAGGAAACTTCTGTAATGCTGGGGCTGAAATAGACAGAAGCTGAAGTGACGGCTCATGATGATGCTTTATAATCAGCACATACGCTTACTACTTATTTTTTAAGTTAGTGTTTCTGATTTCAGACGGTAAATATGCTGATGTGAACACATTAGGCTACGTATGGCTAGCGAACAGCGCTCACTCACCAGAGTGCCTGCTCCATTTTCCACTGGTTCTCCTCACACCACAGCTCAGCTGCTCTCCCATGGCCGTGAGTCCCCCTGTCCTGTTCCTGGTCTGCATCTTGACTAACAGGTTCATAATATAAGCCTGATAGAATACAGATTTTCTTCCTCTTAATTGACAGGAGTGACAGTCTGACCCATGTTTATTATTGTTAAACAGAGGCAGAATCAGCAGGACTCCCCACTGTGAGGTCCCATTCAACAGGGCTTGAGACTGCGAGCAAAATGGTCAATGCAATTTCATAACATGCCCATAAAGAGCAGCACAGATGTCTCAGCAGGTTTCATGGTCCTGCTGTTACCCCCCCCCCCCCCCCCCCCCCCCCCCCCCCGAAAAAAATAAATAAATAAATAAATCAAATTAAAAAAATTGCAAACCCACTAAAATGTCTCCAGGAGACCCTGTGGTTTATTAGTTTCAAAATTTCTTTCAAAGTATTATTTTTAAGTTATTTTCCTATAAATTACTGTTGTCTTCAACCTGAATTATGCTCTTTCCTGATGAAAAGCAACGTCAGAGACAATGTTCCCACTGTCACATTCACACAAGCCTTTTGTAGCCCTCCTCTGTCTGTCTTATTAGCGAGTTGATTCAATTACACATGTGACACATGTAAACCACACACAGTCTACTGCACTGACTGACTGAACACACAGCAAAAGACTGAGTTGCAGCTGCTGGTGTGTACTAGGGCTGTCACTTTTTGAGTTTCCAATATGAGGTGAAAAGTTTACGTTCCAACACTAACTACCTTTGCAAAATGTCTGCTGCATCCTGGAGATTCAAGCCTTCATGAAGGAGACTCCTCTGTGCAGACAGCAACCTGCTGCTTTGGTGGAGAGACAAAGGGTAAACAGGTTCATGCAACTCTCAAAGCTGGCTTTTAATTTTTTTTCGAACTTGATTTTTTGAAAAACTGACAGCCCTAGTATGTACCTGAACCTGTTGTCTCAGGTGTGACGCTGTTTGTCTTTACTACCTAGGTAACCCACATCTATTAGCAGTTACTTATTTTGAATGACACATTTTATTTGTCTTTTTTTTATCTGCACACATACACAGGAAAGTAGTTTTTCGTGTTTTTTTGTTGAACAGAGAAGAAGTCAATGCCACCACACTCCATTCATAAAGTCATGCAGAATAGACAGGGTGCTGTTCTTTTAAAAGTTTGTTTTTTGTGGCTTTTGTGCCTTTTATTGAGAGATTAGGACAATGGATAGAATATGAAAAAGGAGTGAGTGGGGGATGATGTGCAGAAAAAGGGCTGCAGGTATGATCAAGCCTAGCAAGCCCACTTTAAGAACCAAAGTACATGGGGGTCCATGATTCTTAACAGCTGGCCAAACTGGCACCCCAGAGGTTTCTATTCTGATTACTGTCTGTTTGAAACCTTCAGAAAGGTTCAATTGAAACATGAAAGGTAAATGATAAAACAAACACACTCCACTTATTTTTTTCTTTAATCTTTTTTTGTTTGTTTTTTTCAAGTAGTGACCAAGTGGTAGCTACGGGTCAAGAAATATGAAGTTGTGTAGATGCTAAAAACTGCAGTTCATTGAGTGACCACTTGAGGCTGGCTGCAGAAACATTGGCACCAACATACACACCAGTTCAATTATGTAGACTTTTACAACATTAATAAACATGTTTACAGCCTGATCCAAATCGTGGATTTTGGTCTGAGTAGCTAAGCTGAGTTGAGCATTGTCAATATGGCATCTGCTGATGATAGGCTTCAAAACTCTGTATCAGAAACAAATGGGTGACATCACAGAGACTACATCAATGTATTATACAGTCTATCTGTGTAGGGATCCTGTCTGTAATGTCAGACATGTAAAACAACCTTTAGTTGATGGATGTAGCTTTTACATGTGACGCGTCTGATGATGACATCGCACTCATTACTGCCTGTTTTGAGTGCCATGGATCCATTAGCTATTTGAATGTTGAAATAAAAACAGGTCCTGGGATTAAAAACGCTGTGACATCCCTCTAATGGAGCTTCAGCTGTGTGTGTGTGTGTGTGTTTGTAAACTACCTGATAAATGTGTCTGATGCATGCTGCAGTGCAGTTGGACGCTGACTACGTTTTCTGTGATGTGACTGAGTACACAGCGTCCTGCTGCTCACCCTGTATGACCCTCTACACACAGACCCCCCCCTCCCCTCCCTCCACAGCCTACAGCTCAGCACTGCCACAGTTAACATGACCTATATGCCAGCAGTGAGAGCCGCTCTCGTGCTCCTCTATACGCTGCTGCTGGCTGTTAATGTGCACTGCAGGCATCATGCATCTTAGGGGATCTTTCAGGGATCGTCCACGGCAGCCATTTTGTTCACATCTCTCACGCAAACTTTAAATCTGCATGTGTGTGAGTGTGTGTGAGTGTGTGTCTGGAGCAGTGAAACAGAACAAAGGTGAAGCCTTCTGATCATGTTTCCTGAATAAGTTTTTGTCCTGTCTTTATCCAGGAGCTGTTGTTTTATTGACAAGTTGTGGTTTTTTACTTTTCTTAAAATTGTTACACACAAACTGTTTTAAAATAAGTTGAAAGCTCAGCTGAACTGACTGGGTGTTGTTGGCTGCAGGATAACCTCACTGAACAGCTGATAAGTTACCGGATAAAGTTACACCACTGGTCCTTCATATTTGAAAGTTTTTATTTCCCTTTTCAAAATAAATTGGTATACATGTTATTTAAACACAAGAACCTCAGATTCTGGGTTTATCCATCTCCGCTCCTTCTCTGCTCCATCACAGCACCAGGTCATAAGAAACTGAGGAAGTTACAGTTGGTCATTGGTTTGATTTCTAATCCCAAGATTGGTTTAAAGATTTGAAGATGATCTTAGAGCAGGCTGTTTGATAGGTCTTAGGGGTTTGATCTTCACCCTGCAGGTTATACAAATTAAAATTGACCCTAAAGTTTGAAGGTATTTTAGTTTCGTTCCCATCTGCTTCTGTTGGTAACCGCAAATAACTCGGCTCCATCCACAGTTGGATGTGAAGCAGAGTAAAAGATATTCAATCTAATTCAAGCTTCAAACAAGGCCAGCATCACCTTCTCATTATAATCAACCGGTAACAGCTCTAAAATCTAGTACAACCGTATCCTTGATGTTGGTTATAGAAACAGTCACATATTTAACTCCATCTATAGATCCGATGCAGGCAGGTAAACTCTCACCTGACCTCTAACGCTGTCCTCCCTTTGTTTCCCTCTTCAGCTGTTCTGTCCAACAGCGACAAATAAATACAAAACAATAACCTCAAAAAAACCCTCCAAAGCCCAGTTATTGAAGGTCTCAGAGGCTACATAGAATAGCTGTTTTTGTGCCTGCGTCATTAGTGATGTTTACAAGTGATCAGAGTAAGAAGTGCATGGACATGCGTGACACATTCATTCTCAACAAAACCATCCTGACAGCAGGGTTCGCTACCGATCTGTCAAAAGAAGCAGAGAAGACAGAAGCCTCTGTTTTTCACACTTTTTCTTTTTCGTTGAACTAAATGTGTCACAAATAAAGTTCAGATATATAAAAAGAACTGGATACACATGCCTTCACTGTGACCTCTCTTCCTCTTCACTGCGCCCCTTCTCTCTGCTTTCAGTGAAACATCTGAATTTAATTGACTTTTTGTGCTTTTTTTTTTTTCAACTATCAGGATAATTAGTGATCCCCATTTCTTTCAAAGTTTCCTCAAAGAAACAAAATACTGTGATGGCTCGTGACAAGTTTAATAGTCACCGTGTTTCTGTCCATTCAAGCAGAAATGGAAACTTGTCCCGTCACGTAGAGCAGGCATGCTCAGTGAGAACAAAGTTACCCATCTAAGGATGGAAAGGATGATACTTCATTCTACATCTGGACTGGACTAGTGTCTCCTGTCTGAAGTGTTCACATGAAGTTCTGTTATTGATTTTAGTTATGATGATGGCCTGCCTGGAGCAGGGCTTGGAGCAGGCAGGGGAAATGGCATGACAAGCTGTAAAGTTCAGAAACTAGATCTTAAAATCTCTACATGCAAACAGAAGCAGAGAGCAGCAGAGGTCAGAGGGTACTGGACTCCAGTCAGTCGGCTGTACACGTTACAAACTACCTCTCAGAATGTCCAAAGAGCGCTGAACAAACTGAGACGGAGAAGAGAGCCTGAGAGAGCGTTTAAGCTCCTGTCAGTTCAGCCATATTTGAACACGTCGACTCTGCAAGATTTCAGAGCTGAGTCTGAGCAGGATGTTCACTTTGACATCTACGTATCAGATGTTTTGAGGAGTCACAAGTGAAACATATCACTCTTTAGGGTTTTTAAATTGGGCCGAACACAGTTTGTACCATGAAAACTTTGTCGATTGCAGTAATTTAAACCAATGTGAAGCGTTTTCAGTCTGGTGAACCTTGAACCAGTACTTATATAGCACTTTTCTAGTCTTACCGGCTACTCAAAGCACTTTACACTGCTAGCCTCATTCACCCAATCACACCACATTCACACACTGATGGCAGGCTTAAGCTAATCAAACCTTCAGCTATATCTAACATTCACACAACATTCATATACCACTGAACAACAGTGGGAGCAACTTGGGGTTCAGTGTCTTGCTCAAGGACACTTCGGCATGTGATTGCAGGAGCTGGAATCGAACCCACAACCTTCTGATTGTGGGGCGACTACCACTGAACCACAGCCGCCAAACAGGTCCAAACAGCAGGAGGAGAAAAAACCTTCAAATAGAGAGAACTCAGACTGGTCTGCGTGGATTCATATACATGTACTTATTCACCAAAACCAAACAACCTCCATGAGTGTGGCAGGAGTTGTTCAGGGATCAATTTTAAAGCAGCAACACTTGAGAACTTTAGGATGTGAGAAAAGTCAAACAGTTGGCTGTGATGAGATCAAATTTCAGACAGGAAATAAGGTTATGAGCTGTTCTAAATGTAAGACGATATTCATCCATTCATCTTTTATACTGCTTATCCTGTTCAGGAAAATGTCACCGCTTTCACCAGCAGGGATTTGAATCCTCACTGTATCGTGTCTGTAAATGTTCAGTCCCTCTCTTACTCCGGAGCTTTTCTTGTGTAAACGTAAATGTTATTGATTTGGGTTCAGGGTCCTGCCAGTTTTGTGCCACAGCCGCCATTTTGCACCCATCACCACCATTTTGACGGAGGGATTAATGCCACAGACGGAGGCGGGTTGTTGATTTGCAGCACCGGATCAGTAGTTGCACATTTTTTTTTTCCCTTTTTTTTTTTTGTCTTAGATGGGAAGTGAGGGCTGACACATCTGTCTGCTGCTCCTCAGCGATAAGCCCCACATCCACCGATGAATCAAACTGTTGAGAAATGAAACACAGAACGCTCCCCTGCTTCCCCGCTCGTGTGTGTAAAAACTAAAGAAGGTGGAGGTGGTGGTGCAGAGACAGAAGGCGGACTGGGAGGAGTGGAGTTGCATCAGCCAAATGAATTGTCATGATGCAGATCATGCGTGAAATGAGCAGCAGATTCCTCAGTGCAGTTTGCAAATGGCCTTATTACCATTACCCCAAGTCAGCTGACAGCGAGCCGAAAAACAGAGGTAATCGGACCAGGGTGAACCGGGACGGACTAGACCGGGACCTGGACTGGGATAAGGAATAAGCCCAGAACAGGCTGTGGTTCCTCCGTCTCCGGTGTCACCTCTCAAACAGATAAAGATTCGATCCAGCAGGCTTGTTTTACAGGTTGTACTTTAGCTTGATTCTGTTAGCCATCCAAGGATAGTCCAGACCAGGAGAGACCAGGAGAGACCAGGAGAGACTGGAAGAAGAAAGACCAGGACACGGACCAGGAGTGTAAAAATAAAGTCTCCTGGTTTAATTCTGAGGAGGACATTTTAGCAGCAGCCATCTGATCGACAGCTCTCTGCATAAAGAACATGGTGTGTGTGTGTGTGTGTGTTCCTGTTTTATGTGTGTGTGTGTGTGTGTGTGTGTGTGTGTGTGTGTGTGTGTGTTGGGGGATGGGAGGAGGGAATTAAGAGTTGGCATTATGTCAGGAGAGAGCTGCCATCTCTGCCTCCTTCCTCGCCCTGCGCACAAACTCACTCACACACACACACACACACACACACATTCTGCACACACATTTTGCACACACACACCTTGCGAATACACACACACTCACACACACACATGCATGCAGCCTACACACAAAGACTTGTGTGAGGATGGCGCAAGATGCAGAAGAAAAAAAAATCACTCAGCTCTGCGTGTATCCTGGCTGTGTCACTCCTTTATTACCCCCCATACACACACACACACACACACACACACACACACACACACACACACACACACACACACACATACCTACACACGCACACACACATGCCCACTCCTGATTGGCTGTTGTAATATGAACAAATGAAGCCCTCTCAGCTCAGGCTGCATTTAAGGGGGCCCCCTGAAAGTAAGCATGTGTTTATTTTTACAGTGAGCAAGGGGGAGGAAAAGAAAGACGGAGGTTTTTGAGGAATTGGGGGAGGGTAGAGGAGGAGGAGGAGGAGGAGGGAGGGTTTCTTCTTTGTGGTACTGTACAGCTGGATCAGGAGAGGGGGGAACAAAATCCTGCCTTCTGTTGGAATGCTGAACGTGGACGTCTGGGCACCGTCTAGTTGCTGGTTCGTGACCGAGTGACGAAGAAGAGGGAGACTTCTCTGGTAGCAGAAAGTGAGAGAGCCGCTGTCAGGTGTTGGATGAAGATGTCTACCTGTCTAAGTTTGTCCAGGTGTTGCGTCTAAGAGAGGAAGAGGTGTAGTTTCAGCTCTAGGTGGAGCGGCATTCTCCGTCTCGTTCTACCTCTCTCCCTCGCCATGTCTTTTCTTTCTCCTTTATTGCGCTGGCCTGGCACGGTGCCCAAAGCTGGAGGGGTGGGGTGGGGTGGGAGGAGGTGGGAGGGATTATGAAGGGGTGATGAGGGGAGGGGGGAGGGTTTGGTTGAGGAGAAAGAGAGGGAGAAAGAGAGTGTGTGGCGGCTTGTGTAGCAGCTGACTGAAACAGTCATTATATTATGTAAAGGCAGTCGGCGGCGGCGGCGGTGACTGGGAGGAGGAGGAGGAGGAGAGGTGGAAGGAGGGGGGAGGGGAAGGGTGTGGGGTGCCAGTTTCTGACGTGCAGCACAAGTCTGGCCCTGATTGGCTCATCAGCGGCGTTCTCAGCGGTGCTCTCTGGCTCATTAAAGGTGGAGGCTCGGCCGAGAGGTTGCTCGTGTTTCTCTCTCAGCAAATGGAGGCGACGGCTCGGCTCTGCAGCTGCGTCACAAATTAATTAGAGAAGAAGAAGAAGAAGTGTTGGGGAGGGCCGATCATTAAGGCTCCTCCCTGTAGATGAGAGCAGGATAACAGAGACGTTAGAGGAGGACAGAACGAGCAGATTAGAGCTCCATGATACAATAGATGAGGGGAGACGATAGGACGACACCAGCAGGAATAATTTGCTAATAGGAAGCTGATTAAGTGATAACAAGCCAATTAAATGTGTCTGAATTACAGTCACCGACACTCCAGCGTACATGACATTCATGTAAAATCCGGCGCAGGTTCAGGTGATATTAGAGCAGCGAACAGTGCTGCAATTGAGAGCATCCATTTGCATGTTGTCTGCTCATGGAGGAGACGCTGCAGGGTCCAAACAGCATGAGGAGAAAAAAAAACAGACAGAGGGAAGTGTTGTTCCTCACATCCTCTCAATAATTTCAGTCTGACTTTATTCCCAAACAGAACACATCTCATGTATTCTGGAGTGAGTAAATATAAGTCTGCAATTTGCAGGTGAGTCGGAAAGAATTTCTGTTATTTACATGATCCGTTAATAACAGCGTAAAACATATAATACACGCTCACTGCTTGTTTGTTTTAACCATAAAGACCTGAGATTGAGCTTGAACTGTTAATCAGTGAGTGGTCCAACCTGATGGTGTCACACCAACTGTTTTGACTTTTACGATTTTTTTGGCTGTTGACAAAAGAAGAAAAACAAAATTCAGGGTTTCTGTTCTGATACATCGATGCCAGCTTGTCTTCATCTACTGGGCGTTACTTTTGCTGAACGGCCTTCTCCATTGTCTTACTGCCCTCTACTGATCTGGCGGTATGATGCATTTACCTTTTTTTTTATGTATTTTTCTCCAAACGTCACAGGTGTGATTTACATAAATCACTCAGGTCTTCAGCCTCAGTTAAAACGCAGACAAACACAGGGCCACAGGAACCATGCAGATCCTGGAACTGTTTTACCAAGAACTAAAAACTCCTGGACCTTCTGACTACCTTTAAACCTTTAAATCTACCTTTAAATGACAAACACTGGCCTCAGTATATATGTAGGTGTAGTGTGAGTTTTGGTTGTAGAAAAAAAAAATGCAAAGAAGTCAAGAAGTTTATGAATGGACACCGTGTTGTTGCATCACGGAAATACCAGAAGGATGCTTGAGGCACACGCTCAACTATCTCAGATTCAGTTATTTTTTTCCCTCAATCAAAAGGGAGACATCAGGATAACCAGTGAATAGTTCACAGTGACTATCAAATTGTTAATATGATAGAAATGCTTATCCCTAAATATATATTAAACACGTCATGTTGGACAACTGATGCAGATTTGACTGTAAACTGTAGTGGTACGTATCCTGCATCAGTATCTTCACATCGTCACCGAGTCTCTGATGGGTTAACCAGCTCACAGTCTCACTGCGCAGCTGTTGTTACTGTAACTGCATGCTGCTTAAAAGTTTTTTTAAAAAATTCAAAAGAGGAGGTGACGGAAACAATACCAACTGAATCAGATCCCGGTGTTAACCTGAGACGTCTTTTCTTTCATAGCAGCAGGCAGAAGTGTGTGCTCAACTACTCAGTTTGGTTCATATGACCTGTTGATATTTGTACAGCATGTATTTAGATTTAACTGCATTGTAAACAAAGTGGAGAGCAATGCACACACAGCAGGATGACATCTCTTGAACAATTTAAGTAGAGTTCACTCAGAGCTCTCACAGCTTTGCAGGCCTGCTGAGTGTGCACTCATCTATAGTTCAAAATCAGACTTGTTGTCTTTGATACGATACCAGCCCAACTATTGGGAACCCTTGCTTATAAGATGTACCTTAATGAGAAAACTCTTAATGTCTGATAAAATCACGAACATGAAGCGCCAGGCAGCCATGAAACTCCGGGCTGAGAATGAGTCCCACTCCAGCCTTGATGGTGGCTCTGCTTATAAACATACATTCAGTCAGTTTTTCAGAAACAAACTTAAAAAGGAGCCCATCATGCCGTCTCAGGTCTCTGCTATCTGAGGCTGCCTGTACACAGTATATCTGACATTTAGGTGACAAAAGTCAGCGATAGAAAATAGTTTACTGCTCTGTTTGTACTCTTCATAGAGGTGCTTGAAGGAGTGATCTGTTAGGACCACATCCTGAAGCTGTTGTTTTACGTAACTGTAGTTTATTCTAGCTCTGACTCATGCTTCAGCGATGTGCTGCATGTGGTCACAACTGTTTAAAACTCACTTGGTATCCAGGAACAAAAAACTTTGACATTTTGCACATTTGGAGTCAGATTCTGTGCAGTAGAGATCTCATGGTTGACTTACAGGATTGATGTCCTGCCCTTTCCTGTAACTAAAATCTAAATTTACCTGGCTGATAAAACATCAGAGCTGCATCAGGTGGGTCAGGTCCACAGCAGACAGATTTTTGTTTTGCCTAAAAACAGACAGTCACGTTGATGGAAAGTTTAAGCTCACCATTCTTCCTGTACAAGCACTGCATGATTCTCATTGGTCAGCAGAGCTGTCAATCAAGATTTCACATCTTGGTTATTAAACATTCAAACTATACTTTTTAGAAAAATGAACACTTGGACACAACTTAGCATTCTCAGAACTAACTAAACTTTACACTCAAAGTGCAGCAGTTTGTGTTTAGTAGATTACTTCTTTGTTGTGCTTCCTGTCTAATAATCTTAAACTTTTGAAAAGCTTTTTAATTTATCTTTTCATTTGGTGCCAATTTTTTAAGGGAACATTTATTTTTTGGATGAGCAGCAGAGCTGAGTATGTGGGTTGTGCTGATGAAAGATTTGCCAAATCTTCTCTGCCAATGCCAAACAGCTTATTCCTTTTATTTACTCTCGTTTGACGTTATCTGCATCAGGTTATTTGCTGATTCTAAATTGCCTGTTGGTGTGAGAGTGTGAGTGAGGACACACTCAGGAAAAGTGGTAAAAAATTAATGAATGAAACAAGACATATTGGCAATTTAACAATTTATCTCCTTATGTTGGTCTTACTTTTTGTGCTGAGTTTATGACAGAAACCATATTTGAAAATAATTTATTTGATGTGGATTTAAATGTATACATTTGATCTGTGTCCCATCTGTTAACACGGAGGAGACGAGCTTTACAATCTACTCAGCAGCCAGTCAGTAGGGGGAGCTCTGAGTAATTTGGCTTCACTTTAACAAAGCAGTTCTGTCGTTCATCTTTTAATACAGTGTGTGTTGCACAGTGTTGTGCTTACCTCATCAGTGACTATGGAGGAAAGAATGCAGAGCCAAAAAGTCGCTCTTACAATGAGAATCTGCAGTCAGTTAGTGATGCACTTGAACGCAGCCCTGCTGGAAGTGTTTCTGCTCTGTCACGTCCACATCCAGCCCTCCTGAGTCCTGACTGGTTCCCTGCTCAGTCACATGACTCAGCGAACAAGCTCATAAGACTGGGATTGTTGTCATCCATACAAAAGTCTTCCTTACTGGTTTGAGTCACATGCCACTACACACACACACACACACACACACTGCAGCTGTAATGTATTTGTCACAGTGAAGTAGAGATCCAGGCTATTCTTAGTCTTTAACCCACTTCCATCTGAATGAGTTAACCATCAGCTGATCATTTATTTATCCCTGATGCGTCCTAACGAGTCACTGCACTGATCTCAGGTCAGCGAGGTCGCACCGGTTAGTCACCGCCTCATTTCACTCTGTGGGTCGTCCTCTGCCATGTTAGCGGAGGAGCCCAACGATGGTGGTCAGCTCATACATCAGGACTCTTTAAACAGATTATAGTTCCTGGAGTTTCTGTAAAGATGAATCTGATGGGATTCAGAGACCCTCCTGATATTCTAACAGGACTTAGAACAGAGCTCTGAAAGTTTTAATGTGGATGTGTGTGAAGCTCACATAGTGTGTGTACATGTCTTCATGAAGCTACTGCTGTTTGTTTGCATGTCATGATTCTGTAGCTCCAACATTCATTGGGAAATGCAATGTTGGGACCCCAGCATAAAGTCGGATTCACTGCAGATTCACTGTAGAATAGGGGTGGGAGAAAAAAATGTTTCAAATAAGTATCGGGATTTTTCTGTTTAACAATTTTAAAATCTTTTTTTCTTTTTTTTTTTTTTTCCTAAATTGAAATCATTTTTGCTCCTTCATTTTAGTCTTTGTTTATAAGCTGGGTTGAAAAAACATTACCGCTTTTTTTCAGCTGAGGGCGAAATGTTTTTCGTTGACAATCTATTAACATGAGGTCAGATCCCCTGAATACGTCTTAAAAACTGACTCACGTGTGAAATATGGCTCCTGGTCTGTAGACTTCATTATGAGTCAACTTTACATGGGCTGGAGTTTAAAAAGGGAAGTAAAATAACAAAAATCGCAGATATCAAAGAATCGCAATTTAAATCCAATCGGCACCTCAAAAATCATAAAAGAATCGAATCAGGTGAAAAGCATATCGACCCTGCCCTGCTGTAGAAGACCAATTGACTGAACAGCTGTTGGTTGTTCAGGATGTAAAAAAAATCGGTGAGGGGAAAATTTGTCTTTGCAATAAAAAGTAGCAAAAGTCTCTAAAATAAATATTAACAGTTGCTTTATGCACACAACATGTTTCTCCCTCTCCACCTGAACATTTTACGTGTTTGATGGAGACCAGGGTGCAATGATTGACGTCTTACATGGCTCTGACGCAGCCTGATGAAGCCAAGCTAGCTGTCAGCTCACCTCAGATGAACTCAGATTTCCAGGTTGAAAATAGGTTTTCGGATTTATTTTGGATTCAGGAGAAACGTGTCGCAACCACAGTCATTATGTAAAACACAAAGAACAGCAGGTAGAAACAGAAAGGAGTTAGAGCTAATTAGCGCTCTTTAATACCTGTTGATTTATCACACTTACTCTCCTCATCACAGATGTGAATTATAAAAAGCTCACATCTCATATTTTGTCGTAATGTCTGATGTAAAGTGTGTTTGAGATCCTGGTGTTTAATGTCTCTCCTCCCTCCTCCTTTCTCCCTCAGGATGGAGCGGATGTCTGAGGAGGCGCTGAGGCTCAACCTGCTCAAACGAGGTCTGGAGTCGCCCAGCGAGAGAGAGGAGGCGCTCGCCAAACGCCTGAAGATGGAGGGCCACGAGGCCATGGAGCGCCTCAAGATGCTGGCTCTGCTCAAACGCAAAGACCTGGCTGACCTGGCAGCGCTGGATGTGGCAGGGCCCCTGGGAGACGGTAAGGGCCCTGGAGCCAGCTCCCTCCACCATCAAAGCCTCATGGGAGCTGCGTACGAGGAGAAGATGAACGGGAGTCTGAGGCTTGGGGGCCATGGTGGCCATGTTGGACCAAGTAAGAATGGGAAGGAGAACATGATGGACGAGCCAGTGGACATGAGCGCCGGGAGGAGATGGTGAGGGTGAAATATTTACACTTCAGAACCAAAGGGGGACAGATTGTGAACACTCAGTGATTCAGCACTGGAGTAGATCGGAGGTGGATGTTTCACATTAGAGTATAGAGTACACAGAGTGCCAGAATCTGTTCAGTTAAAGACCAGCAGAATAAAACATTTCAGAGCAGAAGTGTGACAGGCAGAAAAATACATCCTACACGCAGCAGCAGCTGTCAGCTCAACAAACATAAATTTGATGGTCAAACTCTTCAGTGGACTCAGGCATTTAAGGGAACAGCAGGGGGGGATTCATTAAGAATGGACTGCAGCTCTTAGTATCACCAAGAGTTGTGCATCATTTGTATTGTAACCACTACAGTGGCAAACAGTCACATGCTCTACATTCTTCTGCCTTGATGTGTAGGCATCCCTCTGCTGTTCTCCTCCAAAACACATGAGGGAAGTGTGGTCTGTATGATCTTGAGCTCACCAGCCCTCTTTGTTTTCTGCTTGCTTTTTCACAGCAGTTTTGAGCTATTATACTGGAGCTCATGCTATTTATCACACAGCAATCATTGCAAGGAAGGATAGAGAGAACAGGTCGGATGAGACGAAACAAAGGGTTGATGTGCAGCAATTTAGGAAATGTTGTAGATTCATGAAACATGATCCTGCTAAGCAGAACACTCACACGGCTTGTGGTTCACAAAGTTTCAATGTTTAGTGACTTTTGGAAAGAGGTGTGAACAGGCTCCACACATAGGCTCCTGCTTCCGAAAAATCAATCAATCTTTATTTATATAACACCAATTCATAAGTTATCTCAAGACACTTTCCAATAGTGTTAACAGGTCCAGACCTGTAAATGATAATAAATTTTATTAACAGAGACCCAACATCAAGACAAGATAAGAAGTCTGATCTCATCTTAACCCACCATGAGTACAGACCTTTGCAGCATTAAGCAAGTTACAATGGAGAGGAAAAACTTCCCTTTAACAGGCAGAAACCTCAGACAGAACCAGACTCATGTTAGACAGACATCTGAGAGAGACTGTGATGGGATTGGGGGGTGGGGGGGAGAGACACAGACACAGGGAGACATAAACACAGAGTCCATATTTCTGTGTTGTAGTGTTGATCATGGAGAAACTGTAAAAAAAAAAAAAAAGATAGAGGAGAGAGGGAAACAGGAGCCTTGTGTGTCAGTTCCCCCCGGACAGTCTAAACCTATAGCAGCATAACTAAGAGCTGGTTCAGACCTGATCCAGCTCTAACTATAAGCTTTATCAAAAAGGAAAGTTTGAAGTCTACTCCTAAAAGTAGAGAGGGTGTCTGCTCCCCGAATATCAACCGGTAAATGATTCCAGCCTGATAACTTAAGGCTCGACCTCCCAGACTACTTTTAGAGACCCTAGGTACGACGAGCAGGCCTGCATGCTGGGAACACAGCGATAATACGGCATGACAAGCTCTTTAAGATAGGATGGCCCGATACCATTAAGAGCTTTGTAAGTCAGAAGAAGAATTTTAAATTCTATTCTAGACTTCATAGGTAGGCTACTCAGGCGTTTCACTTAGACCACCTCATTAATAAGACGCAGAAATATAAACTAAGCTTTAAGCTCCATTTCACTAAACAAACTGCCCTGATGTTATTCCACATGAAGTTCTGCGGCTCTGTGCAGTTTGCTCCTGCTTTTTGTCTGATTGTGGCGCAAGCAGCAACCTCCAGTCTGAAAATATAAGACCATGCAGAAGTGCTAAAACCTGCAGTTTTCAAGGGTCCGCTTCTGCTTCATGACTGATTTAGTACAAAATTGAGGATTTAAGCTTCATCCCTGGATCGAGTCAGGAAGAGCAGCTCATTTAATTAGAATACACATGCTCGTGCTGTGCCACAGCCTGGTCAGTTTAACTGCTGATTATAACAATAAAGGTTGGGTCAAGGTGATTTCAAGAGACGGTACAGATGTGTGACGTAAGGTCATCCAGAGGAAAGCTCTTTCAAACTCTCAGCAGACGATGAACCATTTCCACTTTGATGGTTCATCTGTGTAAACACAAACAGCCCCACATCACAGGGACGTTGTTTTCTTTGCAGTGCAGTTTCAGGCGCGTTTCACCTTTAAGTTCCCTTCATAAATTAGACGATATGTTTGTCTCATATACATAAGTTTAGTGTTGTCAAAAGCCATGCAGTGCTTTTGTGAATCAGGCCCTCAGTGTTTGAAGCTGTGGAGGTTCAGTGTTTGTGTGTAAACTCGTGCATGGGATAACTGTGATCCCTCAGTGCAGCTTCCAGGTGTTTCTTCACTCATCTCATGATCAGGTTGTAAAGAGCATCTCCAGTTTTCTGTGTTTAACTCAGATGTAAAGAACAAAAAAAATCCCCTTAAATCCCCTCACAGTCAGGTTTAATCACAGATGTTATGATACTGACCAAACATGTTTTTTGTCCCGTCATCCCTCGCAGCGAAACTGATCACGACAGACGGACCCCTTCTCCAGACGTCATCATCCTGTCAGACAACGAGGCGTCCAGTCCCAGAACAACACCTCGACCTGAGGAGCGCCTGCACCAGGCTAACCTGGACATGTTCAAGGTACAATCAGCCCTCACTGCATCTCTGAGTGTGTCATACAGCTAATCTTAGCGTCACAGCTCAGTCTACAGTCCTGAATCCTCATCTGGATTAAGCAGCTCTCTGATATTAGCTTGAGCCTGACCACTCCATGACACGAGGACGTTTGTAACACAAGGCCATCTTGACACCAAGATTGCACAGGGCAGGTTCAACAGCCGAGGATGAAATAAATCAAGGCTTCTCTTAAACTCTGGAACAACACAATCAGGATCATACTTGATTACATACGTAATTTTTATGCAGTTCACACAATCAAGGAGAATGGACAACTTACACACATGATAAAGAGAGAACAACAGGGGACCCAGGACAGAACCCTGAGGCACACCTCAGGACAGGTCTTCTGACAATAAGAACTATTTATCAAGTGAACAGAAAATGTTCTCCAAGACAAATATGAGGAAAACCAATCCAAAGCATCTTCCACCCACTGTCTGAAGCTCTGAATCAAATTCATAGAAGATTCAGATTTAACATGTCCCTCTGCAATTGGTTCTGTTAGCTTAGCATAAAACTTAATGCCTCCCCTCCCCCCAATAGTTACACAGTTCCTGTGACCCAGAAATACACTCAGATAATTAACTTACACAACCAGCTGGAGAGGCTTTTCAGCCAAGTTTGAGGCAAGCTAAACACAGTGAACCACTTCAGGAAGTCAGACCAGGTTTAGAGTTGGGTTTTTTTTTACCCCATGTTTGGTTTTTTTTTACCCCATGTTTGGTCTGTTTTGGGACAAGTATGGGTACAAGTAACTATTTTTAATCAAACATAGACCAAATGATCTAGGAGGTTCACATCAGGCCCTGAAACATCAGGATTTCAAGGAGCTTTTGAACTGAAAAGCAGGAAATACTGTAAACAAGCTAATTCTCCAAAAGGTGTAAAAAAAAAAATCAGCTTTAATTTTTACGTGTACTTTGTGTTTGTGTGTGTGTGTGTGTGTGTGTTCAGGGAAAGACGGGTGAGGAGCGACAGCAAATGATCAAAGCTCTGAGGGAGGAGCTGCGTCTGGAGGAGGCTCGTCTGGTCCTCCTCAAGAAACTGAGACAGAGTCAGATGCAGAAGGAGAACGTGGTGCAGAAGGTTGGTGATGATGATGCTAACACAGCTGCTAATAGCACAACAGTTGATACACTGCCAAACACAAATTAAATTCTGATGGTAGATGGAAATATATTGCCTGGCATGAGCTTTCATGACGCTTGAATCCATTCATACTTTGAAACGTTTTGTCCTCAAATGGTTCATATGGGGAACAAAAGCAGGCAGAACACAATCCAGCATAATAACGTCCCAGCTCCCATCGTTGGAAATCTGAGGATGATTTTTTACTCTGTAAACAGATTTCAACATATCACTGAGACACCCATCTGCTTGATGCTGGGTCACGAAAGACAATCAGCGTTCAGATTTCCTGATGTCCTGGAATGCATCAGAAATGATGGATCCTTCCTTCATTCAACAAACAAACATTTGAAAAGTAGTTTTCTTCTCCTGGAGGAAAACGTCACAGTGAAGCCTCTGTGGAACTGACCATTTCAGTTCTTCACCTGAGACTCATCATAAACAGATGAATGATGTAATGAACCAGGAAGTGGATGTGTTTATCATTGACATGTGCTTTCAAGTTATGAACTAGACTGTAAACAAGACAGACAAGAAGTCTTTCCTGGAATTAACTTATTGCTACCGGCTAGATTTACCAGAATGCTCGCTAAAACGGCTGATCATTTTTACAGAGGCTTAATTCAGAGGTCGTGTGTTACACACCAACTAAGAAAATGTCTATAACTTTGAAGTAGGGAGGCGGGAGTATAATACACTATCCTGAGTGTCTATATGTGAGGAAATGACAAAGAATTAAAGTAACTTTGCTCTGAAACCAGAAGCTACAATCAGGTACAATTAGTTACCATCATCCCTCAGATGTCTGCTTTGAATTCCATATCATGATGCAGTCAGATGTTAAAAAAACAAAAGTTTAAAGGGTGTGTATTTTTATGTAAGACACTCAGTGTATTAACTCCAGTACTGTACAGTTTTAAAGTGCTTTAACTACTTGAGTGTTTCTATTTTCTGCTGTTTTATACTTAAACTCCGTCACTATTCCAGAGGACTTTTTGATCCAAGGCACATCTTTGACAGCTGCAATTTACTCACATCTGGGTCATTAAAACCATGAAAATGAACAGGTGATTCTAAAAATGAAGACACTGAGCAGAATTAAATTAATCAGCTTTGGCTAATAAAGCATTTTTTCCACTGTTTGATGACTATTCTGGGTAATATTTTCAGTAATAAGAGTCCAAACTCTTAGCAAGGCACCTTAATTTTCTGTTTCATTTCTCTCTCTGTGACAGTAAACTGAGACTCTTTTGTGTGATCGGAGAAGCTCATGGCGAGTGAGTTTAGGTTGCAGACATAAACATTGTGCTTCTTGGTGTTCTGCCTGCTTTTGCTCTCCATACAGACTGTTTTCTTCCAGCAGACACCAAAGCCTGCTGATAGCTGATTGGTCAGTACTACTCACACTACAAACAGGAACCAGAGCACCACTGATACCAAAAGCAGGACCCTGAGTACGGATTCTCTGTTGAATGTAGAGTCTGTGTTAAAATTTCAACCATATATCAATGTCATAATCCTGCTCAGAGCTCAGTGTGTGTCATTTGTTTCAAAAAACACATTTGGGACTAATATTCCAGTTTGTCCAAAATGATGAGACAAGTTCATAAAACTGACACCCAGTGCTCTGAATTTATGACGCTGATTTCTTACTTTGACGTAGATGAAGCCATAAATTCTTTGAAGGCTGATCTGTACAAGTTTCTGCACGCTGACAGAAAACTTCAACACAAACCTCGAAACACTTTGGTGCCCTTAAGGATTCCTAATGATTCTGTTCCTGGTTGAAGTGTTTAAGTTGATTTTTTTAAACATGATTATTCATTCATTCATTTTTAATTTTTTTAATTACAAAATTAACCACTATATTTTCCTTGTAAGGCTGAACAATGTGAGGCGTGCTAGTATTGAAGAACTGCTGTTCTTGTTTAACCCTGTGCTCTTGTATGTCTCTCTCAGGTCCCAGTGGTCCAGAACGCAGCATCCTCTGTACAGCCCCCTCCCCTCCACAGCTCTGCTGGTCTGGGGAAGCTCCCTGTGAGGCCAGGCCTCCACAACCCAGAGCCCCAGAACCTCCGCACTGCACAGGTCAGTGTGTGTATGTGTGTGTCTGTGTGTTTGAGTCAATTTTGCACCTGAGAGCGAGAGAGGTGATTCCTTTCTCTTCAGCAGAGATGAAAAAAGGAATGAGGTGAGTGATTTCAGAAATCAGCAGATCCACGGCGAGCTGACTCTCACCTGGCTGAGAGTGAAGCAGCAGAGTAAGAGCAGGAGCAGAGTGACGTTACATAACATAGTTTTATTTTAAAGTTTGATACTTCACTTGCATTACTGGTCCCGTTCTCCTCCCTGCTCAGGGTTAGGGCTGCTCTTTGAGGTGTTCAGGGAAACAGATGTGTATCAGGAAGAGAGCAATGCTGGCCCTTTGCATTGTGGGAGATTCAGAATCCTGGAAGTTGGGGACAGGAGAGGGTGGTATGCTGATCGAAGGCGTTTCGATCTCCACAGCTCCTCCTCCTCCTCCTCTGTGTGTTAATGATCAGGAGATTAGATTGTGGAGTGCAGGTTGACTTTACGTGCTGAAACTTGCTGCAACGTGCTGCACAGAACAATCCTCTTTATCCCTGACTCTGCTTTGTTAAAACTCCTCTTCATCAGGGTGGCTCTGGCTCAGTGGTAGAGTCGTCGCCTCTCAATTAGAAGGTCGAGGGTTCGATACCAGCTCCTGCAGTTATATGTCGAAGTGTCATTGAGCAAGACACTGAGACCCTTACTGTTGCTGAACTGTTGGTTAGTGGTGTGTAGATGGGTATGAGTGTGTTAGATAGAACTGATGGTTCCTATATAGAGCTCTCTACCATCAGTGTGTGAATGTGGTGTGGATGGGTGAAAGAGATCAGCAGTGTAAAGAGCTTTGAGTGGTCAGACAGGTCAGAAAATCGCTATAAAACTACCAGTCCTTTTACCATTTTTTAATCAATGAAGAAAGAAGAAACAGTGTGTGTGGATCCTCTTGTGTGTGTGTGTGTGTGAGTGCGTGCGTGTTAGCACATGCACGCTCATAATCAGAATTTAAAAAATTCCGGTTAAAACACGAAGACTAAAAAACACCAGGATGGATGTATTTAGAAGAAAATGTTTATTGAAATCTCTGACTGTGAGGCAGCCTCTTTGTTCCTGTGTGACGTAGCTCTGCTCCTCCATTACATGTTGAGCTGCTATTAAATATTCAGCAGATCTGTGTGTCTGTGTGTGAGCTTGTGTGTGTGTGTGTGTGTGTGTGTGTGTGTGTGTGTGTGCTCTCTCTTATCAGCTTGTTTTGTATGGACGGAGATGTTCTGCCTGGTTTGTTTTCACCTCACTCGCTGATCAGCTGCTGCCCCCTGCTGACCACTCTGTGAATTAAAAGAACGATAGTTATTTCAGTCTGAACACCTCGCTCTGTATCTGTGTACGCTTTTAATATTTGCTGCCAAAACATCACAACAAAAATACCTTTAACATAATCAGGAAAGATTTAGACTCAGACTGTAAATATACAGCATTTTCTGCTCTGAATAAATTTAAGGGGAAGTTCAGCACTCAAGAAATCTGAAAGGGGGGACAGTTTTAAGGGGATTTGTGTGAGCTTATATGAAGTCCTTGTCAATAGACCCCAGTCTGCTCAGCCTCTTTGTTCGGGAACCATCAAAGTTACTGGAACAGAAGCGAGACTATCAACCTGTAGATGGGTCAGCTCCACCTCCTGATTTATATTAATTGAACTCCAACACAAACCCTGATGTTTGTGCTATTGTACACCTTGTTTGGAAAATTTTCAGACCTTAACTTTGTAGTCAGAAAGCCCTTCTTGTTTTCATTTTTTGCACTATTTGCACATGTGGTCAACAGCCTGCAGCTCACAGATCAGCCAGTCAGATCTACAATGTGCACAGCGGTTGATAGCCTAGCTGCTTCTCTCTTTGTTTTTCAACTACTTTTTGAGTACTTTAATGTGTTCATGCCCAGTGCAGAATGTGTTTTCTTGACTGTAGGTGCCGTGAAAGGGACATCAAGTATCTGTGCATCATACAAACACTAAGAAAGAGCAAGACCTCATGTTTATTGTCGTGTGAGGTTAAGATGTCTGTTTTAGAAACGGTTTATTTCCACAATGTTGAAGTTTCCCAAAATGCTAATTAACATCCCTTTGAAATCATTTAAACAGTAACTGGAGGATTGAATGCGGCGCTGTTTGATTAAAGTCTGTTAGCTCCAGTCTGGTGGAGCTGATTGAAACGACACAATTAGAACACAGCCATCAGACCAGTTCTTGACAGGAACCTGCCACTCCAGCCCTAGTTACATTTATATTTTTCAATCTGAAAACCTATCAGCTCCTGTCTGACAATGTTTCAGCCTCTTTTTAAGTTTCCAGCACTTCTAACATCGTCAGTGATAAGCAATAAAGAAGGCTTTGTTTACAGTCAATGAGCAACTTAAGCTTTAAATACCACTGAGATTCAAGTGTGATTAAAAAAATATACAAAATAATACTCAAATGCTTGTTTGCTAGCTCCCACTGACATTACACACTCTGTGACTGTCACATGATGACTTCCCTGAAACCCCAAAGTGTTAGAGGTGGTTTGTTGTTGTTTCTTAGCTGTGCAGTGATTGGTGTCCTCACTGGTTGCTTGTTTGGCCATTTCATATGTAGAATCTGTTTTTATAAATTCAGTTATAAAACACTCAAAGCACCAGCCACCTTTTGTTGACCATGAAGAAATCAACCTTTTTCATGCTACTGTTAGCCTGCTTATGGACTACCTGTGTGTCTGTATCCAGACACGGCTGGATTCAGCTCCAGATGTGTATCTGGACATAAATTAAAGGAGAAATCTGTCAGACACTCCCTTTTTAATATTTGAAATGCAGATTAAAAATGTTCCAGCATGAACAATAACCAGAAGTTTCAGTCTCTGAAGTTTTTTATTTGAGCCTCTTCCCCCAGTTTTGTGTTGAGTGGCTTCTCTGCACGCCTGCTCGAAAAGACTCCAATTGTAAGAGCACTGCTGCCACCAAAACATGCTTCCATCAAAGATTCAAACTCTGCCTGAAGAACAAAATAAAAAAAAAGGCCAAGACGCTCTGAGCAGAGACCTCCAGGCTGACAGATGACTCATGTTTGTGTTGTTGGTTTGAAGAAGTCCACTCATCGCTGAGGAATGCTGTTACCAAGCAGAGTTTTCAAAAATAAAAGAAAAACGACAGACCGTGGTTGATGACAAACACCAGCAGAGAGAGGATTCAAACAAAAGCACCAAAAAAGGACTGAAAGTTACATTTTTCAACTCCAGAGGCTGTGGTCGGGCTTTTGTTGCCCATAATTGTCTTCCTTACTATAAGCCTGTCGCCAAAAGACAGTTTAGATGCTGTTTAACATGTTAATTAGTGCAGATTCTGCTGTTTTGTAAATGTTTTAAACCTCTATCACCAAATCAGATTTTGAAACTGAAAACATTTTTTTTTCCAGCAACAAGTTTCAAAGAGTAAGAAAAGTAACAAAAAAGAAAAGACCCCACAGGGACCTCAGGGGCCTTTGATAACCCCAGCTTGGGATCTGCACCCTTGTTGATGTTGTTGGCGGCGCCATTGGACATTAAAACAAAATTAGACCTACTGCTGGTTTTTAAAATGATTTCTTAAAACATTACAGAACAAGTTGAACTTATCTACGCTGGAACAAACCTGAACAAACTCAAACTGTGTCATTCTTTGTGTGTCTCCTCTCTGCAGGGTCACACAGTCATCAGGTCAGCAGCCAACGCCAACCTGCCGCCCATGCTGATGTCACAGCGTGTGATCGCCCCAAACCCCGCTCAGCTGCAGGGTCAGAGAATGTCCTCCAAATCCGTGATGTCCCGCTCCAGCAGCTTGGCCAACGCCGTCAGTTACCAACAGGTACAGAGTCCCACCAGCTCTAAAGTCTCTGCTGCAGGCTGAGATGTTCTGTACTTTTTTTAACCCTTTGTGTGTCTCTGTTCAGGCCAGCCAGCAGGTGGCGGCCTCCCAGCGCTCAGGCTCCAGTGCCATGTACATGAACCTCGCCCACATGCAGGCGGCAGCAGCAGCAGGAGGCGTCGGGGGCGGACTAGGCGGTGCCTCAGCAGTGAGCCCGTCCACCATGTCTGGCTCGGCCAGCGGAGGCGTGGGCTCGATGACGGACCAGGCGAGCAGCCAGGCAGCTGCCAAGCTGGCCCTGAGGAAGCAGCTGGAGAAGACCCTGCTGGAGATCCCTCCACCCAAACCGCCTGCACCCCTGCTGCACTTCCTGCCCTCTGCTGCCAACAGCGAGTTCATCTACATGGTGGGCCTGGAGGAGGTGGTGCAGAGCGTGCTCGACAGTCAGGGTGAGCAGCTTGACACTCGTTTTCTGCAAGTCAAAGGTTTTGTGGTGGTGCAGATGTCTTTGAACGCTGCCTCAGTGACGGACACTAACAAGCTGTCACTGCTGTCGTTGTTGTTCCTGCAGGTAAACTCAGAGGGTCGCTGCCCCGCATGGAGCCTTTCTTCTGCGCCCAGTGCAAAACCGACTTCACCCCGCACTGGAAGCAGGAGAAGAGTGGGCGGATCCTCTGCGAGCAGTGCATGACGTCCAATCAGAAGAAGGCTCTGAAGGCGGAACACACCAACCGGCTGAAGAACGCCTTCGTCAAGGCTCTGCAGCAGGAGCAGGTCAGACAGAGCAGACTGTTAATGTTTAGAGTTAATTTGTATCATCATTTGAAACGGTTCTTTGACTGAACTCCTGAATATGGTTATGTTTTAGGAGATCGAGCAGAGGCTTCAGCAGCAGGCGGCCCTCTCCCCGAGCTCGGCCCCCACAGGCCCCAACGCCTCCAAGACCGACTCCATGATCCGACATCATGCCCTCCGCCAGGTACACCTTCACTCATCGTGGTTTTGTGTCAGCAGCAGTGATGTGAACACTTGTTCGTTTCTTTATGCGGCTAACATTTACAGAGACTTCTGTTTTCACCTGCTGTAAGCACTTTAGCTGTGTGTACACCTGCTCCTCTGTGGTCTCTGTTTGTCCTTCATGCTGAAGCTAACTCAATGTCCGTCCCGTCCCAAGGCCCCCCAGCCTCAGGCGTCTCTGCAGCGCAGCCTGTCTAACTCTGCGCGGGGCGTGCTGTCTAACTTCGCTCAGGCCTCCCAGCTGTCAGTGCCGAGCAGCCTGATGGGGATGACCAGCGCTAAGCACTGCAGCAGCGGAGGAAGCAGCAGCAACAGACTGCAGCATGACAGCCGCCGCCAGATCTACAACATCCCAGGTAACTCAGCTGGGAGTCATGTCAGGGTTACCAGAGATAACCAATGATGATGACATTAATCTAAACATCAGACAGCCAGAGCTTTTAAACATGACAAACTTTTCTTTAATACCGTTTTTTGATGCCTGAATCAAAACCTGAAGGGTCTGAAAGTTTAGAGTAAAGAAAAAAATGGTCTCTGATTCTTATCAACCTTGTTGTGGAAGAATTATCATGAAATTCAGAATCAGTTTCAAACCTGATCCTGCTCAGTGTTTTTAAGTCACATGAGCTCCTGTGCTAAAGTTAAACTGCAGGATAATGTCAGGTCTGTGTGAATACTCAAGCTTGGTTTATGCTTTACGCGTCTGCAAGGTCAGCGTGGCTTCAACATCCCTTACCTCCAAAACTTCCTAAATTCTGCTCAGAGACGCATGGATGAACAGGAGCTCCTGGTGTCCAAAGTGCAAGAAACACTGGATTCATCACACAGAGATCACTGTGATTACTGTTTGATGAACAATTCCTGGTGTGAAATTGAGGCTAAACTCAGCAGAGAAAAGGAATTGGCACAAAAAAAAAAACCAGTAAACAGTGTAAACAACTTCTTTTACTCTAGTTAAGCTCTGTGGTAGACGTTTGCTATACAACGCCCCCTGTAGTTTGGGAATGAATGCCGAGCAGAGTGTTAAAAAGCATAAAACCTACATGCGTTCTCTTGTGTGGATCTCACCTGTGACGTTCGTGCGGAAAGCGAAACGCCAGCCTTAAGACAAAGAATAAAAATACCTTTCATGTCCTTTTGTTTTGATTTAGTTGATATGATATGTATGACAACACGATAAGACAGGCCCGGTGTAGCCCTCTGGTATTTAGAACTGCAGAATCAAGGTGATCCAGTACCTGGAATCACAGATGGCTTACATTAAAGTTTGCTCAGCATTAAAAAAAAAAAAAGTGAAGAAGAAGTCATTCTCTCTCTCTCTCTCTCTCTCCCCCTCAGGGTTAAATATCGCCTACCTGAACCCGGCGGCGGTCGGGTCCCATAAGAGCTCCAGCTTAGCAGACCGGCAGAGAGAGTACCTGTTGGACATGATCCCACCTCGATCCATATCGCAGTCCATCACTGGACAGAAATGAGCCCCGTTCACCCGACCCTCCTCCTGAAGCCCCGCCCACTTGCCCTCCTACCCTCAAACTGAAGCACTCCCAGATCAACCCCCCCCCCCCCATCGCATGCAGTGCCTGTCCGTGTGCCTACCTAAACCCATGAGACCCACCGAGTCGGACAAAGACACTAAACTGTCAGTGCATCTCAAACGTTCTTATTAAAGTCCAAATCTTCTTCGTCAGCGTTGTTTAACGATTATAATTCCCATTATTATCGCTGTTGGTAGCACTATTGTTATTATTATTATTATTATTATTATTCTACCTGAAACTACCATTTCTGCTTCAGTTTTTTTTTTTTTTTTTTTTTTTTTTAGTGTTTGGTCCTTTTTTTGTTTCTCTGCCGTCTCTCTTGGAGCATCGGTGGATCATCGTAGAGCCTTTAGGCCTCAATCATCCAGGATTAATTTCTCCTCTGATTATAAGGCTCACATGTGAACATTGCAAGTAACAGAAGATCAACAGGGTGCATTCTGGTTGCTATGCAACATAAAGTTTACCAAGTTTGAAGCTTTGTAAAAAGTGTTGGTGCGCTAACTTGAAGAGACAAAGTGGAAAATTTTGACGACAGAAACCAGAAAGATAGAAACCGCTCCGCTCGCTCTTGAAAAGAGGATGAGGAGTCTTTCATCGGGGGGGCACACACACTTGTTTCATCTCATCGAGAAAGGTCGATAAAGTTTAAAAACCAGAAGAGACCCCGCTGAAATCAGAGCGAATCAACTGGAAAAGAAGTGACAGACAGCGCAGAGAGACTCCTGCGCGATCATCCAGCATCATCTTCATCAGTTTCTTCATTTCAGCCGCTCTGTTTGAGGACGTCGGTGGATATTAGCAGACGTTAGCGGACGTTAGTAATGGATGTACGCGGGACAATCTGTGATAATCAGGACTGACAGAAACGTCCCGACTTCACGCCCAGACTCCAGCTCAGAGGAGCTGAAAGGCCAGAGGACGATCCAGTATTCACAGAGGAAGAAACGAGTGTATTCTCCCTCCATCTCATCTCACCTCCTCCCCCTGGCTCCCCCATCCCTCCCCTCTCTCCCTTCGGTCCTCCAGTATGCACAGACTGAACCCTTTGGCTCCTCTCGGCATCACGTTCTTTGAGAAAGTGGAAAGAACTTAAATCTGAAGGTGGAGGCACATTTTGTGCGTCCAAACTGCAGATTATGTACCTAAAATCCAGAGAATCTGGATTCTTTTTCTTGTTATATTTTAGATTGTTTTCTGATCGTCCCCCTCCCCTCTCCTTCCCTCTTTTCTTTTAGTTTTTGGTTTGTTCATTTCTTTGTGTTTTTTTTTGCGGCGTCTCCAGATGAATGGGGGGAGTACCTGAGAGGTATCAGCCCCCGGAGACGATAATAATCAACATAGCTAAAAACAGAAACTATTGAAATATCTGTATGGATTATGTATAGGTACCTAGCTTCAGAGGAAAAAAAGGATGTGGATTTTATCTTTTTATGGGAGAGACATGGATCAATCATTGTGTGCACGCTCTGCACACTAATCGCCTCACTTCAGAGGAGCACTTTGCATCTTTCCGATTGGAAAAACATTTTTTTAAAAGAGGAAAAGATTGTTTCACAGAGAGAACGGCTCAGGTCTGGATCCTGAAGACCTCCTGGATGTTGTGGATGATGAACGTTTTAACCCCGATGTGCTCGGCTGGTGTTGGTCTCTGTCAGTGTTGGACCTCAGATGTCAGTTTGGTGTGTTTGTTAAACTCTCCGGCATCGTGTTCATTCAGCGAGACACATGCAGAATCAGCCTGTGTCATGAAAAGCAGAACTTTCCCCAAATAATGGGAACCTTTCAACGAATCCTGCATGTCTTAAAGGGTTCACCGGTATTGTCGGTTAGTTCCGGGAACTTTATTTCACTTAAAAACCGTACCCCTGCTCAGGCGGGGTACGTTTCATTGATACAGGAGATACTTTGGTAAGGAGCACGAAAGGCTTTTGATGCAGGGTTAATCCGTCGGCACAGTCCATCACAGCCATGAGACCAACACTGTCGCAGAGCGTTACAGGTGACCTAACACACCTTCTGGCAGCCATGTTAGATTTATTCAGTGTTTGTGCATCAGCTGACGTTTCTAAACATTCTTCCTCGGTCTCTGCTCGTCACATTTCAGTCTCTTTGAGATCCATTCATCACCCCTCAGTACTTCAGCTGGCACATGCTAGCATGCTAGCTCAGCTGGTGACCAGGTAAATGGTTTAAATTAAAGCTAATAAGGCGAAGCCCTATGCTATCAGTGAAATTAAAGCACTTCCAATGAAAGACTGGTGATTAGCTCGCCAGCTAACAAGCTAAGCTATTTAAAAAAGCAGCACTTATGTTTTTAAAGCTCTTGTTTTCATTGCTCAGTCTTACTCATGATGGAGAGGTTTGTCTAAAATCACATTCTCCAGTTTCTTCAGTCTCTTTAAGCTCGGTCTGTATCAGTCACATCACAATGTGCATATTCAGAGGGTTTAAATGTCATAAGCCAAAGGCAGAAAGCGCCCTCTGCTGTTCAGTCTTAAAACAAATAAGATGGCTTCAGCTCGCTCTGGTCATTCCCAGGTGTCTCCTGTCTGACTCCGCCCATTTCCTGGTCCCTGTGACATCAGATGTGACCATGATTCACTAAATGAACATCACGTTATATTAAAGAAGCCGTGAAATGAGAGCTTGAGATCATAAAAGCATTAGGAAGTGTTGACTGAAGTAATAAATCAACTGAGAGGTACGACCACTTTCAGTCGCCCCCTGCAGGCCAGGAGAGTAAAACAGGCTTGTATTTCTTGTGCATCATAAACTCCTCCTTTCCTCACATCTCCTTGATTTAAGTTTAAATCTCTCATACTTTTTTGAACGCTGTGTTTGTGACTGTCAGATGAGTGTGTTCCGGTTTACCACTTCGTAATGCAAATAAAAATCCAGACCTGCCGTCACCTCTGACAAACAGACTTTTAAACTACCTAGGTTTAGAATCACAGATGGTAAAAACATCTTGTTTTTGTTTTTGTAAAAATCAGTTTCCCTTCTTTTGAATCAATGATTGAATTTGTTTTCATGTTTTTAACATCTGGGCTGAATTTTTATGCCTCTCATGAAATGATTCAGCAGGTTTTTTTCCTCTCTGCAGCCAGGCTGAATTTCAAAATAAAACGCTCCTGTCTCTCTGATCCTTTGCAGATGCATCCACACCTTTGGACCACAGAGTCTTTCAAATTTCAATTTTTGGATTTCAAAAAGTCATTCTTTTACTCTGACGTCTGGATTGAGTTCTGTTTTCTTTCTATTGCAGTTTTAAAAAAAAAAAATAAACAAATGTATTGATAATGAAATAAATGACACGATATTTGCTAGGTTTGAAGTAATAATGACTTATTGTACATAAGCATTTTTTCCTCCCTTGTACTGAAAAAAGAAATTAAATGGTTGTATATTGTGTAGAAAAGCAAACAAAAAGCCATGAATATTGTGAAGCTTGTCATTTCGTTTTGTGATCACTGTGTATTATTGTGTAACAAATGTGCAAAATGTTTGGGATTCTTTTTTTTTCCCTCCTGCTCTGCTTCTTGAACGCTCCCTGGATTATTTCGCTTTGGTTGAGGGCGAGTTTGTGTTTGCAGGACAGTCTCACTGCTTCAGATTTGTAGGGTCTGCAGTCTGTTACACACCCCAACATTTTGAGCTTTGAGAATGGAAACATGGGAATGTGTACCTGAATTTGCTCGGGATTAAAGTACTTAAATGTGTCACTGTTGGATTAGATGGAAAGCTGGATTATAGTTTGTACCAGGCTGAACTCACCCTACGTCTCTACAGACCACTTTGGCTCTCGATGACCCATGTAGACGTTTACATGTGCTGGATTAAAAGTTATGTATCATAACATTTCTTTTTTTTTACATTTTTTTAAAGGTCACTTCTGTTCTTTAGGGCAGACAAATTCTCAGGCAGGAAAATACTGAAGAAAAATTAGAACCACTGAGGACTGACTTTATTTTTTCCAAATTCTCCCTTTTTTCCTGATTTCTACTTTGTCTCGGAGAACAAAAGTATAATTCTGAGAAATATGTAGAAATATTTCAGACTTTAATCTTGGAATTCCACTTTCTTAGAGAGGGTCTTTTTTTATTTCTGACTTGTATCTCACAGTTTCTTGAGGGGAAAAAATGAAATCCTGAAAAAAATGACCAGAGAAATTCCAACATTTTCTCAAGTTTTTATTTTTTGTACAAATTCTGGCTTCTTTCTGACATTCAATTTCAGAACTGGAATTCGCAGTAGCAGAATCTTGAATTCTTGAATTTTCGTTTACAAACTATACAAAATTCTGAAAAAAGTGGTCCTTATCTATTTAGTAAGGCAACATATTTTGTAAAATCAGTTTTTTTCCCACTTGAAAGTCGTCATTCCAACTTAATTCTTGGATTTATTGCTTAAAAAAAATATGAGATATCTTCAGTTTTAAAAATGAAACCTTGGCTTAAGTCTCAAATTTTGCATCTGTATGCTTATTGAACCCGACCCTTAAATAAACTGTCATTATTCTGATTTAATTCTCAGAATCTTGGCTTTGAAATTGGAGCTCTGTATCGTTCCATCCTTTATTTCCAAGAAATATAAACTGTTCAAAAAAGTTCAGGCCCTCTGATCAAAACACAGGCATTTTTTTTACATGTTGACAAAAGTGATTTCATTTGCTCTTTCCTAAACTTTTTCTTGACATCCAGGCCTGTACAAATTTAACACCAGATATTAAATTTCTTTTACTTTGATGGATTATATTTGACATTCCAAAATACCACAGCAAAAGTCATGTAGGCCTTAACTGTTTTTGGACAGTGTATTTCTTTCTTCTGCAAATGTTAAGAGTTGTGATTTTTATTTATATCAGATCAGATTTTCTTTTTATTGTTGTTATTACTTGACCCCTTTTTCTTTTCTGTAGTTCGGGTCCAGTTAATCTGTTGATCCATCGACTTGAAAGCGCTTCTACTTGGGGCCTTTGGCAAAATATGACTTTATTGAATTACCACCACTGCATGTTTCTTAACTAGAGTGACCAGATTAAAAGCTTTCTGTCCTTAAAAAAAAAAAAAAAAAAAAAAATGCATAGAGCTCAAAAATTTCAAAGAAAATGTGAGGAAATCACAGGGTCACATTTTTACATAAACATGCCCAAAGAAAGTCAGATTATTTGTCTTTGAGACCAGCTCTCTGACAGAGTTGTGTGTGAAGATATTCGGCTTACATCTTAAAGTTTTGGACAGAAGTGGAGCCTCTGTGTTGAAACTCTCCATCACTAAATCCTGCTCTGACGTTATCAAATGTTCCTCTGTTATCCGCCCTTGAATCAGCGATCACTTTCTGCAAACACAACACTTTCTCTGTTCAGCTCTGCCAGTTGTCACTCACACAGAGACACATTTAACTGCAGCATCATTTTTTTTTCTTTTTTTTTTTTTTTTAAATTTACCTGTAGAAGCGTTTCTTTTTGCATAAAATGTCGACAAAGTTAAATCCAAGTCTGGGGAGGCAGAAACAGACGACGATTAAATCGAGCGCAGACTAACTGAAGTCCATTTTTTGTTTCGCTTACATCAATCCTGACCTTTTGCACATACTTGATATTTAACGGTCTTCAAAAAAGTCAAAAGAAAATAATGCTGTTTGAATACTGCCAGTTGATTGACAATTATGCATTGATTGAAAAAAATAAGCTAATTTTGGAGGAAATAACTTTGTAATATTTATCTCTTGCAAGCTATGTTTAATAAAGGTTGAAACAATTTGCTTCCAAGTGTGAATTTATTCCACATTTACAAGTTCTTTCAGGAACTTAATCCTGCGTCTGTCTTTTTACACTGTCAGGTTTTTCTGTCCTCAATAAAATAATCACTTGTGTTTTTAACTCCTCCTGATTATTGGCTGACAATTTCATCCTGATGCAACAGAAACAGCATGAACACAGAGAGAGTCAGGCGTCACTGGTGACACCTTTGTCAGGATGGATGCTGGTGGTTTATCAGAATACAAAGTCATCTGAGATTTTTCTGGAAAGATACGCACCTGTTTTTCCAAAACACCCGTTCATTCAAGGAGAGAGGACGAGGAAGATGAGAATGAGGAAGGATAATATATACACTGTATGAAAATTACTTCATGTCAGGGCCCATGGGGAAGGTATTTTGGCCTCACTTACAGCAGGAAGAGGTGGAGGTATGTTGTCCATGTATTTGTTTTTTGGTCAAACCAGTGCCTTCCCAAATCAAAAACTGCTCAGAATATCATGTTCCATCCATTATTGTAAAATTATAAACAGAAGCACTTATTACATTTTATATAAAACAATGTGAACAGAAAATGTTTGATCTGTTTTCCACGTCTTTGTTGCTACAAGACTCCCAAAGATCCCCGAGGTCACCAAACCAGGATAATGATGGAATTGATCATGTTAATTCAGAAACACAGCAAATATGTCTCTCTCTCTCTCTCTCTCTCTCTCTCTCTCTCTCTCTCTCTCTCTCTCTCTCTCTTTTTTTTTTTTTTCTTTTTTTTTTTTTTTTTTGTTTAAGAAAAAAAATGTGTCTGGTTTTGGATTTTCCTATCAGTGTATTTCCACAGCAGGTCTCTGAAGCGGCTACTTTGGGGTTTGCAGGCTGAAAAGTTTGGGTTTAAACGGGTTCATACTTCAGACTATAAGAGACACTGTTAGAGATTCTTTACTGATCCCTGTGATACTGGAATAATTATTTTTCTGACTCTTCTCCTCTTTGGCCTCAGGGGTCAAATCAGAAGGTCTCAGACTGAGCTCTTAACTAATCAAAACACTGAATATTGAATGTTGCTTAATGTTGAATTATATTGCATGGATGATATTGAATTCTAGTTGTGGCTACTATTTAGAGAGAATGCTATTAAAAAATAAATAAAGTAAATAAATAAAGTAAATAAATAAATAAATAAATAAATAAATAGAATAATACTAATAAAAAGGGGGGGGGGGGGGGGGTATCTGTGGGCACTTGATGGCAGAGTACCTGTGACCCAACTCACTTGAAGCATTTCTTTGCACTTACTAAGGTTTCTCCTTAGCCCTATGCTATCAGTGTTAGCATATCAATTGTAGAATTGTAGACTAAAAATACTTTTTACAAAAAAAAAAAAAAAAATCAACAAACTGAAGTTTAGTTTCATGAGACTTGATCAAACTGAACTCTAAATACTGGGTTTCACTGTGGGAGCAGATAAAAAGACTTCTTCTTTATTTTACAGTTTTAAACGCAGTGAGGACTTAAATTCTGGGTCGACTCTTCTGAGATTATGATTTAATACAGGTCCTTCACTCAGTAATTTCAAACATTAAATTATAAAGATAAAAGTTTATTCTTCTTATGAGAGACTGACTGAACGTCTCTTGGGCATTTGTGGTTCCTAAACACGCCACTAGGTGGCAGCATTAGGCAATAAAACTTTTTATTAAAACTCAAGTTTCATCTTTTTAGATGTTAGAGATACTGTGGAGCTTCAGTCTGATCAGGAATGAATTATTCATGAAGGTTTGGTTCAGGGAATCAAATAATAGCTGATTTTATTATTTTTTTAAAGAAAATATCAAAGACCTTGAATGTGACGGTGAAATGCTGTAAAATCCAAGAAGTGTTTTCTTTCTGGTTGGATTACAGCAGCACATGTTGTTACTTTAAACTGCCTGCTTGCATTGACCCGTAGTGTCTGCACCGTCTCCTTCAGATGCATCATTAATGTTTGGAGTGAAACATAAACACAGCCATGCTTTGTGCTGAGCCTGAGGGCTGAAGGTGAGTGTGTGCGTCTGTTTTTACTTATAGTTAAAACACATTTCAGACAAAAAGCCTCTGCCCCTGACTGAGCAAAGCACGGGAAATATTAAAATAAACACAAATAAAGGTCAAAATATCACCGTGGTGAATCAATCCACTGCTTATAGATTTATTTATTGTTGTAATTTTAGTTTTAAAGATCACGGTCACAGCTGACAGAGATGATTTATCACTCAACACTGATTGAATTTTAGTCCCTGATAAACTGATCCCTGGCCCCAGGTCCACCCTGGTACAAAACACTAAAGATAAAGATTTTAGATTGGAAAAAGGTTAAGCTGCAGTTATGAGATACCTGACAGCCAAATATGAAATGACTTGGTACAAAACTATTTGATAAGATAGGATACCAAACGAAACCAAACAGTGTGGCCAAATGATCCAATCTGAAACAATATGACAGGAAATCAAATTACACGTTACGATAAACTTCATGAAACAGAATTAAAACAATACAACATGATGAAACACACTGCGCTGAACTCATGGAGCCCACGTCTGAACTCATTTATCACACATGTAGCTGTTTTAATACATAAAACAAAATTAAAGGTTGAAAGAGAAACAGATTACGATGAAAACCATAAACATTTATTTTTGCAAATATGCACGTGTTCCTCATGAGAAAAAATAAATAAATAAATAAATAAAAAAACAGGAAAAGATCAAAACACCAGGATGCTCTTCACACTTCTTATCAGCTGTTTGAACCCAGGAGATAAAATTAAAATCAGTGTCCTGATAACGCTCAACATTTTCAAAATACACAGAGAGGGGGAGAGAGAGAGAGAGAGAGAGAGATACTGAGAGAGAGAGAGAGAGAGGGGGGGGGAACACAACATGATTAGAACCACAGCTGATACCAACAAGGTTACTAAACAGCTGAAAGCAGCTCTTCCTCTCCTGAGGTTGACCTCTCACTGAAGTTTCTGCACACACAGTCGGTCTGTAGAAACGCTGACAGTGTGTCGGTTTGAGCTGCTTTACTGAGATCTGATTGTGATCTGTTTCTACACCAAAAGTCAGATCCACATCCAGAATGTATTTGTGATGCTCCAGGTGTTTTAATGTGTACTTATTTGTGACTGAGGTGGAACAGTTTAGCACCTGAACTCTTCTACTACAGAGCCACGTGTTGTAATTCATGCAGGGTGTGTTTTGACATAGTCTTGCTGACATATGTAAAGTCTTTCCTGAAAAAGACACAATAAGTACAGGAGCACATGTTGCTGTTAAACCTGTGCAGCTGTCAGCATTAATGGATCCTTCACAGATGTGCCAGAGGAACTTACCCATCTGTTTGTGTTAAAGCAAATGAATGGAGAGCAGCCCTTTTTTTTACACTATTAAAAAAACACTACAAAAAGTGGAGCAGTGCTGCTGGGTGTAGACATTATTTGCAGTAAGAATTTCCTTTTATTACTGAAGACTAAACACATCTGGATGAAGAGGTGGTTGGGGAGATGAGGACAACACGGGTTGTCCATTCTACAAACAGAAAAAGACACGTTTCTCAGTTTCTTTCAGACAAGATTTCTCCATCGATTGTTTGGAGAGTGAATCAGGGTCAAATCAGCCCGAGAATCCTGTAGTGTGAGCCAGGCTTATGACGTGTCTCTAACGTTGGTGAATCCTGGTTATGTCCTACCAGAGCTCATCTACCAACTCCAACCTCACCAATCAGAGCTAACATAACCTCACTCTTCATTTTATTGACAGACTCTCAAGTTTGATCAGATCACTGCAGAATAACTGCTACATGTGGGTTGGAATGAACATCATCACAAACAGATTAACCCACGTTTTAGCCTTTACTCTGTCATTCTCCCCTTTAGCTTTCTTCTGCTCTGACATACTTTTTCTTTTTGACAGTTCAGCTCCAGTCTCCAAAACTACAACAATATTAAACCAAGAAATTAAACACAGATCTGTCTGCTGACATCTGAACTTCATCAGCCGGCGTGTTGTCAAAGAGTTCTACATGCTGTAAGTCAATCCAGTCCTAGAAAACCGGGAACAACAGGGAAACTGAGAAATAACCCATTTTGGTTCTGATAATCTCATTTTAAATTGTGGATCATGATCAGGCATATCAAATATAAACTTTATGTTGTATAAACCATCTTATTCTGTTCTAACCAACATCTATTGTTTTTGCTTTGTAGATGAAGTACAAGTAATCAAAGAATCACATTGGATGTATATATATGTTGTGGATGTTTTAAGCTACTTGCAGGAAATTTTCATATTCCTGGAGTTTCCAGGGGATTTAATTTGGACTCCATACTCCATGAAACGTGTCTCTGTGCCCCCTAATGTCAGCCTTCATGTTTATCAGAAGTTGAAGCAACAGAGAAACTTATTTTTCTGGTTTTCATCCTCTCAGAAAACACTCTCACCCTCTGTGATTTCCTGATTTTCTGGATGATGACATGAACATAGAGGAGAGTCAGTCAGGCTCTCTGCAGAGATAGTCATGTGACCGCTGTGTCAGATCAGCTCTCTGCAAAGAGGCCGTGACTGAATCTCACAGAAAAACAGGAAGAAAACATCAATACACTCCTTTAACAGCTTCATTCAGTGTCATCCCCCCTCCCGGACATTCAGAAGATACTATTGCAAAAGTGTGTCAGCAGTGCAGAACAGAATATGTCAGTCATGAGTTAAACTTTATTTCCAGTTGGATTAAGTTACAAGACTTACCGATATGCGACAGCCAAAACAATCTGAGCGTCAGGTTGCAAATTACAAAGCAATGCAACCTTATCAGCTTCGTGCAACAGTCAAAAACAAATGCATCATGCCACGAAACCACAAAGCTTCTTCATCTGAGGCACCAATCAGGCTGCAAACATCTCAACAGTGGTAATCCTATACTGCACAAATACAGAAAACATGCAGAAGGAAAAACCCTGAAGTATGAAGGCCACAGACTGCAGGGCAAGCTCAGTGTTACAGTTCATTGAATATTTGAATATTTAATATTCAACTTAATAATAGACAAAAAACCCCACACACAACAAACAATCATTTCCAAAGTAAAGATTCATCACATGAAGGAGGGTACACAGGTAACGATTATCAGGCTGTTTTTGTCCCGTCTTACCACCTTGACAAGGATGGACAACGCCTGTATCCAGTCAGCCATGCTTGATTTGTTTACATCTGCTTCCTCGTTCCTCAGTCAGCTCGCCTCCTGATTGGCTACATTTCATTCTACGCCACACTCACTCACTCGTCGGATTTCCCCACACATTTTCTGATAGGAAAATCTGATGTCTCCAGGATTTTTTCCACAGTCTTTTCTTCTGTTTGATTTGGAAATTTTCCATTAAAAATAGTCCCAAGACCTCCACACATTCCCTCTTCTGTGTCCTCTTCCATGTTGTGTTTGGTGTTAGCTGGTTGCTGTTATCTGTCGTTATGTTTCTTCTTCTACGTTTTTGTAGATCACGTTTGGTCACATGAGATTTCTGTCTTGGAGGATGAGATTCTAGATCAGTGGTGAGACAGAATGGTTCTGTGTGTGGTGAGCTGTGTTGAGATTATCAGAGCACACCACACACAGTACAATCAAAACTGTTCAATGCCTGATTTTGATCTTCATGTGTGGGCTCTCTAACAGATAAAAAATCTCTTCAGCTTTAGAAAATCGTTATGTGTGTAACTTCGCTTTAGGCTGTAAACTTAGTCCAAAGGTAATGAAATTTGTGTCTGTTATATAATTTCTTTATTGTGACAGTTCTGCTTCCCAATTCATCTCACAGCAGTGGAAAAATTTGTTTACTTCACTTCAAATGGAGCTATATTTGTAAGGAACATGTACTTGTGGGATGATCAGCAGAGCTGAGTCTGTGGGTTGTGCCTGTGAAAAATCCACCAAATATTCTTTGCCAGTCTCAAACAATTAACACCAGTTTCCTTACAAATGTGCTAAGTTTAGTGCGCCACCTTCTCGCCACAAATTTAGTCCTAATAAAGTTTAACTGTAAAAAAAACAAAAAAAAAAAAAACAAACAGCCCATGTTACTTATACACCATCTACTGAGCGCCCTCTGCAGGCCTGGAGCACTTTCTCTGTTTACATGTGATTTGTGTTTGATTTGATGTTGTATTCACAGCTTGGCTCTGTCAATGAAGGTGTTTGTAGTTTGTGCAGTGACAGGAGATCCTGCTGTAGAATCTGTTTTGTTTTTCTGTGTGTTTCTGATGTTCCAGCCCTTCTGTTTAAATAAAGATCCTTTAACCCACTGCAGACTCGCTGGCCGTGTTGGTCCCTGTCTTGAAACACTTTGATGAGCTGATATAACGCATTTGATGCACGTCCTCCCTCATGGTGATGTTGTTGTGGTTAATGTGACTTCCCGTGTTTTCAGTCAAACATGTTGATGAAGTTCTTGAAGAAACACAAGCAGCAGCAGCTCTGTCTCTCTGCAGCAGGAAAACACATTGCACAACATAAAGGTCGTCATGTGAGCTGCAAGCCGTAAACAGCACCTCTCAGGTGTATCTGTGTAACAAAGTGGGCGGAGCCTGCCCTCTGTGGAACAATGAGAGGAACATCAAGTGCTGCAGAGTCAGCTAACAGCAGCATCAGACTCTCAGACATTAAATATTCTGACACTGCAGGTGAGCACAACCTGCAGGACGCTCTTTTTAAAAGTGTTTTCACATTCATCCAAACAGCAGATAACAGCAGTGTGTTTGTGTAAGTGTGTGTAAGTGTGTTTGTGCCTTATATAACACTGTGTGACCTTCCTGTAGTATTCCAAGAAACACGACTTCGCTGAAACTTTACACAACAGCCTGAGCAGCAGAGAGCAGCTGTCACTGCTGACCTTGTGTGTGGAAAAAGCCGGACGAGACAAGGTGTTTACAGGACGGCCTTCAGGAAGCGTTTGAAACACACAAAAATAAAATATCTGTATCTACAGCAGAGCAGGGGTCCACACGCAATGATATCATCACATATTTCAAGAATAAGGTCTACAGATAAAAAAAAATGAAGTCATGCTTCGTCTTTTTCAGGAAGACAAGAAGATTCTTGCAAAACCTTTCCAGAGATCCACAATTCAGGTTTTCGTTGAACCTTTGCAGAAGTAAAATTTCTAAAGATGCTCCATGTTCCTCTTTTGATGCTGATACTCCTCCAAACAGCGAAATGATAACCAGAGGCTAAATTAACACTCTGAACAATGCTTCTTTCTTTCTTTCTTTCTTTCTTTCTTTCTTTCTTTCTTTCTTTCTTTCTTTTTCCTCTCCCCTCAAATTCTTGTCCCATAAACTAAGAATCAAAAGAGATTACATTTTATTTTCTTTCCTTCTTTCTTTATCTTCCTCTCATTTTTATTTTTCCCTCTGTCTTTTATTTCTTTCTTATCTTTCTCTCTCTCTTCCCTTTTGCCCTGTCTTATTTAGTCCATCCTTTATTTATTTTATTCCTCCTTTCCTTACTTTTCCTTTCTCCCTTCATTTGACTGTCTGTCCGTTCTTTGTTGCTGTCCTCCATTTTTCTTTGGTCCTTCTTTGTCTCTTTATTTCCTCCATTCCATTTCTCTCTCTCTCTCTTTTGCTTTCTTTTTTTTATTTACTTATTTATTTTTTTGTTTGTTTCTTCACTTTTTCTTCTTCCCTCAAACTCTGGTCCAATGAAATCAGTCGATCAAAGGTCCAGCATTTTAATTTACTTTGTTACTGTCTTTCTTTCCTTCTCTTCCTGGTTTCCTTTCTTTCATTCTTCCTTTGATTTTTATCTTTCTGTTTTTCTTTCGTTTTTTGGTCAATCCTTTCTCTTCCTTTGTTCGCCCCTCAAACTCTAGTCTGTCAAGTTAAAAATCAAAAGCTTGACATTAAACTGACGTTATGATTAAAACTGAATCAGGAAAATGTTTCTCGAGGGATTAGAAGTAGAAGTTCTTGGTGCAGATGGCTTCACTGTCACATCTTCAGCACACTACCTTAAAGTCATCTACTTAGAGCAAAATCAGCCTCATAATCTTTGGTGTGCACACTGCTTAAAGATGTGCTTCTTTTTAGGCTTTATGTTGTCCCTCTTGTGGTCCCCCGTAGCTTTTCGTGATTTAAAGCTTAAAAAAAAGCTTTTTCTTTCTCAAACTGATGTTTTAGAAAACCATTATTTCAGCCTCTATCTGAAACACTTTGTTTCTGCTGCTGTCTTTTTAAAGCTCTCCTCTCCACAAACACCCCTTCACTCTGATTGGCCAGCACTCTGAAGGCCAGGGACAGGGTTACGGGCAGACCTTAGTGTTTTAGGCCCTCCCCTCTCCTTCCACTTGTCTTGGACCAATCAAGAGATCCTTATGTGATGATCTCATAATCTCTCATCTCATGAAGATCTCATTCAGAAACGAGATTCAGGGATTTCTACAACATATGAACACAGAGAGGTTTGAAAATCTGCACACATTTCATACGAACAACCAGAATTGTTACTTTATATATGTTAAAAATATGAGAAAGCAGAACACCCCCTCTTTAAGGGGACAACAATCAGCACTCTTGGATTCAAAAAAATGGTATTGTCAAATTTAATCCAAGAATAAGCCTTCAGACCTCTTAGATGTAATGATGTACAGTGTGAGCCCTCACACCCACCTGTCACCTGCCGTAAAAAAAAGAGAAGTCTGAGGTCTATGACTGAAGAGGGAGGCCTCAGGAAGTTAGCAAAACAAAAAGGGAAGTGTAGCTTCTGCTACAAACAGTGTGACACGCAAACTGGATGGCTGCTTTCAGTTTGACTATACAGCATCACACACAGACATCCTTCTGTCATGCACTCACACACACACACACACACACGTGTGTGTTATTTGTTTATGTGTGCATGTCTATGCAAATGTAAGTAACTGTGATCTTTGAAAGAGGATGCTGTCAGGCGTATTGTCAGACGTATTCATCCAGAGGCTCAATTCAACAAAGAAGATCATTATGTCCAAGAAAAGGTGTGCAGAAAATTCTGCTTCCATTTTTTTCAGAACGATCACAGTTACCTCCGAGAGCTGGAGGCTGGCAGCAGTCTGGTTACATGCACAGAGACCTTCAAAATGTTAAAAAAAAAAAAACGACTTTATCCTGACAGTCAGACACTCATCATGTGATTAACCTGTTAATGACCCCCAACAAAACTGAGAGGTGTGATGGATGGATGAGCAGCAGGTCAGGTGGTGAAACATGTTTTGCAGTTTGGTTTGCAGAAGGTGCAGCCAGACATTCCTCACTGCCTCTGTCTGTTTACTCACTCCTCGACATAAATGCATGAAACACCCACATGAGCGCAAGACCTGCACAATCCTGAGCCAGCCAAAGCCTGGCTGCATTAATTTCTGGTTCTGTTTGTGCAGAAGAACTGGTCTCCAGAGCATGTTCAGTCTTGTGGTCTTTGTTTAGATGTGTGGGTGGAGAAGGTATGTGCACTAAAAGAGGAAAAAAAAAAAAAGGTGTGTGTGCAGGCAAGGTGTGTATGGAGGATGTTTTTTCAGTCTGGGCATGCTCAGTGTGTCATCCACAGCTGACAGGGAAGTGTTGATGCTTTTAACTGTTGAAGAAAGAACTGACCTGAGGCTACGGATGCCAGCAACATAACTATACACTAATTTCCATCACTCACACACACATACGTAAACACACAACTCAAGCACACGCACAGCTCGACTCTCTGTGGTTCATAAAAGCAGCAGGCTTTTTTCTTATGCATGGATTTTTTAATTATTATTTTATCTCAACATAAAGATCATTTTCACTCTCTTCTTTTTTGTTTGTTTGTTTTCGCAAACTCAAAGTTTGTTTCATCTGCAAAGAAAGCACGTTCTTGCCAAAGATGAGGGACTTGAGGCAGCATTTTAAGATGAAGAAGAAGAAGAAGAATGGCCTTTAATGTCATTATACAGAATGTACAACGAGATTGGAGAGTTCCCTACTTTCAGTGCAACAGGTAGTTAAGTTAAAAAAGTATACAAAAAATAGTATATGTATAAAGAAAAAATAAACAAGTTTTAAGGAGGTCTTTTAAATATACAAGATATACACAAGATGAAATGTAGACTTGTGCACGGCGCAATTGAGGCTCAGTGTACAATATGAGGTAGATGACAAATATTAATGAGTGAAAAATAGTCCAATTCCTACTTCTCAGTATTTCTATGTTGTTTACATAGTATTGCACTGGAAGTAGATATGGATTGCACGGACACTAGATTATGTATTATCTGAATTGTACAGTAAAATATGTATTAATTTTAGTGCAAATGGTGGATGGTACATACAGATGAGCAACTGTCACATATAACTGTTTTGCACATGAAGTTGTTAAATAAATATAAGTATAAAAAGTAGCACCAACTGCAGTGGCAGTGATATAAATATTGCACATTTTGCATCACGCTAATGACCGCAGTCATTGTATATCCAAGTTTAAGACGGTGCACAAATGCTACAAAACGAACTTCCCAGCCAAGACAGCTCTACATAACCAGAAAGTGTCTGAGCTAAAGGGCCAGTTAGCGTCTATTTTCATGCGCCCAAACACTAAGGGTAAAGTGGCAACAATAGCATCTGTCCACAATGACCGATGAGCACCTTGTGGTTTGCCTCCACCTTGTAACCTGTTCGACTGCCCTGCTTATGAAAAGTTAGCTGCCTCCTACGAGGGCCACAGATCCCAGTTAGGTAGATAGATTAACTTTTGCCTTTAAAACCATTAAAAGTTCTCTGTTTCTGACCCTTATGTGTTTACTTCTGTTTCTGTTGAGTATATAATAAATATTGAGGAGGCCACTATTTCAAACCAGAACCTCTGTGTGTTTTATATAACTGTGTCAGACCTCAGCACACTGACCACTTAAAAAGTAGATCTTGGTTTGAAAAAGGTTAGGCACCCCTGCTTTAACTGAAAACACATTTTATTCCAAAATCCAGACCCAAATGTTCAGATTTAGACACAGCAGACGCTGATATGAACTCTCCTCTCAGTTTTATTGGTTTGGTTGTCGGATGAAAGTAAATCCTGCACATAATTCAAGCATGATGTATCTTTAATAATCTGATATCAGTCTCAGTCATTGTGTTCAACAGGAGTGTGCTGCTCACTCACCTGATAAGACCTTTATGGCCTCTCTGGTGTTTGCTGAGGGATGGTGTTATTCAATTTAAAGGGCAACAGCCTGAATCACTGTTCTGTGAACACCTGACCTTAAAGAGCAAACTCAAATGTTCTGGTGAGTATGCAAAGAAAAGAGTGGAAGCGGGTTTTTTACTGAGACGGATGCGATGAGACTGTTTGGGATTTTGCAGGAATCACAGACGCTGTGAAAAGTGAAAGTATTTTAGTGAGAGAGCCTCTCCTGTCTGCAGCCAGCTCAGCACTGTGAAAACACACACACACACACACACACACACACACACACACACACACACACACACACACACACACACACACACACACACACACACACACACACACACACACACCTCTGTATGCATGCTCACTGCATGAACAAAACCTTCAGCCAATCACAGAGAACCTGGCAGCACGCTTCAGCCAATCAGAGAGCTGTGTCAGGAGACCCACAAAGAGGAGTTTGTTTTGCTGAAGGAGAGAGACGCAGGGAAACCTGAAAAACTTCTGAGTATGTTGACTGAGAAGTAGAACACCATGTTTCCCACGTCTCTTTTCTGAGAAAGTGTTTCATCATTGTTCTTCACATCTGTCATTCTCTCACCATCCACCACGGGCAGCACGGAGTCCGATTCACGTCTAAAAACAACCAAAGTCTCCTTCAAGGTTGCTCAGAGTCTCTAGGGACAAAAAAAAACAACAACAACAACAAAAAAGTGTGGCAGAAAGCTGAATTATAATCTGCAGAGATTATATAAAGTTTCTATTACAGCAGTAAACAGAGTCACACTGGAGGGACTCTGCCTGACATCACTGACACAGTTTAGACATAACAGATAAGAGAGGGGGAAATAACATGTTCCTTAAATTCTCAGTTACAGATATTAAAGCTTTTTATATAAAAGCAGGAATGGTGAGGGTGTGTTTCATATGTGGAGCTGGTGTCTCGCAGAGTGCGACTCCAGACGAAAAAATCAGCCTGATCATTCTAGTCTATGGTAAAATTATCCACTCAGCAGATTTATTCCCTCCGTAAACATTTAACTCATGGATTTTGGTCTCAACCTCGAGTTTCAGATCCTCTAATACAGCATGACGTTTATTTAGTAAATTATGGTTCCATTCAGAGTCACAGAGACCAGAAAGCAGGAGTTAAAGAGGGAACACCAGGAATTTTTTTTTTTTTTTTTTTTTTGATAACTTAGATTTTGTAGATAACTTAATTTGAATAATTTTGTTTTATCAATCCTCATTTTATTTACAAACAAAATCCAATCTCAACCTCACAACAGTTGGAACAGTTGATCATCACTACAGCACAGAGCTATGGTCTGCGTTGTGTCGGTGTGTCCGTCTCTCTGCCCCCCCCCCTTCTCCCAACACAGTCTCCTCTGATGTCTGTCATGAAAAGTGTAACAATGCAACAAATCAGATGATAAACTGAAAAATGTCATTCATTCATTCATTCATTCATTCATTCATTCATTCATTCATTCATTCATCTTCTTAGGGCGAGAGGCGGGGTACATCCTGGACTGGTCTCCAGTCAATCGCAGGGCTGACTCACAGAGACAGACTTTCACACACACATTCATGCCTACGGGCAATTTAAAATCACTAATTAACCTGATGAGCATGTTTTTGGACTGTAGGAGGAAGCTGGAGTACCAGGAGAGAACCAGAGCTCCACACAGAAAGGCCACCAGGCGAACTGGGATTCGATCTTGTGACCTTCTTGCTGTGAGGCTGCACCGCTAACTGTGCCACTGTGCAGCTTTAAAATGTGACTGTTTTTCCAACAATTTCATCCTCATGTTAAATTTTAATAAAATAAAATAGGCAAAATCAAAATCACCCATAACAGGGAAGCAAACAAAGGTAAATATTTTTCAGAATAGACCAAAATTCAGCTGACTACGTGGCCGAGACAGGTCCTTCCAGCCCTATAGGGGAAAAAACATTAATAATAATAAATTTTCCATTTCAAATGTATACAAAGCTGCACGGTGGCACAACGGTTAGCACTGCAGCCGTAAAGCAAGAAAGTCACCAGTTTGAGTTCTGATTCGTCCAGTGTGCCTTTCTGTGTGGAGTTAGCATGTTCTTCCTGTGCATGCGTGTATTCTCTCTGAGGGCTCCAGCTTCCACCTACAGTCCAAAAAACATGCTCATCAGGTTAGATTGCCTGTAGGTTTGACTGTGAAAGGTTTTCTGTCTCTGTGTGTCGGCGCTGTGATTGACTGGAGACCAGTCCAGCATACATAAGTAGAACATTAAGTGTAAGGACAACAACAAACAATCCCATCACTCATCTGATCCTGAAAGTGCACACTTTTGCCGGCCCCAAACATTTGTGCCTAGTTGTTTTTTTGTTTTGTGTATGTGTATGTGTGTTTGAATGTACGGGTAAATAATTGCAGCGCTGCCCAAGCGTGCACCCCTGGTAGAGCTTGCAATGGGAGAAAAATCAAACTGAGTTTGATGTGTCCGGTTTATGTATTATAAAACAGAACAGGTGAGAATTCTGGTGTGTGTATGTGTGCCTGTGTACGCACACTGTCAGGCGCTGGTGATGGATTTGTTCCATCACAACTGACCTATGGCTTAGCCCCGCCCCCTGCCACTCACTCAGACAAACAATGAACATTCAGTGTCAGGGGCTATGGCAGGTGTCACAGTAGGAGACATTTCACAGGACGTCATTGATGATTTTTGAAGACAGAAAGATCACATATCATCTAGAATGCATCAAAAGGGTCTAAACTACACATTGGAGCGATATATTAATCAATTTACTGTTGAGAAGATCAATAAAAAGCTTCAGTTACAAGACAAAACTCATAGGTCCCAGTGGAAACGTGATAAACTGCATTTTGTTGCATCAGCTTCTCAGACAACAAGATAGAGGATCAGCATTGGTCATGAGAAAAATCTAACCTCCTTTTCACCATCTTTACCAAGAGTGTCTCTGTTAGTTTATTGCTACAGTATTTACGTTGATTTATTCAGTAGAACTTTGCCAACCTTTGTTATCTCAGCTTTCATAAGATAAGCTAATGAAACTAAGCTCCAGAAGCTAACGTTAGTTTAACTAGAGCCCTTTGGACAACAGCTAACAATGATGGACGATCACCAAAGAACAAAAACTAGAACAAAACAGACCAATGAGCTCCCAAAAACAAAGAGACATGATGAACAACACAGCAAGGAGCTAACGTTTGGCTTACGTTAGGCTAACGTCAGGCTAACGTTAGCTAACATTAGGCTAACGTTAGAGAAAATCCCAACTGTCCGTCAGACTGCTGTGGTTAAAGATAACTTTATATTTCTTTCCAGCTAAGTGACAACATGTTGCCTCAGATACAATGGTGACTTACCTTAAAACAGACGTAAACATCCTTGTTAATTTTTTCCCATTGAGTTGATGTTGTGGTTTACTGCACAACTTTATCCAAAGAAGAAACTTTTCTGGGCTGAGATGTGGCTTAAGAAAGGGTAAAAAATACACTCGGTCACCCAGCCTCTCAGGATACTTTGTGTCAGAGTTGCATGTACCCCATGAACACCATGTGACCAAGCTTAAAATCTCAGGAAAAAAATCCTGAAACTGAACAAAAACTGACTCTCTGTAATGCATTTTAATGGCTGTCTGGGCAGAGAATGTCTGAGTGCATGGGATTGGTATACGCACTGATTGGCTCATCGCATTTCGGGGGGGGACTTAGCCATTGGTCACTTTGCAATGTCAGTGGGTTATGGTGCTCATCGATACAGTTGGCGTCATATCATAGTTGGGGGCGGGGACTTTTGAGGGGGAAAACAATCCTTTCCCCCTCGTCCATATCATTGTAAACACGTCGATTTTAATATCAGATTTTCATGCTAATTGCTAAAATGTCATACATTGATTCAATGGAGCCAATTCAAAGGGATAAATACTTAAAATAAAATCCCTCAGGAAGTTTTGGATTCTTATATGTATGTTATTTAAGAGTGGAGGAATGATCCTACTAAATGGCCTGATGTGTCATTTCCTGACACCTTCTGCTACCTGGTTGAATCACCTGGTAAGAGGCAAAATCAGGTTCACTGATGAATTAGACATCATTTCAATGTCTGACAAGGAAATGAGCACATTTTAGTGAATTTGTGCTCCACACAATGGTTGTTATTGTTATGAGCTGTCTATATGTTGTTTATTGATGAGCCGGTATATCACACAGGGATTTACACACACAGCAGCCTAATGAACCATCAGTCCCTGGAGGCACAGAACTTTTTTACAAGTGGTTTGTTGGAGTTGTGCTTCATCACTAAATACCTGCCTCAGATTCCTACCTGTTCAGGTGTGATGCCCTTAAAACTAGCAATTGAACATTCATGTGAAATACAAAACAATCTAACACTGAATAAGATGAAGATACTGTTATCACATCTGTAATGAAGTGATGACTACAGACGTACATGTTTTGATTTTAGATCTCAAAGGCGACCAAACTCATCTTCCCGCCAGATCGCATGAAGCCACTGTGTTATTCCCCTCAGCTCTGTGCTTCGGTTTGGTAAATATAAAACTTAAGACCAATGGTTTTATCTTATTTGTGGTACAAAAGGGCAAACAACAGCTCTTTGGCATTGTGGAAAGCGGTTTGTTTTCCCCCTCAGTGCAAACCTGATATGATGTTGTGTGGGCGCTCCTCTTTATGCAGACTGTATCTATGGGACACGGTGTCAGTGAAATCAGCACCAGATGGATAGTCCTCACAGAAACTTTAACAACACTCTGAAAACTCTTGTTAGAGCAGTTTCTGGAGTTTGGAAAGTGAAATGTTGTTCCATTTTTCTTCATGCTCCAAATGTTTTCAATGTTTGACAGGTCAGGACTGCAGGCAGGCCAGTTCAGGCCCTGGACTCTTCTACCACAGAGTCATGCTGTTGTAATACATGCAAAATATGGTCCAGTAGTGTCTCAATGAAATATGTGACGACTTCCCTGAAAAAAAAAAAAAAATTGTCTGTCAAATAATTCCAAAAAGTTGAAATGTGAATAAAAAACAGAATGCAATGATGAGTATGAAAAATAAAAAACATATTTCACAATAGCAGCATATAGACAACATATTAAATGTTAGAATATATATATATAAAAATCCTTCATCCCCTCAGCCATAACTCTCCTGAATAACTACAAATTCTGTATTCTTTTTTTTTTTTTAATGAAAGTCGTACACGTTGTCTTCTGAGTCATGTCAAAGAAGAGTTTCATGCCACTTTTTAAAGTCCATCCAAGCACACCTTGTTAACGTGACTCACGCTGCACCTCAAAGCCTGTTTTCTCTCAGACATATTTCTGGGCATCTTTATAGGATCTCAAAGCAAACTTGATACAACACGCTTATATATTTCATCATACCATCCTCCTCCTCATCCTCATCAGTATCATCATGTCATTAATCTGTCATGTCTCAGCCTGTCTACAGACGCCGCCTGTGATTGGCTGAGGCAGCGCAGCACTCGCTTCCTCTATGGCTGCAGCAGTTGTTCACGAGGGTTAGCATTCGGGGACAGCGTGTTCTCACACCCAAACACACACACACACACACACACACACACACACACACACACACACACACAGTTAGTTGGCTGGTTTCCTCCTCCAGGCGTCTGTTTCCTGGTCCGCCCTCTGTTAGTTCTCTCTGATTCACCACAAAGAGTTCCCTCTGCTAACACAGCAGATCTGGTCATGAGGATAGATATGACGGTTATAACACACACACACACACACACACACACACACACACACACACACACACACACACACACACACACACACGCGCGCGCGCACGCTGACACACATTCACAAATTGGTTTTGATCATATATAACCATCACAGTAATGTCTTTGTGCATAATTTTATTAAGAAAGAGAAACCAGAGGCAGACTAATAACTTTGTTTTTAACAGCATCCATCTGACTCCTCGGCCTGCTTGAATATTTTTTATGTTTTCTGTTTTAAAGGTCGTCTTTCTCCACAAGGCTGCGTTCACAGCCTCACTTTCAGAGTTCCTCTCATTGCAGCTTAGTATTGCTGTTTTAGGAAAGTCATTCATTTCTTGTGTTAGGTCTTTAGATTTAAATTGCTCAGTGTCTGAGTTTTTACATAAATGAAAACAACAAATCAAATTAGGTTTCAATAAATGCAGCAGCTGTACACCTTGAAACTGTCCCCTCAAAGTGTGGTCTATCATGCAGGCCTCTGGTAGCTGATAGACAAAGTCCCTGTCTTCTTGATTTGATTGGTCAGTAAGGAAGAAGTGGCATTAGCTGCAGGAGGGCAGGAGGAGAGACACTAATGGAACAGATCAGTGTCAGACACTCTGTTTATGTCATTCTGAAATCAATCAAACAGACATGAAGTCTAACGAACCAAAATTATAAAGATCTACCTATGGAGCGTACTGCCTCCACGACTCAGGCAGGGGACGGGCCTGCTGAGCTATGTACCTCTTCAACAGATTAGCTGGATAGAACAAAAGGGAGTCTCAACAGAAATATAGATGGACTGGACTTTTGCTATGAAAAGCATTACAGATGTGCTTCCACAATATACTATTCATGCTTTTTGCATAACAGCGAATGAAGAGCTGGTACAGAAAAAATAAGATACAAAAAAAAATCATTTTTATATTAATCTCTAATGTTTTATGTTGAATGCTCGGGCAAATGCTGTTTAAGCCCTGGACTCTCCTGCCACAGAGTCATGCTGTTATAATGCATACATTCATGTCTGTGACTTTAAATCAAATATTAAAAAAAGGGTGGGGGGGGGTTAAAAACTCTTAAGGAAAAAATCTTGACACAGGCTTTCTGGACTTAGTTATCTTGTTTTTTTGGACTTTAAATAAAAGCTGTTTTCTTGTTAAAATGACAATAATAATAATAATAATAATAATAATAATAATAATAATAATAATAATAATAATAATAATAATAATAATAATAATAATAATAATAATAATAATAATAATCTGTTCTTTTTTGTTTCTGGTGACCTGGAGCAGAAGTTTCCCAACTTCTCTGCCAGGAACTCCCAAAATAGCAGTGCCACAAACCTGATGTGGGCGCTCTCTAATTGGCTGATCCAAAACCAGACAAAAACAAACCAACATAAGGAGTTCAGATACTTATTTTAGTTGATTGGTAGAAAATTTGACTATATTTGTGCACAAAGTCCTGTGTTTCCTAATTTAGAGTAGGCACCGATTCCATTGTCATCCTGCTTTCTTCACCTCAGGGGTCTTCAATAAAAAAATGTGGAAAACAGATCAAACATTTTATACGTGCATGGTTTATAGGAAGTTTAACCCATTTTGTTTACTTTGGTTTCTTGTCATAGTAATGGAGAAAATACGCATGTGTAAATAGTTTTTGATTTTGAAAGGCATTTTGTGAACCCCTAATCCGTTTTGTGAAAACTGTCTTTTGGGTCAGATCATGACTCATATTGCTCACACCTGTAAGGAAGCTCCACCTGTTACTATGTTTGTTTTATGCTTTAAAACTCTGTGGAAACAAGTTGTTGTCATCAGAAGTTAAAACTTTAATCTCGAGAAAACAAATAAGAATAATATTTATGATGGGAAAATAATAAATATATAGATGCATATCTGTCTCTATCTTATATAACCATGTTTTGATGCTTTTACAAAAATAACAGTGCATTATGGGTAATGGAAAGCATGTACGAGTGGCTCATGTCCTCCTTCATGTTTGTGTTTCATAGAAAGCAGACCGACAGCAGACTTGCGTGCAGGATTTTCCAGGCATGTGTCCACCAGACACATTCAGCTCCTTCCATTTGAGCACCTTTGACCTCCTTCAGGCTGCAGCTGCCACACGCTTACATCTGAGGAGATATTTCTGCTCTCCTTGGAGGCTGAAACTCTACACTGATGCTAAAAGTGTCATGAACCGAGATCCTCCCCGACAGAGTTTAACAACAAGGACACAATCCTTCACTGGAGACCCACTCGCAAATGTATTAAGTTACACAATAAGGCCATGTGCTTCAAGATAAGTGATTTAATCGATGTTATACAACACAGTAAGTATGTCTGTCAGTCATCAGTCAGGGAGAAGTAAGGTAAGGTCAGAGAGGAGGAAGGAGGAAGAACAGAAACAAAAGAGCTGACACAAATCAGAGGATAAAAGTACAAGAAGCGCAAAACTCAAGCAGAATATTATTATTATTATTATTATCATTATTAATAATAATAATAATAATAATAATAATAATAATAATAATAATAATAATAATAAAAATAATAATAATAATAATGTCAGCACTCCTAACTGACCATGTGATATTATTCCTGACTTCAGCATTTATGTGACATTAGTCAGTGTGACCACAGTCAGAGACTTTTCTGGGATTAACCGCAGCTGATAAAAAACTCAAGAAACAACAGCTGGAAAACTACCAGGTAAGCCAGTCAGTGGTCAGGCAAACACAGAAAAAAATTTCATGCCACTGTTTCATTTATAAATAAGAATATTATATTCTGCAACAATTCATGAAAAACTATCACTATTTCTTATTTTTGTGCAACATAATTTTGTAAAATCTGCGTCCTTTCAGCTGCAGCAGGGTCTCAGTAGTTTATCAGATTGTAAATATGTACTGACGCCCATTCAGATCCTCGTTGACGTTTTAATGAGCAAATTAGACTTCCATACTTCAGCAGTGCGGGCCCAGCGGCAGCAGACCCCCCCTCATCTGTGATAAACACTTTCCTTATCTGTCTCTGTCAGCAGCGAGCTGACGTCAGCAGCTTAGAGGAAAGAACCCAAAACACTCCAGCACAAAAACCTGACTGCACGTCCCAGCGTACTGACTCCAGCTGGTTTTTCAGTCACCAATGACTCTGCAGCATGCACCATGTCTGCAGAGAACCAGAGTGAAAAGACAAGCAGGTAAATACAAATCCCATTCCCTCAGAGAGCTAACAACAATTTAACATTCTCAACAATTTAAAGTTCTCTTAGCATCCAAATCACACCCAGAAACACTTTAAAATGTCCTCTTTTTTTAAATTTGCAATCGAACATGACTTCTTTTGCACATTCCTGTCATAAGATTAGAGTCTATGATTTCCCATAATCACTCCCACAGAGTCCACTCCTGTTCGAATGGGAGTCCTATCTTATCTTTAGTTAAAGAATTTCAATCCAACTCCTCCTTCAGTTTAATTTGTTTGACTCGTGAACCAACAACTCTGAAACAGCTTTGTAAGGCCTCACTTTTCTTCTTTAAAGTGACAATGAAAGATTAAGTAAAGAATGGAAAGCAAATCAAAGGTGTTCTCTTTACAGGAAATTTGCAGAAGTGAACCAGGTTTATTGGTCAGGTTTATGTACACATCCAAGGAATATGGCCTTGGTCTGACTTTGAACAAACATTAAATATTAACTTTTTTTATAATGAATACGCCTATGTGAGGCAATATTAAGAAGTGCAAAGGATGCTTAAATAAATAAAACGAAAGGAGAATTATGTAACAGGCTGCATAATGTCTTTGACGTATAGGGTTTTTCCAGTGTTTGCAATTTCAACATCATGCATATATTCATGTCACTTTATTCACAGTTCATAATAAATGCTGGGAGCACAGTGTGCACGATGGTGTGTGACCATTAAAAAATCTGTAGGTCAGAAGAAATGTTTCAGATGCTACTCCAGAATTAGGAATAAGATTTGCATTTTTATTTTCAATTCTACATTTTTAAAGAGGTGCAGTTGAAGAGGATTCCAGAGAGTTGGGGTCTGAGTCTGGATCTGCTCGAGGTTTCCATCTGCAAAAGAAACTTTGTCCTTACCATTGATGTAACTTGCTAAATTTCTGCAGAGGTGTCTACTCATAGTGGGCTAAAATGAGATGAGGTTTAATCTTATCTTAATTTTTGGTCTTTGATGATAATATAAACAAAAAGCACAATCTAGACCAGCTCTTTATGCAAAGTGTTTCGAGATATCTGTTATAAATCGGTGCTGTTTAGATCTGGATAAAGACTGACTGATTGTACAATTTAGAATTTCAAATTTAATAATAATAATACATTTTATCTTTATTTTAAAATTTGTTTAAACACTCAGAAAAATGATTTCATCCTCCAAACATTTTATTATTTAGTGGATACTTTCAGTCTACTGTTGAATTTCTCTGGGACAAATCAGGAGGGCTATCTCTGATCCCTCCACCTCAGCATGTGAGGTCCCCTTGTGTTGTTGTGAAATTTCTGCTTTTCATTCCCATCATTGTGAACGTGTGAATGTGGACAACTCAGTGCATTTGAAGGGTGAAAACAAAGGTTAATGGTGTTGATGATGATTTTGTTGTTGGACTTTCCATTTCAGATTATTATTACACAAAAGGTACCATGTGTCCGTCTTGAACCCTTGTTTTTACACCCTTGTTAACTACTCATCTGATTGGTTGATACATTGCAGTCATCTGTTTTTCCTCTAGCAGGCTGTTTCTATGGATACAGCTTTTTGTCTCAGACTCTGGTGGATTTCCTGTGATTATATCAGACTGCAGAAAGAAGTCTAGTTATGTTGGTTTGTTTGTGGTAAATGATAAATGGACCAGTACTTATATAGCACGTTTCTAGTCTTACAGACCACTCAAAGTGCTTCACACTGCTAGCCTCATTCACCCAAACACACCACATTCACAAGCAGGCTGTGAAGCTTTATCTAATACATTCACACCACATTCAAACACCCACTGAACAACAGTGGGAGCAACTTGGGTTCAGTATCTTGCTCAAGGACACTTCGGCATGTGACTACAAGAGCTGGAATCGAACCAACAACCTTCTGATTGTAGGGCAACAACTCTACCACTGCTCACAGCCCAGAGCATGTGGTGGAAAAACAAGTTAAGTGAAGAATACAGGAGGAGAATCCCACCCACTTCAAGTTGACTCTCGCTAATAGAACCCAAAATATCTGATGTAAAATCAGTTTGAAGAAAAAAGGCAAACACTTCACATACTTTTGACATTTCTTTATTGTAAAAAATATAACCCATAGGGTTTTATACAAAAATACTCATTTTAAGTATAAGGATGCATTGCAAACATACTCTGTCACAAATCAGTCTTTAACAGTGATTCTCTTTGTGCCCTGAAAGAACAGAAGCCACCACAGTGGAATGAAATGTTGTCTAGGACAACTGCAGAGACATGATTAACCTCACAGGGAGTGTGTCCCATCAGCCCGGAGTGTGTGTGTTTGTGTATATGGAGCGAGTTTGGCACTAAGCTTGGCTAAGTCCTTAAATGGAAATAAAACGTGAGGTTCAATAAAATCCACAAAGATATCACTCTCCACATCACAAATAATGTTTGAACAAAAAGCAACAAAACAGAAACTCTTCAGGCAGTAGTGGAGCAAAACGCATCAACCAAAAAGTGCAAAAAAAAAACATCCAAGAGTACGTAACTGTATCAAAGTGAGACGGGACAGGATCATATGGTGAGGATGGTTTCTCAGCATCAAAGGAAGATTATTCTACATGCTCAATCATATCCTGACAGACTCTTTACAGCAACACGAGGTGATAAAACAGAAAGGATTGTTCCTCTCGTGAATCTTTGAAAACCAAGGGCTTAACTGGAATGACGAGGAAAAACAAACCCTGACAAAGCAAAGATATCACAGCAAGCGGGGACGGACTTGAGTACTTCGTGGCCCCAATGATTAAGTCTTAAAGTGTCTTTGATTGGACAGTGAGACCCCTGCAGCCTAAGGGGTCTCTGGAAGGGACAGCTTATTCAGAAATGTAACGCTGCACAGGCTCGGCGACTTGGCCTCCAGGTACAGGACCTGACGAGCTCCAGAAGGAAGACTCAGATGAGGAAGGCGAAGTTGAGGAAGCACGGCGAGTGAACAGGCAAGCATGGATCTGTCCATTTCCTCACACCTGGCTTTACATCTCCAACAGGCACTCTAGAGTTTGGACCTTGTGCTCCTTTTCAAGCGTGTTAGACAGTTGGCCCCTGAGAAGTGGACCACAGCTCACGAGTTCAGGTTGGACTTCAGCAGACCGGCAGCATGCGAGCGTTGCCGTTAAACTCCTCCTCAGCCTGAAGACAGAAAACACAGATTATTCAACCACTTGTTGACTCAAACTGAAATGTTAATATTAATTGAGACAATGATTTAGTAAAGATTCTCACCTCTGAGTATGCAGGAGGGGGCGGGAATGGGAAGGCAGGGATGTTCATGAAGATGGGGCTTTCATCTCCATCAACGTCATCAAGCAGTGGCGTGAGCGGCTGGTCCAGGCGGCAGTCCCTGTTGATGTCACAGTAGCTGGGAGGCTCAGAGGGCATCCTGAGGGACACCCAGCTCTGTGAGGCGTTGCTGACTGAACCCTCCTGGCTGCTCACGCTGTTAGTGCGACTGCCAAGACCAGCTGTCCCGATCACCAGGGGCAGCTCCAGGATCAGTTTCTCACTGCCGGGGATGTGAACGTAGATCTGGAAGAGGAGTTAAAACACTCACGTTACTTTGAATACTACAAGAGAGAAAACACACAAAGCTACATGATTACTTGAATGAGAGCTCACCATGAGGGCGTACTCCACGCGGATGATGTCACACCCCAGCATGGATGGTTTGATCTTGGGCACCCTGATGGTCTTCCCCTGCCAGGCATCACACATCCCAGAGATAATGTGGTTTCCACGTACGGCAGAGAGCTTCTGACGGAAGACCTTGGTGCGTCCGTTCGCCTGGTAGATGTGTTTGGCGATGATGGCTGCTTTAGGCACCACAATACGTGAGCAGGTGTTCTCAAACTTTGCATTGATGAAGATGTCCTCCCCCTCACAAAAGCCACGGCGGTCGATTTTCGCGTTGAGCGACACCTGGCCATCAGGAATGAACATGCAGGTAACTTTCTTCTCCTTTGATCCGCCTGTGGGGGACTGAAGAAACACAGGAGCTTAACCTCAAGAAACACTACACCTGAGTTATGTAACAAAAAAACATCCAAGAGCTCACATTTCCAGATCAACAGATCTCTCTTGTGTCAGTGTACTCACCAGCAGGTCAGGGGTGTTCACATCCAGAGGCTCCTCCACTTCAAAGGGTTTCTTGCACTCCAGGGGGGCCTGTTGGGGCCTCTCCATTATGGCCTTCACATAGTAGTGGACATAGCCAAACTTCCCCTTGTATGATGACACCAGCTGCCTGTGAAAGCACATGGAGAGGGAATAAGTAAAACCAAAAGTACTCCCCAAAAATTCTTGTGAGGAAGGTGATGTCACTGATAATGAATAATTAAACTCTGTCTCACCCTTGATGAGGGAGCTCAAATCCAAAGGTGTACTCGTATTTATTGCCGGGCCTCAAGACGACTGATCCATCAGAATCTGAAGAAGAAAATGAAATAAAGTTTTATTACACAATCACTCATTTAATACAGTAACTTTATGTTCTGGATATGGTGTCCCTCGTGAGACTGAGTGACACTGACAGTCTGACTCATGATGGGAAATACCAGCTGAGTGATTCTCCACATATCCTGTCAAGGAGACTCCCTGTACTGTACTCTAAGTATGGGAATCGGGGGAGTTTCACAGTAATGCTGCATTCAGTGCCAGCCAGCCAGTCAGTTTCTATGAAGATATTCTAATAAGTAGGAAAGACTAAAAAAAAAACTCAAATTGATTCAGCATCAGTGCAAAACAGAGCAGGTCAGTTTATGGGGCTTAAACCAAAATCTCCAATACGGATGCCTGTCTGAATAGAAGTATCACTCTGAAGTGTAAAATGAGTCAAAGCTTTATTGAATAAATCAAAACACTGAACTTGTATACTGCCTTTGGCCCCGGAAGCCATATATCAGATGCTGATTTGCATAAAGAAACATATTTAAGCAATGAGGTATTATCATAACCCTTGGCCAATGCACCACCAGATTCAGAGTCTTTAGTCTTACTGCACGTAGCTATTGACACGTGTGAGTTATCTTTACCCACACTAACGTGTTAGACAGATAGCAGGGTGTGCTGTGGAGATATGACACTGTCGAGGGTGATAGTAGGATAAATGTCCGTACCTGTGGGCTGCTCGTCCAGCCGCAGTACATCCTCAAATCGGAGGTATTCGGCCTCCTGTCTGCATCGCTGCTTGCCTTTGGCGTACTCCACTTTGGCGCAGCCCAGACCCAGAACCTTCACTGCGGACACGCGTGTCACTTCATTCACCTCCACCTCCACCCGGCCGGACACTTTGTCCCCCCCACAGTAAAAACTTTTAGTGGGGTCCGAAAAGATAATCTGGAAGGTCTTTACTCGCTTCGTCATCGCCACCATGACTGCTGATTAAGAATGCCTTGCACAGAAAAAAACTTGTCGATTGAACCGCTGTGAAGCGATCGTTGAATTGTGTTACACTCACTCCGTCTGTGTCTCTAGTAAACTGCTGTAAACAAAGACTGCCCCACAGCTTTTATATGACCAGCCTCAGTGAGCCATGAACAGCCAGGGTGAACAGCATGGCTCAGCGCGTGCACACCGCTCCCATTGGTGGAATTGCTCTGTTTGTGTCGGCTCTAGCCAATCAAGGCATAGAAGCGACGCGTGGACACCGCGTGGCTTACAGAATGTAGAGCATGTTCAGCAGATGTGAGACAGGAAGTTGAAGGTGGATGGAGAGAAAAGTACATTTGTAGTAAACAGACTGAAACCCGGGAAAGGATTGGATCATCGATTGTACATATGAGTCACTCAGGTGGAACTCGTTCATTACCACAAGGTGATTCTGAAATAATGTTATAATCATCGTATGGTTCCGATTAAAACCCATATATTAATGTGTTTAAAGAAGAATAACAAACAGAAAGTACTCAATGGATGGTGGCCATGAAAGAAATTTAGAGCAGTTATGACCACGCTGAATTCATTAAAGATGAAAATATTGTTTTTTGGATAATTTAACACTATTATTAGAGATTTTACAGCAGAGACCTGATATAAGCAGTTGTGGAGGGGTTCACCAGTCTGAATTGCTGCATAGCAGACATGAGTTCACGGTCAACACCTTAGCCTGTGGGTTACAGGTTAAATAACAGTTATTTACGACCTGCTTTTGCAGTATTGAAGTGAAGAGACTGTTTGTTTGAGACACATGACAAACCTGTGCCAGGACATGCCCGACAGATACACTTCATAAAATTTACTGACAGCTCTATTTCACTTTTAGGCCCAGCCTTATCCTCATTGTAGAGGTTATATTGCGTTAAAAAGTACACTATACACCCAGATAATAATTTTGTCAAGTTTAGGTTGTGATCAAATATCCAAATGTGTCCTGTACCACAAACACACACACACACACACACACACACACACACACACACACACACACACACACACACACACACACACACACACACACACTGTATACAATTTCAGAATCTACTCAGAGCTTCATCATTGGCCATTCAAGTGTTTTTGTCTTATTTCAAGCAGAAAATGTAACGTTAGACTTTATAGAAGCCACATTCACCTGACAAGTCCACATGAACATCTCAATTCCAAATAAAACTTAAAGATCTGGCCTGTCTCCAGTGTAAACAAGTCTGCCAATGGAGTTGGAAAGATGTTCTTTTTAATTTTTTTAAAATAGAAGTTCAGTGTCTCCAAATAAGAGTAATGCTAACTCCGGGAACATAGCCAATACGTTTTGCTCACCCTGTTTGCAGATTGTCTGGACTTTTTAGTAGATGATAGATTTTTAATGTCTGCATAGACATTGTTTTTAGTTTGTATGCAACGTGTCTGAATGTAGAACATTTGTGTCTTGAGTCACTGTCAAGTTGCTTTGCCTGGCAGAACCCATCTATGCAACCGTTAGCTGTCAAGAGGAATGTTTTCTAAAAAAGAAATTGAAGGTGTGCTGCATGCGCATGGTAAGAGCTGCATTGTCCCCACAATGATGAAAACACCTATCTAGGTCATACCTACTCGATCCTAAGCATGTCAATGACCTGAGCCTTCTGTCTATGCCAATTTATATACATCTAAGAGGGTCAAACTGCTTTTTCTTTCAGCAGGAATGTCAACATCCCACCTTATGACCTGCCTTAACCAATCATCATTTCTCACATGTCAACTTGACCCCCTGAACCCAACCCAATCAGAAGGAGTGAAGGGACGGCCTTGACTTCCTACCTCAGGTGAACAGATAGATCAGCACTCTAATTAAATAATTAGATACAAGTAAATATTTATCATAAATGGTTTCTGTCATTGTAGTTAGTTCGTATCTTGATGATATATGTAAGAACTCTGCAGTGTTTTGGCCTCACAAAAGAACAAAAAGGAGGGCACAATATCCATTCTTTACACAGTCAATGTACTAAAAGTCATCATCCTGAGATAATATCAATTTTTCCCTAAGCCTCGATTAAAAACAAAAAACAGTAACCATCACAGGTTCATTGAAAACACTTTGCAGCACCTTTTTTTTTTTGCTAATCGCCTCTCGAATGGAAACTTGTTACAGCAGCTCTCTTTTCATTCTTCTTTTTTCTCCTTTTTTTCTTATCATTCCAGTTATCTTTGTATATGGAGCCTGTCATTACTTTTTATGGCTCATGTAGTGGTGATTGACACCAAACTGGTTTCATTAGCTGTGGTGTTTTCACCTTTTCGGTTCCTGTTTTCTGGGATGTGGAGATGCTGGCTGACATGATAAATATGGCCAAGCTGTCATCACTGATGGACATTTTTTCTAGCTGACATCTATTATATTATAACTTTTATAAATTATTGAAATTTTTGTACTAAACACTTTGTTTGCTTCTGTGACCCCTGAATTCTAATAAAATATGTTCTATTCTATTCTATTCTATTCTATTCTATTCTATTCTAAATTCTTGGGTAAATAAAAAGTCAACAGGTAGCATTAAACAAAACATGCACTTCATCAAATTTACAAAGAAGCAGCAAATGAGGACAAAGTTTTGCTGTTAATTTTTTGTAGATTTGTTTAACATGGAAAGTTTTGCAAAATAAAAATGAACAGTGTCGAGTAGAAATTCATCATAAACCCCAAAGTTTCTGTTCATTCACTTGAGGATTCAAAGATTGCAGCACATATTTCAAGCAAACAGCTTTCAGTGTTTCATCAGAAGAACCCCTGTTGTTCAGAAAAAGCCGTTTTTGAATGTAACACGGAGATCATGTACTTTCCACTTTCTCAACTGTTTCCTCTATAAACAGGTCACATGACTCCAAACACACATGTATCATGTGAGCTGTGCGGCCCACTGTTTCTTTTTGGCACTTGGACTGGAAGCTGTTTTGGAGCTGATGAGATCGGATTGTTCCTTCTGCCGAACTTTCACCCACATGTTTTAAGCTGCCATCATATCATCAGCATTTTCCATCTTAAAAATAGATGAGGAATAAACAATGACACACAGAGACCACAGAGATGTGCAAAACAACAAGACTGATGCACAGAGACCACAAGAAGAGTTAAAACAATCACAAAGACATCCAAAATGAACATTTAGGGGCAGAAAACTATCGCAAAATAACCTGTTTAAGTTTGGAAAGATATAAAACAATTACAAACAAACAAAAAAATAGACCATGACTGCAAAGAGAAACCAAATACCTACAAAAGCATGGAGAATACAAATGAGAAAAAAACACTTAGCACATGGAAAACTATTTTAATACATTAAAAAGACCCAAAGTATCACTTAAAGGTCCTCAGCTATTGAAGAAATACAAAGATTAACCATGTCATCATTGCAGGAACTCAAACCAACATAATGTATCAGAAAACTGTGCAACAATATCACGGACTGTAACCCTCTGTAGTTGAAACAACACCAATTATCAGGAAACATCTAAACCAGACCTGGGCAAATTACGGCCCGCGGGCCACATTTGGCCCTTTGTGCATCAATGTGTGGCCCATACGATGTCAATCATAAATCAGAACATGAATGGAAAAAGTATGCTGTGCATGCAATACAGCTGTGTTGCTTTTATTTTGAAAAGCGTGATGTTTGCATTATTTCCATACAGATGCACCTGCAAGCATGAGCCCTGCACGTGAACTGCGATGTTCACTTGTGACGGTGATAAAGTTCAACAAATCCAAATACAGAGCCTCCATCACTGATGATCACCATGGCCATCTCAGAAATTCAAACAGATTTCAATGCGCTTGTCAAGTCGTTACTTTTACTGTTGGTCAGTTGTTGTGGAGACTTACAAGCTAAAAGTAAAATGAAACACTAATGCGATGATTGTTTTTATTTTTACCGTTCATTACTTCTGTTTTTCCTATTTGACCTGTACTTCAATTTCAAATATTAACAGATTGTCCTGATTCTTCTGGTTATTAGTAGCAGCTAATCAAAATATAAGTACATTTTACCGTGTGAAAAAGTTAATACTGAGCAGAATTAAGTTCACGTTATTGTCTGTGCAGACCTCTGACACAATTCAGTTTTCTTATTTGGCCTGGAAGGCGCTGCTGCTTCACAGCAAGAAGGTTACCAGTTCAGATCCTGGTTCACCCAGTGTGCCTTTCTGTGTGGAGTTTGCATGTTCTCCCCGTGCATGCGTGGGTTCTTTCTGGGTACTCCAGCTTCCTCCAACAGTCCATATACCATCAGGTTAATTGATGATTCTAAATTGCCAGTGAGATGTCAGTCTCTGTGTGTCAGCCTGTGACTGCTGAGCAGTCCACTGGACTGAGTCCAGGAAGTACTCCATCTCTCGCCCAAAGACAGCTGGGGTTGCCACATATGACCCTGAACAAGATAAGCAGTAAAAAATGCCATAGTAAGCTATAGTAAAAAAAAAATCTATAGTAAGCCAAAAAGTGCTAAAGAGACAAACAGTGTCTGAGGCTAAGTGCTAAGGAAGAAGGTAGCTGAAAAAGACACAACAATGCTGCAGGAAAACAAGAAACAAGAGTACAAGGCCAGAAAAAAAACTGGACACAAAAATATTATTAACCCAAAGGGAAACAAGCACACTCAAAATAGGCACACAAAAATACTGCAACAGGGGAAAACTTCCCTTATCTGTCCCTCAGATTAACTATAAAGACACACAAAACTACCAGGAACACATGAAAGACTGAAACATACACAAGCATAAAAAATAACTATTCAGCTATGGTTTAATTGCAAAAATATACCTTCACGAAAAAAATAAAAAATAAAATCTGACATGAATGTAACAGTTATCATCATCAAAATCATCTCCAAGAAAAAGTCAAAGAAATACAAAAGTACTGTGAAGAGACAAAAAATATAATAACAACAAAGAGACTGAAAAACAAAACTTCCAGGGATAAGGAGCAGCTTAAAGGAGACATCAACAAGGAGACTGAAAATAACTATAGAGTGACAAACTACAACTATGAAGAAACATTCAAACAATAAGACACACGACAACTAAAATATGACACATTAAAACTACAAGAGACTGAGAACTACAAAAAGATGGAAAACATCTACTGAAAGACAGAAAACAACTACAGACAAATATGACTTAAACCACAAAGACAAACGAATGAAGCTGCAACACGAGACCAAAAGAAACAATGACACAAACTGCTGATAAGGGAAACTAGATGTAAAACAAAAACACAACATGGTCACTGCAAAGAGATGGAAAAGGCCACTATCTTTAAAGGAGTGAAAATACTGCAGAGACAAAACAATTACAGAGTTCAAAGAAACACAAACGGAAATACAAAATTACCACTGGAAGCCAGAAAGCTGTTTCAAAGAGACAAAAACAGCTACAAAGAGACAGAAGCTTTTTTGGAGACATGAATAGCAACTGACAAAATATGCTGAAAGAGATCCCAAAACTACTGACTTAAATTACAAATACCACACACAGGAGGAAGAAAAACAAACACAAAGAGAGTGGTCTGTGAGGGGTTCACTGAGTTTAAAGGATAATGCATGAAGAAACAATTCGCATATGGGTGGACAGAAGAAAAATACTTGAAAATGTCCAAATTTATGTGTTGGGGTGGGAGAGAAAGCATGCTTGATACTTTCAGGATCAGACCCTCCTTCACCAGACATCTCCTTTTAAGGACAAAGTGTAACCTGAGACAGGGCCTGTTCTTCTGCTGTATTAATATATACTGCCCTCTGGTGGAGGAGACATACTGTAGTTCTGTATAACAATCAAATGAGGTAGATTTATAAACGACAGTAAGATGTAAACATCATTTCTGTTTCCGTTTTATTTATTTTTTTTATCAATAAATGTCATTAAGCTTTAAAAAATAAATAATATTAAAAAAAAACTAGCTCTACAAAGTATCACAACCTTACTCATATCTTTACGTCCTGCTCTTAAGTTTTTATTATAAAGATTTTTAATGACATTGACGTTTAAAAATGATCAATTATCACTCATGCCTGAAATCCAAAGTCAAACAAAAAGTCACAACAGTAAAACATCTTTACAGTCTGTGTAGTACTGAGGCCCAAGAGGGTAAAATTGTTATTAAATATTCTTGATCCCAGTTTAAGTTACTCAAAAACAAATGTGTTGGTAACTGAATCAGTAGAAACTCTGATGAATTACAGATTTGGTCCACAGGAGATAGTCCAGTCTTGATCTTTGATAATAATCATTCATTCATTCATTCATCTTCTATACCACTCATCCTGTTCAGGGTGGTGGGTGTCTGGAGCCTATCCCAGCTGTCTTAGGGTGAGAGGCGGGGTACACCCTGAACTGGTCTCTAGCCAATCACAGGGCTGACACACAGAGACAACAACCCTTCACACCCTCTTTGACAAGGTAAAACTTTTAATCTGTGTTGAAACTTTTAAGGTAGATCAAACTAATTTTGATCAAAAGACACAATATTTGAGAGAAATTGTCCTTTTGTGTGCATAGAAAAAGTCTCATATCTTTGAGTTCAGCTCATGAAAAATGGGAACAAAAACAAAGTGTCACATTTATAATCCCTCTGGTATGATGTTGCCTCAAGGCAATATACCCATTTTTGGCCTTTTACACTCAAACAATACATCCCAGTTGTCATTTGCTACTTAAAAAAAATAAGATACAAGACTTAATAGACCAAGAGAAGTGTTTAATTTTGTCATATGACCCTCTGGAGGTCATGCAGAATCCCATTTCTGCAGACTTTCTTGCAAGGACCAACTCGGCCATTTCTCTCTGCAAAACTGTCTGATAGTTTTCTACCTGGCCTTTCTCAGTCTGGAAAAACATTTCCATATTAATAGGCAAGTAAAGCTTAATTTCTAATAGTTCAATGTACTTAATTTGCTAATTTATTCATGGAAATGTGTAACTGCAAATGTTGACCCTAGGCAACACTGTACCATGACAGAATCACCATGACAACAACATTTTGGTATTATTGTGTCTACAGATAAACATACTGTTCAGAAGCAAACCAGTCATCAAAATTTTCTTTTGTAGCTCTACAATTTATATCCTAGACAAATTTGATGTTAGCTTTAGTGAAGTTCAGGCTGTTCTGTACATTGCAGGCTCTCGTCTACTATTTCAGTGAACTTTGTGAGTCTTCTTTGCAGAGAACATGCTTGTGATTTTCCTTTATTTACAGAATGAAGGTAACATCACTCCATGGTTCTTCAAGGAGGAAGACAGTGGAACTAGTATTCTCAGCTGATGTTACTGAGGATGAAGTAGAACCAAGTTGTGATTAAGGCAATGAGCAGTGGCTCAGGATGTTTGTTTTTTAGCTCATCTTCCCGCAGCACCTAAAAGGGCCAAGAAACTGCAGTGTAAAAACTTTCAGGAGCTTTTCTCCAGACCCACAATGGAAAGTCAGTAACAGGGAAGCCACAGAAGAGAAGTCTTGCATTAATTCTTCACGTAAAGTTAGATTATGTTTAGACTCCTCGACACATTCCAATTAGATGTTCCACATTGGTAGTGTTTCCTGCAGGGAGCGTTCTTGCATAAAATCTCAAAATAGTTTGTCAGTTTAGGGGCTGCCAATGAAATTGCGGATTTCTAGAGCTCTACCCGAGAGGACATACCAAACTGATTCAGTCAGATTTAAGATTGTTGTAACAGTCCCTTTGTTAAATAGATACTACATTACTTCACTATGACAGTCAAAATTTACATGATTGAAACAAGTGGTTTTCCAACAAGTTTATTTATATGAAGCTTTTAGGTTTACAGAGCATTTTGCTCACATTTTGTTGTATTATGTTAGCCACAGATAAAAAGGCAAGCTAATCATTCAAATCCAAAGTCAGAGGCTGTAGATTGGAGAGCTGTTGGTCCCTGCTGGTCAGCACTGTTTTCCTCCTCTGAAAACTAGAAAATAAAAAGGAGGCAATGCTTCAGTTTGAATATTGAACATTGTTTCATAATACATCAAATGTTCTTTAAATTACAGTTTATGTTCCCTGCAGGTCTCCTCCAGCTGAGAGCTGCAGGAACCTGCTGGGATGGACTTTATTTTCTGGTCAAGTCCACAGCAAGTCAGGAAGAGAAAGTCCTGAAAGCCTTGGTATATGACCAAACAAACACTCACAGAAAACCCTTTACTCACCAAAGGAAGCGGCGACTCTTGATGAAAGACTGACAGGAAGTCATCCGTTAACTGAAATAAAATAAAAGAACTGTAAACAAATCACTGAAGTACAGCCAGATTCTCATATTTTTATATTTGTTCTTCAATCATTTGTTCTGCAGTGATATCCCAGCAAGCTCATGGCAGTGAACATGTGGGTAAAGCGAGACTACAGATTTATTCTTTGAGGCGTTTCCCACAACACAACCCTACAGCAAAGGTCAGTCAGGATGAACCTCAGTATAAACATCAGGAAGCTTCACATTAAACCTACCTGTAGCATTTAACTCTTCCTAAAGCCTGAGAGCTGGAGCCGTCTTCACTTCAGCAGAAACCTGGGAAAACAATAACCAGGTTACAACCATTCATAAAACCATGGACAGATTAATAAAATAATCCAGGACACATGCTGTAATCCAGTTAAACATGATACAGTGAGACCGGCCTCCTGTACTCAACCTTTGGTTCAGAGTATACAAAACACCAAAATCCTCCTGAATGAAAAACCTGGACTCACACGCCAACAAGTGGACATTTTTACATCAAGTGTTTCAACAAAAATACCAGGACTCTGAGCACATTCAGCGCAGAGACCAACGATGCCAGATGTTGAGTTTGTCTCGCACTGGCTTTTGAACAAACCAGCTGATCAGACAGCTGGCTGCAGATACCACACAGTGCTGACTCGGTGTACTACACTTTAAAAGACAAACACACTTACCAATCTGTCTGCAGGTGGAGCCTGTCATGTTTTATTTATCACACCATCACAGTGACCTGAGGACAAAAAAAAAAAAAAAACAACCTTCAGTAAGTTACCGCTGTCTGCTCACTACAGTCAGAGCATCACACCTGTGCTCCAGTGTTCTGCAGTAAGACCCTAGCAGGCTCATGGCAGTGAACATGCAGGTAAAGTGTGACTACAGCTTTTCTCTCTGAGGTTTGTCCAACGACCAACCCTACAGATGAAGGTCAGTCGGGATAGACCTCAGCTTTCAGTGCCCCCAGGTTCAGATTAAAACTCACCTGTTAAACTTGAACAGCCCATACAGCCGAAGACCGAGGGGATCTGCCACTGCAGCTGAAACCTGGACCAATCAAACAGCAGAATTAGATGTGTGGTTTCAGACTGGGGAGTTTTTGATGAAGGGACACAGTCAGTGAGCTTTGGCTTGAAAAGTTTTGATTTTATATACTTATTTCCCAAGCTACATTATTTTTTCCTCCCTCTTAGTTTAAAGAAATACCTGAGATCCAAGCACTCACTTAGGATTGATTTTTGACGCTACACATCTGGTTGTTGTTTTGCTTAATGATCTAATTTTCACAAACTCAACGTTTAAATAGAGTTCATTTGAAAGTGACATTAAGAAAAAATAAAATAAGATCCTGCTTGACTGAAAATATCTGAGCAAATGTAACAAATGTGGCCTCAAGTTGAGTGTTTCAACAAAAATACCAGGACTCTGAGCACATTCCACTCAGGGACCAACGATGCCAGATGTTGATTTTGTCTCGCACTGGCTTTTGAACAAACCAGTCAATCAAACAGCTGGCTGCAGATACCACACAGTGCCATCTTTTACTCTACATAATGATGAAAACAGGTGTTAGTACCTGCATCATGTTGCTGCTTCACTGCTGGAGGTCAGGGCAGAGAGAGAAACCTGCAGGGGAAGACAAGGATGAAGATGAGAATCTGTTTCCAGAGCCTTCACACTGAGATCTGCATGCAGGATGATGTTCAGAGAGGCTGCTGTCAATCACACGTCAGAGCAGTTGAACACATTTTGCCAATCATCATAACGGGTTCACAGATTTGAGTCATCATAATCATAACTCACCAAGTTGGCCTGAGGTCTGCCGCAGCACCTGAAAAACAAACAGAGGATCTGACTCAGCTGCATAAAAAAAATACAACTTAAAAAGGTATACATGTAGGATTTGTCAGTCCTCATAAGTAACACTGCTGCAGAATGCACAGCAGTGGGTTGCAAGAGAATTTGTCACTCTGTGCACTGTGTGAGATCTATAGTCCACCTGACAGGACTAAAGAACACACTGTGCACACAAACTCGCAGTCCAAACGCTCAAATTTATCAACAAAATCTCACCTCATCTCAAGGCCGCAGCGTCATCTAAACGGCATTTTCTCTTCATAACATTCAGCAACACGTGTCACCTGCAAGAAAGGATTTTTTTTTATAATCAAAAATCTCTGGTTTTTCAACTTATTAAGAGTGCATGTGTGTCAGGCCTCATTGTCACCATTCAGCAACCAGCAGTGCAGAGGTGAAAGCAAAACCTGGTGTACTATAGCCACTGCTGTTCTGAGATCAGCCCACTGAACAGGACAAACCACTGAGGAGTCTGCACCGTGGCACTCGGAAAGAAACACTCAGTACATTTACATGCATGCAGTAGCCCAGCTAGAGAATCAGACTTCAGGCTGAGAACGTCTCACTCCGCTTCGATAGGCGGCGCTGTGTCCTTTAATGATGATGAAGCTGCATGTGTATCAAACTAGTTTCTGTTCAGCTGAAGAGAAAACATTCTAACGACGATGGCTGAGATGGATGCAGCTGTAGCTCTTTGTGTTTTTATTTATGTATGTGCCATGGAGTGTGTAGTTTGTGCTGGAGCCATAGACTGTATGAGCACAGTGACCCTATTTATCATGGTCATCGCTGCTCGATTGCAACTGCTTTATCGATGTGTGTCAAACGAGCAAAGCGGAGTCCGTATTCACCCCGGCTAAACCGTTTACATGGACTTTAATAGACCGATCTCACGCTGACTAACCGATTTCTGAAACCGCATGCAAACGCACTGACTGAGACAAGGAGCGCCTGGCGTTGGAGAGTACACTACTTATTTTGCCAATTGAATGTTACATATCTGCACCTACCAAAATATCTGCAAGTTTCAAGTGAATTATTCTAAATAAATAAGACTACCACGCAGTATTCATGGAGGACAAATCACTAAATAAAAATTATTAATTTACTAAAAGAGTCATACATTTTGAACATCATAATTTTTAGGATGATGAAACTGGTGTTAGATTAAAAAATGTGAAACTTTGAGAGAAATGTTGCAATTCTTGTTCCACTGTTAGCCTGTATGTTAGTTTGCATGGACAGAGCAGCAAAAGTATTTTTCCAAGTTATTAATTCTTTCAAACTACTATTTATATGTACATATTTGATCCCTTAATCCATAGGTGTCAAACTCTGGCCCGCGGGCCAAATTTGGCCCGCAGTGTAATTATATTTGGCCCGCGAGGCAATTTCAAATTAATATTAGAGCTGGCCCGCCGGTATTATACGGCGGCAGTGCTGTAACACCGCATTCACCACTTAAACTACAAATCCCATAATGCTCTGCTGTTATTTTGGCACGTCAATTAGGACAGAGGCAGACACCCCTCCTCCTCTGTGTCTATGGTAGCGGTCATGGATGTATTAGGAAGAAAGTGATCCGTCTTCTTGCGCACTCCTTCAGCTGAAAGCCCCAGTGCACCCCTATTATTATTATTATTATTATTATTACTGGTAGTATTATTAGTATTAGTATTATTAACAACTCGATTTTGCATGCCTGCACTTTAAAGTTATATAAGCCTTACTTGTTCAATATTCATTGTTAAATCAAAACTTGTTTGGTTCCATATTAAAAGGTTCATTTGTTCAACCTCGGCCCGCGGCTTTGTTCAATTTAAAATTTTGGCCCACTTCGTATTTGAGTTTGACACCCCTGCCTTAATCAAATAGATTTTTTTCTTGCTGCAACAGCTCAGGACCTATGAAAGCCTTCCAAACGCCACTGCGCAGATGATAAATGTTCTGTTGAAAGCAGTTACCCTCTTGAAACAAGACGGTAGTCTCTCCGTGCATGGTAATGGAGGTGCTAACCGGCTAAAGAGTGACAATTAGTTTAAACGTTTAAAAGGGATTTAATTAAAAAAAATTATTTTCACTTAGCGAACATAAAATCGCCTAGTTTACGGTTGACACAAATATCCCACGAAACAATCCATTTAGACCCGCCATGTTAACAGAAGTCGCTGGTCTTCTTAGCACCGTGCAATCTTGCAGCTAGCCTAGTTAGCATGCTAAATATGGACAACGTGGTCTTCAAACAGTAAGGTCTTTCTGCTTAAAATGTGGAGTTAAATCATATGATATTCATCTTCATGGATAACACACGTAAATTAAACCATTTTGTCGACTTAGATGTAGATAAATAAGTACGTTATGAATAATTACCCATTCTGTGACTCCTCGTTCCATGATCCAACGCGGAAAAGAGACCTCATGCTTGTCTCCTCAGTATTTATAGCAAGCTTGCCTTTACGCCTGTTGCGTGCGGTTTACGGCAGCTAATGCTGCAACCATGGCAATCATGGACCATGGTCATCATGATGGACATCGCAATTTGAAGTATTTACAACCACCTTATTTCTGTTTGACGACGGAGGATTGGGGTTAGACCTCTTGAATTAAAAGAACATTGATGGCGGTATTTGAGTTAAAGTGAAATATGAATAAAAAAAAAACAGATCAAATACAAACTGAACATTTTTATCAAAGCGTTTAAGAAGAAACTGGAGTATCACTAAAATATAAGCCTGAGAACTTGCAGCACACTGTCGGCAGAGAAGTCAAACAGAAACAGTCTAAATCAGTGACCATTTCATACTTCAAGCCTTACATTTTAATTCTGTGTCAATTTTATGTTGTAACCTACGATTCTAACACTGAAGGATCAAATATGTGATTGATTTTGAAGACTTTCACCTTTCAAACTGAAAATTCTATATTCCTAAATGCCCCCTCGGGTCATGACCCCAACTTTAGGAACGACTGGTTTAGACAGGTAAATGTAGTGAAATTGTTAGTGTTTGCATTGTCTCAATAAATCTGATGTCTCTTGGATTGTCTAGTCCAGATCTGACAAGACTAGGTGTGGTGGTTTTTTGACCTCATTTCCTTAACCCTATCTGATACAGCCTATAAGAAAGCTAACTTCAGTGATGTTTTCAAACGGGTATACTGCATTGAAACTGCTAATGAACAATAAAATCATATATCAACAGCAGTGGTGGACCAACAATTCCTGTGCTGAGTTAATCTCCATTTCTCAGTATGGGCTGTGTGTGGAGCTATGTCACCTTTATCTTTGACAAAAAGCTGTTGAAATCTCTCCTATTTGATCCACCAAGGATAATGTTGCAGGCATTACAGCTGGTTAACATGCTGTTATTAGAAAAATGACATACACATTTCATTAATGTGTATGTAAAAATAAAGACCCTTAAATAATAGGGTTTAAAAAAACAGCAAGACTGGGAATAGCTAAATTACACTTCTCCACATTGAAACAATTACCTGGCTTATTTGAAGTCATAAATCTGACTTGAGGTTAATGGCTTACATCATTAGTTACTCTGATGGTAACATTTCAATCACCATGTTTGATGTGGGATGAACCTTTAAAGTAGGAGAAGCCGACACAGTCTGGGAAATCCTCATTTCCATTTTAATTAAAACCTATGTCACTGGCTTTGGGTAATTTTATACAAATGCTCTCAGGTACAAGGTAAGAATAATGGCGCTCTACAGGAGAGAGCCGACTGGTGAAAGATACAGAGGAAAAAACTTCACTACATCTTTTTAAATACAAAACAGACAAATGGAAACCTGGCTCCTGAACTCTTCTTACATTCTCTCTTTTTTCATGAACATATGAATTTAGAAAACTTTCATTGCAAATGTTTCCAAAATAAGCTCACAAATTAACCCAACAATGCTAAGATCCATTTAAAACAAAGTTAAAAAATTAAGTGTAATTCAAATCAGTGGACAGAACAATGCTGATCTCTTTTTTTTTGAGTTCTTACAGTTTTGTGTTTCAATGTTTTATGTCATGTATAAAAAAACAGAACAAAAATCAACATGAACTTAGAGACAGCAGGTCTGTCAAGGATTAAAAGGTCCATAAAGATCTCAAATAGATTTTCTGGAGCAGGTGAATGCAGATCTGGATGTTGACAGCTGGATCTCCTGCTGGATTTTCATCCGTTGTCTAAATATGAACAATCATTTCTCCAGACATCAGGTGTAAATCACACTTAGTTTTGTGTGCAAGTTCAGTCAAAAGTTCTGCAGTAAGTTTCTTTGTGCTTCAGAGTCCGTCAGTCACTCCATGCTGTCAGGATCCGCCTGGGCCATGTAGGCGTCCAGCTCAGCGTCCAGGTGTCCTTTGGTCTTCGACATGTAGGCATCCAGCTGGTTGTCCAGTTGTTCACGGGTCACAGATGGTCGGCCAATACCTCGGCCCCGCCCACGCCCGCGACCACCTCTGCCAGCGAAACCGCCACGGCCACGCAGTCCACCGCGACCTGAAGACAAATCATAGAAATGAGACCAGATCTGAGGGTACTGGTCAGGATCCTACTTCATGAACGAAATGGGGGAAAAAAAAGAAACAAGAAACAAGAAGAAAGAAACATCCTCTCACCTCTGACTAGTCCTCCTCGAACTGCTCCTCTAGGCATAGCTCCTCCTCTACCAACAGGTCCTCCACGATGGCGTCCTCCTCTACGCATTGCCAGGCGGCCAGCAGAGCCACGGCCTCGCATCGGGCCACCTGTGGTCATCCTCTTCCCTTTATGACAAAAAATATAATTACTCTACGAAATCCAAAACATACAGGAGGAAGATCCACAGCCACGAGCATCACCTCCATTTACGCTTACCTCTCAGAGACAGCGCTCCCCTCATTACTCCTCCTCTGGCTCGTCCTCGGAGGCCTCCCCTCGTTATCCCTCGCATCCCTCCTCTTCCTCCTGCAGGTCCTCCTCTCATCAGAGCCCCGACTGGCCGGCCCAGTCTCGCCTGGATGTTGCTCTTCCCCAGCCGCTGCTTCAAGCTCTGACATAAGTTAATGAGGGAAGCAAAATTATCAATCTCTATCATCAACCAATCAACATGATGAAATTCTATTCTCCTGGTGTGATGAATTAAAGCTGTGGTTAGCTTCACTCCACTTCCTGCTGACGTTTGTGCAATAACCAGATAAAATCTGTTGGTTACACCAGGCTTAAAATATTTAAAACCATCAGATTAATCAGCTGTTTATGCAAATTGTAAGATTTTGCATTGCTTGGCAGGGATCCGAATCTTTACACTGACAACAACAAAAAATTGGCTAAATTTTGTTTAGAGACCTTCAGGCAGGGTGCAGGGGAAACCAGGTTAACTTGGAAATTGTAGCCTCTTACATTAACAGTCACATGTCAGTGATCATACAACCCTCTACAGCAGCCGTGCAGGAATTAAAAATATTGAAATGCCACAGCATCATTTGGCTTCATGTTCTTGAGTGGACATGTTGGTTCAGTATGTCGATCAAAGGTTCGCACACGCAAGACAGAAAGCCCTCCACAACAAGGACGAGTTCCCTCCTCCTCCTCAGTGTCCGACTTCAGGAAAATCTGTGTCCAGGATGTAAGTGTCGTGTGATTTCTTAAATTTCACCAGGTTCAAGGTGTTTTCACACCTGGTAAAAGCTCTATAGTCATCTAGAACCACCTTCTCTTTGATGATACTGAAATGCTTCATCATGAACAAAAGCTCTCCTCCACACACGGCTGTGAAATGGATTCATGGGAAAAAAATGCAGCTTTTGTAATTTATAAAACATTCAGCTGATAGAGTTAAAGTGTCATACAGATGGATAAGTGAAAAAGTGTTGGGTTCATGTGGCCAAATTCTGCTCGAAAAAAAAAAAGTCTTCAGTCATCTTTGAGGTGGGTTTGTTTTGGTGTCTTTTTATTGCATGCAGCAAGATCCAAAAAGCTGCGTGTGAGAATTACAGTTTAACAACCGTTCCAAAAACATGTCCATCATAGAAATTGTGGCATGACGTGATGATAGCTGGGATTCTACTGCTATAAAATCCATTTACAGAAATTCTCTGTGGATAAAAATCCCCCCTGCTGCCTGCCTGACCTTTGACCTCACCTGCTTGTGGTTCAGAGCAGCCTGCACAGACGGCCGGTTTTCCATCTGCTGGGCCAGCCGACGGTTGCGGGCACTGGCCAGATGTTGCTGCTGCATGGTGGCTCGAATGCTTACCGCAGTGGGCTGCTTGTTCTTCAGCATGTTAGTGAAGCTTTAGAGGTGGGAGGGGGGAGAGAGGGGGGGAGTAGAAGAGGGGGAGAGGGGACATACAGGGGAGGAGGAAGCAGGTTCCACATCAAGTCATTTCTCATGTTACTGTTGCTGCCACACAGACTGTGCTGGCTTTAAGTCACTGTAGACTTCATTTGCTGGCACTCATTTTCTCTCTCAATCACATCACAACTGATTTGCACTTGAATTAAGCATGTGTGATTTCAAACAAGCACAAGAAGAAATTTGATATAGAGAAGAAAGTTAGAGTAAAGACAGAGAAATGGAAAGAAGTTGCCAGAGGAGGCGCACAGTTTGCCACTTACAGACCTCCAGCTGCTCAGCTTGGTGTCATCGTGCTGCAGCAGAGGCCCCGGACATGAGGAGTGCTTGGCCACTCAGTCTCTTACAGCATGGACCGTGACACTGTGGTTTAACCACTGAGTAAAGGGGAGATTGGAGAGGGGAAAGGGGAGCTTTGTGTCACGTCCAAACTTGGACTGAGTGCCTTTGAGCAGAGAGTGAAAGAGAGGTGAAGGGAAAAGAAAAGAAGAAGAGCATGTGCTTCACTTTAACTGGTTTGAGAGAGAAAAGTTAAGAGGCAGGAGGATGCCCCGTCTCCCTGGTTTATCGTAAGCCTTCCTCTCCCCCGTAAAGGCAAATATTCAACGTATCAACAGGGAGAAGGAGTGCCAGGGCTTTCGTAGGACAGTGGTCTGGTCCAGCATAGGCTTACCAAGGCTTACCAAGTGTGACCACTACCCTCTCCCCTTGTCTACATGTCTGCACTGCTCATGCAAGACGCCTGGTTCGGCCAAACCGCCTCCGTCCCGCACTGAACTCATATTTAACCTTGCACACGTGGACAGGACAGACGTGGTTGAGTGAGCAGTGCACACACTGAGCAAAGCATCCATGTCGGGTCCGGTCCCCAACAGAAGCCTTCCGTAGGGAGCACTAGAACCTTCACAAGCCAAGGCTGGCCCTTTCATCTGGTGTCTAACTGCTGACAGGGTGCGTGGCGCCTCACCGCTCATTCAGGGACACCTTGGTGGTGCTTTTCAGGACGACTTTTTGTGAGGAGGCTGCGCTCATTTTGATAGACGTCTTTTTCAGGCTCCTGGAAACAAAAAGGGAGAAGATCAATCAAGATTAGTTTAGGATTTCAACAAGTTACGTGTTTGGATGGCAGAACAGACTTCTGCTGTCTGTTGATGAAGGTATTCATGTATTCATGAATCTGTCAGTGATGGTGTTCAATGCACAAAGGGAGATACTTGGTGGAATATAAAGGCTGAATGCTGAGGAACAGACTCAAGAGAATGTCGAGAACTCACTGAAATTGAGTATTAAAAATGTCCCTTTGAACAATTATAGCACCATGGACACTTTGATGTGTAAGCTCATAGTGCCCACATGCAACTTCACACAGCTGCGACTCAATAAAAAGGATTTAAGTGCTTTTATCACCGAAACTTAGTTCGTGTCGTTTTGTAAATCCACTTTAAGTCAACTCCTCAAAACTATAAATAAATGTTTTACCTCCTTCCAGCAGGTGATCGATTAAATCACGGTTTATGCAGAAGAATTAGACTCATCTAAAGCACAATATCATTCATTTAATGAAGATTTTATGTGACTCTGGTCTCAAGATGGTGTCATGGGTGGCAGCTGTCCGGTCATATATCATCTGTGTCACTGTTGGTGTCTGCTACTCCCACACCACATGAAGCAGATTCATACGAAACACATGCTCATTATGACACGACTGATATGTTAGACATGACTTATGACTGCCAGTACTTTAATCATTACTTATTGAAATACCTGCAGCTGAAAACTCCCTTTATTCTGGTTTAAACCGGTCTTTCCTCGACAACTGAAACTGGGTAGCTTAGCTGGGCGGGGGTAGTCACCTCTTGAATGGCCCTTAAATCAACTCAAGAATGAATGTAAACTCAAAGCTAAATTGGTTAAACTCAACCTTAAGTGATAATTGTTATTTTTAAGTTGTATAAAACAGTTTTATATAATTTTCATTATACTCACAAAGAGTGTTGCGTCGGTCGAAAAGCCTCGCAGCCAGCCGAGATTAGCCTTAAAGCTAGCCTGTTTCAGCACGGTGTAACCGTGTCGGCCGTCCTTTTCTTCTTCTGCTTAGAAGAACACGTAGCTAACCTCTAAATGCTTAGAGAAAAAGAGGCTGTGGCTTGGTCTTGTTCTTTTTGGAATAACAGCCAAACACTCAAAAGACGGGACAGTCGTCTCTCCAAAATGGTGCTGCTAGCTGAGGTGCCTGACCGTTCTTCTCGAGGAGAAAATGGAGACGTTCTTATGACGCTGTACGTCACGCTGATGACGCCGTATCCGGGTCTGGTTGTGTTTATGGTTTGGTAAAATGGCTTCAGCGGCACTGGTAGAGAGTTCTGCAGGTAAAGATGCTATCGCCGAGGGGTTGCTTGACCTCCTGAAACCAGCAATCCAACAGCTCGACTTGCATGTACACTCAGTGAGGTAATTACTTTCATTTATTGTCTAGTTATCGAATGACTGAGATCTGAAGTACTCACTGCCATGGGAGCTAACTGGCTAGCTTCCCTAACTGCTTGACTGTCTCGTGACACTACCACGGATGTTAACAGCTCTTATTGTTCACCAAAATGTGTCTTAAGCATTGACATTAAACAGGTGTGTCCTTTCAGGCTTTTTTAGAGCTCAGGTAACTATTTTTTATTTATATTTGGATTTATAAATACTACCTGTCATTAAGATGCAATTGACATCAGTATTAAGCTGAAATAGATTCTTGACATCATAGTATACTAAAATTAGCGAATGCAGTGACTTCTGTACCAACAGTGAAATCATCTTTGTTCTCCTTTAGAAATTGTATAGCTAAATGATAGTTCAAACATTATTTCTCAGTTCTGAGCTATTTATTTATTGATTGATTGATTGATTTAAGGTTAACCCCGTTAAATTTGACTTGACAGAGCAAAAATAATATAAAAATAAGATATACAAGTATGGCTTTTTATTTTACCCATGATGATTTTTTTTTTCAGATTGTGTCCCCAACATTGTAGAAAGATGTTTGACTTCGGACAGTGATATTAAGTATTACTATAAATGTCTCCTTGAGGAGAGATGGTCTCAAGAGGACATGGTGTGAAAAAGATCCTCATTGCCACTATTACTTGTTATCTAAAATAGCAAAGGAATCAGGACCTGGTGTTGTATGAACAGTTTATGGCTTTTGATAAATGCTGCATGTCATTTCATATATTTAAAGTATCAGTGAGTGAGTGGAAAAGACACTACTGCAAGCAGAAAAGAGGATGAAGCAGCTTCATTATGATGCATGTTTGTTTTTATTCAGTGGGCTCATCTGTCTGGACTGATGTGATTCTTTTATCTATTGCAGAGAAAGCCAGGTAGAATTGAGAGAGCATATTGACAATCTGGCCACAGGTAACTTGACTCAAGTTTTTTAAAAAAAATGTTCATTTTTTATGTCATAGATTTTGTTTGCTTCTTCAAACATAAATGTATGATGTACATTTGGTTTCCTTATTTGGTGTTTTGTGCCCTGTGATGTTTATTTTTCTGTAGAGTTATGTAGGATAAATGAGCACCAGAAGGTGGCTCTGGACCTGGACCCCTATGTGAAGAAGCTGCTGAATGCCAGACGGAGAGTCGTGTTGGTCAACAACATACTGCAGAATGCACAGGTCAGTTACATGACAGACTTTGTTTTAAAAAATGTAGTTAATCAAAAGTACACTCAACATTTCAGTCTGCAACATTTTATAGAGAACATGTACATTACCTGCACACTTTAAAAACAAAGGTACTAACTGGTGATTTGAGCAGCTAAAAGAAAAGAAAACTTGACCCAAAAATGTGTCTAATTGTTTGTCCTGTTCTGCTGCCGTCTTGTGGCAACAAATCTGTAAATAAGCTTAATGTGAAGTATCCCACCACACAGAAAATATCACAAGAGTTCATGTTTTAATGCTTAGAGGCTCTGTAAACAACTGGTGGGAATGTGGTAAGGTAGAGCAACATAAACCCAGCACACATTTTATGAACAGATAAGAGCATAAAATAAGATTTACGTTATATTAATAACTATGTATCAAGGTAATGATAAAAATAACACTGTTATACTGCCATTTGGACAGATATCTGTGTCTGCCTTTTAGTGTACAGATGGTTGATAAGATAAATTAAAAGTGTGTCTGCACCCCTTTGTTTGTTTTCACTCAAAAATAATCTAACTTTGTCTAAAGGTTTCTTGTTTTTAAGGTTTCAAGTATCATTTATCTATGGTGGCCCTGAGAGCTCACAGCACTGCAGCTGAAGAAAGCACATGCAAAAAGACAAAACACAAGCAAACTAACAAAACATCTTCATCAATTTGACAACACGCGCAGCATTTAGAAAGCCTGCTGTAGATAGACCGCAACACAACACAAGAGTTTCCAGAGGACACTTAAAAGTGATGCACATGTCTGGTATTAGCCAGTATGCTAATATCTGAATCATGCAATCACAATGTTAAAATAAATCAAAAGCACTGACTTTTATCTCATTTTCAAACACCACTGACTGAAAGAGAACCTTAATAGGGTGACTCATTATCTGCAACAACAACAAGCGTGTCGGGATGTGTGCATCACTTTTAAGTGTCCTCTGGAAACTCTTCCAATGTGTTGCGGTCTATTTGCAGTGAGTTTTTCTAATGTGTTGTGTTGTGGTCTTTGCAGCACGTTTTCTAAATGCAGCGCTTGTGTTAAATTGATGAAGATGTTTTGTTAATTTGCTTGTGTTTTGTCTTTTTGCATGTGCTGTCTTAAGTTGCAGTGCTGTGAGCTCTCAGGGCCATCGTAATTATCAGTCTCATGAAAATCCAGCAATTGGTGTTGTTATCAGCCCTGAGATAACAATATTGGTCGACCCCTAATTACAGCCACCTATTTTGGCTGTCCAGGTTTATGATATCCAGTCTTTTATTTAAGAGTACAGGAAGGTAAAATTACTGTTAGAATATAGAAGAATGTACTGACCTCTTTTTTTAGCAAATAAAGCCGTAGAGATTCCACCACAGTCTCTGCCAACATGATGCCTTTACAGACACTTGAGCAAACAGTGTATTCATGTTGGTTTCCCAGGGTGTGATTTACAAGGTGTTATGGTGTTACAGAAGCAAAAAAAAACAATGTGTAAACAAATAGCACAAGCTTCACATGACTAGATGGCGCCTTTCTGTTCTGTTGGGTCCGGTGTTTAAGCAGATGTTGTTTTTCCTCTGTTTCTACCTCCCATGCCCGCAGAGGTGCTTCTGGTCATCGCAGGCAACTGCTTGCGGCCCCAGGCCAGTAGGGGTCCCCAGCAGCTGACAAACTTAAAACCATAACATTGGCTTAAATTTTTGCAAAGTTTGCACTGACAGTAAGAAATCCCCTAAGGAAGCCCCGCCTGACAAAGATTGCTCTTTTTAGCTGTAAAATATTGCATATGGTGAAAAGATTCTAAATGAAAATTATACATTGTGGCTAGTTTAGCCTTTGGAGAAGAGAGAAACCTGAATCACATAATTTCTGTTTGTATTACATCATGGCGTTTGCAAGGTGAGCGTGCCACCATGTTGGGAGTAAGAGTTGGGACATCTACAGTCAGCAGCTTGTTAGCTTAGCTGGCTGAAAAAAACTGAATAAAGCACTAGCTGTAGTAAACACTCAATAACCACTCATTTTAGTTTTTGGCATTATTAAAATAGACGTGGTCTCTGCTGAAGTCATTTTCAAAATAACATTCTACGTGAGCTTTTATTGGATAATACTTATAATCCCTTTTTATTGCATTTACTTACCCCTAAAAACCTTTTACCGCTAAAGCTATCACTGTAACTTGTATCCTTGATACTATCAACATCCTGTCAAGTTTAATGAGACTGAAACTTTCTTTGGTGTTGAAAACAGGATCACAAATAATGTTCATTTTGTGTCTCCAGGAACGTTTGAGGCGACTTAACCATAATGTGGCCAAAGAGACGGCACGGAGGAAGACCATGCTGGAGGCGTCAGGAGTGTTCACCACCCGCTCCCCCAGTAAACCCTGATCCTCCTCCGCTTCTTTCTGCTCCTCCTCCTGCTCGATACATCAAACTGTGAACTATCCTGACCATCAGGGACACATCAATACAGAACATTAAAACATGAGGAGGAGGACGTCCCATCCTTTGAAATGTAGTCAGCTGTTTGTCCGTCGACGCCCTGCGCTGCTTTGCCTAGTGTTTAAACTATAAAACAGGCTGATTGCTTCTTGGCAGCATGTAACTGCACATTGTCTAATCTCCCAGAAATATACAACAGGAGGATTTATTATACATGTATTTATTCTAACAGTTCAAACATGGATTTTACAGGAAGGATTAATATTGTTACCCATGAGCAGAATGTTAAAAACATCACTCAGCCTTCAGGATCAATGAAAACACTTGGCCTGAGTAATCATATTGATCGGAATAATTGATCCTTGTTTCTCTAAACCGTCTTTTTCTTTGAGAAATTATTGTGTACCAATGTGAGGTGAATATAGCTCTTTATTGAGTGAAGCTGTAACTCTGTACTCAGCATCCATCTGGTTTAGCTGCAGTTTGAAACAAGCCCACATAAACACAGAGTTGCAGAAATTTCAAAGCAGCTGCTTGTGAAACTGTAATTTATTAAAACAAACAAACTGCCCTGTTTGTCATGTGACACCTTGTTGGTCTGTGGATTTTTTGATAGCTAATTGGTTTGCAAGTATAAACCATAGACTGTTTAAAATATGGACGTAGTCTCCACAACATCACCCTTTTGTTCCTGATACAGTCAAACGAGCCAATCATTGGACAGGGCCATCTTTGATATGACACATACTTTGAGCTTCCCGTCTAACAGCTATAGGGCGCCCGTCAGTCACATGAGCTGAGCTGAGCCTCTGATTGGACAAACCTGTAATCCTAATATCTTCTAAACCGCTGAGTTTGACCCCCCCCCCTTGTACAGTGTGTGCTGATAGTGAAATTAGTGTTTCAGACCAAAGTCATTTTTTGAACCAGGCTGTAAATGTGCTTTTTAATGCCGTAAAAGTCTGTTTCTGGCTTGGTGTGTATGTGCCTTCCAGTCTTTCTGCAGACAGCCTCTAGTGGATTCTCCATGAACAGCAACTTTTAGCACTTCCACATAGGCTTCATTTTCTCTACCAGATGTTGCCCCTTGGTATAAACATTGTTTTATTTGTGTTGTAGGTGTTGTTGTAATTTGCACTGCTTTCAGCCATGTCAGTACAGTTATACCTGCAAGTGTGCACAGAAACAGATTATCACTGCCATTCTGTCACTGCATGCAATTGAGAAGGAACTAAGTTCCACTGGCTTCCTTTTTTCCCCAAACATGAACTCCTGAAAAATAAATTCAGATTTAAGGACAGCCTGTCCAAAAATTATCCAAATTTGTTCCTTACACGTCTCTCAAATTTCATGTACCTGACCCCTATGGCCTGCAATGACTTGTTTTCCATATGAAACCAACTGATAATAACAGCATTTTGAAAGTCACTAAGGTCATAAATTATCAGTACATCAAAAATTGACATTTATTTTAAGCTGATATCAACTCTTGACATCTTAGGAAACTAAAAATAACTGAGCGCAGTGCCTTTGGGAAAACCGTACCAACAGCGACACTATCTTAGTTCTCCTGTGGAATGTTTATAGTTTGAAGACAGTTTAAAATATATTTTTTCTCAATTCTGAACAGTGGAATTGTTTAAGTTTAATCCATCTAAGATAGTCAGTCAGCATAGTAGAAAATAGTTTCCTACTCTCCATTAAAAAGATGTTGGTTAACCCCAAAATTTGCCTTGACAGCAAAAAAGAAACAACCTTGTTTTTAGCTTGGTGAAGAATCATCCTCCAGCTAACCCTCTAAGGCTTAAACTGGTTTACTAAGATATGCAGGCGTGGCTTTCTTGACCTATTATGTAAAATTGTTATTTTGGCTTGTGTTGTCAAATCTGGAAACAGATTTTTTACTTTAAACAGTGACATTAGTATTGCTCTCTTTCCTCCCTGAGGAGAGCTGGTCTGGTGAAAAAGATGCTTATTGCCATGATTACTTGTCATCTTAGATGGCAAACAAATCAGAGTCTGGCGCTGTACCAACAGTTTTTGGCTTTTGATCAATGCTGCATGTCATTGGATATATTCTTATCAGCTGTTTTCTCTTTGACTTCTTTTGGGTATTTACAGGGAGCTGCCAGGGGAAAGTCTTGGTAAAGCCAGGGTGTAAAGTTTGGCCTTTTGCCCTCACACATGCAGCCCATCATGAAAAATTCAGGCAATTTTTAGAAATAAAATGTAATAAACAGATTAAAAAACCCACTTTATTCACATATGTATCAATTCTACACGTGATTACCATATTCATATTAAGGCATGAAAGGAAAAAAAATGTATAAGAAAGGGGAAGGAATATGAAGCAGCTTCTGGTCTTGCAGCCATTGCATGATATATAAAAGTTCTCACCTCTTTTCCCTGAATCTTCCTGGTTTTCACCAGAGCATCCTCACGTCTTTTCACCTTGACTTCTTGTAGAAAATATACAGGAGGGTGACAGGCAAAAAAAAGTACAGTCAGGTTGAAACATTCAGCTTCATATATGTTCACACTCCTGAAAATTTCAGAAGATAAATAAAGGTCTAAGTTTATCCCAGTTTACATTGTTAAACTTGACTGATCTCTTGACTTGCAATATGTCAATATTAAACAATAAACATTTTGACAGACAACTTCGATCAAAACTGTCTAAAAATTTTACTAAAAGCTAGTCTAATCACAGAGCCACAGCCGAAACAACTTAAGATGAATCATTTTTATTTCATTAAAAAGTACAAACATGTTTAACTTCTCTGCTTTTTAAGTTATTATTGGTACCAGAGCTCTCTATGTGAAACTCTGCTTCCATCTTTTTTAGCTAATTAAACCCAAAGCACAGCTCCTATGTACTACTACTAACTATGTAATAATTTGTTGCTGTGATTATGCATCATGATAATGCCTGGGTAATAATTGTAATTTTCAGTTGTGTATGGCATCTACTGCTGGTTTTTGAATGTCATTAAAATATACACTAAATTCATGTTGTCCTGTGTCTTGTGTCTGTCACTATGTTGTTGAAAAAAGCTCACTATTTCTAGTTAAACTTTTAAGTGAAGTTATTTTAATAATTATTAAAGAAACACAAATGTTATTACGCATCTGTGGAGCATATTAGGCATTGTGTGCTGTTTTGGGCTGGTTAAAAAACCAGAGGTGCTGCTGCATTCTGGATAATCTGCAGAGGTTTGAATGTAGACACAGGGAAACCTGCAAGCAGTGAATTGCAGGAGTCAATGTGTGAAATCACAAGAGCCTGTACCAGGAGCTGTGTGGCCTGTTGTGTCAGATAGGGTCTGATCCATGATGCTATAGAGGACATATCGACAGGACCGAGCAATCAAGGCCACATGAACCTTAAAAGTCAGAGCTCCTTTTTTTAAAAATTCCAATACAAAAAATTATTAGGAAAAACTTTGTCCAGTGTTCTGTGACTTTCAATTTACACAATGCAGGAGTGTACTTTACTAGTTACTGTAAAATGAACACAATTATTCAATCTAAAGGTTTTATTGACATGAAAGTTTAAGAAACTTTAAGAATCATCTGATAAAATAGTTTTACCATATTTTTACTTCACTTGAAGTATAGGAATGTTTATAGTGAAGAAAAATTCCTGAAAAAGTGAAAGCTCCCTTGAGAAGCTTTCAGTTTGGGTTGATTGTGATGCACTTTGTGGACAACATGGGTTTGTAATGTATTAATTTCAGTCTGCTTTAACCCCCCCCCCCCCCAAAAAATAAATAAATAAATAAAATAAAATAAATTAATTAATTAATTGATAAATAAATAAAATAAAATAAAATAAAATAATGATTATAATGATTATACATAAAAAAATAATCACCCATTTTGAAATGTTATTTTTCTTAAATCTCAAGATGAAATGAAAAACTGGTATTGTACATGCATTTATTGTGGAACTCCCTCCTTTAACTTTTAAATATGTGACACATTGCAGGCACAACATCGTTTTGGTTTCTGAAAAATGTCAATAACACAAAATTTACTTCATTGTCGCTTCCAGAAGGGCTATAGCCAAGAAAGAAGTCGTAAGAGGGACATGTTATAAGAGTCGAGTGTTGCTCAAATAACAGTTGCAGCTCGTGTGTGTGTGTGTGTGTGTGTGTGTGTGTGTGTGTGTGAGGGGGGGGGGGGGGGGGGGGGGGGGGGGGCGTTAATCTCAGCGGCGCCACCTTAAAAAAACAGTCTCGCGGACCTGTCAATCTAGACGAACCAGACAGACCCTGGCTGGCGGCCCTGCTGTGAGAGCCGCCTCTTGATTGGCTGAGAGCATTCCGTACTGTGAAACCTTGCTTATCATTGGCTGGAGCCCGTCGAGACACCGACGTGCACGACGTCTCCCCTCTATTGTTATTGTGGCGTGCGCGAGACGAACGGACAGGATGCACGAGGAGACATTGAGGCTGATAAAACGATAAAACAGAGAAACATTAGGTTAAATGAACGTTAACTCGTTGAATTAGAGGAATTAAACACGAACGTTAGCGCTGCTGTGAACACAGGTCTGACATTTATCAGTAAAACACATATCAGCTCTGCTCTGAACATAAAACGTTACGGATCTGTCTACAACACTTGAGACGATCTTTCTGTCCAAGTTCCCCTCTCCTCTCCGGCTGATGTGTAAGTACAAACTGTTTATGTCTACCTTTAGTTTTCCGCACCACAGACAGACAAAATAACGACTACATAACGAAGAAATACACAAATCGTCCTCTGCAGTATGGATTTCTACATTGTGCCTCCATATGTCACTATGTAAACATATATTTCTGCACATCTACCCTGCAATATCCCTCTTTGTTAAACTTGTAGCAGTCAGTTGATGTCTAAATTAAATGTGAATCATATGAGGTGGTCCTTCAACACGTTGAGACCGCAGACTTGGTGACGCATGTTAACCCAAACGTGATGTCAGTGAAGTGAAGGTATGGGTTGTTTAAGGTAACGGTCCATTTTATCTCCTGTTCTTCCCTGATAAGTAGTGACTCAAGTTTAAATTCAAAATATGCTGCCCCCAGGGGATGCATTTAGCTGTAGACATTTGTGCCTGTAGGTATGAAGGTGATGAACAGTATGTTTATAGAGAGATGTGGATGGAAGGTGTGGTGTGTGTGTCTGTGGATTTGAGGGGATGTATGTACAGCACTTACATGTATGTGCTTTCATGCGGTATGTACAGTGGCCCTTAAGGTACAAAAATATTAAATTGTGCAGTAAAAACAAAGTAAAAAATATTCCAGGAAAAAAACACACTCCCCAGAAGCAAAACATGTTTGTTTTGTGTTTTGTGAAATGTTCCTAACTCTCATCTGACATTTTGATTTTTTTTTTTCTAATGGAATATTTTTTGTTTTTTTTTTTTTTTTAATTTTATGGGAAAATGTGTGTTTTACGAAATATTTTTGCAATATAGAACCTTTTTTGGCTTTATATATTTTTTATTTTTAGAAAAATGTTGCAGAGGTAAGCACAATGTTTTCACTTGATGCTCAATAACCTCCAGGGCCACTGTAAATTTGTGATACTGTGCTATTATAGATTAAAAAAAAACAACATGTAATCTGACCTTTTCGCTCAATGTTAGTCTGTGTCTAGCATTATAACTGGAAATAGCATAAATGTTAAAAAGCAACATGTATGTAATATAAGATGCATTGTAGGACACACAGTGCATCTTATGTAACACATTCATTTATATAAAATTAATTTGACTTGAGAGAAAATCAAAGTACACTTAAATAATGGGACAAAACCTATTTTTTAAGCCTTTTGTTGGTTTTAGAATTTGATTAAAATGATCATTTTTTCAGTTGCTTCTTATTTCCTATGGTTTATGTTAGCTGTTTTAAAACAGGCCTTCTCTCTGTCATTTTGCACATTATTTTTCTTATGAAAAGCTGTAATCATTGCAATAATTTATTAACTATCAATGAATCCAGTATGAAATAAGTAATTAGTAGCAATTCACATGAATGGATGAATTGTTCCCATTGTTTTTTCAAGCAGTACCTTGATGAAGACACCAGGGCCTGAATACAGTGATGATAAACACTGGTATGGATGGAAGGTGTGTGGTGTGTATGTGTCTGTGTGTGTGGTTTGGAGGGGAGGCATGTAGCAACATTTCATTTCACAGATGTAACTTGTTTGTCAGGCTCTAAAGATGCTGCTGTACAAAACGAAATACTGTGAGAATTTAAAAACACATATATGGGGATCCTGGTGAGAGCCCTGCTCATAAATTATTTGTGAGATTAATATAATCTTTTGAGGAGAAATTTTACAGATCACAGTCACGAAGAAAGACATTGTGATATGTGCTGGGATTTCCTTTGTATGTTTGATTCACCTTTGCAGAGTTATTTTTCTCTAACAAAAAACTGTGTTTAAGACGTTTTATATCATCAGTTAAATATGGTGATAACTGTCAGCAGTACTGAGATGCTGTACTGAAATTTACAGACATTACAACCAGAGGCTGGAGAAAACATGTTATGAAATGCACTTTTTGTGACAGATGTCAGCCCTAGAGTTTCCAAACCAAGATTAACTTCTGACATTTTGCGACCACTGATGAACTAAATAATCAATTCAATTGTTTGTTTGTTTTACAGGGACGGATTCAGACTTGGGCCATCATGATGCCAGTGAACTTTCTGGTCACTCATTGGCTGACCAACTTAACACCAGGTGAGCCACACAGCTAATGTGTGTTAGATGTACAGAGAATGTTGTGCCCCCCCCCCCCCCCCCCCCCCCCCCATCTTTCTTAATTGCATTAAAAATTTTAAAGCTTTTTTGAGGTAGTTGGGATTCTGTTAACAAAAACATAGCATGTGATCATCGGCAACCTTTTCTTTGATGATGAAGATGAGACACTCTGTATGTTTACATGCTGCTTCAGGAATTGGACGATGAGTCCTTGTTAGTGCAAGATCAGACTGTTGAAATCATAGACTGTAAAAAATATGGACGTCATCTTGCTCAGCTCAAAGTGGGGTTGACACAAAAACTGCTCCCCCTGGTGACTGGCTGCAGTATCCACCTGTTTCTTCAGAAGCCTATGGGTGTTGACTTCCACCTGCGGTTATTGACTTCCTGTTGCCGCCGCCAGCAAGCTAGCTCAAAGCGTGATATCTTTAATGCTAGACAAGGCTCAGTGTAAACGAGGGAAACACTGGTTGATAAAAACTGGTTTTACATTACGTTTTACAATGGTTGACAGCTGCAATTCCTTTTTTTTTCTTTTTTTTTTTCTTTTTTTGGAAATAGAAAGAGACATGCCAGGAAGGAGAGGCAACACAAGTTTAGACTTTTGATAGAAAGAAAACATATTTTTTCACCCGACTCCACTCAGATTTTCTCAGAGTCCCTCATAATCTCCACTGCACAGTCTCTGGCTGCACAATGGCGGCTCCTGTGACTGAGATTTTTTGGCTTCAAAACCGAACAATAGTAAAAGGCTGAACCACGCTGTCCATTCTAAATACAGTCTATGATTGAAATGAATGTAAACAGCCTAGTCAGATTGATAATGGACTGAGTATAACTCGTTTGACACACCTAGATAATGCGATTGCTGTCTGATTGTGGTTGGATTCGGCAGGACTTGGCAGGTTTTGGTAAGCCTCGGCGTTTAGCTGGATAAGGAAGTAGGTGACCATGATAAATAGAGTCACTCGCTGCGCTCATACCGTCTATGGCTCCAGCACAAACACCATGGCACAAACATAAATAAAAACACGAAGAGCAACAGCTGCATCCATCTCAGCCATCATCATCGTTAGAATGTTGATTTCTCTTCTTGTGAACCGAAACTAGTTTGACTATAGAGTTAAAATCCTGCCAAAACTTCACACACAAAGAGAATGTGTTTCACAAAGAAAATTCATATGCAAAGAATGTGTGCTTTACATAAAATATACATTTCTTTCCCTTGAGTACAAAACACATTTCCTTACAAGAACTCACGTTTGATTGCTCATGTTGCTGTTCACTAAAGCTAGCCTCCAGCTTCAAACCACAAGTGTCCTCCTGTCCTCCTGATTGGTTGCTGGACTGTTTTGTGCTGCATTTAAGGTCCTGCTCAGACTGTCGGTCATGCTCAAACTCTCAATGCCAAACTGAGCCACAGCGCCACCTGCTGCTTGGGAAATTCCCCACCAAATCTGTGTGGAAATCTTTGGCTACACCACAGACGGCAAATTTGTGCCAAAAATCTTGTGGAATTTTTTCGTACTGGCAGGAAAAAAAAACCTTGAACCTGAAGGAACTATTTTGATAGACTTGTAGATAAAGAGTGACACAAAGGTTTTTTTGTCTTGTAAAGATTTTTTTTGTTGTTCTTGTAAGGAAATGTGTTTTGTGCTCAAAGGAAAGAGATGTATTTTATGCAAAGAACACATTCTTTGCACATGCATAGAATCGTCTTTGTGAAACATCTTTGTTTGTGAAGTTTTGGCAGGATTTCAGCTCCATTCTCGACACGCACGCAGCTTCCCTTACCAATAAAGGACACAGCGACGCCTATGGAAGCGGAGTGAGACGTTCTTGGCCATAAGTCTGATTCGTTTTTCTGCATGCATACACAGACATGGTGACCTTAGTCGGACCGCTCGGTGCATGTAAACGTACTGACTGTTGCGCTAAAAATACACCACCATGATAAAAACTCAAGAGTGTGGTTAGTTTTTGTAGATGAGACAGTAGCTGTAAATGCTTGTATAAAATGACATAAAGCTCAGCAGTTGAGCAGCACACACACTTAGTCTAACATATGTCAGTGGGAGGATGTTCAAAGGTTTATTTGGATTATACATCAGTGTCGTTACTCTGTTAATGTGCTGAATGGATGGCTGGATGCAAATAGGTGTGCTAATGAATTCAGTGACACTCTGCGACTCGCTCTATGCCACCGTCTTCCTCCACAGTTGTTCAGTCCTCTTTGAGTGAATGATGTTTGTATTTAAATGCACTGAATATTAGAAAACGATTTGCATAGAAGATAGCAGGTAGAAGTTTGGTAGTGTTTTTATATTCAGACCTGCAGGAATGATCCTAAGCTCCGATATAAAACTCCACACCAGACTTTTGATTTGGAATTGACTGATGCACATTGACTTAACCACAGAAAAAACAATCAGACCTCTTTTTCATGATTACAAGGTCTTTTCCTGTAATGATGATATCATCGCAATCTCATCATTCAGAGATCTGCGGATGGACAGTTAATTAATACCCACTGACTGATCGGACTCAGAGTGACCCTGAAGCTGACAGTGATGGCTGCTAGTCTTGGAAGCAGTCACTGTGCGATGGCATCCAGCCCCACTCATGCTTGCAGTGATGTTAACACTGGTGACTGTGATGTACGGTGGGTACAGATGAACTGCTGTCACATCTATTTAACTCAGGCGTCATAAGCTGGATGAAGGAATTCTTCAGGTAAATGATTCATTGTTAGACTTCCTGATCCTAAACACCCAAGTTCCTCGGGGTTATTATTATGGGAAATAACAGGTAATACAATGCTACCCATCAGACCAATCATGGGACTAGTCTGTGTTGGGTTTTTTTTGGTGCTGTGTATGTACATTTTTGAAGAGATGTTTGTAGGCTTCTGTTTATAGGGCTATACTCATCTACAGTGTTACATTAGACTCAGAAATATAAATCAGCCCCTTTTACCTTTCAGATTATGTTCACTTAAAAGTGACAGAGGTCAGCAAATGGAATTGTAACAGAGTTTATCAATCACTTGTTAAAGCATGGTCAAAGCACTTGAGTGTCAAGATGAAGGACGTACTCTCCACAGTGGTCAAAGTGGGCAGGGCAGTCTCAGGCTGCAAACAGACCCAGCTGTCCCCTCAGATAGGGAATATGAGATGATCTCAGGCGTCCATTAAACCACCACTTTTGGCCTCAAAGGTACAGAGACTCTTTGCAAAGAGACATATTAATTAAACATGGTTTATTCCAGTTGCCATAAAATATCTGTGTCAGTAATTCACTTGAAAGTCTGCCTGCTGCCTCACACTGCACTTTATATTCTTACTCTCATAACCCGATGGCCCCCTTTGATGTGGCTTTATTGTGCCTGCTTTTATTAGGAATATGTTATTGTATAAATGTTTTTTAATGTTTATGGGTTTCAAAGGTATCTCCTCATGTCTCCTTGTTTTTTACAGTTAGGTTTTTTTTTTGTTTTATAGCATAAACTTGTCTAAGCAAGTCAAGGATACATATGGCATTAATGGTAATTTCTAATTTTATTATATTCTGGGGTCCCTTTTTGGATGTGTTTTTAGGATCAATGATCCACATCAACATTCATTGTGCAAGGCTTATGAGTGGAAACCTTGCACACTGAGTCTGATGTTTATTTTCCTATTCTTTGCAGAAATTTAGAGTTCAACACTTCTTGAAAACAAAAACAGAAACACTGGGAGCAGAGAGAGTTTTATCTGCTGATAAAGGAGGTATCCTTATCACTTCCTGGACTATTTCAGGATGTCAGTTGTCCACTAGGGTCAATCATAGCAAAACTGGAACCTCACATTAAAATGAAACCACCAGTTTCAGCTCAGCAGTTTATGATCAGTTTAACAGTAGAATTAAAACTCCTTTGGATAATAATTACTGCGCAGCTTGTTGTGGACCTAACTGTTCTGATTATCTTGATCTGGTTACCAATTAAAAATCTTGTCTAGGTGAACTAAGGGGTTTATTTTTGTTAGTCTGTGGTGATGCAGTCAGAGTTAGATGAAACATTTGACTTGCTGCTCTGGTTTCTTTAAAGATGTCTCATCACTGTGTTGTTTGACTACATATGGTCAGTTTTTGTTGGGTGTTTCTTTAAACTAAAGTAATCTTGTTGCATGGCCAGATTGTTTTTCTGCACAGGAGAACCCCAGATGAACTATAAATGTCATTCCCCTCATGTATCATCCAGTTCACTGAATAACAGCATAATCTCAGGGTTTGTTTGTTTGAGCTTTGCTTCATTTTGTTGTTTTATGGAAACTGGCATCCTTGTATGAAAAGGTCAGCAAGCCAGAAGAACCAGATGAAACACTCACATGGAATAAATCAGTTATTCTGAGCTGTTTTTTACTCTCTTATCTGATTCTTTTCTCAACTGTGGATACATCTCATTTGATCCTAAACAAGATGTTGCATCTAACACACTTATTCATGGTTAGAGTCATGTTTTGTTGGTAATTTGAATGCATATTGGTAGGATGTCTTTGTCCTCAGTGCATCAATGTTACTAGAGAGCAAACATGTCTATTTGCTTTACCAGATACATGCAGTATGAAAATCTTTGTTTTTAGGATAATCGGATACATCCTTGAGGAAGTGGTTTCAGGTGCTGTGATTTTAATTAACATCAGCAGGCAGCCTTTTCTACCATTTCTTATGTACACTTTGAACACAGTCACAGCAGCAGTGGAGGGGAAATACTATCAGAAAATATCAGATAATAAAATTGAATGGAAAAGGAAACAAATTCTTAAGTTAAGTTCTTCTCTGTTGAGTCCGACTTCTTCTCAGTATAAACCATTGACCTTTTTGCCCATGTGATTCTTAAATAGGAAGGGAAAAACTCACAAGTTTGATAACTTTGAAATCAGGACTTAAATTCACCCCCCTGAACAGTGTGTGCTCACAGAAAAATTAGTTTTTCTGTTTGTAAAGTGTGTAATGCACACGTGAGACATGATCCAGGCTGCGATGGATGTGGAGAACCTGCTTAGAGACGGAGAAGCGCACAGCACAAGAGAAGGAGAGCAGAGTGCAGAAAAAAGGACTCTGAACTAGATAAGGGGGATACCTCTCTTAAAGATCAGATGATCTTTTATTTAACAGACTGAAAAGCCTTATGTTATTTATCTTACTTACATGATGGGATGGTCGCGCAAAGCTGTCCTCTGCTCTCTGTATCACACACAGCAGAGTTCCGCCCCGGTGTGTCAGTTTTCAGCCTTGGCTTCTTCATTTTTGGTTTTGGGTTTTAGTCAAGGGTTTTTATTTTGGTGCATCCCCAATGAACAAAAAAATATTTCTCTTTTGCTTATCTTTACTAAGCTACCTACAGTCTAAAAATATAAGGGAAAGCCTAAGTGCTAAAATCTGCACTTCATGAAGTATCTACTTGAGGCTGGCTACAGAAACACCAGAAACCACATACATACTCAGCCAAAAAAAGCCATTTTCACAGCAGAAAGAAACGTGTTTACAGCCTGGTTAAAAAAAAAAGTCTGAATCACTGATTTCTCTAACCGCACATGGGGGCAGATTTTTTTTCTCTAACTCTGCAGTTTAGAAGATATTAAGATGAGGAGTTTGCCCAATCAGAGGCACAGCTCAGCTGATTGACTTGCGGGCACCTGAGTGACAGGAGGCTCAAAGCCTGCCCTATTTCCAAAATGGCCCTGTAAACAATTTGCCACCTGTCTGTTCTAGGAACAGACAGGTGGAAGGAACAGACAGGTGGCGTCACAGAGACTTTGTCCATTTATGACACAGTCTATGGTCTTTACCCAATGAATGATAGGGTTTTAAGAAGGGAGGGAGTAAAGACTTAATTTTTTCTTAGAAACTATTACTAATGTAGTTAGTGAATTTTTTGGAATGAATTGATAATTGAATTAATTGTGGGACTTGCCTCCTTCCTCATGTTCATACAGCTGATATATTTACACATGAGCATGTTGTGGAAAATTCCTAGAGTCAATCTTTACCAAAGAAAATATGATCGAGTGTCTAAAATGTTTGACTCTAAATGTTTTTCTATGAAGGCCACCCCCTGACAGTGTGACTCATCCAGGGTGGCTGATATTTGTTCCCTAACACCGTCAATCGTCTCCTCTGGTGTCCGCAGCATCATGTCGGTAAATCCTCCCAGCAGCAACGACGCCTGCCTCAGCATCGTCCACAGCCTCATGTGTCACCGGCAGGGCGGGGAGAATGAGGGCTTTGCCAAGAGGGCCATCGAGAGCCTGGTGAAGAAGCTGAAGGAGAAGAAGGACGAGCTGGACTCACTCATCACCGCCATCACAACCAACGGGGTCCATCCCAGCAAGTGTGTGACCATCCAGAGGACGCTTGATGGACGCCTGCAGGTCAGTTTTCCTCCAGTGATTAGATCAGCCTTTAAGCAGATCATTGTATGAATGTGACATTTACACATATTATGCGATATTGTTAGTGAGATCTTTTTGTCCTGTGTCTCTGACTTGATGGTGAGGAGACAAACTGGCTGTGGCCTGTGGGTGTGTTGTGTCCTCATGCTGTTGGCTCTCTTATGCATACACAGTGTTCAGTGTTTGGGGGGAGAGTTCCCCTTCCCACCATCCTTTGTGTTGTTTAGACCACCCAGGTCTAGTCCTTTCAATTCAGCATCACTGGAAAGCAGCACATTGACCCAGAGACAGAAGATACTTCAATGACTCATCTGTAGAAGTTACAGTTTAAAAGTCAAATATAAATAATGATGAAGAGCACAAACAATGTTATAGTTGATCTACGTCTGATCCAAAAGTCAGTCATATTTTAATTGCTGTGAAAGCAGCAAGCATTCACAGCGTTTGTTCTTCCACAACTTCTTTTATTTCAGCTTATTTTTTAAAATTTGCCTCTTCTTTGACAGTTTTCAAGCAATTTAAACCATTAATTCATTCATCTTCTATAATGCTTATCCTGTTCAGGGTCGCAGGTGGCTGGAGTCTGTCCCAGCTGGCTTAGGGCGAGAGGCGGGGTACACCCTCACAGTGATTTAGACCATTCAAACTTTAAAATGTTCTGCTCATTCAGGACTACTGTGCAATGACTTTTCACATCTGTTTCATGAAAACTTTCCAAGATATTTCACCTTTTTCATGATTTTTGCCCCATTCAAATTAATGGTGGAATCTTTAAAATTTGCACATTTTAGGACATTTTCAGCCTCATTCAGACTCATATCATTAATTCATACATTCAACCAGAAACTTCATTCAAGCCTCAAAACATTCAGCTATATTTTGGCTATAACATAGCATTTATAGTTTGCTCACAGTGACCCTTCAAAAGTCATGAAGCTTTCAGCTCTTCATTCTGTTTTGCATTGGTGCTTATTGGATGGACTGTATGGGGAGAGATTTGTCTCAAAATGATTTACACACGTATTTTTAAGATGCAAAAATAGATCCACGATTTACACGTTTTTATTATTATTTTTTTGTGTGTGCATTTATCATGACTTATCATCTGTAAATCTTCAATTCTGCTTGTGAATCATTGAAAGTGCGTCTGTGGACCAACCGGCATGTGCATTAATTTTTGATACAAATGTCACACAGTTTTGAATAGATTCACACACACAAGTTGAGCATAAGATATTCACGTGTGAAAAGCCTCGCCCCTCCATCCGCAGTGTTGCTGTCTCTGTTAAGAGCGTAGACTGTAAACAAGGGGTTTTTGCCCGTATGGGGTGAAACCTTAACCACCAGGCCCTCTGTGCTCCAAATCATATCTTCTTTAACACATTTAGTTTTCATCTTTTCTCTGTGAACACTGTGAGCAATCTGCATACTCTAGTTGTCATTGATTTTCACTGCCTGTGCTGTGCCTTGTAACATGTTTACGTTGTTCTGTTTGTGAGTCAGCTGTTGAAGCTCAGCCATCAGCAGCTGTGAGTTGTTGTCATGTGGGTTGTTGGCTGACTTCCGTTGTTCCTCTCTCTCCTTAGGTGGCCGGCAGGAAAGGATTCCCTCACGTGATTTACGCCCGTCTGTGGCGTTGGCCCGACCTGCACAAAAATGAACTCAAGCATGTCAAGTTCTGCCAGTACGCCTTCGACCTGAAGTATGATAACGTGTGTGTAAACCCCTACCACTATGAGAGGGTGGTGTCACCTGGAATCGGTACGTCCTGATCATATCACCTTGTTTACTGACGCTTCATTTCTGAACATGTTTTCATTTCTTGTCTCTGTCTCTCCTTTAACAGTTGGTCTCAGCCTTCAGAACACCGGTGAGTACTCCTCTACAGTAACATTTATACCATAGTGTACGGCATCTACAACCCCCAATTCCAATAAAGTTGGGATGTTTTGTAAAACTTAAATTAAAAACAGAATACAATGATTTGCAAATCCATTTTAACCCATATTCAATTAGATATACTATAAAGACAAGATGTTTATTGTTCAAACTGATAAACTTTATTGTTTTCTTTGCAAATATTCACTCATTTTGAATTTGATCCCTGCAACACATTCCAAAAAGGTTCATGACAGGACATGACAGGGTCATGTTTCCCACTGTGTTCCATCACCTTTCTTTTTAACAACACTCAATAAGTGTTTGTGAACTGAGGACACTAATTGTTGAAGCTTTGGAGGTGGAATTCTTTACCATTCTTGATCGATGAACAACTTCAGTTGATCAACAGTACGGGGTGTACATTGTCGTATTTTGTGCTTTATATTGTGCCACACATTTTCAATGGGAGACAGGTCTGGACTGCAGGCAGGCCAGTCTAGTACCTGCACTCTTTTACTATGAAGCCACGCTGTTGTAACACGTGCAGAATGTGTCTTGTCATTGTCTTGCTGAAATAAGCAGGGACGTCCCTGAAAAAGACGTGGCTTGGATGGCAGCATATGTTGCTCCAAAACCTGTATGTACCTTTCAGCATTAATGGAGCCGTCACAGATGGTCAAGTTAGCCATGCCATGGGCACTAACACACCCCCATACCATCACAGATGCTGGCTTTGAGACTTTGACCTGATAACAATCCAGATTGTCCTTTTCCTCTTTGGCCTGGAGGACACCACGTCCATGATTTCCAAAAACAGTTTGAAACGTGGACTCGTCAGACCACAGCACACTTTTCCACTTTGCTTCAGTCCATCTCAGATGAGCTCAGGTCCAGAGAAGCCGGCGGTGTTTCTGGGTGTTGTTGATATATGTCTTTGTCTTTGCATTGTAGAGTTTGAACTTGCACTTGTAGATGTAGTGATGAACTGTGTTAACTGACAATGGTTTTCTGAAGTCTTCCTGAGCCCACGTGGTAATATCCTTTACACAATGATGTTGGTTTTTAATGCAGGGCTGCCTGAGGGGTCAAAGGTCACGGGCATTCAATGTTGTTTTTTTTCCTGATTCTCTGAATCTTTTGATAATATTATGGCCCGTAGATGATGAAATCCTTAAATTCATTGAAACTGTAGGTTGAGAAACATTTTTCTTAAATTGTTGGACTATTTGCTCATGCAGTTGTTCACAAAGCGGTAAACCTTGTTTGTGAAAGATGTGGAAATCATGGATTTTTCCAATTAATCCATTCACCTGTGGAATGTTCCAAACAGGTGTTTTTCGAGCACTCCTCAACTTTCCCAGCCTCTAGATGCCCGTGTCCCAACTCTTTTGAACCTGCCGAGGCATCAAATTGAAAATTTATCAGTTTGAACAAAACAAATATCTTGTCTTTGTAGTGTATTCAGTTGAATATAGGTTAAACAGGATTTGTAAATCAATGTGTTTTGTTTTTATTTATGTTTTACACAAGTCCCAACAATTGGAATTGGGGTTGTATTTCCCCTAAACCTTTTTGTGTAAAGTGAGACCTTTTTTGTCTTAGAATTTTAGAATACATTCAGGTATATGTGATGTTTTCATTGTGAATGCTGATATTGAATTCATGATCAAATTGTGATAATGCTTTTATCAAAACCTAAGATGTGTGTGAGATTCATAAAATCGTGGGTCTGAGTTATAGAGGGTTTTTTTGCATGCTGATCTCTTCTTTGGTCAATGTGAAACAATGCATTGATTGTTTCTCCTCCTGCAGCAGCTCCAGGCGGGCTGATCAAAGAGGAGTACATCCATGACTGTATACAGATGGACCTCCCACCCGGGATGCCTCTGTCTGATCACCAAGCTGCCATGAAACTGCCTCCACCAGACCACTACGGCCAGCCCCTGGTCCCCCCACAGCTGCCCTCTGAGCCCCACGGACCCCCACCCGTCACACGATACACCAACCTGCCCATCTCGCCCAAAGGTCAGCACTTTTTATCTTTAAGTTTGACTCCTAAACTTAGGTCAGAGGGTTAATTCAGGTCTGATGTGTCCCCTCTCTGCCCCCCCATGATGTCCGGCTCAGGATCCATGATGCCTCTGCAGGGGGGTCACGGTGATGGCCGCCTCCAGACTGCGTCACCACAGGCTCAAGTCATCACCCCTGCAGCACGACCTCCGACCCCGACTCAACCCTCCACTCATCAGCAGGCCGCCCAGCAGCAGACACAGCCCCCCCACCCTCACCCTCAACAGCCCCCTCACCCTCCAACACAGCCCCACGAGCAGAACGGATACAGCAGCAATAAACACTCTCAGAGCCAGGCAGCCTTCCACAGTGAGTACACACACACGCACACACACACACACGTTCATGTATACAGCATATAGCTATGTTTACACCCCAGCTGTGTCAGCTTGCACAAACACACAACGACCTGAGCTGAGTGGAGTCTGAGTTTGAGTCGAGTGATCCATCTGTTTCATCAGGTGTTGGTCAGTTTGGTCAGTTTTTTGAATCAGTTAAAAAGCTACGCACTGGTTTTTGACAGCGTAACCAAACAACTTTACCTTTTTTAAATGAGAGTATGAAAGATCTCTCATAAATGAACACATTAACAAACATTATGGTATGTTTCATCTTCAAAGTGAGGGTCTAAAAAATCCTGAATGCTGTTTATAGATTGAAGGGGGAAGAGTGCACTGAAACAGACCTCATTCTCCTCTAACAACATGCACACTCTTTTAACTGGGTTGGCAAATTTCAATGTACTACATTTGCTATAAGTAGTAATAAATAGCACAGTGGCAGTAAAGTGTGCCGGAAGCCAGCAAAACTCACTGAAGTAGAAGTAGAGTGAATAATCAAATATCCGTTTCATAATCAAATAGTTCGGGATAATGGTGACTGTTATAAAAATATATATTTTTCAGTTGTTTTTACCTGTTTCTGGTTGTAATACAAGTGTCAGACAGGAGCCGTAGCACACTTGAAAGCTGTTAAAGTGTCAGCTGATGGTTAAATAAGTGTGAGGTGGAGGAAACTGCAGCTGTCAGAGTTTGGTGTGGTAAAACTAGCTTATCTTTCAGCAGAGACTGAAAATAAAATAGTGCTTCTGAATTAAGATAAAGGAGAAGTGTGTGAATCTGCTGAGTGCGCGCTCTGTTTCTCCTTTGCTTTTTTGTGGTTGTTTTATAGCATTAAAAAAACTGTTCAGTCAGGACTTTACAAGTGTCAATTTTTGGCAACCTGCGACGTCATGGCTGTGTGAGAGTTGATGTAAGAGGTGGAGCAAAAAGAGAGACAGGGAGCTGCAGACTTAATTCAGCTCCTTCCTGCATGTTTGTGCAGATGTGTGCCCTTTAAAGAGTAACTGATATGTAACGATCACGTTTCTTTGTTTACATTTTTGTCTTTGTACTCTGTCGTCTGTGTCTTTTTACCACCTGCTGTCTCTCTTTTATACATTACATTTAATATTTGTTACTTTTTGTTTTCCCAGCAGTGTGGACAGGCAGCAGCACAGCCTCCTACACTCCTGTGGGACCCCAGCAGAACGGGCGAGGTCACCAACAGCCCCCCCTCCATCACCCAAACCATCACTGTAAGAAATCAGTCAGGACACCAAGTCTCTCCTTGAACACGGTTAATGTCAGAGTTTCTATCGTTCTTCTTGGTGCGCTCATTTTATTTTGTTATGGAGCAATAATGTTGTGAAAGGTATGACAGTTCACTGCACAGCAAAACAAGAAGACTTCCATCTGAAGAGACAAAAACACAGATTTGATTCAGTATTTCCTCAGACTAATCCTCTCACTCTTCTTCTGTCAGGGTCTCAGCATCACGGCTCTGCCTCCTTCCCTCCGTCTGTGTCCAATCATCCAGGTGAGAGATTTTAACCCTGAAACACCTTCTCTTTACCACACCCTGCACATTCAGGCTTTTGCATGTTACCTAATGATACAGTTTTGCGTTACTTATTGCTGCCGATAGTTTTAGGAGTATAAGTTTAATAATAATTTAACAAAAACGATGGTGACCCTGTTTTCCAGGAGAATGATGAGCTGAAATATTTCTGTCAGTGCAGCTGCAGCTGATCAGAAACAGTTTTATTTAGCTCCCAGTTCCTTACACAGTTTGTTCTTCGCTCCCTGCAGGTCCAGAGTTCTGGTGCTCCATCTCGTACTTTGAGATGGATGTTCAGGTGGGTGAGATGTTCAAGGTTCCCTCCAGCTGTCCTGTAGTGACCGTAGACGGATACGTCGACCCGTCGGGAGGGGACCGCTTCTGCCTCGGCCAGCTGAGCAACGTCCACCGCACAGACGCCAGCGAGAGGGCGAGGTGTGAGCAGACGAACACCCCTAACAGCCAACTATCATTAGTTTTACACGGGTTAATCCTATAATGTTAGCATAACAGTTTTAAAAAAACACCTGTCCTTACAACCAAAAAGTAGACGCATATATTTCTCAGTCATTAGGGTGATACATTAAGTAAATGTATCACCTGTGAATCTGACGTTTGAGCCTTTATATTTCAGGTTGCACATCGGTAAAGGGGTGCAGCTGGAGTGTCGTGGTGAGGGTGACGTGTGGATGCGTTGTATGAGCGACCATGCTGTGTTTGTTCAGAGTTACTACCTCGATAGGGAGGCGGGCCGAGCACCAGGAGACGCTGTTCATAAGATCTACCCCGGAGCATACATTAAGGTCTGAATGGAGAACTTAAATAAGCACTGATATGGTTTATCTTCTTTACTTTGAAGCTGCATTATCGGTAGTTAAATGTTGATGTTTTTTTTATTATGAACTCATCATTGTGTGTGTGTGTGTGTGTGTGTGTGTGTGTGTGTGTGTGTGTGTGTGTGTGTGTGTGTGTGTGTCAGGTGTTTGATCTGCGGCAGTGCCACAGACAAATGCAGCAGCAGGCAGCTACTGCTCAGGCTGCAGCAGCTGCTCAGGCGGCCGCTGTTGCAGGAAACATTCCCGGTCCAGGCAGCGTGGGAGGAATTGCACCCGCAGTCAGTAAGTGGTTTTTAGACTTTCACCTGAGGAAGATAGAAGTGGGATAAAAACTTCATTTTAAAATTTAAATTTACATTTTAACTGATGCTGTTCTGATTGTTTTGCTTTTACATGAAGTGTGTTTTAATTTACCTTCATTGAACTAGTGCCTACTTTGCCGGCGTGGTTCAACTGTAGAGATGTTCTCTTTGTTCTAAGAGAACATAGGTTAAGTCCTACCTCACAGGTACCTCCTTCAGAGTGTCATAGCGAGGACAATTGTCTGAATCACTTGGCTTATTGACAGGGGTCAGTTCTTAGTCCTCTTCTCCTTATACACCACCTCACTTGGTGCAGTGATCCGCTCACATGGCTTCTCTTCCCACTGCAATGACACTCAGCTTTTCATGTCTTTTCCACCCGAAGACACAACTGTCTCAGCTCGGATATCAGCGTGTCTGGCTGATATCTCCACTTGGAAGAAGGAACGGCACCTACAGGTCAATCTGTCCAAAACTGAGCTCATTGTCCTTCCAGCCTGTCACTCTGTTAAACCACACATCAGCGTCATGCTTGAATTAAATCAACTTGTGCCCACAAACTCTGCCAGAAATCTGGGTGTCATGATTGATGACCAGCTGACCTTTAAGGTTCATGTGGCCTCGATTGCTAGGTTCTGTCGATATGCCCTCTATAACATCAGGAGGATCAGACCCTACCTGACACAACAGGCCACACAGCTCCTGGTACAGGCTCTTGTGATTTCACACATTGACTACTGCAATTCACTGCTAGCAAGCCTTCAAACCTCGGCAGATGATCCAGAATGCAGCAGCACGTCTGGTCTTTAACCAGCCCAAAACAGCACATGTCACCCTGCTGTTAATCTCTCTTCACTGGCTTCCAGTGGCAGCTCCAATCAAATTCAAAGCTCTTCTTCTGGCTCACAAAACAGTGACAAGAACGGCTCCTTCCTACCTGGAGTCCCTCATCCAGGTCTACACTCCCTTCGGCCAGCTACACTCTGCCTGTGAGAGACGCCTGGTGCTTCCAGCCCAGCATGGCACTAAATCTGTACCGGACTCTTCTCCTCCGTAGCTCCCAAATGGTGGAATGAATTACCCAAATCCATACGATCCACAGAGTCTCTTTCTACTTTTAAGAGAGGTCTGAAGACTCACCTGTTCAGGGAACACTTTGGCACTTAATCTGACTCTTCTCCTCTTTGTCCTCAGGGGTCAAATGAATCAGAAGGTCTCAGATTGAGCTCTTAGTGAATAAAGCACTGAATACTGAATGTTGTTGAATGTTGAAGGATATTGCCGATATTGAAATGTAGTTTTGGCGACATTGTTTAGATGGAATACAAGAGAAAAAAAGGGGGGGGGGGGGGGGGTTCTTTGGGTGCTTGATGGCAGAGTTCCTGCGGCCCATCAAACGTGAAGCATTTCTTTGCACTTACTGAGGTTTTTCCTTCTTGTTTATATTCTTGCTTGTGTTGTTCGTTGCTTTGGACAAACACGTCTGCTAAATGAAATTGTAGAATTGTAGTTGTTGAGGTTTGCAAATGAAAGAAAGACTAACAAATATGCTCAGAGTGTCTTTTAGTACAGCTAGACTAGATTCTTGTCACGTCCTCATGGTAGCAACTCATCAGTCATGAGTAGCACCCACTGGTCTCTGTGATTCTTTATGGGAGAGTAAATTACTAAATGAACATTGTGCTGTATTAAAGAGATCTTGAAACTAAATATTAAGTTTATTTTGTCTTGACTCCTCTCTCTCTGTGTCAGGTCTGTCTGCAGCAGCAGGGATCGGTGTGGACGACCTGCGGCGGCTCTGCATCCTGCGACTCAGCTTTGTGAAGGGCTGGGGGCCAGACTATCCCCGTCAGAGCATCAAACACACCCCCTGCTGGGTGGAGGTCCACCTGCACCGTGCTCTGCAGCTTCTGGATGAGGTGCTGCACACTATGCCTTTAGCAGATCCTGGACCTGCTAACTGAGGACCAAGACCACACTCCAATCCCTAATCTGGATCCTCTGAATGTGCGCACACAGTCACGTTAGCTTCAGGCCAAATAGAAATATAAAAAAAACAAGAAAAATCAATCAGAAACACACTGAGATCATGCTCCAAACAATCAATGCACACACACACACACACACACACTGTAACCAAAACGTCTGTACACACAGACATCAGAGTGCTGATGTCTTTGGGATTTTTCTCCCCTGTGCAATCAAAACTCAAACACGAGGGAGTCAGATCTCTGAAGGTCAAGATTTTAAATCCAGTACTCTGTCCTAAAGACGTTTGTATGCACTGTAGAAATCCAGGGATGTGTTTCAGGAATCCAGTTCCCCCATATGCAATCTGGATTCCCTCTAGTTGTTCTGCACATTCACTCATAAAAACACACACACACACACACACACACACACGTAAAAATCATGCACGATTCAGCACTCCAGACAGATAACTGCTTACCTCTGAGGCATGCTGACAGTAAGTAATCAGCAGCAGAACTGATGTAGACGTTTGGGTTATTAAGGAAACCAGTGTTAATCATCTCTGTGCTTGTACTGTGCTCCTCACTGTTATTGATCAAACTGTTAGCATCGATAGCTGGTTAGCCTCCTGTTACGCTCAGCTCAAGCTATATTATTATTTTTGTACCAAAAAGACTAAAAAGCCAAAAACATTTAGCTTTAAAGTGGTGTTGTTGTTCTCTGTAATGAAGCAGTGCTACCCTGTATGTAACCAAACGGTCGGTGTGAATCACCAAAACCAGATTACCTCATGTTACAGTGCAAAGTTTCATTTTCTACTGCCTGAAGCGCACACATGCATCACTGACAGGTTGATCCATGAAAGACTTCTGAAAGCATCCTGACTCCAACACTAAGTAAAATGTTCTTTAGCTTTAAAATGCACCACTGCAACCTCTTTCTGAATAGATTTCAGAGAAAAATTCATTATACTTCCTCCACAGAATCTAGGAGTTGCTGCTCTGTTCCCGTCTGGGCTGATTTCTTTGTTGTTACTTTTAATGTGGCTAAAATGCTGTTGGGTCAAATTGACCATTTAAAACATCACACAACAACCCTGAACGATAAAGTTAAAGTAAAGAGTGTTTTTTTTATCATGAAGCATTGCAATTCATTATGAAAGAGTATATAGTGCCTAACCAATTTATAAAGTCACCACCCAGTGTAAGACCACTGCCATAAGTTAACAGTAGATTGTGTTTCTGTAATGGTTAACCCACCATTATGTGCACGCTCTTTAATCAAAATGATATCTCCAACAGGTGGTCTAATAAATTTGTTAAGCACTGTTTGTGTGAAGAATAAGACAGTAAGCGTAAAACAAAAAGATGAATACACAAAAAGATAGACGATAAGCTAATATCAAGGAAAATGTATATTAGCATAAGGGCCTGTGTCCACTGACAGCATTTTATTTCCAACACTTATTGTCCTCAACACAGAAACGCTCTCAGCTCTGAAGCTCTCAGCACTTGAAGAGTTGAAGTAGTCTAACTGGAACAACACCTTGTTGTATCTTAGTGCTGCTTTGCCATTGCTGACCAATCAAAATCTAGAAGGGGCGGGACTATAGGAGGTCAGGATGCAGGAGAAACTCCCTTTTTTTCCAGCGGTCAAGTTTCCAATTGTAGAGCAACTGCTTTCGATCATTTCCATGTTTTCCTGTGAAGCATACAGAGCTTTTTTAAAACCCACTTAATAATCACTGCTATGGGGAGTGTTTCAGGACACTTTTAGTAACCTAACAGTAAATGTCAGTGAGAAGCGCTCTGAAATTAAAGCAGAGGATGCTGCAGTGCAAAACCAACAGACACAGGCCTTTGTATTCATCAAAATTTGGTTCATTTATAAAGGCAGTGATTTATAGTCAGAGATAAATATATATATAAAAATAGACAATCAAAAATTTATTGAAAAATATGAGTTAGTATTTAATAAATGAATGAATACACAGAACAGGAATAATCAGATAAATCGGAGAGGACATTTTTGTAGTTTTTATCTTTTTGCATTTTTATTATTTTATTCTTCCTTGAGCTTCAACATGTATGTTTCTTAATTCCTCACAGATCTATTATTATTGTTTTTTTTGTACATTATTGTTATGTTGCTCCTCTGACACCATGAGGCAGGTGAGTGCTGTACAGGTTATATTTAACCTTGAGTTCTGTCCAGCTGAGGATAAACGTACATACGGGTTCGTGTGTTTGGAGTCAGGATGCTGAACGTGTCTCTGTCAGTTAAACTTGTGGTTCAGCTGCTTTACAAACTTCATCAACATTTATGCATTTAGTGATATTTGTGCCTTTTGTTGTCAACAGTAGATGCACCGACACTGGACTATGCGGCAGACATGGCGCGTGTCTGTTCACATGAAGATTCATGTTGTGGTTGTTGATGGTTTTCTGTGTTTCCCTCAGGTATCTGTGATGATCTCACCGTGTGTCAGAGAAATATTAACACACACTCACTATACCTGAGTACAGTTATTTATTGCCTTAGTCTTTGTGAGTGTAAAATATGGACGCTTGGCACTATTTTAATCTTAGCATAGACGACACTAATAGATGTCATATTTATCTGTTCTCCTCTGCCCGTATTCAGGGAACTGTTCAATAGGCTTTCTCACATCTTCATCATCATTTTCAACATCCTCATCATCACCAGAAGATCACTTGACCTCTCTACAAACACTAACACTTCCTCCATCATGCCTTCTGTTTGCTGACACTCTTATAAATCAACACTGGAATCAAAATAACTGAAGAAAGATTCAGTTTCGATTTTTAAATCCACCATCAACCTGAAATTTGAGGCTTTGAAGTTCTTGCACCCTCTTTTTTAGCAGTTTATTTTGTCCACAGAGATCCTGATTTCACTGCTTTATAGGGCTGTTTTCCCATTTTAGATTCCTAAAAAGTACCTGTAGTGGTTCCTAAAGGGTCCTATAAGTGCCTCTAAGTACCAAAAAATGAATCCATTAAAAAAAAAAAAAAAATGTGGCATTCTGATTTGGAATAAAATAGATGCTACCTAGGAAAAAAATGAAAGAAATTAACTCTTGAATATGTGTTGAACTATGAAGTCTGATGGTAAAATATTTCCTCAAATGTGCATTTTCTTTGAAATCACATTAACTTTGTCATTTCTTCCTGCATTCAATTAAATTTTAGATGTATCAAAAAAATCCTCTTTACTATACATGTAAAATGTATAATCACATTTTAATATTTCTCCCTACCCAAAGATGTTGAAGAACCCCGATTTGGAAAGCTCCTTAAAATATGATTTTCTCTTACACATATATAGAAAACTGTATTAGACAGTTCAATTAAATATATTGAGTACTAGATGAATAATTGTGAACAGGAATGAAACAGTGATGAATAACTGAAATAGTCTGAAGTGTTAACAATGGTCTGTTTTGTTTTTTTTTTTCATGGCTGTTTTGTGACTTCATTAACGAGTTTGTCCACCCTTAATAATTTCTACATGTGTTTTATGGAAACCTAAATTGTTGACGGCCTTTATAAAAAGACTCACCCTAAGCTCAAATGAATATTTCTTTTGAATTAGCCTCTTAAGAATTTATCCTTGTTGTTAGATTTTTTTTTAAAATCACATTATCCTCTAACGTTTAACCTAAAGTTTTTTTTCTTTTCTTTTTTTTAATTCAAACTTTTTTTCTTCCAAAATGTCACGATAGGTAATGAAGCTGCTGACACTGAATCTTTGTTCAGAGTTTTGCTTCCACACATCACATCTCCTCCACTCTTCGGTTTCTGAACATGTTTTCACCTCTGTTCTTTGAAAAAGAAAAAAAACAGAAGACTATGTATCATTATGAGAACCCTTTGTAATAAAAACACTACAAAATGATGCAAACACTTTGACTGATCCGTATAAAATCTGTTGGACCTGCTGGTGTTTGAAGCAGGACGAGTCTCCTTTTGGCTAATAAAGAAAACCTGAACGACAGAGCCGCTCTGTTTGCAAGAAAAAAAAGTACCAAATAATTTAAAAAGGATCTTTTTTTTAAGTCAATTATAATTGTGTGTAAAATCATTAAACCTGGCTGAAGCTTGGATTTGTGTAGCGATATTTTATAAAACAAACACACGCCTTGTTAAAAGTCAAGTAATCATGACAGTGTGCGACCGATTCCAGCCAAAAGGCGTCGCTGCAATCTACTTCAAACAGATAGTCCTCACAGACCCTTTAAAGTACTTTGGAAGAGGTGTTTGATTAATGTTTTATCTCAAAGTCGGTTATTTAGTTTCATGGCTTAAACTGTGTGAAATACACAGAACAGCATGTTTTGATAAAGCCCACATTCTATCAACAGAACTGCCTCTGAAAGAGTTCAGTTACTGCTTTTATAATGATGCAAACCTTTGTGTTTGAACATCATGGAGAAGTGGATGAGGAACGATAAGTACTTATGTGTATATAGGCGGTGTGGTTCTGTCCTTGGTTCCAGTGGATGCTCCAAGTCAAACAATACAGAGCCTCCGAAGTCCCAAAAAGTTAAATTATGAATGTTGTGGACACAAGTTTTTAACTTGTACACCCCATACAATAACTTCTGCACATAAAAAAATCCTATAATGTGATAAACCGCAGAATTAAATGATCTTGTGTTATTTTCAAATCTTGAACAAAACAACACTCTGTGTATTGTGGCACAAGTCAGTAAATTATATCGTGTGCACATTTTTGTCATCATGTGAGAGCAAGTGTTATCTTGTGTGCACAAGTGTTAATCTTACAATATCTTGCACAGGATCAAACTAGTTATTTTCTTGTGGAAAAATATTTATTTTCTGTGCACAATATGGTTAATATGCAGGAACAAGGATATGTGGTGTTGCATGCTCACAAGTTAAGATCTTGTGTGAACATTATAACATCTCGTCAGAATGTTTTTTTTCTTATGCACACAAGATAATGTCTTCTTTATCTTCTCACAAGAAAAAAAAACATGCATAATCTGTTTGCACAGGTATTTGTCTCATATACACAAGTTCATATCTTGTATAATTATATAATAGAATTATTTTGATCATACAAGATATAATTGGTGTGCACAAGATAATTGTGTTGTGAGCACAGGAAAAAAATTTTTTTAAAAGGATTAAATTTTAAAACTTTGTTTTTGTGTGCACAATCTTGGGAGTATAATATATAAAGTTACTTTAGGGGAATTAAAACTGCAAAAACTCCAAATTTATAGCAAACAGAAAATAATGCAGAGGTAGAATTTTCAGATATCTAAAGAAGGATTTCATAGATATATATATGAAAGACATTTTTCACATGCACCTCCAATGATTCATCCATTTCTTTGTTTGGTTTGTGCATTTCATACAGTCACAAACCTCATTCATAAATACCGTCACAAGCTTTCCAGACAATGAAGCTATTCTGAAAATAAACACTGAAAATTTAATTTGCTAATTTAGAATATCGTTATTTTCATTTTGTAGGTATTTTTTTGTATAAATGTGCTGCTCTTGTAATGTTGATTGTACCTCAAAATAAAATCAAACTATGGCACTGGCATTATTTCTATAACTGGTGATGAAGCGATCATTAAGCAGAAGACATTACCTATTTTGTTGAAAGTCCTCGCAGGAATAGAAATCATTCATTATTTTAAAATCCGCTTCCTTTGCGTTGTTTGGTACTGAGATTATTTTACTATTTATTTAATTATTTAAGTTATTTGTATGTAAGTTATTTAACCTACCTTCATGTGAGTTTGATTTCATTACAGTTGATGGAGGTAATAAACATAAAAGAACTAAATATAGAACTAAATAAACTAAACTTAAAAAAAAAAAAAAAGAAAAAACAGAGACTTTATCATAATTCAGGCTCATCACTTGTAAGTTTACAGGAGGGAAATTTTAACAGACAAACACTTTAAAGAATTCAACAGACGGGGCTCACTGTTATTCTATGGGTTCCTGCCTGTAAAGATGTTACATGTTATGAGATGACAAAAGAGGCCACAATTTATTGGTTAACTTTAGTTTAAAAAAAAAGTAAAGAGCATTAATGAAACAAGATTGAAGGAAAGCAATGGAAGGAGGAGAGAAAAGAACGGTGGTTTTAAAGGATTCAAAGAAAAGTTGGTAAAATAACGTGGAAAATGAAACTCACTTAAGATTTGAACATACAGGATTAAACGGTCAATTATACTAAATTTTGTGGGCAATTGGAGGAAGCAGAGCATGTGACACATTGTCGGGGATATGATTTGCAAAGAAGATGGCTAATCGAAACCTTTAAGGACTAAAAGAACGCCTTTGCATATTGTACAAATTTAACAGCAGAGTTCTGTATCAAATTTGTGTTTCAATACCTCATGTAACTCAGGCCTGTGCCGTTAACCTGATATTACTCATTACATATGCATGCTAGCAGAAAACTGTTTGCATGAAAGAGAGGACGTTGAGTCAACTTTTCAAACACATTTGTTTTTTTAAATAATTTTTTTTTTTCTTCTAGGATCCTTAAGTGGGTGTGGGTGACAGGTGTTGTGAAAAACGCAGCTGCTGTCATGATGAATAAACTTACTTATTAATTCTGCTGAAAGGAATGATGTCTACAACAACAGGAAAAGTCTCAAGTTTAATAAACATTTATCTTTATCTTGAATGTGACACTTTCTATATTTTCACACTCATCCCATGTTAATAACCTCAACTTGAAAAATACCATTGCGGTGATTGGCCTCGAGGTTGATATCAGATATCAGATCATGGAATCATACAGATTCCATGATCTGATACCAGCCGTCATTGTGCAGCCAGAGTCTGCACAGTAGAGACTATGAAGGACTCAGAAAAAGAAAATCTGAGTGGAGGTGGGTGACAAATATATTTTTTCTTCTTTCAACAGTTTAATCTCTTCTTAACTCTCCTTCCTGACGTATTTTACTATTCCCGATAAAACTACTCAAGAACAGCAGCTGTCAATCATCGTCAAACAAGACCTAAAACTGTGTATTTATCATCTAATTACCAAAGAAAAAAGAGGACTTCAACACAATGCAGCCCAATAATATCTTAATATCAACACAGCATACGGATGTGAGAAACATTTCTTTGAGGCGTATAAATTTTTATAATTTTATACTGCAGTCAGTCACCAGAGGGAGCAGTTTTTGTGACAACCTCAGTTTGAGCATTTTTTTTTTACAGTGTAAGGTATGTCGTCACGAAACAGTCCATAATATCATCAGAAGATTCAAGGAAATCTGGAGAAATCTCTGCACGTAAGCAGCAAGGCTGAAAACCAACATTGAATGCCTGTGACCTTTGACCCCTCCGGCTGCACTGCATTAAAAACCAACATCATTGTGTAAAGGATATTACCACGTGGGCTCAGGAAGACTTCAGAAAACCATTGTCAATTAACACAGTTCATCTCTACATCTACAAGTGCAAGTTCAAACTCTACCATGCAAAGACAAAGACATATATCAACAACACCCAGAAACACCGCCGGCTTCTCTGGACCCGAGCTCATCTGAATTGGACTGACGCAAAGTGGAAAAGTGTGCTGTGGTCTGAAGAGTCCACATTTCAAATTGTTTTTGTAAATCATGGATGTGGTGTCCACTGGGCCAAAGAGGAAAAGGACAATCTGGATTGTTATCAGGTCAAAGTCTCAAAGCCAGCATCTGTGATGGTATGGGGGTGTGTTAGTGCCCATGGCATGGCTAACTTGACCGTCTGTGAAGGCTCCATTAATGCTGAAAGGTACATACAGGTTTTGTAGCAACATATGCTGCCATCCAAGCCACGTCTTTTTCAGGGACGTCCCTGCTTATTTCAGCAAGACAATGCCAAGACACATTCTGCATGTTACAACAGCGTGGCTTTGTAGTAAAAGAGTGCAGGTACTAGACTGGCCTGGCTGCAGTCCAGACCTGTCTCCCATTGAAAATGTGTGGAGCATTATGAAGCACAAAATACGACAACAGAGACCCCGGACTGTTGATCAACTGAAGTTGTTCATCAATCAAGAATGGTAAAGAATTCCACCTCCAAAGCTTCAACAATTAGTGTCCTCAGTTCACAAACACTTATTGAGTGTTGTTAAAAGGAAAGGTGATGGAACGCAGTGGGAAACATGAGCCTGTCCCAGCTTTTTAGGAACATGTTGCAGCCACCAAATTAAAAATGAGTGAATATTTGCAAAAAAATAATAAATGCACAGGAGTAACAATAAATATCTTGTCTTTGTGGTGTATTCAGTTGAATAAAGCTTAAACAGGATTTGCAAATCATTGTATTCTGTGTTTATGTTTTACACAAAGTCCCAACTCCACTGGAACTAGGGTTGTATTAGCTGAGAGAGCGGAATATGTGATATCAGGTTTTTCCTGAAAATTCAGTTGTAATGTCATTTAAAATATTGCAGTAGATGTGTTTGCATGCATGTCTGCTTATATTTTTTTATCTTTATACACGTGGTATATGACCAGGTAAATGGAGTCAATATAAATATCCGAAAATTCCCATTTAAAGTTTCCAACTTTAAAAAATTCCGGAATTTTGCAACCCCAGTTGTGATTGTGCACATCCATTTTTTGTGTCTGCAGAGGACTTTACTAAGTATCCATCATTCCATCCATTAGGTGCACGCAGAGTTCAGAGGCCCATACAAACAGCAGCTAGACCTCCATCGTCCATATGTTCTAAATTAACTGTAAGAGGATCAAACTACAACAGAATAAAGTATAACTGGCTTTATCAAACATGTTTGATTACAGTCATTTTTGTCAGCTGACTCAATCTGAGTTGTTAAATTGATGTACTAAGCAGACCAAACCTCAGAGCAACAAGGTTCCTGGTTTGATTCCAGGGAGAGCTGAAGTAATTTGACTTTGAGACCCCTGGTGTAAGGGAACAAGCAGGCTTTAAACGTGCATAAATCTTTTTTTATTACCTTCACAGGCTGATATGACGTCGCTTTGACAACTTACTCAGTTGTTGAGAAATTACTGATGTTACTACAGGAGCTGAACATCAACAAAAAATATGATGTTTTTCTTTGTTTCCAACAATGACATGAAGAATTTAACATTAGCCCTAATTTATTTCTGCATGCAAACAACCGATTTATAAAACAATCATACAAAAAGTAAAAGAATAAGTGATTGAAACAGCAGTGCATCTCAGATCTTTTCTTTTGTGGCAACATTCAATCAACAACAGTCACCAGACATTCAGATATAAAATGAAAAAAATTCACCTGTGAGATTAAAAAAAAAAGAAAAACAAATACACAAACTTTATTTTTCATCACACTGAGGAAGCACGTTTCATTTCTTCTGTATCTGTATTCTTCTGATCTACAGACTCAGGGTCTGCATGCTCCTGGACACAGAGCCCCAGTGGGACGGGTCCCAGGCCAGGAACCAGCCTGTGAAGGTGGGGGGCTCGTGTCCCTGTTTCACCACCACCAGAGGGGTTTGAGAGTCCCGCCCACTCGGGTCTGACTCCACATACTGTTTGGCTGCAGAGGAGACAGAGGAGTTACTGTTTTAGGTGTAAGTACTGACCTCATGTGGCAGAAAAGAGATATTACATGTGACTTTACAGGAAGGGAACGTTTATACTGAGCTGGGCTGATGTTTATTGAAGAGGGTCAAACAGTTTGTAAACCAGTTGGGCTTTAGGAAAAAAGACGAGGTGTTTGTGGAGGACATGAAACAAAGAATGATACACAGGAGAAGACAGTGAGTTTTGTGTCCTTTTAGAAGTTTCCATCACAGGGCCGATGACGAGAGCTTTGAACATGACATGAGGGCAAATCAGTTGTATTTGTTTGGGAAGTGTATGAACAGACCCTGGTCTTGCTGGGTGAAAATCTGATGCAGCAAAGTGAATTTTTTTATGCTTTTCACACATTTAATGTATATAAACACACTGATAGATTCATGCCATCAAAGTTAACCCATCATTTATTTGCACGCCAGTTAAATTCAAAAGCTCACCAGATTTGACAGATTCAGTCCTTTCCACCTCGTTGGCATCTTTTCCGATCCAGATAAACACCTAAAGCAGAGAATCACCCGTGTGAGAGTGAACATTTAGCTTCTTTAGTGATGATTTAACAGAAATTACAGCTGCAGCGCACCTGATCCCAAACATCCAGCAGCATCACATCGTCTTCAGCCAGGTCGTCCTGAGTGAACTCTCCTGGAACCTCCTCGATCTGCACAAAAAAAAAACATGTGATCACAAGTTCATCTCTGTTAGACTGAGACTCCAGAGAGCATATTAGAAAAATAAGAGCTAACTGATTAGCTGAGGGGGATGCGTTTCAGATGACTAGAATGACATCTAGTGGGAACTAGAATCTGGGAACAGACAGAACAGAAGCTCTGATGAGAATAATTCAGAGGAGTGGGAGATGACAGAGGAGCTGACTCCCAAGTTATATTCCCATTGCAGACACAGATGTTAGTATATTTTATAAACAGGTTTTAATAACCTGGACCAGACACTTACGATAAATCTGCCTGTTCTATTGGAGCATCCGAACAAGCGAGGAGGATGAGTCAGGGTCGAACTCTGTAACGTCTCTGAGGTCTGATACGCAGCCTTTCCTCCTAACGCTGCCCAGAAGTCAGCTGGAAACATACCACACACATATTTATAAATAATGCACAAGCCGTGCAAAGCAGAGAATAAGAATGGAGATCAATCAGTGCTGATTCTGATTCACATCTAACTTTAATAAGTTTACAAATGTAAAGAAAAAAAAAAGAAGTACAAATCTAACTTGTAAGATACTGAGTTCAACCAAAAGTGTGATTCTGATTTCAAAACCTCTGCACTGATTCTTGATCCACTCCTTCCTTAAGACGCCTTTGCAGATACTTGATTTTCTAATAAAGTTGTGATTGTGTCAGGTTTTTCCTAACGCGGTGACCTCAGGTGTTGAATGTGAAATAAGTGCAGAAGAGAAGTAAATAAAAATGCAGTTCCTTCAGTGTCCACTTGAGGCTGTCTCCAGCAGCAAAAGAAAGCCAGTTTGCTCACTGTTTCACCCTGACCGAAAAGACCTCTTTGTCTTTAATCAGTCTGGCTGTTTGTTACAGCTATTTGCTTTCTTAATGAACTCATCCATTTTGATTACATAAAGGCTGAGACTAATGCTTGAATTTACATAATTATCAGCATGGCTGAGTTTAATGACAAGTGGGCAGTTGTCGCCCTCCTCAGCTCCGCCTCGTTGATGAATCTAAAGTTAATTTTGGTTCCTCGTTGTTGCAGAGAAGGGTAACTCCTGTGCAGACAGGAGGGGGAAAACTCCCCCAGGCTTTAACACAACAAATCACAACAAATGAAGTCACCTGAAAAGTCACCATGGCAACAAAGATGTCTTGAAGAAATAGAAAGCAGCGGTAGCCGCAGAGAGTTCATCTGGGACAAACCAAAGCTAAAACAGTTAATGGAAAAAAAAGAGTTTAAACCACTAAATGAGCAACCATCTCCCAGAGTGAAGACCACCAGCTAATGGTGTATTTGGATCAGTATCCTGAGTCTCTGCTTCTTTGCTGACAACATTCACTGCAAAAAGGGAAATCAAATGTTTATGTCCACATTCACCTGACATGACTCAAAAAAAATTCTCTTATCAAGTTATTTAAAAAGACAGCATTGAATTGCTTGTTAAGAGCAAAACAATCTTTCAAATTGTGGCAGAGAAATACTTTACCTGTTCACTTTTTTTTTGGTATTCGTTTAATGTCATGAAACTACAAATGCATTTTTCTTACACCATTAGAAAATTTATTGAACGCTTTACAAGCAGGGTGGACGCCATTGTTGTCTTTTGATATCTTAACCCTGTAAAACCTGAATTTTTTTGTGTCATTTTCGATCAACTGGGCGTTCTTGGCAACTTTTTTAGTAACGTTTTTAGTAAATATGCATTCTTTCAATACAGAAATAGTTATTAGAAAAAAATGTTGTTTTTCTTATGGCAACCTCTTGAAAATTATTAATATTTTTCCTGGAAAAAAAAAAAAATGTGTGTGGATGGTTTCATTAGAGCAGCTATTTTGAAAAGGGCCAAAATACAACTTCAGCTGCCTGTAGTGGAATGATAATCCTCAAGGGGGTACAAAACATTTTTAAAGGACATTTTCTAACAGGTTTTTAATGAAAATAGTTATCATGTCAGTGATCAGTGAAAAAAAGTGAATCCCTCCAAGTGGACATTGTCTATTAGATATTTTCTATGAACAGAAATGGGACCACAAACATGAAGGAATTGTCCTTCAGATTTTTAGTCGGTGAAACAAAGTTGCTGACCTGGTTCATTTCCCTCAGTGATGCGTTCGCTGCTGCAGTTCAGCTCTTTGCTCATGTACTCCGCTCCTTTTAACTCCTCGTCGCTCACTCCTTTACCCATCCACAGGTAGCCCCGCCCACCTGGCATCTTCAGCAGGAAGGCATCATTAGAGTTCAGACTGGCTGCAGTAGCATCCACCTGTAATGGACGTCATGTTTAACATCTTATTGTTATGATAATACTGTCACTGTTCACCTGCTGTGGTAAAGAATTATCCTGACCTCTGCGATCCTGGTGGTGGTACCGAGGTTACGCCGGACCTGAAACAGTTGGGTTTCAGGGGTGGGAGCCTGACCTTCGTGTCGGGATGTACCATTCTTATAAACTATGAGGGGTTTTGACTTGAAGAGACTCAGCAGGTGAGGAGGTTCTTTTCCCTGACACACTCTGACCTGAGGATGGACAGAAACATTAATCTAAAGACAAATTCATTTTCAACAAATGAAAATGATTCTCGTTTTCTTGCCTCAGAGTTGTTTTCAGTCACTTTTTCACAGTTTCAGGTTTCATTAGGTCACCTGCTGTTGGTTATATTTCATCACTTGTGCTGTATCAGATATATGTTAATATAAAAGAGTTTTTCCTGAAGAGACGTTCTACCATGTTGCTAAGAGTTTCACTTGACACAGAGATTTTCTGGTTGGTGTGACGCAGCACTAAAGCCTCATCACTCAGTGACAGATTTATGAAACCCTTCAGGCTGTCTCTGCACATTCTCTTCATTTTTAACTTCATGCTGGTTTTACCTGAACTGCATTTCCTCCCAGTGATCGATCCAGCTGAACGGTGAGAAAGGCTGAGGCTGTGAGCTCATCTAGAGAGCAGCTTGATCCCTGCCTGTAGGCCAGAGGAAGACGTAACAATGATTAGAGACAAAGGCGTTCAAGGTCTTCAGTTTTAACCCTCATTTATCAGATCAACATTCATCTTACGGTTGTTTTTAGTTTGAGTTAGCCAGATGCTAACTTGGGGGAATGTACTGGTGGAGACCAAAACAGAGACGAAATTAAAGTGAATATTGGACTTCTTAGTATAAAAAACATCTACTGACTGATTATAACTAACGTTGTCTGCTGGATCTGCTAAAATGCAGCATTTTTCTAACATATTAACCAAACGCTATTTTGTCAATAGTAATTAATATATCATTGTTGTGTTGTTGAGTTTAGCAGCTGTGTTACTGCCCCTGATCGGCCAAAAATGTCAGTTAATGCTGCATAGGAGTTGACATAGTGAGCAAGCAGAAACCTTTGGTCTTGAAATATATTTTCATTCTCTGAGCTCTCATTTGAGGCAGGCAGCAGAAGCACATTACTTAAACGTAATTCAGGCGGTTTAAATGCCCCCACAGAGTGAAAAAAGAAACAGATCCAACAGTGTCAGAAAGGATCAGAGAGTGTGCAGATTCTTACCAGGTGTAGATGATCTGTCTCTGCCCGTACGTGTACAGGATGATGTAACAGTCGCCGCCATAAAACTGACCGTAACTTTTTGGGTCGACACGAACTCTGCCGCTGCTCTCCACCCTCCAGATCTGACAGAAACAAAGAAAGAAGCACGGGACAACTTGGATTCACAGCTTAGCTCTTCTGCACCAACTTTATAAAGGTTACAGTGATATCTTGTTGTTTGATTTTTTTTTGTTTGTTTTTTAATAGTTTGGTGTTAGATTCAGCTTACTAAGTTCCTCCTGTGTCCACTTTAACAGAATAATATTGAGTGAGTTCCCGTACAGCCCCGTGTTAAAATCTCTAATTCTACAGTAGAAATAAGCATGTTGCTAGCTGTTTGCTAGGTGCCATCTCAGCCACTTAGTCAGTCCCTTGACTTAACCTCAGGGTGGTTTTTGTGGAGGTAAAGCTAACACCCAAAAAGCCCAGCACCCATTTTTACACTCAGTGAAACCCAATTGTTATTTAATGGAGTGTTGAAAATATGAAGCAGGTATAAGGGGAGTTCTCCTTACCTGAAAGTCACCTTAATATACCTTAAAAAAAGAAATGCTAACATCTCAGAATTAGCATGGTTAGCTTGTAGGTTACTTATTCACCTGTGTGTCTCCGCTCCCGTCGTCCACCATGTTGTACTGAGCTGCCATCTGATGGGACTTGTGTAACTTTGAAACATCAAACTCCACCTGCTGGATCCTTGCAATCCTCTCTGTGACAAACACCTTCCCAAAACCCTCACTCTGGTCCCGGTCTCTCCAGCCCAAGAAGAACTGCTTAAACATGGGGGTCTCTCCCCCTTCTGGCAGCACCTGGATCTGCAGGACCAACAGAAATGAAGCCATCGCCCTGCACTGACTGAAAGACTTCAGTGAAATCATTACATCTTGTTTTGACAACAGGCGTGAAAGTGAAAGTCAACCTGTGTGTTTGCTGGGTAGCCCATCTGCTTGATGAAGCCCTCGGCTGTTTTCATCGCCTCCTTTCTCTCGCTGGGGTTAGCTTTGTGTCCTGATGGTCACAAAAAAGATCAGAGTGATGTTGACATGACAAAACCCACACAACCTGCTGCACAACAAAGCAATGAAAGTAGATCCTGGAACGGTCAGGTGCAGCTTTCTGATTACCTTTCCAAACAAAGATCATCTTGTTTTGGCCATGATCCAGGATGAAGCACTCCTCTGAGATCAGGTCAGTCTGGAGGAAAGGGTTCTCCTCCTTCACGATGGTCACTTTCATGGATCCTGTAGCGTCAGAAACCTGGAACATAGCAACACGGAAGTGACTCTGCAGCTGCCTCAAAGAGAATTTGGAGCCTCCAGCCACATGTGTTTAGTTTATGGACTGTACCATGTATAGTTTGGCCATTTTCCTGTTGGACACATCTGCTTTTTTATCATCATCATCATCTCCCTCTGACAGCTCCGGCTTCGCTCCAAGAACCTGTTAGTATAAAAAATTTAAATCACATGTCCTTAATGCATCCACCTCTGATTCAAGCTGAACCACAAACCCACAGGAAGAAGAAACATGACAGCATCTGTTTCCATCAGCAGGACAACACAGCCCACACTGTGGTCAACCAAAACCACCCAGCAGACATGGAGATGGAAACCTTCAGACCATCACAATGACTTCCAAAAACAGCAAAGACTTGAAGAGGACCTTTGTTTTCAGCTCAGGTCAGCTGAAGGAGTTTTAGCATGTCAGAGAAGATGACCGTTGCTGAGGTCAGAATGCAGTTTGCCTGGATTCAGCCCTGTGAGAGTTCAAAATCTAACCTGTTTCATGAAAAACTGGACTAGGCGAGGACAGGGATGATGTGTCCCTTCTTATGTGTGCTTGTTAGAAATCTGGTGGCAGCACTTTGCACATAGCTCCTCAGATGATTCAGATGTTTGTTTTTCATTCTGTTATATCATTTATGCTAAAGTTGAGATATTTTTTTAATAAGAATAATTGATCATTCTCTTTACTTCCAGTCCGACTCCCACGTGTCTAAAAGAGATCCTTGTAAAATAACTCACATCAATCAGCACATGGGGTTCACTTCCTTCTTCCACAACCACCAGCTCTGCACGGGCGTTCCTTTCATTATCCCGGATCCCTCTGGCCACCTGTGTTGCCTTTAGACGCTCAAACTTGTTGCACTTGGATCCACACCACTGATAGATCTTCTACAGTGAGCACACAGGGAATCAGTATCACATTCAAACAGCGTTACAGATCATCCAGTTAGATCATCCGCCCTCTGTAAACATTAAAACCTGGCGGTCTTACGTCTCCCAGGTCCACGATGAAGCAGTCCCCGCTGTTGAAGCTGCACCAGGTGAGGGGGACCTGGGTTGCCCTGACGACTCGCCTGCCCTTGATGTGGAGGAGTCTCTGTGCTGAAAGGTCATTGGTGATCACGTGATGGAAACCTGAGGCCACGCCCCCTGTCTGAGGAGAAGAAACACTGTAAATCCTCCTCATTCATCCATCTGTTTACTCCAGACTCTGACTGCTTCCATCCCATGAGGCACTGCTCCCTAAACGCTAAAACACAACTTATTTTATGTAGATAAAAGGGTAAAAAACTTTTTTTTCAATATTGTTTTTTTTTCTGAATATTCAACATGTTCCTCTGTTTCCAGTTTTCAGAATAGTGTCAAAAGTTTTGACAAACCAACCAACAAGCAAACTACAGTGTTTAAAAAAATGGAGCCAATGAGGAAGTGCCAAAAGTGTCTGAAAGTGAGTCTGTCCCCCTTAAACCCCATATTTAAATGTCCACCCTAATAGCAGAAGCTTCAATGTTTACAGCCTGATACAGCCTGCTATACAGACCCAACAGTTTGAGTTGATAGTTAGCACCTTCAGAACAACCGTGACATTTTACAAAAAAGCCGTACAATCAGAAAACTCTCCGTACAATCTTTTGAATGTTAAGTGAAATGAACCTCACAGACCGGAGAGGCTCCTAAGTGTTTAGCTTTAAAGGGAACTAAAGGAAAATAGACAATAAACAGTTTGACAGTAGTGGGAGAGTACTGGAAAAGTTTCCCCATCACATGACTCCAGTTTTTGACCCAGATAAGATCTTGACTCTTACTTTGTACGTGATTCCACCCTTGAAGTAGCTGGTGAAGGCTGTGGATTCGACCCCCTGCAGTTCTCTGTACTGGACTGGTTTTCCACCCAGGTAGTCATCAAGCTGAACGGTAAAGATGGCCGCCGCAGTGCTCTCATCCTGACTGCACTCCTTTCCTTTAAAAACATGATGAGGGAGAGGAAAAGAGATGTAATGGGGAGAGGATAAAGGGAAGAGATGTTTGTCATGGTTTCATCTGAAACAAGTAAACGGAATAAAAGTGAGACCCAAAGGGAAAGTTAAACAGGAATATAAATACGCTTTAATGGGTTGTTTTTCACAGCTGAACACAAGCTTTCTGTCAGAAATTAGGACACTTAGGAAAAACAGCATGTTCTCTTTCCAGCGTCAGTCTAAATGCTCTAAACATACAGCGCTGAAGACATGCGCTGCTTTCCTGCTACTACCAGACAGTACAGAATATTTTACAGCAGTGTTGGTTTTCACAGATTTCTCCAGATTCTCAGCATCTGTTTAGTGATTTCATGAACTGCAGATTATGAAATCCACTAAATCTTTGCATCTTTACTCTGATGAACATGATTCTGAAATTGTTGAACTATTTGCTCGTGGAGTTTCTCACAGAGTGGTGAATCTCTTCCCATCTTTCCTCCTGAGAGCATCTCTGGAGTGTCCCCTTTAAACCAAGTCATGTTACTCACCTGCTGCTTATCTTCAGGTGTTAATTATTTATAACCAAACTTTCTCAGTGTCCAGTCAGCGAAACATGTTGGTGGCATCAAATTTAAAAAGAGCGTTTTTTTGTTTTTTTTTTTAATAAAGCATTAACATTGTTTAGTTAACATTGTCCTCAACATTTTATTGAGATTCTTTTCTTTACAGATGACACTATTAATTTTTGTTAAAAGGAAATAATAATAATAATAATAATAATAATAATAATAATAATAATAATAATAATAATAATAATAATAATAATAATAATAATAATAATAATAATAATAGAAATAATTTTCCATGCGATGGAATAAAACCAACTGTATTAATTTTTGTTTATGGGAAAAAGGGTGATCAAATTAACTTAGTTGTAAATGTTGTTCACATTGAAAGAGTGTCCGAAGCCAAATTTCTTGGAGTGATAACAGTAACAATAATAACTTGAGTCATAGCACTTTGAAATTCTATGTTTTAAATGTGTTTTGATGCACGGTAGAAGCAGATTCAGGGAGCTCCAAACATCCTAATTTGAGAACAAAGGGCCGAGGATGTAGAGAGATTTTAATCTGCTGTCTGAGCTGAACTCACAGCCAGGAAGAACTTATTGATTTTAAATAAGAATGCAGCACACTGTGGTTTGTTTGAGCCCTCAGAGAAGAAGAGAAACAATTAATATAATATGACCTGATCTGTTCTAGAAATGAGTCGTAATCACACAACACTTGATGAAGAAAATACTAAAGAGGTTCACTAGGGAAATAACAGGGAAACAGTTATTGCTCTTACATAACAGATCGTCTTGCTGCATATTTTTTTCTGAAAACATGTTTGCTGCTTTCAAAACACCACAATACTGCTACCCTGTTCCCCCAAATGGACATAACAACTTTGTTAGCGCAACTGTAAAATGTGCTACGGTTTGATTATCTGAATCAGTGAGCACATCTCCTTCCTGCAGAGATAACACTCCCACTCTTCTTCTCTGAGTGAAAAGTCAATACCACTAAGATGTTCACTCCGAACCCATCAGCATAAATCATTTCCATAAGACATGCAAATGGACATCCTTCCTGTAGCTTTTGACCACAACATGAGAAAACACTCAGAGTGCAGTTTGTGTAAAAGCAGAGAGCTTTCTGCTGACACATCACACACACTGACCATCTGTCACAGAAGCATTTAGAAGAGAAGTAATGAGTTCATCTGACTCAAACTGTTGTGTTTAGGTAGCAGGAGATACTGGATATATCCTGCGATGCACAGATTACTCAGGTCTATTTTTAATACAGGTGTAAAAAAAAAGCTCAAGTATCATAAATAAAAATATCTCAGTGCTGTTATTTTGCTAACTTTGCTTTAGCACTTTTACGTAAACTTTAGGTACACAAATCATCTTTGTAGTTCCAGTTTGTCTCTGATTCTCCATACTGCATCTGTACTATTGCTGAGGGACCATAAAACGTATTGTGTGTTGTATTGTGCCATATACTGTCATGCTGAGTCAAGCCATGTTGCATCCTAATTTATCATATCATATCATGCCCATAGACTGTACAATTAATGGACGTAGTCTGTGCGATGAACTGGCAATCTTAATATTGTCTAAACTGCCAAGTTAGAAAAAAATTTACCCCCGTACAGTGTGTGCAGTTAGCGAAATTAGCGATTCAGAGAGGAGACATTTGTCATTTCCTGTCATAATGAGTTGTTTTTGTCATGTTCTATCTCATCATATAACATTATGTTGTATCCCGCTGTATCTTATTGTGGTGTAAAAGTATCATTTCCCATGCCATGTAATGTTACATAGTATCATAAGCAATTCATCTCAATTGCATCTCTTTCTCTATCTCATATTGCATCATAATATATCGTATCATATCGTAGCTTAGTTTAGTGTAGTGTGCCCTACTGTACATAGTGTGTTCACACTGTATCGTATTATTTTATATCATATTGTATCGTACCTTACTGTAACATATTGTACTAACTGTGTCATTCTGTATTGTACAGTATGGTAGCTGTGTTTTGTATAAGGCGTATAGGTTTCATATCTTGGCAGGTTTGAGATGCCATGTGAGGTTATACACTGGTTTCTCTGGTTGAATTATTTCCCTGCAGCCATGAAAGAACCAGTTTGAAGGAGCAGCTTCACTCTGCCGCAGGGTTGTTAGAGTCACACACGGTTATGTCATATTTTCTGTTGATTTTCACACAGAGGACTGGAGATGCAGGCATGGTTCATATATTATTTTTCCAACCTTTAATTTAAAACACATTTTTATTTACTTAAGTACTGTACTTTTATAGAAGGTGACTGAATATTTTCAGTGCTTTCCTTGAACTGCCACCAACAAATAAGCCTGCATTCTCTACTGCTATCTTAAAAACTCATCTGATACCTTAATATTTTGTCTTCCTCCTTTATGTATAGTTTAAATTAAAGTATATATTCTTATTTGTTTATTTGTTTTTTTGGTTTATTTATTTATTTATGTTTCATTATCCAATGCTGTTTAAGTCATGTGATAAAGACTGTTTTTTATTCTTTTTAATCATCTTAAATTTGTCTGGCTTTATGTTTGGTCAGTTCTTTGTAGTTTATGTTTGATATGTGAAGCTTTATGTTCAATACTACTGCCAAAAAAATAAGACTGCTGTGTATCATATTTTTTTTTATTTTTCTTGTGTGCATATATCTCCATCCATGTTATTATTTGTTGTTTTATCAGAGGTTAATAGTATTGGAAGATTATTCACTCTAGTAAACTTTTCTTTTCAGATGTATAACACAAGTATTTCAGTGTTTTAATACTGCTTACCTTAACACAGAGCAGTGTGTGTGTGTGTGTGTGTGTGTGTGTGTGTGTGTGTGTGTGTGTGTGTGTGTGTTTGTGGTTTTACAGAGGAGAAACACACACAGGTCAGTCAGTGTGTTAATGTTTCCATATGAACTCAGTAAAAACAGCTGGAAGGATTATTTGTTGGTCTGTTGTCACTGACTGTCTGACAGCATGCCGAGAATCACTCAGCGACGAGTCGTCAGACTGGAAAAGTTAACACATTAAAAAAAGAAAGTGAATGCACAGAAACAGAAGTTCTGTTTTTAATGTAAAGGTTAGTTGTGATCTTTGATTATTTAGTAATACTGACGTTCTGATGGTTTTCTTTATGTTCTGTGTTTTGAATTTCTTATGATGTGATAAATATCTCTGAAACTAAAGGACTCATCTTCATAGACATTCATGGAAAAAAAACATTAAATCAAGCCATAAGGGGAAAAAAGGAAAGGACAACATGTTTTTTTTCCTACTTTGCATCTCAGGTTTTTTTTGTTTTTGTTTTTTTTTTACAGATCCCAATCTGTTTCTGAAGCAGAGTTTTGAAGTGTATCGCCAGTGGAGCCATACTGGAAATGTTGACTCAACTTAATCTGGCTGATCAGAGAAGAAGCACTGAGGTGTTGTTGAGGGGGGCTTTTATTAGCCTCTTGGCTAACAGCTACAGGGTGCTAAAGTCAAGTCAGCCATTCCCCTCACAATGCAAAACTCATAACCTTAATAACTTTCAAGATTATGAGTGATGAAAAAATCTGTGAGTACGGTGTGTGCGGATAGAGAAATGAGATATTCATATCTGCTGTAAAGATTGGCTTCTTTAAATAGGTGTGTATGTGGCTCTGATGCTCTTTGAAGCAGCCTCAAGTGGATGCTTAAAGAACTGCAGGTTTTTGTACATCAGCTTCTCAAAGCTGGAGATTTCCGCACAGTAGGAACATTAAATTTAGGTTAATGAATATTAACAGATAGGAGCTGGATGTTTCTGCTTTTTGCATTAAGTCAAAACTAAATTTAAACAGGCAGAATAAAAAATAGAGTTAAAATGTCTAACTGAGAGATAAAATAATTATTTCATTTCATTATGCTCTTTGAGGAAAAACAAATGCTGAGAATACAGCTGACAAACAATTTTGTGATTCAAGTAACAAAATTGAGTGAACAGTTGACTTTTGATCTCTAGAATTCGATTACCAAGCAGGGACTTCAAACTTTTGCTCTCTCACTCACGAATAAACATAAGCGCCCCCTGCTCTTTGTCAGTTTATTTGTGAATTAAAGATCCAATTTATTATGGAGACACACTGAAAGCATGAAAGCATCATGATCTGCTCTATACTCTGTCTAACTGCAGCTATTTGTATTGTTGTGTGAAAAGGTCCAGATAAATGTTGACAATGACTTTGGAGGTGACTCATATCAGTGGATGAAACATTACTGACTAGCGTGAGCTTATGAATCAACGCAGAGCTTCATACTAACTGCTTTAACCTTTCTAAGACAGTAACTTAAGATGTCTCTTCTTCCTGTTCTCATCACGTGGATATCAGAAATTCTGATAAACTTTCTTTTAGGATAAGTTAAAACAGCAAAGAATGCAGCACTTCAGTAGTTTTTATTACCACATGCTGTCGCAGCTTTGGCCTGAAAATGGTATTTTAGGTGGAGGTCAGCATTTTGCAACCACAGACTTTTTTTCAGCATGCTGATGAAAAGACTCTTCCTCCTGTTGTGTTTTAGGGTTACTCAAAGAAGAAAAAAAAATTAGAAATATATTTCTTTTCCTGCTGTTCTTGTAGATGTGAATGAAGACAAACTCTTAATGTCAGTGTAAGAACAACTCAGGATATTTTTTTTCTCTTTCTCTTTCGTCATTTTGATTACAAACGTTACATTTTCAGCATCACATTTGAATATTACAGGTGAAGTTATAATGTTTAAAATTAGGTCCAGATGTGGAAAAAAGGTGTAAACAAGAAAGTCAGCATGCAAAATACAAAGCAACAAATTTCACATAATTGTCAAAACTGCCAATAAAGTTGAGCGTTTCAGTTTTTGTGATAAGGTTGTCAATAAGTTTTTCATTTCTGAATTGCTTTTTTTTTTTTTTTTTTCCCACAGATTTGAAAAGTTCCACAATTTCATTTCGCAGACACTTTTGTCCAAAGCGGCGTACAAGACAAGCAAGAATTTTGACAAGAAGGAGAAACCTTTTTAAGTGCGAAGAAATGCTTCAAGTTAGTTGGGTCACAGGTACTCTGATATATTCAGTGCTTTCATTCACTTAGAGCTCAGTCTGAGAATTTCTGATTCGACCCCTGAGGACAAAGAGGGGAAGGGTCAGATTAAGTGTCAAAGTGTTCCCTGAACAGGTGAGTCTTCAGACCTCTCTTAAAAGTAGAAGGGGACTCTGTGGATCTTAATGAGTTGGGTAATTCAATCCACAATCAAAAGTTTAATTTTTGACATTTTGATGAAACCCCTGGTATGCACAGTTTTAAAACATCACCAACTCTTTTCATTTTGTTTGTTCATTTTTTACATTTGTTTCTATATTTATTTATCTGTCAATTGTTCCATGTATTTATTTATTATTCATGGTCTGGCCCTAATACTCTTTCACCGTCTGACCTCAGTGTGATTGCACAAGGATAATCTTTTTTCAGTCACGTCTGTCACACAGCTGGGGAAGCTCCTTGTGTTTCTTCACAGATAGACATGATGAAAATCTCTGACTGCAGGACTTTATCTTCATCACTTCCTGTTTAAGTCCAAAGTTTATATTCCACTAGTTTATAAAGACTATCAAAGGTCGCGTAGCAGAAAAATACAGGGATGATGTTAGGTTTTTTTTTTCTTTGTTCCATTCTGAGAATAAAATATGGGAAATAGGAAAATAAGGTTGAATTTCCACTACAGGTTAACAGTTTGTCCTGTTTTAATGATATATATATATATATATATATATATATATATATATATATATATATATATATATATATATATATATATTCATTGTTAATCAGAGACTTAAGAGAAGCTGCAACAAGTCTTTGCAGCATAAGAATAAAACGTCTTTTTTATCATCCAGTGAAAAGCAGCTGCAGCTTCCTTAGTTGCTGATTGCATATCATGGATTAATCATCTAAGTTACATGTGATAAGATGGATTCAATCCTATCATCCTCTGATGTAGCATTTGATAAATAGGTCAGAAAAAGCTTCCCTTTGAAACAGAGAGAGCTCTTCTTGCTAAAGCACAAACACATCTGGTCAGTGTGTCTAAAAGGTGCTTCTGTGTCAGTAAATCAGCACACAGCAGAGATGCAGACTACAGCAGGTTAAAGGTCGTTTATTACATTTTTATGAGTGTTTTTATATTATATATTTATATAAAAGAAAAAGTAGCGGATGAATAAATTCAGAGGATTTTTCTTCATTTTTGTGTCCTATAAATCTTTCTTCTTTTAGTTTGTTGTTAAACACCCAGAATCAAACCCTGAGAGTCCAGCTCATGTGTTCTTGGTGCTTGGCCCCATTACTCAACCGTGGTTTGTTTTTAACGTTAAAGCTTTGACAGTAATCTCTTTTTCAAACACAGTAATCCCTCCAGCGTCCACGTTGCTGGACTCGAGGATTCATCTTCACAGCCTTTCCTTTCTTTTCTGGCCACGCATCTTTTCCGTATGATTTTTGCATTATATAATCTGACTCTGCTTAGTTTCAGGGTTGTATAAAGAATCTTGTCCTTCTTACCGAGCCAGTAGTGCAGGTGGTAGAAGAAGCTGTCTCTCTGCTTGACTGTGCTCAGGATCACATAAGCGTCTCCGCTGTAAAAGTTCCCGTGCAAACTCTCTGGAACTGGAACCAGCTCCAGGTTCTCGATCCTCCAGATCTGCAGGCCGTCTTTCTTTCCAGCGGTGGTGAACTCTTTGTGATGAAGGACCATTGTTAATGCTTCTGGTGTTAGGCTCTGAGTGGTGAAGATGAGGAGAGGAAGGTGTGACAGCTGAGAGCAGGGACACACTGACGCTCTGTTCCTCACAGACTGACTGAGCGAGTGAGTCTGTGTGCAGCTGATTTTCCACTTCTGCTTTCATACAGCCCGTACACACGCGCACACACACCCACCCACACACAAACACACAAACACAAACACATAGTGGGTGTGTCCACATGCTGCACACACACTCAGCAGCATCCTGAAACACATGCATGAATGAAGCTTTTCAGCGCACATACAAATACACGCTGATTTTTCTACAGGATAAAAGAAAAAACTGAACTCAACTCAAAAACTGGATTTGGAAACACACAGGCTGCAGAATCACTCAGACATGTTGGACGCATGTTTAATATTTAATCGACAGAGAAATCTGGTTCCAAGGGAATCAGACATGTATGCATTGATTGAAACTGCATCAATAAACTCTTTTAGGCAACATCAGAGCACAGCATTGACAGTGGTCTAAAAATACTTCCTGGTGAAAGAGTCACCACTAACTCCTCAGTAAACACTGACTGTTGACACATCCAGCGGACCCAGAGAAAAAAAAATATCACGCAGACTGAGTGCTGTTTGAGTGCACCTGATGAATCAACAATATTTACCCTCTAGTGTCAGTTTGGTCTGAGCCACTTCCTCAGAATATCTGGATCTTTCAGAGGAACTGCGCACAAGCTGACAAATTCAGAGGCAAAAGAATCGCAATGGTAAAAATCTTGCTGCAAATCAAGAGAGTGTCCAGGCTAAACGCAGCTATAAGCATGATATAACAGAGACCAAGCCAGGTAACAGATTCAATCCACATCTTGCCAGACAAGAAAAATAGCCAATCATAACTGAGGATTTTTGGGAGGCCGATGAGATCCGGGGGGGGGGGGGGGGGTTGGTCACCAATCCCTGGATCCACCCCTGCCCTCCTGGTATAAACTGCTAAGTCCTGGATCCTGAACCACTTTGGACAACAGAAACCTGTCCACCTGTTCAGGAAGGACTCCTGGCATAAAATTTAAAACATGTTTAAAAATAAACAGAGATCAAATTTACTGACATTAAGATGGAATAAGTTATGTCCAAAAAAATAAAGTGTCTCATTTCAGTGTTGAATCAACAAATGCCCAAACAGGTTTAAATACACGGATATAAGGCAAAGTTAACGGCAGACAGAAACACATAAATCATACACCCACCGACCACCTGTTCAACTGCTCATTAATACATATATCTAATCAGCCAATCACATAGCAGCGTTTAGTCACGTAGACATTTTGAAGACGACCTGCTGAAGTTCAAAGTGAGAATCAGAATGAAGAAGAAAAGTGATTAAAGACATTTTGAACATGGCAAGACTGTTGGTCTGAGTATTAGGGTTTAGAGAAAACATCCAGTGAGCAGCAGATCTCTAAAACAAAATGCCTTGATGATACCAGAGGTCAGAAGAGAATGGACAGACTGGTTGGAGATGATAGAAAGGCAACAGTAACTCAAATAACCCCTCGTTACAACCGAGGTCTGCAGAAGAGCATCTCTGAACACATTGAACCTTGAGGCAGATGCGCTACAGCAGCAGAAGACCACACCGTGTGCCACTCCAAAACTGGGCAACACAACTGAAAAATGTCTGGTCTGATGAGTCTTGATTTCTGCTGCAACATTCAGATGGTCGGGTCAGAATTTGGCGTCAACAACATGAAAGCATTGATCCCTCCTGCCTTGTATCAACGGTTCAGGCTGCTGGTGGGGGTGTAATGGTGTGGTGAATATTTTCTTGGCACACTTTGGGCCCCTTAGTACCAACTGAGCATCGTTTCAGCGCCACAGCCTACCTGAGTATTGTTGCTGACCATGTCCATCCCTTTATGACCAGTGTACCCATCTTCTGATGGCTACTTCCAGCAGGATAACGCTCCATGTCATTAAGTTGGAATCATCTCAGACTGGTTTCTTCAACATGACAGTGAGTTCACTGAACTCAAATGGCCTCAACTGTCACCAGATCTCAATCCAATAGAGCTCCTTTGAGATGTGGTGGAACGGGAGATTCTCATCATGGATGTGCAGCCAACAAATCTGCAGCAACTGCGTGATGCTATCATGTCAATATGGACCAAACTCTCTGAGGAATGTTTCCAGTACTTTGTTTAATCTTTGCCACCGTAAATAAGGCAGTTCTGAAGGTAAAAGGGGTCCAACCTGGTTCTAGCAAGGTGTACCTAATAAAGTGGCCGGTGAGTGTATACTCAGTGCATTTTGCAAGCACTTCCCCTTTCATCACACAAAAACACTCAGGATTTTAGTCCTGCAGTCTTTCTGGCATTTGGTGGAAGTAAGTCTTCATGTCTGTCTGCAGCAGTTAGGACAATGAGTGCGTCAATTCAATCGCTGCTTTAGCTCAACAGTTAAAACATGCGCCCCATGTACAGGGTGCTACAGTCCTTCATGTGGGTTTTAAAGCCATTATCATATTTTTCCAGTTAGTTTGAAGATTGTTGACAGAATAAACACTCCTTTGAAAGCAGACTGTATTGAGTCTTATTTTGCTCTAATTTTTTTTAGCCTTACAACAGAAAACCAGCACTTTAATTCAAGATTGAAATTAAGTCTAGACGAGGCAGAAATGAGAATAAAAACCTGGAGTGGGGTCGTTGGAAATTATACAATAATGTATTCTATTCAACGCGATATGACGCTCGTTGGTGGTTCCATCATGACGTCAGGTCACCGCAGTCTGAGCACATACTTTTATTATAGACAGTCTTACACAACAGCTGGTCTCATCTACTGAAACACTTCAGAAGCACCGCAAGGCTTCAGACTCATGAGCTATCACATGATGACGAGGAGGACAAGCCGTTTTCCTGTGAGTAATAAACTACCCTCAGAAAGAGTTTCATTTTGATATCCTGGTGAATGCAGTTAAGAATATTTTACCTTAATAATTTAATGATGGAAAAAAAAAACCCTAATGGAATGAAAATTGCGATTTTATTTGTGCAGGTTTTTTGTCAGATGATATCCACTGAGTTGTTTTATTTAAGGTCCAGTTAAACAGTAGCTTATGACCGTATAGGTTTTTTTTTGTGCAGAATGAAGAAAGAAAGAATCTGCAGTTAAAAAATGTAAGGTATTTTTCATGCTTCCAGTTCTACTGTCCTTTGTTTCTGTTGCTGTGAGCTGTAATTCCTATTTTGGCCACAAGAGACTGAAGCTGTGTCCAAATTGAGGGGCTGCATCTTTCAGAGGCACGCTCCTTCGAAGGTTACCACACTGGGCAATAATCCCCAAAGACCATCCTTTGTTCTCTGTGGCGCCACCTCTGGTCAAACATGATATCAGCATTTGAACAACTGTATTGAAACGGAAACTTTCCTGATGAACTTTTTCTTTTAAAGCCATCATGTGTAGAATATCCTTCAGTATGGAGGATGAAAACAGCAATGGGTTTTTCTTTTTTTAATGCACTGTTATCTCATGATAAAGACATAACTTCGTTATGTTGGTATAACACTGATCATTGTCTCGTTCTAACAAATTAATTAATAATGTGTTTGTGTTGGTTTTGACCTACAAGAGCTGCCATGAACGGCTTTGAGCCACTGGGTGTAGCTGTAGCCTACCAGTAACGTTGTTCACTTTAAGAGCTACTGGTTAGCATATGAGAGACTGGCACACTATCTATCCAGCTGCTTCAGCTAAGCTATGGCTTACCTAAACTTTGCAATGCAATGTGAGACGTAATTAAACGGGTTTTTTTTTTTTTTCTTAAATTCATTTAGCAGTGCTTTGGGTCAGCCTTTCATCAGCTAACCTGTAGTAACCTAAAGTAAACAAACTAAAGTGTAACTTACTGGCTGACTACAGCTACACCCAGTGGCTGGAAGCTGTTCATGGCAGCTCTTGTAGGTTAAAATCAACACAAACACATTATTAACTAGTTGTCACGAGAAAAAGATTTTTCTTATATGGAGATAACAAATTAATAATAAGTCATTATAACAAGACAGTGCATAAGAAAAAAGAAAAATCCATGGCTGTTCTCATATTCCATGCTGCAGCAACTTTAACTACATTAATATTAATCTTCAAACTGCCAAACGCTGTTCATGCTTTTATTCAGAAAAAAAGGCATTAGCTTATTTTTTCTCAGAGAATACAAAAAAAGTAGGAATTAAGAGCATGAACCAGATTCCTCAGAACCTGCTCAGCCATAAAAACAAAGGAGAATTAAATATTCAGACACAATAAATATCCACAATTAAACACTTTATTTAAGCTCCTGCAACACTATGAAAGATAACAAACACGTGTAAATGAGATCTCATTTCATAGAAGAGGTAGGAGACTAAACTAGCTTTACAAATCTTCATTTAGATTGTTAAACAGAAACAAGGAGGCATGTTAGAAATAAAACTACATATTACATTATTAGTGTGCTTATTTTTGTGAATCCCACTGCGTAGAAATGTTACATCTTAAGTCTATCAAAAGCTGTCTGAAGAGACTCAATATTTACAGAGCCATGACTTCCACCATATAAAATTATAGATCTGCTGCTTAATCCCTGAATGATTTTTGATCAGAGGTGAAAAATGTTTTACAGTTTCATCCACAGATTAAATTAAGTAAAAGGTTGCACAAAATAATCTTCATAACTTTTATATAAGAAAGACATTTCTGAACATTTAACACACATCATTAAGAACTTGGCAGTGATTAGTGAGAAAATGTGCAAAGCAACAAGGAGCACACAAATCACCAGATGCCTAAAAGTTCTCCAAGATTAACTTCAGTTAGTGGGAAAAAAAGGCAGACTGAAGAGATGCATTCAGGAAATGTTTGGAAATTGGAATTTCTGTTTGAAAGCAAAAACACGACAATCACTTTATAATATTTAAATGAAATAAAAGAAGAGCAGCACAGGAAGCTTCAGTGGTTTGATGTCCGATCATCATGTCTGCAAGGTTTCTAAAGTGTGTCATACAATCAGTCACTCAATAATCAATGATATGATGAGTGATGTGCTATAGCTTTAAATATGCTGTAATCCTGAACGGGTTCAACATCATGTTTAACATTCGACAGGGAACATCACAAGACTTTTTTTGGTTAGTTGAAGCTGATGACTGACGACAGCAGTTAAAAACAAACAAAAAAACTAAATATGTAATAGGTAAAAATTAGGTCTGATCCCACCAGAGAGAGAGAGAGATGCAGTGAAGTTTATGTGATGTGATCGACATTTTAACAGCCGGTAACTTATCAAGCTAACAGAAAGTAGATGGTACCACCGAGTCTGAAGAAGTCTACAGACCAGGAGCAGTTTTTACTTCACAGAGGTTAAAGCTGAAATCAAGAGCACAGTTCCCCTTAAAGATAAGGCTTGTTGAGATATTTTGTCTCATCTGGCAGTGCAGAAGCAGAAGTCAAAGATGAAGTTGCCCAAATCGGCAATTCAACAAATTGCAGGGATTTCTTAGTTATTGCTTGATTTTGCTGGTGAGACTGAGCCTTAAATAGGACCTGCAGCGTTTTCAAACCGGGGGCTGTTCTGACATTTTTTAGGGTTAAAATGACCAACAGGTACAAAGAGTTTGGGTTTGTTTCACCAGTATCTCCAAGCAGAATCACTGGTCCGATGACTCTGAAGAGAGGGATTTAGCAACCAGTGTTAGCTAAAAAGACCATCTTATTTTCTCTGCAAAGATTTTGAATGCCTTAGCCCCGTTCACACATGCACTATTGAAAAGTTCAGGAAAATGTCAGGACACCCTACCCCTGACACTGTTGTTCACACATGCCTCTTACAGAGCTGAGTTTTTCCCTTTTGGACAAGACCCAAAAAAGGAAACTGCAGTTGTCACTTAACTTTTAAAGATTGATGGTTAGAAGCAGGAAATGTATGCCGCTGGTACCACTTGTCTGCAGTGTGAAACCAACAGAGGCACGGTGACATGGCTTCATTCAGTTTCAGTATCAAATGTGTGGATCTGAGCATGCAGGGAGCAGAAAGAGAATCAGGGAACTTCCTACATGATCATAAAGTTGACAGCAGTTGTGCAACAGGAAGTCAGGAAATTTCCTGACTTTTTCCTGCTTCATTCTCTCATCAGGAAGAATTTTACGATAAGAGAAGGCTGGCTGGAATTTAGGGTGAAAATTTTGGTAACCTGTGCTCAAACATCAGCTCATTCTCATCATTTCAGGAGAATTTTCAGGAGTTCAGTGCATGTGTGAAAACTGCTTAAGACAGATCTTTGAGATGGCAGATTTCTGCACCTGATGTGTCAGAAATAACCAATCGATTGAAAGCTAGCCAGATAACTTGTTGATCGGGTGAATAACAATAACTGGACTAAGAAATCCCATTAGCTTATTGGAAGAAATGAGAAAGAGGAGATCTCAAAAACAGAATTAAATCAGAGCGCAGGAAGTCATTGATCTGAAATACAACTCAAATTACAATCCCCATCTGTCTCTAAAATAGTGCAACAGGAGTGACTTCATTTCATTATTATGATGAACAAAAACAGCTCCTACAGTAAATATACTCCCAAAAAGCAAACACTACAGTGGAAACATCAGCAGATTCAACAACAAAAGAGAAACACTTTGAAAAACTTGAGCTTATCGGTCAAACACTATCATGTCTGAACACTCTGTTATTATAATGACACTTCTTTCTGTTGACCCTTCATGATGTCCGACACTAAGTGGGAAACAAGAAGACTTGAGAGGAAAAAAGTATGGTGACCAACAAGGCTAAAAGACTTGTGATACATTCTGAAACTTGAGTTGGAAAAGCCTGAAGCAAATTCAGAAACACATATGACGTCTGAAACAAATGCAACATTGAGTCTTCCTCATTCCCTCCATGCACCATAAAATAAATCCACTTATTGTCTGTGACGCTATCCATTTTACTCTGATACAGAGTTTTGAAGACAATTGTCGAAGGGGTGTCATACAACTCAACCAAGCTTCATTCAAATTTGGCTGAAACAAAGAGGCGGGTCTTTAGCCCCTTTAGACAACAACAAGGTGGCCACCTGTCATTCAAGTCAGACAAGGCCTTGTCATACATTTAATAGCTTCAAAAAAATAAGAAGTTATTAAAAAATGATCCCCCCTCGCAGTGTGTCTGCATGGACTTCATATTTAAAGACTCAGGGTTGCTGCTTGACTCCCTCATAAATAATAAGATGTTACAGACTGTCCCACTCTGCGCCCCCTACAGGCCTGGAGGATTTATGACAATCAGGTCATGACAAACAAGTGTTTGTTTTTGGAGTTGCATCATTACGTATTTACTGTGAACGTACTGGGTTTATTTTGTGTTGTCTATTGCTTTCTTTCATTTGCAGCATCTTCACCTCTTTACATGTATTCCAGACTCCTGCATGTGCCTCTGACAGTGCATCGCTTCGTTTAGGAGAAGATCATTTAGGCAGCTGCATACTAACGCATGTGCGTTTTCAATTTGATTTATAAAGTGCAATTAGGTTTGGTAGGCCTTCAAATATATTCATCAAGTTTTACTCCAGCTAAACGGCACAAATAATGAACCATGGAAGTTTGATTTCAACCAAAGAGTAGACTCTATAAACGTCAGTGTTGGCACTATGAATAAAATCGTGATGCTCTTTAAACACTGACACATACTAAACCATAAAAAACAAAGTTGGTCGCTATGGTCAGCAGGCAGCTTTAATCTAGGTTTGAGTCTCTTTATTGCAACATATTTGGAGATGCTGTTGAATGAGGAAAACAAGTGCATTTGAAAATATGTGTAAATAAAACATGTACCATGTTTTTTTTTTTTTAAATAGATTAAAGTAACAGCAAATGGATGCACTCTGTTTTACAAACAACATCCTGACTTTTTTTATTATTTAAACTTTTATGAAATACTGTCTGAAATGTAAAAACAGAAAAAATTATCGGATATTTTTGAATAATAAAAGTTAGCACTGAATGTTTTCAGCAAATCTTTCCAAATTTAAAATGTTCAGGTATTGGTACCAAAACAGATGGATTTTTTTTAAAACTGAAACGAAAATTAACGAATAATTAATCTTATTTTGACATGAAAACATCATTTTCTTGGGTTAGTTTGGAATTATTCAAGAACTGATATGGGTGTGAACGCTGAGGTTTTGTGAGAACAGCAGTTAGTTGACGCTGCAGTGGAGCAGGAGTGCAGAGAGACCTGTGAGGGTTATCTCCAGCTGCAGGAGGACAGCGGAGGGTTTACTCAGCAGGTGATGGTGGCTCTGAGGGAGGTGGTGTTTCCTCCACAGTCCACATACTGATACATCTCCTGGGACACCTGCTCTGCATGACCGAAGTATGTGGTGGTGACGGTGACTCTGCAGAGTGAAGAGAGGGAAAAAAGAAACCAGCTTCTTGAATGTGTGATCACTGCGGCTTTAAATGTCTGAACCAGCAGCAGCTTGATCAGTCCTATCGAAGTTAAAACAACCTGCAGTCGATGGATGACAAGTTAGCTCATGTGCACATCTTCGATCTGTGTTTCATGAACTTATCTGTACACACTGTCTCTGTATTTCATCCCCCCTCGTCACAGCTGGCCTCATTCATGAGAAGCACATTCCCTTTACAAATACTGACATGTGATCAAGAAACATCAAACACAAGACCATCCCACTTATTCTGATTTAATTAGGAGACAAATTCCTGTCTTACACACAGGGATTCACAGTGAAATACTCATTTTAAAACCCGTCTTCAATCTCAGATGATTTCACTTATTCTGTTTCATGTTGCTCATCGTGGTTTGCACACAATTACTTCTAAAAAATCCACCAGGACTTGCTGAACAAGAAATTTTCAAACTTCCTGGAGGGACTGATAAATCAGATAAATCAACAAAACTTACTGCATCATGACGACGATGTTGTGGACTTTGATGGTTTGCAGAGTGCAGTAGTCACTGAAAAATAAAAAGTGTAAATTAATTCCTGAATTACTAAAAAGAAATGCCTGAAGGGTATCAATATCCTGTCTTTGCATATTAACCCTCAGGATCCCAATCCTGCCAGCGGGATCAAAATACCACTTATTTTTAAATGACTGGCTTTTACAAACCGTCTGTCAAATCCAAAAACTGGAGAAACTGAAAAAACTGAAAAACTGAGGTAATTGTCAGATTCTCAAGTTTCCAAAGACACCTGAATATCAAAAGTCATGTTTGCAACATGTCTAAACAGAGCAGAAAAGAAGGGAGAATTTCATCAACTTCACTTTGATTCTGTTCCTAAAAACGTGTAGAACATAAAACATTTGCTGTAAATAAATTCTGTAAAAAAATAAATGAAATAAAATACAATAAAATAAAATAATTCAGTGCTCTTTAATGCTTTCAGTCAGCTCCAAATAATCAGCATACACTTTGGATTCATGCTTAAAAATTCTTTGATTTTTTCTTCCCATCTCGTCGTCTTGCAGACATTAAGACTGGGAACTGTAGACTGTAAACTGTGTAAACAGTAGTGACAGTACTGACTGTAGATAGTTTATAAAGAGTAAACATCTGGTAATACTGTTGTAATAATTATTGTATTCTGATGATGTTAAACTGCTCAGGAGACATTGTTGAGTTATCCTGAACCCAGAGAGGAGCAGGACTTCATACTGCAGAGAAAAATGAGACTGCAGTGAGTAAATTAAAAAAAAACCCAACAACACCAAAATCTGTAGTTTCTTTGAATGTAGAGCCACCAACAATATTTTCCTCTGATCCTTAGACGTGATGCTACCTGAAAATGTGTTGTAGACACTAATTCATTATTTTTTCTTTTTTTTTTTAAAAAAAATCAATTTCTTTTTTTCCTCTAATGATTTATAGCTTTTAAACTTTGTCACACTGCATGAAGACATAAATGAGTTACATCAGTCTGTAGCCATGGTTGTCCTGAATCTATAGAGGTGCAGGACTTCACTTTGAGACCACAGTGAGTGAAAATGTGACGGATGCATAAAAAACAGAAACTGCTGGGGATCCTGAGGGTTAATGCTGCTGGACCCGGCTCTGGATGTCACACATGAAAGAAAATGTATTAAATTAAAAAGTTCAAACAGTTCATTGGAGGATTTTTTTCTCTTTTTTAATTCTCAACGGGACAGGAAGATTTATTTGTAGATCTTTTTTTTTATCCAAACTGTGGGCTTTGCTTCAAAAAATCTGGTTGGATGGATCAGTGACATCAAATACTTTATTTCCTGCGTTTACGAGTTACTCTTTAGGGAAAAGTTGTGATGAAACTACTTTTATTTCTTGAAAGGAAAATAAACTAACTTATTCATAAAAAATCTAAACACTTTTGCTTGAGTCTTCTTGAAAGATCAAACTGTATTTTTGAACTGTATTTTTTATTTCAAATACTTACAGTATGTCACTCAATCACAAATTTAATGAAGATATTTCCGCTTCTCACACTCTGACTTAAAGATTTCTACATCAAACAAATCAGGTGGAATAAGATGAATTTAGTTTCATAAGGTCTGGAAATGTATAATACTTGGAAATGTAGAGCTTTCTTTGTTAAGAGTTTTTGCCCCATGTGCTCTCAGACTAAGCCGAGCTCAGAGAGAAAAAGTTCCTGAGAGAGAAACACACACCTGCTCATTTTTCTGCAAAAGAAAGATAAGGGTCTCCTCTGTTCACTGCAGGAGCTTTTACATAAAGACCATGATGATGAAATCTTCCATTACATCGTTTGTTGTAATCATAGTGTGATCTGAGGGGAGCCTCATGTTGGTGCTCATTCAGTGAGATGATAAAGCTGTAAAATTAAAACAGAGGGATGCATCCTACCCGTCTGTTCACTTTAAGATGAACACTTTTATTATTATCATACTTACTACATGTAGCTCATCTCATCTGCTATGATGGTTGGGACCATGTAATCAATCTGAAAACAGAAACAGATCAGTGAAGAGCCAGTGTTTCAGACAGAGAGAGACAAATGTGTGAGAGGTGAACACACACCGAACACACACACACACACACACAGATGTGTTGGTGCGTACCTGTTTCATGTCCAGAGGACTGATGGCGGTGGTGTTAGTGACACGAGACTTTCCGATCACCGTCTTTGCAAACTGGACCTGTGCGGTGATGTTGGCGACCGCCACTGAGTAATAGTTGTTGTTGGTGATGTTCAGAGTGTTCTGGAGGAAAAACAGACGTCAAAAAAGTTTATCAGACAAAGTCATAAACTTTCAGAAGTCCACACGTCTCTTTCATTCAGAAAAAAAGATGGTTTAAAATAGGGATGAGCCGGATATTCGTTTCAAACGAGTATTCGTTACGGATAATGCATTTTTGCCGAATCCGAATACAACACGAGTTTTTTTTAGGATTATTCGTATCCGTACTAAAAGAATCCTCATTGGGTATCAACAACTACTGTCTTCACTCTTCATGCCCTGTGATCGGCCAGTCACACACAGCACACCCCCCTCCCTGCACCCACATGCTGCAGCGAGGAGGTGCGGGCTCTCCTCTGTCACACACACACATACACACACGCACACACACACAGGCAGCGAGTGACAGCGACTGCTTCTCTTGCTTGCTTGAGTTGACTGTAGTTTACGTTGCTCTAATCTCTACTACTCACTCAGTTTTCTTCTGCTCGTCTCTATTGAGGTTTGTTTGGTATTTAAAGTTACTTCTTGAACTTATTTCCTGTCATACGCGATGCATGTGACAAGACGGGGCTGAAAACGGCTCGTGTCGCGCTGGTCAGTGCCTCTTGCTTCAATTTGGGACCGTTTTTTTAAGGTTTTCGTTGTCTCGCATCTCTGTAGTTCTTTTTTATATTTAAAGTTACTTGATTAACTGTTTTGCAACGTCCACGCAACGCATTTGAAGGCTTAAAGCTGTAAACTCCTGGTGTCGCGTTTTTTTTTTTTTTTAACTGGCTGCGTGATTTTAGTTTGGCTGGTGAGAAAGAAACAGAAACACTGTGCTCAGAATGAGCACAGTGTTTTTGAAAATAAAGTGAACAACAAGACATATTTTTTAGTTTTTTGCCACTGAATGTTTGCACAAATCACCTATTAAATTTACACAGATCATAAATAAAGAGACATTCCTTCACACCACTACATACACATTTTACCAGTTGTACATAATACATAGCTGATCACACAAAAGCCTTTTAAAAAAAAAAAAAAAAAAGTTTCAGACTTAAAATAAAGTTCGGGTTTAAACCCGCCCATTTCCGGGCATAACACGCCCACTTCCGGTTTAGGCCCCGCCCATACGGATACGGATAATATGGATGGGTAAACAGATACAGATACAGATACAGATAATGGTGTACTCGCTCATCCCTAGTTTAAAACATAAAATCATTTAAAAACACCTTAAATGTGGTGCATAAAAATTTATTTTCTCACATTTGTTTTAACTGTATAAAACGGTTCAAATTCTTTTAAATAAAGAGAAAAAAAATCTCACTGTGATGTTGAGATAGACGCTGCGTTTGTCTTGGTCGTAGCTGACGAAAACAGTCTTCACCCCAGCGTAGGAAACATCGATGGAGCGAGGGAAGAGGAAGAAGACAGCGAGGCTGGAGAGCAGCAGACAGAGCACCACTGACGCTGACACGTACAACTTCCTGAGGACAAGAAATAAAACCACACCCCTCCAATCATTAAACACAATGTAAGCCACAAAAACCAGCCTGCGAGTACAAACCCTGGCAAACCGTATAACTTATAAAAAGGATTGTCTAAAACTACAGAAACTGCAGTAAATGAGAGTATGTCTATTCTTAACTTGACAACAATAACCTTTTAGAAATACAGAAATGCTCAAGCATCTAAAAAATCTGACCACAGTAATCTGCTGTAGTTGTGCTGATTACTGGAAAGTTGCTCCACTGGGCTTTGCTGGACCTTGTCGCTTTGTGTTGCAGGAAAATAGTGGATCAGATTTAATTTATGTTCCAGACAAACTTTGGCTTTTTACCCTGAATTCCTTTGCATTTACACAAGACATTTGTTGTTTTCACCAAACTTTGGAAAACAATATTTCATCTTTGTTCTGGAGATTTAGAGTGAGTGAATTTATCTCACACTCAATGACTTCAATAAAAACTCGAATCAATGCAAATTGAACTCAATGTGTGTGATAGCTGTGGAAAAACCCAACATTACAGACCAGAAATTCCCTTAAAATGACTCAAAAATATAATGAAAAACAACAAATGGATTCACTTTCTACCCCTTTAAAGCTTATGCATTTGTGAGATGGCAGAAACATCAAAACAACACAAACTTAACAAATACATGAATGATAATTGCAATCAGGTGACTTTGAAGGGAGCCATTAATATTCCTCTGGATCAAAAACACACATCTCTGAAGGAATCCTTTCATTAACAAAATGTGACTTTTATTAGCAAAGGAATGAACATCAGTTGTCTGCCCTGATCAGACATTTGCTCTAGTGTAGGATTATTTTTGGAACACATAATCTCATACATTGAAAGTGATCCTCATCTGAACCCAAAACGTAAAGCTGAAGGATCAAAGTACTCACGTCCTTCTCGGCCGCAGCCTTTGGTCGCTGTATGGAATCAATGCCACTAGTTGATTTTCTTGCCCTGAGAACAAACAAAACAACAATCAAGGATGAGTCACAGTGAGCCGTTTTAAAACTCTGTCTGTTCTTTCTTATGTCATCCTTTGTGTTTACACAACAGTTAAAACTGAATATTGTGAAACTTCCCCACCCTGACTGTGGACATGGTGCTGTTACCTCTGGGGATCCTCCCGGTGCCCTGACAGGTTGGACACGTCACACTGTCCCGTCCTGTGAACTCAACATAAGGGAACGCGGAGACGTCTCCACTCTTCCCGTCCTCTGATTGGCTGTCCTCCAGAGGGGACGTGAGGATGTCTTGACCCTCATCGTGTCCGTTCGGCTTGGAAAAGAGGGAAAAAGACTCCCCCATAGTCACACCTGGAGAAAGAATAAACCAAGAAAAAGAACAGACATCCATCCTTCAGTATTTATTCACGCTTCACGTTTTACTAAAACGAAGTAGCCTTTCTCATTAGCTGATCCCTTTTTCTACGTAATAACCCTTTAAATATTCCTTTAAACAGAAAACGATTCAGTCAGCTAAACTGGGCTACATAAGAAATTAAGCTATATAGGTGAACAGATCAGTAAAATGTTACAGCAACAGAAACTCTGAGGAAGGGTCTTTATGACTGCAGTTAAATAAAGATAAATAAGTAATCCTCATGAGAAAAGCAAACTGCATTTTATACCACAAACAATGCCTTTCATTGAATTTCAGCTTATTTTACTAACATTTCCTGAGTTATTTCCAGGTGTTCTCTTTATTTATTTAGATTTCTTAAATACATATTTGCACAAAGATAACTTGACATTATGTATTTATTTGTCTGTGGTCTAAGAATTCGATAATTAAAAAAACTCCTTTCAATTCAGTCTTTTAAACAGTTAAAGTCTTAAATAAATAATTAAATAAGTAAGATTTTCTATTTTATAGTGATATGAAACACTTGACTGGGCTCCTCCAGTCTCTTTTGCTCAGTCTTTTGGCTAGTAACACTACCTTTTCTTTGAAAAATACAACAAGTACCTTTAATTTATATTCTGTAAATATTAATTAATTAATTTATAATTAATCAACAGTTAAGCTTGTATATGTTGAAAATCATAGTTTATAAGACAGCTTCTTTGTCAACAAAAGTTAGTAGCATAGAAATAAAGCTTGAACTGATGTTTAAAAGCAAATCCGCAGTGAAACAGAACAGTGGTAAACCACCAGATAAACTGTCAATCATAACATACTGCACACAAGCACTGCTCACCTCACACGTTTTCTGAGCACATTGGTAAACACGAGGTTCGTCGAATAAGCGTTATAATTGAGATAATGACAACACCGCTGTTCTATTAAGAAACGCTGCTTTGTCAAAAAGTGCCATCGCACGTGAAACGATAGCAGAGGCTGCCATTAATCCCTGTGATCCCAGTACAGAGTAGCTTCATGTTTATATTGCTGTCTTATCAATATGCGTTGACAGAGCGTGACGCTTATGTTTTGATACGGTTCTGCAAATCTTTGTCAAAGATTTTAAATTTATGTTAAGACCACCGCGATTAATACACTGCGCATGCGATCTACCAATGAGCTTCTTCTTGATAGGCAGCAATATTAGACACTACACTGATGAACTTTAAGTAAGAGTGGCCCGTCGAGCCCAGAACACTGCTTTCATGAAAGGACAGATATAAATGTGAACAAAGCATGAGTCTAAATGTAATATTAACGCAAAACAACATTACAATGTTAGCTAGCCCACAAGCTAGCTAGCATACAGCTTAACCACTGTCAAAAATGAATGTACGCAACGGGTAATATTTCCACGGCTAACTTACCGAGCCACTTTAGCATTAAACTGTCTGCTCGCAGCTGGCGTGAGAGGAATGTTGCTACAAGAGGCAGTTTAAGTGAAATGAGGTCAGAAAGAATTACCTGGATGTGACTCTTAATTCTTCAGAGAAACGCTGCTGCTTGAGGGTCAGTTTTGTTTATCCACTGGAGAACAGGCATGCGCAGGAATGATGCATTCAAGAGCGTAGGAAAGACTGCTTTGTGATTGGTAGACTAGGCAGACCTTCTCCTGGCACACTGACTCAGATCTCAGGGTTTCGCTTCGTCCGGCACGATGACTCCTTCACTCCGGGGTTCATCAGCGGCTCATCAAAAGGATTAGATGACTGAGCTTCGACCTTGATAGACGTGAGAGACTTTAATTAACAGTATGGGACTTGTTACAAACCTCTAAATCTCTAAAACACGTAACTCCAGAAAAAAAACATGTAGGCTACTTTGATAACATGTACTCTAGTGGCAGGCTTTTATTTCATGAGTATTTTCAAAGGTGTTGTTTTCCTGTTACATCAAATGAATAAACCTTCTTTTCACATAAATTCTTCACATTTTCCAGAAGCCTTATCAGTGTGTAAGTCCTGGCTATACGACCAAAACAAAGCACACACACACATATAAGCGAGCACCCCCCCCCCCCCCCCCTCTCTCAACCATCGATGGCTGTGTGCTCATATCTTTCTCATACCAACCTCAAGTACCTTTTTTGAATCAAATAACTTTATTCAAACTGTATTATCAATGGAAATACACACAAATGTGTTCTGGTCCTTGAAAGGGCACGCATATGTGTATGAGTGTGTGTTGATGATGTTAAAGAGAAGTTTTGTGGTGACCTCAGTTTGATCTGAGCGAGATTATGCCTATTTTTTTAACGGTTTATGCCTGAGATGAAACCACCTGAGCCCCCCTCACAATTTCTGTGGAAATTGTCTAGTTTTTGCAGAAGTTGCACCATACTTTTCGATAACAGTTTCTTGTCTTCATTCCACACTTAAAACATGGCACACAGGCATCTTTATCTTTTCTGTTGCTGGTGAATGTTTTGGTGGGGACTCGACCCTGTCTTATGTGTTTTCATCACATTATCTGTCGGTTCTGCTGTGTTCATTTTTTCGGCCTCTTAATAAATCCTTCTTTTAAAATCTGAAAATGTAACACAGTATCTTTGTTCTGTGTTACATGGACAGCTAGTGACTTGAAAGAGTCTGGTAGCCCATTTAGTATCATAACTACAGTCAGTTCATCACTCAAGGTCTCGCCTGCATCCCGCAGAGCTGTTACGGTGTTCTCTTCATTTCAGAGAGTCATTGTCTGTCATGTGCAGCTTGGTTAGTGATGTGTATAAGTTTATTATCAGAGGTTTACTTTTTCCAGGATAATGCTCTCTCAGCATCTTCAGAGCTTTCCTGCCATTGCCAGCTGCTTCGTGTCTGATCAGTGATAGGCTTTGATCATCTATCAGTCTTATTAGCTCAGCATAGCAGTCAGCATTTTTCTTGATATCTTTGGCTAGCTGCTCTTCATTAGCATTGGTGGGCTCATTTAAGATGGTCTGCTTTAGCTTCAGAGTTCAGAGTTTCCCAAAGCTCATACTCATCTTTAGATCCGTTGAACAGAAGTTGTGGTGCCAGGGCTCCAGTCGCTCTAGACATCATTTTGTTTGCGCCAGTCTCTTAGCGTGGACTGTTAGTTTGACAAACCTTTTCAAAGTTTAGCTTACTTATCAGTCTCATTGGCCTCTGCATAATACGTTGCGTTAAACTTCTCCCGAGAAGACAAAAGTTCCAAACTGGTCCTCTTTGTTTGCTGAAGCTCTGTGCAATTCTTCACATTTAACTTCTTCTGGCAAAACTGGCTTGTTAGGCTGGTATGTTCTGACTAGTTATGTCTTACTTTTCACAGGGAAAATCAGTGTCAGTGTCAATACAGAACTTGCATGAAAAAAAAAAACACATTTCAAGAAATAAACGTATAATGCATGTCTGAGCTGGATACTTTTGAGTATTATATATTTTATTACATAATTGTAGAGGTAATGGGAGTAAAGTTTGAAAATGCCTAATGAGTTCTATCTCCAGGTATCAACTGTTGATCGCTCTTTAAACTGCAGTTTGGTATTTTGGCCACCAGGTGTCAGTGCTTGTTAAATATTAGCAATGTCTTCAGGCTTCAGAAGTCACATACAGGAGGTTGATATGCTTTCTAATCGATTTGACCAATGAGATTGTTTTGAAGAGTTTAAAAAGCACTTGAATCAAAAATGCACTTTTGCACCATTTTGGAGATCGTACTGTACCCGGCAGATTGTTTTTGTTCTAAATAAATATTTAAGCCATAGTTTACTTAGAAATATTTTCTAATATTGTCACTTCCAGTAAATATGCCAAATGAGCTGTATATTCTCCAATAAATGTTTGTTTTTGTTTTAATGTTTAATATTATTATTATTGTTGGTTTGTTTTTTTTTCTAGTTATTTGATTATTACAGATGGGCCCATCCTCGAGATGACATCCCTGTCTTACAAGCTGCTCGTCTTTTTTCGGTAACAGATTACATAAGCAATTTCAGAGAGAAAGAAGACACGGCAGCATAAAGACACATGGAACATGATCATTATCAGTGGTGATGAAATGCTCTGAAACCCAAAAAGTGGCATCAGTCCTGTCAGAGCTCCCAGGAAACAGACAGTTTGTGCATCATCAAACTGAAAGATAGAGATGTGACCAGCAACAAATGAAGAGCAGTAAGAAAAAGCAGATACAGTTTAATGAAAACACTGAAAAAAGTTTTACTTGTTATCTTTAAACTTGCAAATAATCTTTTGAAAGTTACTTCACATTAACCCAACTAAATTTCAAATGACAGTAAACAAAATGGCTACAAAGTGTGTTTCTGTGAGTACATGCTTCTATTTGAAGTATTTGTTTCTGCAGCGGTGAAATTTTATTTGCTTTACATATTTACTTTCTGACTGATTGGTTTTTTTATTCAGCATTCACACTTGTTTAATTTTGGTGGTTATTAAATAATAAGAACCTGGCTGTCTCAAATACTCGATTCTGATTGGTCAAGTGACAGTGAAATACCTGGTCACACACATCACATCAATCCAACGAAACAAAACCGCTCTGTGTGGTCTCACACAGGTCTTGAGGGTTTGTTGGTTAGTGGGCTGCCTGAGGAGCTACTAAACCCTAACCATCTCTGATTGAGAAAATTGTATAGCAACCAAGCTAGTTTCTCTAACAGCATACACTGTGCGGGGTGGTTCTAAGTCTGCACTTTAGAAGATATTAAGATGATCTCGTTACATGGACGTAAAATGATCAGCATTTAGCACAAGATGCAAAATATATTAAATACAATAAAAATGTATGCAGCTATATGTTTCTAAATGCTTTTTACACACACACACACGCACGCACGCACGCACGCACGCACACACACACACACACACACACTGGTGTCCACACACACTGAGAATATTTCACCAAGCACTGACCCGTTCTGTGGGCTCATTTTCTAATGACATCTTACCAATAATCTATGACCTCAATAAAAACCACGACCGTTCTGTTTGCATGAATGAAGACCTCAGAGTTTGGCCATATGTTAACATTTCCTCCATATGCTGTGGTCTTCAACATGTATTTTGCAGCATTTGGGGAGCAGAGAGCAGGAGAAGACATTCAGTAAAGGGTCATAGCCGGGAGTTATCCCAGTAACCTCGGTGGTGAGGACTAGAGCCTCTTACACGGAGCATGCTTTAACTGCCAGCTGGATAACAAATTAAAGCTGGTTTCTTTACGCTGAAAAACCAAGACAGAAGTGTTTATGTCTTTTTTTATTATAATGGTTCTGTTGATTAAATATGAGCCATATTCACCTGAAAAGTACAGAAAATGTCTTATTTCAAGATATCTAAAAAAAAAGATGAATGAATGAGTGTTGTAGTATTGAAGTCCAAGACTCGGACTCAAGTCTGGATACGTTGGACTCAATATGGACTTGTGTGTTGATGACTTGGACTTGAGCTCTGGCTGCATTAGGACTCTGAGGACTCTGGCTTGTTTATCATTGAATGCTGTGTTGATTTTTATTTGTCACAGTCTCACGCTTTGTCTAAGTCAAAAGTTGAAAGGTATGTGCTTTTAGAAGATTTTACGGCTACAGCTGGCAAATGACATGAAAGACATCAGACAGACATCTGTCCAGGATTCACCCAGAGAAGTTAGTAGATGGAGATGCTAACGTTACGTTGACTGTTGATAACCTTGTTATTGCGGCTAAATAACGAGGTTACAGCCTATACATGGTTCCCCAATGTTATATGTTTTTAACTTCACAAAAAAGCATCCTTATACAGTTAAGTAACATTACATGAATAAATTCTGTGTTCTGCATATATAGATAATATAATTGTAATATGGAGGAAGTGTGGCTCAATTAAGCATTTGTTGTTGTGTGCATTATATTCAGTCCTTGCAATGAAGGCAAGGTTTCTAGTAGAGACTTTATAGTTAAAGAGGCTTTTTTACGCGCATACTGTCATGATGACATGACTGAACAAGGCGTGTGTTTGTTTTTGAAATGAATGTGGATCGGATCTTCTTTTTAACAATTCTACAATTGTACAATTTCATTTAGCAGACGCTTTTTTCCAAAGCGACGTACAACACAAGCAAGAATTCTGACAAGGAGGAGAAACCTTATTAAGTGCAAAAAAATGCTTCAAGTTAGATTTGTCACAGGTACTCTGCCATCAAGTGCCCACTGAACACCCCCCCCCCACACACACACCCCACACCCCCTTTTTTGTGTTCTATCTAAATATCATCCATAACTAGAATTCAACATTCAGGAGAAATCAATATTTAGTGCTTTCATTTGTTAAGAGCTCAGTCCGAGACTTTCTGATCTGACCCCTGAGGACAAAGAGGAGAAGGGTCAGATTAAGTGCCAAAGTGTTCCCTGAACAGGTGAGTCTTCAAACCTCTCTTAAAAGTAGAAGGGGATCTTAATGAATTGGGTAATTCATTCCACCATTTCGGTACAACAGAGGAGAAGAGTCTGGTAGAGATTTAGAGCCATGCTGGGCTGGGAGCACCAGGCGTCTCTCACAGGCAGAGTGTAGCGGGCGGGAAGGAGTGTAGACCTGGATGAGGGACTCCAGGCAGGAGCCGTTCTTGTCACTGTTTTGTGAGCCAGAAGAAGAGCTTTGAATTTGATTGGAGCTGCCACTGGAAGCCAGTGAAGAGAGATTAACAGCTGGGTGACGTGTGCTGTTTTGGGCTGGTTAAAGACCAGACGTGCTGCTGCATTCTGGATCATCCGCAGAGGTTTGAATGTAGACACAGGGAGACCTGCAAGCAGTGAATTGCAGTAGTCAATGTGTGAAATCACAAGAGCCTGTACCAGGAGCTGTGTGGCCTGTTGTGTCAGGTAGGGTCTGATCCTCCTGATGTTATAGAGGACATATCGACAGGACCGAGCAATCGAGGCCACATGAACCTTAAAGGTCAGCTGGTCATCAATCATGACACCCAGATTTCTGGCAGAGTTTGTGGGCACAAGTTGATTTAATTCAGGCATGATGCTGATGTGCGGTTGAACAGAGTGACAGGCTGGAAGGACAATGAGCTCAGTTTTGGACAGATTTAGCTGAAGGTGTTGTTCCTTCATCCAAGTGGAGATATCAGCCAGACACGCTGATATCCGAGCTGAGACAGTTGTGTCATTTGGTGGAAAAGACATGAAAAGCTGAGTGTCATCAGCATAGCAGTGGTAAGAGGAGCCATGTAAGCGGACACTACTTTTATTTGTTCAAGACAACTTTTTACAGGATAAAATGTGACGAGGTAAAGTATTCATCAACAGTGACACAGTGCTGTTGTTTGAAATGCGACAACAAGTAAAACTTTGTAAGTTTGTACTGTAGTTTAGTGCCTCTCGCAATCTGGTGCTCTGAGACATATCCGAAGGTTAACGTGTAACGTTAGCAAATCCTTATCTCCTGCTCATCTACCAATCAGAGCTAACATAACCTCACTCTTCATTTTATTGACAGACTCTCAAGTTTGATCAGATCACTGCAGAATGTGGATTGGAATGAACATTATCACAAACAGTTTGGACTGTGTCTTAGCCTTTTGCTCGTGTTTTAGCCTTTAGCCCGTCTTCGATCACTCTCTTGTTTAACTTTCTTCTGCTCTGACGTCCTTTTTCTGTCTGACAGTTCAGCTTGTGTCCAATATTACTACAAAAATAAATCACATAAGAGAAAATCACAGCTCTCTCTTAACACTGCTCAACTTCATCAGCTGATGTGGTGTTGGAATAGAGACTTCGACGTGCCATAAATTAGCCTAGTTCTGTCCAACACAATTGGGAAGCAAAGAAATAGCATTCAGAAATAACCTGTATTAGTGTCGATAATCTCATTCTAATTTGTGGATTACAATCAGGCATATATCTAGAAGTGAGACTTTTTCTAGATCACTTGGAAAGTCCTTGCAGTCCCTTTAATTGTCACACTGTAAAAATTCAGATCAACAAACACTAATGTTAATGACTGTCCAGCACAGTCAGTCCAGGTTTACACAGCCAATAATTTGGAGTCAAACAGCAGCATTCCTTATCCTGAACTCAATCTTGGCAATATTCATCATAATATTTTACGTTCTAAAAGTTAAATACTTTTTTGGTGACTCAGACTTGAACACTGAGGACTCAAGACTTGACTCAGACTCGAGCCATTGTGACTCGACTACAACACTGGGATGAATTGCTGCAAACAGTAAGAAAAATCTTCCAGTGGGGTAAACAAATGTGTTTTTTTGTCTCATGTATTAAGACATTATTCTTTAAAGGAACTTGACATGTAAATTCCTTTGTGTGTTAATCTGAATAAGATGGAGTGGGTTGTTAAAAAACCATCACACAGCAGCAGGTTTTGCGTTCTTAGGCGATTCGGTTCATGCGAGGACAAAGTGGTTTACTCTGCTAACTGGTTTCCAGTGTCTGCACAGTTACACTGTTATAGTATAGCAGTGCGAAGCTGTCATATTTCATCATGGAGTTTCTGACAGGACACTCTCCTTGTATCAAATCAAACCGGAGGTCACGACCTTTACTGCACGCCTGAGCAGCAGCTGAAGAGCAGCTGTCGCCTGTTTGAGTCATTGTCACTGTCAAAACCGCTCTGACTGCTGTTTTCATCCTCAGACACCTCACTGCTCCACTCCTTTACTCCATGTCACTGAGATTAATCACTGCTGCTTCTGTCTTAACAAAAAATCCAGTCTTTACATAAAAAATAATAAATGTGTCTAAGTCGCACTTATCAACAGGAACCCATTTTCAGCAGATTAAAAGAAAGTAAAAAGGGGAGCCTTGAAATTCATAAAAAAAAAGACTTAAAAACAAATGTTGGGCCAAAATAATGAAATAAGAAGTCATAATCATGAGATAAAACATCATCGTTTTATCTTTTTTTTTTTTATCCTTTTCGAGTAGAAAATAGGAAATAAGGCATAGCTTGTCAAGTTGATGACTTGACAAGCCCAGATCCCAGGAGTTCTGCTGGTGAGAACATCTTACACCCTTTTTTTCTTAAACTGGCAGCTCCAATTTTTTTCCCAAACGGTTAGCAGATATTTTTAACCTTTGAATTCCTCCTGGCAGATTTCCAAATGTGTGGAAATCTGCTCATGTGGTTCCCTATTACATAGGTGGTGCTAGGAAAGATTTAAACAACTACCGCCAATCTCCAAATTATCATGTCTATCTTGCTTTTAACATTTACAGGAATGTCTTTTAACTTAAACTTAAACTTGTACTTAACACAAGTAGAACAAAATTCATGTTGTTCTCCGGGGCTAAGAATATTAACTTTGAAAAGGTAGAAATATGTACCTCCAGTGGATGTAAAATTGAGAGAGTCACAAAGTTTAAATATCTTGGGATATGGCTTGATGAGGAATTTACTTTTTAGCATAATGTCAACATTCTTGCCATCCAGTTAGAGAAGAGGGTTGGCTTCCTTTACAGAAATAAATCATGTTTTCCAGTATCATGCCGTGAAAGGATTGTGGAAGCTGCATTCTTATCTGTATTGGATTATGGTGATATAATATACAAACATGCCACATTTTCAACTCTCAAGCCCCTGGACTCGGTGTACCTCTCTGCTCTCCGTTTCATAACTGGTGACAGGTACAACACACATCAATGAATTCTTTAGGAGAAGGTTGGCTGGCCATCCCTGGATCAGAGAAGGAACAAACATCGTGTTTTGTATATTTTTAAAGCCCTTACTGGCAGGTTACCACCTTACCTTTCAAACACCTTGGAGTTTTATGATGAATCCTACATGACTCGTTCATCTGACTCACTCACTCTTAAATCCCCCTGAGTCTACTCTGAACCTGGCAAATCTGCATTTTCCTTTGATGCCCCTCACTCATGGAATTCTCTCCAACAAACCCTAAAGATAACAGCTTTTCCCTCTCATACAGAGTTTAAGACCTTGATTACTGACCACTGTTCCTCTTACTGTAACTGTTTTAATTGATTCTTTTGCTTTTGTGATTGACGGATTTGTGTTATTTATTATTGTTGTTCATATAATGTTTGTGATCTCAACAACATTGAAAATGAAGGAAACCTCAATGTCTTTTTCAAGAGTAGATAAAGGTTTGAATGAATGACTGAATGAATGATGGTCATGGTACCTGAAGTAACAATGTGTCCAAAGAACATTGTGCCCTGTTTGACCTCCTCACTGCTGATTAAACAACATTCTTCATAATCTTTAACGGTGATGAGCACTCTGCAGCGCTAATCAGCATCTGCTCTGATTGGCTCCTAATTGGCCCCCTTGTTTAAATTGCGGTACTCGTCATCTCCATTGATCACAGAAGGAGGCAGTGATTGAGTCAGAGGAAGTGTCGGAGAAAATCAGCAGTTTCCTGAGTGTTGTCTGTGCTGAGCACTGAGGGTTACACAAAGTGCTGCGACGGCAAATATTTTTTCACCTTCAGCAACAGTTGCAGGGACACAATGCCCTCCTCCTCCTCTTCCTCTTCATCTTCCCATTTTAACCACCACAGCCCAACCCTGCCACAGTGCAAAGACAATATTGTAACACACCAGGAATTGGACCGAGTATGCAGGACTCTGGAGTTAGGTAGAGAGTTCAAAAACCGGTTTAATCAACCCAGAGTTCAGTACACAGTTAGTATGTAAGTGAGTGAGTGAGTGCTTTTCATTGAATTGCTAAAGTTACGTTAATCCAGTTTAAGTTCCTCCTTGTCTGTAAAACTGAACATGCATATAAATGTACATTAATCATAAGAGATTCCTATTCAGTACATGCAACGTTATGCATCTACTAACGTACTGAAAACAAAGCACTAGCATGATGCAAAAATATGTAGGAAACTATATTGATATGCTAGCGGTTAGTATACTTTGATATAACTTTCCCAAGTTGGTTTAACCTAGCTTAAGTTACGCTCTGTTTGTAAAACTGAACACAACATAATTTAACATAATTTACCAAAAGCAAAATCGAAAAAATAGCACTAGCTTGACGCTGACTTATTTGGTAAATTGCATTGATATGCCAGCGGTTAGCATACATCAATAAAACTTCAGTTTTAAAACAGAATTTCAACTTTCATCCCATAAACATATCACAATTACTATTTGTCAACAATATAAAGTTTTATATAATTATAAAATTAATCGGCCAATTGATCTTTCTTTCTGCCAAATATTGGAATCAGCATCAGCCTAAAAGAATCTATATTGGTTGGGCCCTAAGTATTCAGGAGCCTTCCTGTGCAGAGCACTGTACACAAAAACAAAAGCCTAAAAATGAATCCTAAGTTTGACTGGAAGCTTTAGAATATAAAGTGGAGAAGCAACAAAGGACAGGATGAGTCTCAAGATAAAACAGGAAACACAATACAAGATACTAGAGGGAGAAAATAAAAGACAACTTAACCCACAGACATGAAAAATATCTCAAATGTTGAAATGGTCAAACAATTTGGTTTGATGAAAAATATATGCTCATTTTAAATTTGATGCCATCAATACATTTCTAGACAGTTTGTACAGGAACCTCTTAATAATTTTCTGGTGCTCTTCCTCGACGTGTCTTTTCTTGTAGTCTCTTCTCATGATGCTCCAAATGTTTTCATTAAGTGACAAGTCCAGATTGCAGACAAACCGGTTGAGTACATGCACTCTTCTACTACTGAGCCATGCTGTTGTTTTATGTGCAGAATGTAGTTTGATGTAGTTACTATTATTATCTAAATAGACTTAATATGAACCAAATTCACCAGACAAGTCCAGAAAAAAATGTCTTATTTAAAGATATTAAAAGAGTAAAAGAAAGAAAATCTGCCAGTGGGATAGGGAGAGTTTACCTGTTTAGTTTTTGAGGACTCTGTGGTTATGCCTTTATTAGATTAAACAGCTGAAGAGAGTCAGGAAATATGAAGAGCAGAAAGCAGAAGATGATATGCAACAAAGAGACAAAGTGACCCTTTCATTTTATGAGGACTATGTGTGTGTAGAGGGTGTATCCTCTAACCGTTATTCTGTTCAGCTGGGGAGACTTGGAGACACCTCCAAGGTGTGGGGCATGACCATAGACTGTGTAATACATGGATGTAATCATTATGATCCATCTGTTTCTGATGCAGATGCAGTTTAGTTTGTCATGTCAGCTGTGACTCTTATTAGGCAAAACCTGTTATCTAAATATCCTCTCAACTACCGAGTCACAATAAAACTATTATTTTTTCTTTACCAGGCTGGAAGCATGTCTACTTTTGCTGTGATAATCAGCTGTCATGAATGTACATGTATGTGGTTCCTGGGTCTTTCTGGAGTCAGCCTCAAGTGGACACTAGATGAACTGCAGTTTTTAGCACTTCTGTGTCAGCTTCATTCCTCACTGTGAGAGGTCATCACTTGGAAATGGCAGAAAAACTTTGGGAACCACTGCAATAAACCATCCCTAAATCCTGTTTTATACTTCTGCATTTATACTTTTATACTTCCTACACCACTGAATGACAACTGGCGGCCTGCTGGCCCACCAGCACTTTCAAAACAGCCCCCAGAATATTACTGAAAATTACCCTAGCAAGGAGAAAAAAACTGTTACATTATTCATTTCTATCTTAAATCAAATGAAACTAATGCCCTCTGAAAAGTATCTTGTGCCATAGCCTGGCTTCAGTCAAAAATAACAAACTCATTGCACGCAGAGAAGCACTTCTCGCCCTCTCTTGTTGGGTTAATAACTCTGCTTGCATGAGAGTTAAGTAGAACTTAACGTAATTTCTAGAAGTTGGCTCCATATATACACACTTATCAATCCATTCTTCATTGAAGCTGCAGTTTTGTGCATCAGCTTTCTGCTTGACAGCCAAAATACACCAGATGCTTCTCCAGTCCAGCCCTGCTCCATCACGGCACTGGATCAGAAGGGTTTCTATTCAAGCAATGTGTCTACTCACACTAATTCTGCTCTGTTGCGGTCCGGCTGTATCCCAGCTCCAGCAGATCACAGCAGATAGGCAAGCTCCCTTTATTTGCTGGATGTCAGCACTGTAGCGCGTCAATTTACAAAAAGTAAATTGAGTGTAACAGGAAGTCGTGCATGGAAACAGCCTAAAAATGTGACTTTTAAAATAAAATAATGTCAAAACCAGATCATATTTAGCTTGACTCCAACAACAAACTGAAATAGTGAGCTCAGCTAGGCCAGGAGTCAGCAGGTTTGAGGTTTGACAGCCCAACATGAATGAAGAATGGGAATTGAGGTAACTCCTCAGTCTCACTACTCCAGCTGCCTGGGTGTTCCGCGTTATGCCGGACTGAACACGCAGCTGGTGTGAGTTGATGGATGAAAGAGTACGCATTGACCATGCAATGGAGCTGAGCTGGACCAAAGACGCATCTGGTGTATTCCTGGAATAAGCCTCTCTGTGAGAGCCATTTTGTAAGCTCTAAATATATTCAGAAGGCCTTTCTCCTGCTGGTTCTCCACAGCCGACCACACTGCATTTGATGGACAGCTTGTATTTATTAATATAACTTACATTTATTTACAAGAGTATCTGGAACTCACAGTGTCAGTGTCTCAGAAATACAGCCATTGGACAAATGGAGCTGATGACCCCTGCTCTTCACCATCGTGGCCTTTGCATCTATGAGCACCACAAAACATCTGTGTTGATGTTTTGCTCTGCAGTAGTCCTCTGAAATGCCTGAGGGCATTACAGAGTTTTGAAGTGTACTACCTTAAACTGAAGTCAATACATGTTGCTGTTTATTATTCAGAAACTATCGAATTCCTCCATCACTTAGCAGTGAGGACTTCATGAACTTCTTTAATGATAAGATATTAAAGATTAGAGATAAAATTAGTAACCATGTGCTTTCAGCCTGGGTAGAATCTCCAGCCATTGGCTAAATCATGGAAATGGTTCTTAGTCAAAATATACTCTGATACTGCTTTGTATCTGTTGACTTGCCAGAGCTGGTCTCAACAGTTCTTTCGGCTAAACCATCAACTCGCCTCTTGGACCCTGTCCCAGCATGGCTGTTGAAGGAAGTCCTTCCCTCGGTCGGCACCCCTCTTCTAAAGATGATTAATGCGTCCTTACTGACAGGCTATGTGCCACAACTTTTTAAAGTTACAGTAATTAAGCCCCTCCTTAAAAAGCCAACTCTTGATTCAGGCTCCTTAGTTAACTACAGACCAATATCTAACCTCTCTTTTATTTCTAAAATCTTAGAGAAGGTTGTCTCAAGTCAGCTCTGTGAGTTTCTTCATAGCAACAGTCTTCTTGAGGACTTTCAGTCCAGGTTTAGGGCTAACCATAGTACTGAGACTGCACTGCTGAAAGTAACTAATGATCTACTTTTGGCTTCAGATAGTGGTCACCTCACGGTGCTCATATTACTTGATCTTAGTGCTGCTTTTGACACTATTGATCATCACATCCTCTTGCAGAGATTAGAGAAGCTTCTTGGCATCACAGGAACTGCTTTAGCTTGGTTTAGATAATATCTGTCAAGTCGTTCGCAGTTTGTTCATGTGAACAATAAATCCTCCCTGCATACCAGGGTGCGTTATGGAGTTCCTCAAGGCTCAGTGCTTGGTCCGATTCTTTTTAACTTATATATGCTTCCTCTTGGTAGTATATTTAGAAAACACTCCATAAACTTTCACTTCTACGCAGATGATACACAGCTATACTTACTATTGAAGCCAGAGGAAACTAGCCAGTTATCCAAACTTAAAGCTTGCCTCAAAGATGTAAGGATTTGGATGAGCAGAAATTTTCTACTTCTAAATTCAGAGAAGACTGAAGTCATTGTTATTGGACCTAAACACCTCAGAGAGGCTTTCTCTAACCAGATAACTCCCTTAGATGGCATCAGCCTGGCACCTGGCTCCACCGTTAGGAACCTAGGAGTTCTTTTGGATCAGGACCTGTCCTTTAACTCTCACATCCAACAGGTCTCCAGGACAGCGTTCTTTCATCTCCGTAATATTAGAAAAATCAGACACATCTTGTGTCAGAGTGATGCAGTGAAGCTTGTCCATGCTTTCGTTTCCTCCAGGTTAGATTACTGTAACTCTCTTCTATCTGGTTGTCCTAACAAGTCTATTAGGAATCTTCAGATGGTTCAGAATGCTGCAGCCCTGGTTCTGACTGGGACCAGGAGTGAGGGAGCATATCTCCCCAGTGTTAGCGTCTCTGCACTGGCTACCCATAAAGTTTAGAATAGAATTTAAAATTCTTCTTCTGACTTACAAAGCTCTCGATGGCATCGGGCCATCCTATCATAAAGAGTTTATCATGCCATATTATCCGTCTAGATCGCTGCGTTCCCAGCATGCGGGCCTGCTCGTCATACCTAGGGTCTCTAAAAGTAGTCTGGGAGGTCAAGCCTTTAGTTATCAGGCTTCTCTTCTCTGGAATCATTTACCGGTTGATATTCGGGGAGCAGACACCCTCTCTACTTTTAGGAGTAGACTTAAACTTTCCTTTTTGATAAAGCTTATAGTTAGAGCTGGATCAGGTCTGAACCTGCTATAGGTTTAGACTGTCCAGGGGGAAATGACATACAAGGCTCCTGTTTCTCTCTCTCCTCTATCCGTCAGTCTAACTTCTAATCTTAATGTTGCATTAAAGTTATTAACCATGGAGTTTGTCTGTTAGGTTCCTTTGGATTGTTGCTGTGGACAGCCTGCTGCCATGGACCTGACAGACTCCAGCAGCTACCGCTTTTTACAGTTTCTCCACGATCATCACTACAACACGGAAATATGGACTCTATGTCTGTTTGTCTGTCTGTCTGTCCTCCCCTTCTCTAATCCCATCCCAGTCTCCTCAGATGTCTGTCTAACATGAGTCTGGTTCTGTCTGAGGTTTCTGCCTGTTAAAGGGACGTTTTTCCTCTCCATTGTAACTTGCTAAATATTGCAAAGGTCTGAACTCATGGTGGGTCAAGATGAGATCAGACTTCTTATCTTGTCTTGATGTTGGGTCTCTGTTAATAAAATTTATTATCATTTACAGGTGTAGACCTGTTAACGCTTTTGGAAAGTGTCTTGAGATAACGTTTGTTATGAATTGGCGCTATATAAATAAAGATTGATTGATTGATTGAGAGAATGACAGAGAGAAGACAGAGGAGATGAAATATATCAGGGGCCCCAAAACTTTTTCTTGTGAGGGCCACATAACTTTTCCCTTCTCTGAAGTGTGACGATCACAGGGGTGCCAAAACGTAAACATTTATTGTTTTCTAGAAAGACACACATAACCAAATATTAATAACCCTTACCGGTATCTTCACAGAAAAAAAGTCAGGACATAAATAATAACACTGTTGATGAAATAAATGACACTATTTATGAAATAGAATGTCACGTTCTATGCATGTATTAGTCTTGATCGCGTGGCCAGACTGAAAAAAGAATTCATAATGCGTCTCTGGTATTGTTCAGGGGGCTGGGCCAAACGTGGAGGTGGACCATATTCGGCCTGCGAGCCGTAGTTTGGGGACCACTGAAATATATGGTTGATGTGTGACAATTCTGGAAATGTTGTAAATACAGGGAACAAGTTCCTGCACAGTGGACCAATCACAGGGCTCACTGTCTGTATTGTTTCAACACATAGAGACACTTTAGCAGAGGTTCTCATCAGCTTGTAGTGCTTCTATTGGTGTTACCGGATCCAACACTGTAGGTTTCAGAATAGGCTATGGCACTGATTCAACACACAATCATTAACTAGGCTTAAAGGCACGGTTGGTAGTCACGGAAAACTAGCATGAATTTGAATGTAGCATCTCCCCAGGACTCTGTTCAACCCCCATCCCCCACACTCGGAGCTCCTCCAAAACAGCACCCCCACTCACATGTACGAGCGCCACTGATTTGCGATCATATGATGGTGACTGATTCAAAACCACAGACTCCAACTGGTCCTCAGCACATCATTTTTGTTCGCACTACGTTTCCAGTAATCAGGGTATACGTAGTTTTTCTGCCATTCTCCAGCGTACTTGGATCCCTCTTGGTTATGCACATTGAATCAGGGCGAGTGCATGCAAGCAAAATGTATGCGCAGGAGGCGAGCAGAACAGCAGGACAGAATTTGAATTGTTTAACAAATTGGATTCCAAATGGTAGGATTGGCTTTTGTTTTCCCAGGTTTACATCTGCTATTAACAGCAGATATTTTTCACTCTATTTTAAGAACACATCATGCATTGATGCCATCGGGACATGAAGATCATTTTAACAAGAATAGCAAAAAGTCTATCTGATTACCAACACTGACTTTAAGAGTGAAATGAGCACAGATGAAAGCTCACCTTTGTTGTTCTACCCTCTAGAAATAAACATTTGTGGTGTTTAATTGTTAACTAAGTGTTTTGCAGCAGTTTTTGTTTGTTTGTTTTTAATCTGTTTTTTCTGAGAAACTAAAATAAATTTCAAGAAGCTGATTAAACAAACCTGACTCCAGTATTGTGAGGTTATAAACCTCACTGACACAGGTGAGTATGAATGACATTGTTATTCAACGAAAAGATTTGCTGGTTCCCTTTTAAATTGAGTTAGTTGTCGAATAAACAAGATTTCTAATGAACAGGTCGAGACACATTGGAGGGCAGAAGCACTCGAGGATGTCGACAAAGTGAAAAATAGATTACATCCAGGCAATGTTCCACCAAGTGTCGAAAAAACAAATTGTGGTAATTATTTCTGCTTCAAACAGTGACAGATCAATGCAAATATCAACTGATGTAATTTCATCAGAGGTGTCTGCCGTGTTAATTTGATTTACACAACGTTTGAATGGCTCCACTGCTTTTTGATGGAGCGCACTAATTGCTGGAGCACGAACACACACACACACACACACACACACACACACACACACACACACACACACACACACACACACACACACACACACACACACACACACACACACACACACACAGGGTGACAAAGAGGAGCACACACACTGGTCGACACTAATGACTTTTTCTGTGTGACTCTGACATAATTCCTCCTGGGAATTGTGGGAAGTGAAGTACGTCCCAATGGACCTATAGTGCAGGAAGAAGAGACACAGCTGGCTCTATTATTGATGCCCTTTGATTCCCATGATCCTTTGCTGGACATTCAATCCCATCCTTAATGCGATCCTGTTGTTTAAAATGGTGTAACTGGTACTCAGCAGCCTGTTATATGTACTTCAAAGCTAATATATCAGACATTATCTATATGTAACAACTTTATGAGTTATTAACAGGTTGATCTGTTATCACATACCCACCTTAAGAGTAAATTTTACCACATAGAAGGTACCGTACAGTAAGGAAGGTGGGTAATTCACGCCCACCTGCTGCTAACCGTCGTTGTTTGGAAACTGCTCAGCTTGTCCTGCCTTTTCTGAGGGAAGAAGGACTCTGCATCAGCTGTGTGCTTGGCATCAAGTGGTACTTGAGACTCAGTGTACTCTGGTGGTAAATCACTTCAGGATGAGAGTCAATGGAAATAACTTTGGTCTTGTTGACACAACCGTCTAGAAGGGCTTTAAAGCTGAACTCACTGTTCATAAAGCCTGTTTCTTTATCTTGCTCAAGGAGGCTGGTTTCTGCCCGCCCTCCACCATGTTACTGCTGCTGACATTCAGTCTCCTGATTTATCAAACTGCAGGGCGGGTGAGGGTTATAATCACAGAACGTGGGTGCATTAGAAAAAAAAAAGGTGGGCATAAAAGAAATTTATGTTATCACGCTAGCTTTGATAGCCCCAGTAAAAGAGATTAGGTCATAACTAACCATACATACACGGTTACAGGCTCTGACTCCATTATCAAAGTGGAAATGAAACTATAGTCAAATGCTCTGACCAGTAAAGCAGTTCTGAAAATATACACTCAACAGCCACTTTATAGGGTACATCTGCTCCTTAACACACATATCTAATCAGCCAATCACATGGCAGAATCTCAGTGCATTTAGTCATGTAGACATGGTGAAGACGACGTGCTGAAGTTCAGACTGATCATCAGAGTGGAAAAGGAAAGTGATTTAAGACAACAGTCCCCAACCTTTTTGGCACTGGTTTCATGGAAGACAAAACTATACAGACCAACAGGCAGTGGCAGGTTTAAAATGAAATTATACACCAAGCATAATAAACACAAAGAGCATAAATATACCACTCACCAATAATGGAGAATCAGTGGGAACCCTGAGCTAGTTTCTCTGCATCGAGACGGCCCCATGTCAGAGTGAAAAACCTGCTTCATGAAGATAGGATGGTGGAAATGGAAGCAGTGTTTTTGTTGCTTTTGTGTCAGTCTCTGGATCTCATCATGGATGTTCAGCCAACAAATCTGCAGCAGGTGTTTGATGCTGTTAAGTTAATATGGAGAAAAATCTCTGAGGAAGGTTTCCAGCACCTTGTTGAATCAATGCCACCAAGAATTAAGGCAGTTCTGAAGGGAAAAGGGGGTCCAACTTGGTACTACCAAGGCCCTCCTCTACTCAGTACAACAAAAAACAATCAGTGATTAAACACAGTCCAAGAGTTGGAAGCATCTAAAACACTCGGCAACTGAGATCTGACCTCTATCCCTGTTGTTTATTTAGAGACTTGTTGATGCTTCGATGGAATCAGTCAGCATTAAAAATGTTTTTCCATCACTGTCCCTGTTTCTCTCTCAGCACATGATCTCATGAACAGCCCCTGTATGGAAATGCTGCCTTCAAACACCACCTGAGCTCCAAGATCTGGGTCGATGGGTAGATCATTGATGTGCACGTGCTGCCAGCAGGGTGATTGGCAGCAGGATTGAGTCAAACATAAACAGCATGTACACTGTGTGGTCATTTTAAATCTCTTTGTCCTGAATGAGGGTCAAATGAACATCCATCCTGCAGGCTGAAATGAAGTTTTCCTCTGCCTGCCAAGAGATGCTTAACTTGATGGAGAAGTCCTGCCAAGAAACATTTTCATCGATCAAAACAATTTATTCTCATGGGTATGTAGAGTGCTAAACAAATTTATTAGACCAGCCGTCATAAAAATGAGAAAACTGACTTTGTGTTTCAGAGATTTCCCTATAAAATCTCTGAACAGAAGACACAACCACTAAAACACATTTTTTTCTGTTTAGGAATTAAAGTATTTAACTGTAATCTGTCAGTCAAAAAATAACAATGTGCTTCACTGTTTTTTCTACAACATTTGAGCTGTAGATATTTCATGGTACTTATTGTGTAAGGATCTTTTTTTTTAAAAAAAAAAAAGTCCTTAAGCACGTGACCTCTTCAAATAACATTCAATTGTCTTCCTGTTACTGTTTGTGTAGGGATTAACCCTGAGACCTGTTCGTGTGACAAACAGTTTTTAAATTGTTACTGCCAACTGGGCATCATCTTTGGAAAGGAGGCAGTTCAATGCAAAATATTATCCTCACTGGGTACACTGCGGTAAATTACTGAACAACTTTCAGCAGAGTATGGAGGTTCTCAATTCTTGGTCTCAGTCTGTGGGGACTTGGCTCAAGAATCTGGCTGTCTGGAGTTAAAGGTTCATTTCTGACCAAGTCTGAAAATATAGAAAACTTAAACTCCTCTTGCAGATTATTAAAGTCTGCTGTAATGTGTTAACATTTGTGATAGTTGGTAAAACTGTTTTAACTGGACCTAAAAGCAAGGTGGAGGCAGAGGAAGCAGGTTTAAAGGGTTTCATTGATCAACAGAGAATTGTGCAGGTGAATCCAAAGTCTAGTGAAGCAGAGATCCAGAGTGTGCAGGTGAATGATGGCTGTGTGTGCGGAGAAGACACTGGAGTTAGACACTGGCACGAGTAGAACGATTTCACTAGAAACTATAGAGACACTTAGCAAACAAAGACGGCCACGGAACCGCTGTAGAAGCTGGAACAATCTGGAGCCAGTCTTCAGTCTGTCCAGAGTTTAAGCCCTGAGATGGTGCTGAGATGGCGCTGTGGGAACCAGAGGAGCAGCCAAACAGAGAGGGGATGGGGAGACTGGGAGCAGTCCATAATGCAGCACACATGATTCACCACAAACAATGATAATAATAATAATAATAATAATAATAATACATTTTATTTATATAGCGCTTTTCAAAAACTCAAAGACACTTTACAGAATAAAATTCAAATAAACATCAAATATAGACATGCAAAAAAAACAAACAAATTCAATCCAATCGAGCATAAAACAAATCTAAAATATAACAGTTTAAAATTACAGATAAAAAGCAAAGTTAAAAAGGTTGAAACAAAACATGTGGAGTTAAAAGAGGTTATAAGTTAAAAGCAGTGCGGAACAGGTGTGTTTTTAATTGTGTTTTGAAGGTGGTGGGGTCAGATATGGTCCGAATGTGTTGTGGAAGTGAGTTCCAAAGGGAGGGGGCAGCAACAGAGAAGGCTCTGTCCCCCCAGGTTCGGTGCTTGGTCCTTGGCACGGTGAGGAGGTTTGCGCTAACATATACATATACAGAGCAGCGTCCATGCATTGTGAGAAACCATCACCCTAACCTCAAACCAACATGGACATAACAATACTGGTACGTTACATAACCAACCAAATAACCTCTAATGTCCCCACAGCCAGAGATAGATGGGACAGGCATGCAGCAAGAATCACTGTATCATGTGAATATCTCCCTTTAACAATGTTTCACAAAGTTAGGTCCCCAACACCTTATATATAGTCTTATTCCAACCTTATGGACAGCAGTGACATGAATAAAGGGCATTTTGCTGTCTGGGGCAAAAACATATCCTTGGCTCCTTCCCTACAACATAGACACAACCATTCATCTACACATTCACTCCAACAACCAGTCCTGAATCAACAATAAACCAGGAAAGCATGTTTTTGGCCTGTGGGAGAGCGCCGAGGAGAACAGGAAAACTCTACACAGAAAAAAAATCCAGCTGAGATTTGTTCCTGAGGGTGCTGAAGATGAATGTATTACAAAGTTTTCCCAATGGAGAAAAAAGACAAGACTTTAAAAAAATGTCTTGGGATCCTTTCTTTCTTAAAGTTTTGTCTCATTTCTTTCAACAACATCCATCGAAGCATCACAAAATTTTGAGAGAAAATTACCAAATCCCTGTGAAACAAAGCAGTGTGGCTTCAGACCAATAACAACCCTCAGTAGACCGACGGTGCTCAAAACGAGGACTGTCCTGCATTGTGCAGTTCAGATTACCGCCTCTAGGAGGGCGATGTTGAGGTCTCTGATTGGTTCTCTGGTTGCTGCCTGCTTACCTCCTCTCAGTCTCTGTAGGTCTGCAGAGAGGGGAGTGGTCTTCAGCTCCCCTTCCCCAGCTGCAGAAGAAAAACATGGCTGACCCACATTCGAGGAATATCATCTCTTGGAAGAGAAGCTGAATAATACATTCTTTGACACAAACGCATGCAGAGACACAACTTCACAACAAGTCCTCATCCAGAGAAAGTAGACTTTCTATAGGTGCAAATCAGAGATGAAATTAAAATTCATATCAGCTCTTTTTCCCTTATCACTTCTTCGACACCTCCTTCCTGCTCTCTTCATGCCTGTGTTCCCCTGCCGCCTGTCCTTCATGGTGCTCCTGTTTCATGACGCTTCTCTCAGCAGACCACTGCACGTGTCACAGCGAGACGAGTGCCAGTAAGAGCGTGACATTTCTAATAAAGCAGACAGACAAACCAGGAACATCAATTGCCTGTGTTTACAGCACACAGAAACAAGAGGCCCCTATTAACCCTGCTGTGTTCTCACAGCCAGCCTATTTCCAAGCATGCTACGCTGAGACTGAGAGGTACTATCTGAGTAAAAGGCACCCAGGCAGGAGCCATACACCCAGGAAACAGTTGATTCCTGTTGTTTTTTTTTAGCATTTCTAATCAATTTAACTCCATCAAAGGAGTTGTTTACCATGAGAAAAAGTTTCTCAATACTGAAATAAAGTAAAAAAATATATATTTTACTTTAGTTTCTTGCTTACTGTTTTTTCTTTACTGCTGAGAATTACATACTAAAAGCCCAACCCAGCTCCAGGCAAAGTTTTAAAAATATTGATGGCAGGCTGTCCATGCTGAAGCAAAAACACATAATTTCACGACCTAGCGAGACTCTGCTTTGGAGTTTTACATAGTCTTACAGCTAGTAACTAAACTTGCTTTATTTGCTGTTGTATACTGTCTCTTTATAAATGAACCTTGACCTGTTCTCGAGGGACTCTTGTTCCATTACAGAAACTCTTTCCAAGGATAAAGAGTGTTTTCACTCACTCAGTTATGCTCCTGGAAAGTTTTCTTAAAGGTTCCTTCTTGTGTTGACACAAAAACTGATGGTTTCACCTCCACAGACTGTGTGAAATAATAAACATTTCAAAAGCTCCAATAAGTGAGGCCAAAATTTTCAAGACTCCTCCTCTGGAAAACATAGTGTTGTGTGTACAGCTCTTTCTTTAGCTGTGCAGCTCGTTGTATCCACTCATCCCCCTGTTACACATTTTGTTGAATAATGTCGTGTGAAGTTAGAAACGTTCCCTTTGCATATGAGTCACACGTTATTTCACAACATTTAACAACATTTTGAGGATGTTGGCAGCATTCCTAGTGATTTTTATTATTATTATTATTGTTTTGTTTTTTTGCTGGGTTCACGCTGTGATTATGCTGCGTTCAGGTTCAACTTGTAAATTAAATATTTTTTCTTCAGTCCCAACAGCAGACACAAATGTGGCAGGAAGGATTCACTATAACTTGATATTAAGTGGTAATTGTGAAGTGGTTTCGTGGGCTGTATCTGGCCTGTGGGCCATGAGTTTGAGACCCCTGAGCTATATGCACCAATCAGCCAAAACACTATGACTGTTGACATGTGATGGTTTAACATTGATTATCTCTAAATAATGACACCTGTCAGTGGATGGATTATTAGGCAGCAATTGAGCGTTTTGTCCTTTAAGGCCCCGTTTATATGACAAAAGTTTTTTTAAATCCTGTAGCCTCTGTTGCCATATAAACCACACGCTGGCATTTTCAATGAAAACGCTGATGTCATGCTGCGATTTGCGAGTGAGCATTCCACTTTTGTTGTTGGAACTTTTGCAAACCGGAGAACAACAACGGTTAAATGGCAAACTTACCGTGTTGTGCTTGTGCAACTGAATCTGTTGACTGCCTTTCAACAAAATGTTCATCTGTTGCTCCACTTCTGCTCTCACATAAGACGTATTTAATATATCCACTAGACGATCAGCCCGCCTCTTCTTCAGCGACAGACTAGGTATATCGCCACCTACAGGTCTGTTATGCATACTACAGTGTTTTCAGTCCATCAGCGTTTCTGTGTGAACGCAGATTTTTTTCCCTGCATTTTTGAGTGAAACCTGTTGTTGTATAACAAAAAATGGGCAAGTGTGAAGATGCAAATTTTGACAAGGATCAAACTGTGATTGGACTGGGTGGACTGGAATTGAGCTTCTCAGTCGGTACCACCCAAAGGAGGAAAACTATACTGAACATATTGTCTTTTATATGGAGTTTGAGTCTAAAATAAAGTTTAAATTAAATTAAATCATTAAATTCAAACGTTTTTGTTGAAAGATGTCAGGAAAAATGTTGACAATGCATTGAAATACAAACAGTTAGCCCACAGGCTTTGCTCAACGCTTTATGTTAGCCACCTCATGTAGAAGGGCTGCAGTATGTGTTCAAATCAAACCAGTTGTCCTTTGTGGGATGTCATCCCCGAGGGGCAACCTGCAGTCTTTCAATGTAGTCCATTTAGCATCCCCTTGAGGCTGGCAGCAGAAACACCAGAAACCAAAAAAGACGACCCTTACTGCAAATAAATAAATAAATAAATAAATATGTTTACAACTTGGTTAAAAAAAAGTTTGGGTCCTAGAAGCTCATTTCTTGAGTTTTTCCTATGTAAGGCAGCCAGGTTTAGTCAGTGTGGCATTCACCAACGATAGGCTTCGAAACTGTATCAGAAATGAAGGGATGACGTCACAGACCCTGCGTCTGTGTACTGTATAATACAGTCTGTGATAATCCCCCACTTTCTTCTCTTGGTTTTCTACTCTATTTTCTACTCTACTCTATTAATGAAGTCATAACAGCCAAAAGCTAAACTAAAAAAAAATAGCCTACAGAATGTTTACAAACTTGGACACCATATAAAGACCAGAGTCTGCAATTACACACCATGTAAAGAGGAAAACATATGAATATGTAAAGAGGAAAACAAAGTGGGTCAACCTATATTCCCTGTAGTGAATGAGCGCAGGAGTCTTTGTAAGATTTAGTGTGGTTCTCAGTCAGTCTGTTATTTCAGTAACCTTTAAAACACAGCACAGACTTAAGTACGTATTTAATCCCTCCAGACTTCACAGTTGAACCTTTCAACTCCTGAAACGGGAGTGAAAAAGGTGTTCCAGTGTTGCCCTAATTCTGGAGTTTTCTCCCCTCACACTCCTCGGTGTGTTAGAATCCCTGAAATGAAAAACTTGGTCTACATCTTCCTTTTCATGACCTGGATTTTACGTCTCACGGTGAAGTCCGATGGGTGTATGCACTGCTACAAACCCCACAGAATCTGTTGACCCATTTATTTTATAGACCTTACATTATTGTGCAGGTAGAAATAGGCCACATAAAGAACATCTGTATTAACTACATGATATTGATGTCAGTGTTATGGTTTGAGAGAGTACATGGAAACAAATTACCAGCATAAAGCCTCTGGATGTTTTCATCAGCAGATTTGTCACAAGCGTGGTTTGGAAATATTGGATTGGATGAGGCTATAAATATAATGTAATCTCAGCTCCCCATGCTGACATATTGTGTCACTGATATTGACATTATGCTGAGCTGATTTTATTAATCTGAAGCCGCCCAGCCTCATTCTGATGCAGGAGAAAGCTCCCAGAGGTGAGGGTTTGGGTTTTTTTTTTTGGTGAGAGGAGTCCGTGTTGACTGCAGGCATCCTGGCTTTGACTTTGAAAATGAATCTGAAGGAGCAGGATTTTAAATCTCAGCTGTGCAGAACAAGAAATAAACATGGATTTTATTTGTATTTTTTTTTTATTCTGTGTGCATGGTTTCACCATGCAGCCAGTTGCCATGCCCAAGGGTAGTAACCATGAAAACCCTCATATTGTGCACTTTGCCAATTCGGTAACTCTGTGAAGTGGAATCATTCGGCGCTGCGCTCGTGATTGGTGTGGAGCAGCATGACAGGCAGAGGGGAGGACGCACCAGACCTGGAGGTTCTTGTCTCTAGGAAGGAATGCGGCTGTAGAGCGCTCATTGGCAGAGCCCTGAAGATCCTGGGGGGTCGCGGGGATGCAGCAGCGGGTTCGGGTGTTGGGGGATGGGGGAAAAGAGGCGTTGGGAAAGCATGTGGGGGAAAGATGAAAAACAAGCCCATGTAGTTCCTTCAACCTCGTTACTGCTAATAAGCCATCAACAGTAATTATCGCTGCCACTTTGTTGCTCTTCTTTAAACTTGTGTCACTGTGCTGTCTGCAGACTCGCCCTCATTAACACACTGCTGCAGAGTCCAGAAGAAAACCTTCATCTCAGCTCAAAACACACACTTTACTAATACTCCCTGGAGAAAAGATATTCATAGGGCTTCATTTCTCCATCACACCACTGAAAACCTCACGGCATGTTTTCCATATGCAGCTTTGAAGGAATGAATGCTTGCAGCAACATTCTTAACACATTTCAAACATGGTGGACACATAAAACAAAACACTACAAGTTTTTTTTTATTTTTTTATTTTTTATTTTTTGCTTTGATGCATTTTGTGTCTGGTACTTGATTTCAATTATTGATTCTGGTCACTGCAAAGCAAAAGTCAATTTTTTTCTTGGTAAGAGACTGCTATTCGAAAAATCGACCACTGCACAGCTCTAACCACACACCCTCAAGGACTAACGCTATGTTCACACTGAAGATAAACGTAACCTGAAACTGATTTTTTTGCTCAAATGTGACCCATGTCTGCTTTGGTTTTGACAGTGTGAACAGCGCAAGTCACGCTGAGTGTGACATTTCTGGCCATTCAGACTGCGGTCTGCGGTTGGCTGCAGATGAAATGAGACTACCGGTGGTCGCAATGTTTGTTTCCTTAAACACTGTTCTGTGTATGACGTCATTAAAGTCTGTAAAGCAAAATCAGCCATTTTCTTCTAAACACATTAAACAGGTCACAAATGTATTTCCTTAAAACATTTAAAAGCTATTTAACCATTTAGGATTTAATTGTGGAGCTCAGCTTCACAAACTGTGTTTTAAAGTAGTTATCTGTCATAGCAGCACCCATAGACTTCTGAAGAAATATTTGTATTTGTTGTAATTGTCTGGGCTCTTACGTTACTAGTCAGTAATCCATGTTGCTAAATGTGATAATAAATAAATGATCATTCTGATGGAGACTGTGAGGAACCAGGCTGAGCTCTATCAGTGTCTGACTCAGAGTCAGTTTCTGGCTCTGATGGATCAAACAGGTAGGGCTGGCTCCGTCCCATCACGCTGCTAGCGCTAGCTTCCATTGTGACTGTAGGTAATGACCTTGTACAGTGCACGGAGGCGGCTCCCCTCCTGCATGTGGGCGTGGCTCACAGAAAATTCAGTTCATGTATCATTAACGTGGAGTCATAAGGTCATTGCATGTATACATTAATATTTCCCAGCATGCCATTACTTCAAAACTTTTATAAGAAAACAATGAGCTGAAGTAAGTGATAAGTATGAATAAGTGACCTTGAGTAACACTTCAATAATCACAAGTTAAATGACTATAGACTGATTCAGCCCCATGAGTGTGAGGGGTGCTGTGGAATAAATATCAGGGGATGTTATGAAACCCACAAGGTTATTTGTTTCGATGGTATGATACACACATGGCCTCTCACCTGACCTTATCATATTAAATCAAAGATGTCCATGATCACCTCAGGCCCTCTAAAAAGCGTGGGCCTGGGTGCACTACATTATTTGGACTGCCTGTTCTTGCACCAGCATGTCTCCCTCTCAGTCATGTTTTTAGTGCAATATTTGTTTTAACAATAAATCTAAAAGTCGGGATTAAAAAGTACAATTCATTGCATTTCTTTGGTTACAAAATGAAGACAGGTGAGAACATATTTACTATATTGATGTCACTTTAAAACATTTTGAAAATACACATAAAAAAATTAAAACATGATTAAAAACAGATTTAATTGTTAGTAACTATTTATGTTCTGCAATTAATTATGATTAATGATGATATGAAAAGACCCAAAACACCAACTAAACTTTAAGCTGTTTACTCTTTGTGAAGACAGGACAGTCATTCTGATTACTGCACAATCCTCAAAGCAACAAAACCCAGATGAAACAAAAGGTGCTTTTCAACCGCAAGAACTTCCCCAGGAACTATGTGTTCTTCATCTGAGGGAACTAGGGTCTTAATTTAGTACCAGGGTAATTGACGTACCTCTTAAAAAAAACAGCCCTGTCTGGAGATTTGTACTGTCTAGATGTCCTGAGACATTGGGGGTGGGGTCTGCAACCAGAAAGTTTCTGATTGGTGGAGCATCCACAGTGTTTTTAGTTCCCCCTTTGTCCACAACAAGATGACACACAGCTGACTGACTTGGTTTAATAACTCCTAAACAATCGTCTTCTATGAGCCTGACTGTGTCTCTGTCAGCTCCCTGGGTTTACAGTTTAAAGAGTGACCCTCTAAACTGGAGACCTTCAGCTGAACATGTCAGTGGATATCCAATTTAGAACAGCTGTTGAAGCACAGGAGAAGTCTTGTTGTCTATCATTCAAGTGTCATTAAATTTATCAGCAGCTCTTTAAAGCAACACTGAAGCCATCACAGGTTGAATGTCCTCCACGCTAACAGGCTAACTGCAATGCTACATATAAAGATTACTGCTTGTCTGTCTCCTTTGGAGTCATCTTTGTGAAATGCCCTTGTTGTTGTTGTCTTACTCCCCTCATTTGGTCTGGGTGTGCTGCAGTTATCATAATTTTTTTCACCATACATCACTGGTCTGATTTACTCCATCTATCCAGGGTTTGACCCTGTGGTTGAAGCGCAGGCAGGCAGTGGACCACAGGAACCATGTAGTTCCTGGGGATGTTTTGACAGGAACTAAAAGTTCCTGGGCCTTCTAGTCAAAGAACACCTCAAGTTTCTCTCACACTATTGTCATGAGTTCCTCCTCCTGCAGATAAAACCACAGACCCTCCAAAGCCTCCAAACAGCACTACTGCTGAAAACACAATGGGGCAGGCAGAACTCAAGCAAACCAGAGAGTGTAAACAGTCCCAGTGTATACAAAGGCTGACAAAAAAAGTAAGATGCAGTATTTATTTTTATTTTTTTTTAACCATGAGGCGGTTCATTCATCTCTGACACGGGCAGGATAACAGCACTCAGTGTATTCCTGAAAATGACTGTGTGAAAAAGAGGCGGTGTAGTGTTGCATGGAGATGACTCACTGTTCAGATCACTGGCAGTATTTTCTCCTAGCCCAGGGGAGCTTCTCAACATCCAGCCATAAAATCTGTGGATTTTTATATGTGAAGCAACTGGCTGGCGTTTTATCAGACACTCCTCACGGATTCTCGCTCTAAGCTCTCCACACACATATGCACCCTACCCCTGAGATTGTACAGTTTCTTGCTCCCATATGTCCCGCAAAGCGTGATCTCTTCCATGTCGGAATGAGCAGGGAGATGATGGGTCCTGGAGTGCAGTATGGTATCAAAAGCGGGGTATGAAAGCCAGGGTGTCATGCTTCAGACAGGATTGAGGAAAAGCAGAGGGTATCAACACTTTGACGACTGTTTTACATTTCAAATCCTAAATGCTTCTTATTCTTCAACCTTGGTTGTTTTTATTCATGCTGTTTTATGTCCATCTCCCTTTTTCCTTTTTCTTCAGTAAAAACGTGTTCAAGTCAAAAATTTCTGTATATTTCCAATTGTAACATCAATTGATGTTGCAGATTTGATCTGAGGGGTGTCAGGAAGAGAATGGGTGGGGTTGGTTTGGAAATGTCAGCTGGATGCAGATCAGAAATCTCAAAGTCAAAGATTTAAACCTTATACAACCTTTTCTCAAATGTTTGTACTTATAAAAACTTAATTGCACTCGTCCCCTGATCCATTTACACCTTTTGTCTCTTGGGCCTTTGGGAAGCATCTGACAGTCAGTCAGATACTGTGCTGTGTGTAACAGATGGTGCGTCACACACATGCCCAGCTCTGCCTTTACAACATCATCATCTTTTCCAAATTCCACTGGGGATTGCAGACCGGACGCTAACTGTGGACCTCCTTGCTAATGGTGTTAATTTGCTCTGGAAGATTGAATTAGTGTCCCAATGGACGCTGCAGTCAGTGCGACATGCAGCAGGCCGCAATGAAAGGCCTCTTCACCCACGCTGCTGTGTGTGACGGGGCTGTTTGTACAATTACAAATCAATCAATCATCCCCAGCATGTGGAAGATGAGATAAGGAGAATGAATTAGCGGCAGTGCCTCTATTCTCTCGGTGACACTGGAATAAATGTTGGTAACACGGCTCACTTTGTTATTACAGGTTATTTGGGAGAGTGAAAATGTTTATGTTGTCACAGCTAATTCGATTTCACCCTTAACCCTAATCCCAGTTGTCAGTGCTGGTGTCAGCAGGGAGCAGGAAAACAAGAGAGTGGAAGAAATGGCAGACAGCTCAGACAGAAGGACCGAACACAGCAGCAAAGACAAATAATAGACAAACAAATCCCATAAGGAGTAAACGAAAAGGCAAGGTCAGGAATAAACCTGTGGAGAAAGAGCCAAGGAGACAAACTCATGGATGTATGACAGGAGGGATAAAGATGAACCCCACTGGGACACAGCATGATATACATTAAATACATGTGGGCAGGACGTCACCTCGGATAAAAGAAGATTTCACATCCTAGAGAATCACCAGGTCTGGCCCAGAAGAAGAAAAAGCATATTATCAGCTTTAAAAGATGAACATGTCAAAAACTTCTCCTGTTGGACAAAAGTGAAACCACAATTTCACACTTTCTTGTGGCATACAGTTAGGGTTACACAATAGCATATCCCCTATCTAACCTTCCAGCCCTTCTATTTTTTTTATTTATTTATTTATTTATTTATTTATTTATTTATTTATTTATTTATTTATTTATTTATTTATTTGCTTGCTTGCTTGCTTGCTTGCTTGCTTGCTTGCTTGCTTACTTACTTACTTACTTACTTATTCATTTAATTTTATTTAATTTAATTTAATTTAATTTAATTTAATTTAATTTAATTTAATGTAATTTAATTTAATTTAATTTAATTTAATTTAATTTAATTTAATTTAATTTAATTTAATTTTATTTATCTATTTTATTATTTTTGAGTGGGATTTTTATGCCTTTATTCTGAGAGGACAGGACAGTGAATAGAGTAGGAAACAGGGTGACAGTGAGGATCTGACTCTGACATCCCCTGTGGACAATGTGGTCCATCCTGAGTGTGTCTCCATACTTACCCTTACATACAGACCAAGTGTTTTCTTGCAGAAACAAAAACAAACAAAAAAAAAACAAAGCAAAAAAAAAAAACAGACAAACAACAACAACAAAAACAACTCCTTCTGCTATCTCATAACACTCAAAAATATCATTTGTTAAAATTTGGTGTAAAAATGAGATAAAAACAAATATACAGCTGTTTTCTCAGTCTTCTGGTCGATCTGACACCTTCCTTGTAGCAGCAAACAGAGGCATTAACATCAAAATAAATACAGTCTTGTCACTGGTGGTCTTGTTTGCTTTTGGAGCTCATAAAAAGATGCCACTTCTATTTTTCTTCTCTTTCACAACCTGCTCAAACCTCACAGGAGCTTTAAGCAGTGTCCCAGTCCTCATCAAAGTTGTCATACACGTAGCCTCTGAGGTATGAAGAAATAAAAGAGTTGTTTAAATATGAACTCATAGTTTATGAACATGTGCATACAGTTTTAGACAGATTTGTAAAGTGAGGATTACCTGTTTTTTTTTTTTTTTTTTGTTGTTGGTTTGATTTTTTTTGTTTTTCTCGCAGTGAACAAGGAGAGGAACATTTCCACAGTGAACATATCCCCCATGCAAGTCCAATTCATCTAGATTCATATGCAGATTTTAATTTTACTTTTCCCACCTTTCATTGTCACCTGAGAAACTGTGAGAGATGGAGAAAGAGCTCAGACAGATGAGGGACAGCGAGGAAAAGGCAGAGGAAAACTCTTGCTTCTCTCAGACATTATTTTAAAGTCACTAAAAGAATAACTGAAGCCAGGTTCATATTTGTTTGGAGTAACACTAACCTAGTGGACAACAGTCTGGAAGCTTAATGATGCTTCAGGTAGCTACAAGCTACTAATGCTGTTTGTTTTTGTGTTCCTTCTTCAGTCAGCTTGATTCCCCATTAGCTTCCTTTTCATTCCATGTTAAAATCCATTTAGTGTGTTCACATTTGTCCATACCTGATATTCAAAACCAGAGAATGAGGTCAATGCAGGCTTTGGTCAGAAAGATAGCCCCATAACTTTGTAGTATGGATGCAAAGTCTTGGCAGGATGGTCAAACCTCAGTGAGTAGTCTGCTAATGTTGAAATCTCAGACCCAGGTGTATAAAGCTGCCTGCATCACCTCTGTCCTCCAACAACTTCTGTGGCTTCCTGTCAAATACAGCATCAATGTAAGGCCCTCCACCATCGCCTCCGTACTTCTCTGATCTTCCTCCTTCATGCTCAAGTCATACAACCAGTGTTGGGCCTGTTACTGAAAAAAGTAATATCATTTATTAACCATTACTGTTTTTAAAGAAATGTTATTACTTTACTTGTTACTCCCTGCCGACAGTAATACATTACACTGTTGATTACATCACTTTTTTTACATCCCACAAAATTGGTATTTGTTTTCTTTCTCCTCCTGATTCTGAGTTTGCTCATGGTCTCTGTGTCAGTGTCAGACATTAAATTACCAGCAGGTTTGTTTTTTTCCTTACAGGTTATCTGAAATACACACCTGGTTCAACTGAGGATGAGAGACACAATTTTTGAAATCCAGTCTAAGTTGATTTAAGCTGAAACAGACCTCGTACCAAGACACAATTTAAACCTGACAAAGATGTTGCTGTCATCTTTCCTCTCAACAAACTAAAGTGACGGGCATATTTCCAGCTGCTGAATGTAAACATGTACTGCTCCAGCTTTTCAAGCTAGCCAGGGTTGCCATCAATGTAAGACGACAACTGAAAAAACAAGCCCATCGGCCAGATAAATAAACTACCCATGGCAGTGCCTAAGAGGATGCCATATTCCACAGGAAAACCGTATACCTGGCAACCATAAAGCGAGCGACCTTGCTGCTTGTGTGCGATGAAATTAATGTGTGGATTGTTGTATTTAAATCATTAGAGGGTTAATAACAACAGTCAGAGAGTAATGAGTTGTTACTTTTTCGTGTGAGTAACTGTAATATTATTACTGGAATTTCAACAGTAATTCTTTACACTACTCACTACCAGTAAAAGTAATATTACTACTGTAATTAATTACTGCCAAACACTGCATACAACTGTGCAGCCATGTCTCTGGACTTATTTCCCAGAAGCTGTCTGTGACTCTAACCCTATTCTCATTTTTAAAACACGCATTTCTTAGGACAACCAATGAGCTTCTATGGTCACTGTTAAAGAGATGTTAAAAGATGGCTGAAAATTGATCAAAAATCTAATTTGGACCAAATTTCATCAGGAAATCTGTTTCTGTAACAAGATTCATTCAACAGCCACATGTTCAAACTGAAAATTTCATCCTGTGTTGCAGCCAAACCCTGGATCCCAGTGCATCATAGTCTCAAACAAAACACGTCAAAGAGATCAGCAGGAAGAGAACTCACAAGTCACATCATGAGTCAGCTGTTCAACACTGTTGATGTTGTGACTGTGTCAGGTATGAATCATCACACATACCCGACAAATCATCATCGTCAGCATCCAGGGGTCTTTGCACCATCAAATTCAAAGCTTCTTATCTCTCCTTTGCGGGGAACATGTCGAGCTGCTAACACTGCACGATGTGTCCTAACCTTCTTAGTGACGTCACACAGCCCCCCCTTCACCCCATGGTTAAAACACTGATAAAAAGGACAAAACCTGTACTCTAATATGTGGACTTTAACATATGTGAAGCAGCTGAAACTGGTCGATATACAGTCTTGGACGTTCAGGCGTAACTGTTCTGGTCAGGGACACCCTGTTTGGGATCTGAGTGGCCTCTTCATGAACTGTTCCTAAAGCCCAGCACTGAGGGAACACAAAGTGACGTTAGTAAGTCCTCTAAAAATGAATCTGAGCTGACAGGTCTTCATGTTTCTGTACTCCCTCTGCAGCCGCAGTTAAAGGACATCCTCTCCTTGTGCTGAAGGTGCTGATGGACCTCTTCAGTCTGAAAGAGGATGTGTGAGTGTGTTTGTCACCGAGACCCCAGCAGGATCACACACACAGCCAGCCACCATGCATCTGTCAGGAGATGACAGGGACGGGGCTTACCTGAGCATTTCACCTTGTCTGCAGGGCAAAGTCAGACTCATCAACATACGAGTTCGGTGTCAGGAGGATTTGTGAACAGCTCAGGACTCCTCTGTGAATTTAGGCCAGCCTCCACAGACGAGTGACAGGAATGTTTGAATTTATGTGCAGGTGAAGGAAACGTCTCAGAGGGAGCGATGCTGGATAGACCGAGCAGATGTTCAGGTACAATCACAGAGGAGGAGATGCTGACAGCTACCCCCCCCCCCACACACACACACACACACACACACACATACACAGAGTGAGTGACCAAACATGGACATCTCTGAGAGTTCATTTTAGAAACAAAAAGAAAGTGGAAACATAACATGCAATATACTGTTTTTCAAAGGAATGCACGGTATAGGTTCATTATTTTCAGTAATTATTGGTTAATAACAGTAAAAATATGTTATTATTTAGTTATCCAACATTAACCACTAAAGATTATATCCACTTGTACTGTAATATAAGCCCACACAGTCATCCACTGTCTCATTTAGAGGAACAAGTGAAGTCACAACAAGATAATGAAACAGGAAAAACTTTCCCTCCACCAGCTCTGCAGCTCAGATTGGAGTGAACTGAGGATCAGCTAGTCTCCTATTTGCATGCAAATGTCATCCTGGCTAAAAAATTAAATTAAAGACATCTGGCACACAGAGAATAACTGGGTTAAAATGATTACTCAGGAATCTCCATGGTGCTGTAAGATCTCTCTTTAAACATCTTCTCTGTGATAGAAAAAGTGTAATGAGACATGGAAGAAGGCTAAGTACTTGTTTTGTGTGTAAATTGACCTCTTTTTCTACAGCAAAGTCATCTTTAAAGGATGAAATATACACAGGTTCAAATAAACAGACAATCTTTACGTCACATGTAAATACATGATAAGACAATAATAAGTTTACACAGCTGTATTTCCTCAGCTCTTTAGATGCTCACTGTAATAAAACAGTTCAGCCGTCTGATTCTGAGCTCATTCAACAAAACACTGAATTTAAACCTGCATTTGGTCACTACTCAACAGTTAAGTTCAACATGCTATCTTTTGACGTAATCACACAGATCAGCCGTCACTTTATGACCACCCGCCTCATGTTGTGAAGTGTTTTGTGGGTAACTTTGAACTTTTTTTTTTTTCCAATTTTAACATTCATTCAGCTTTATTTATCCCAGCTGTCTTAGGGTAAGAGGCGGGGTACACCCTGGACTGGTCGCCAGTCAATCACAGGGCTGACACATAGAGACAGACGACCTTTCACGCTCACACTCACACTTACGGGCAATTTAGAATCAGTAATTGAGACCCTACCGTGCAGCCCCCAATTTGAAAAAAAAAAAAAAAAAGCCTCTAATTGTTTCATTTTTAGTTTTTCCAGTCAGTTGGAAGCTACCTACCATGAGCATTACATTAAATGACACCCAGTGGGAAACAAGATGGTGTGAGCTCTGGTGGCATCTGTCAGTTTATATCACTACTTTGTATGCTTGAATGGTGAAAAATGAGGAGTTCTGAGCAGGAAGTGTTTTAACACGAGCCTGGACAATTATTTCCCCAAAGCTTCAGATAACATGTCCAGAAATGCACAAAAATTGTCAAAGAGATTACTATGACACCTTACAAGTGCCCCTTGACAGCGAAAAGGATTGAACTCATACATGATTGAATACATTGGTGGACTATCACCCTGTTATTCGTCTTTTTTAAGTGATGTATTTATTTACTCTCCCCCCTTTTTTTCTTTTTCTTCTTTTTTTTTTCTTTTTTTTTTCTTTGAATAAATATTATTCCATCCATCCATTTTCTATACCGCTTCTCCTGTTCAGGGTCATGGGTGGCTGGAGCCTATCCCAGCTGGCTGAGGGCGAGAGGCAGGGTACACCCTGGATTGGACGCCAGTCAATCGCAGGGCTGACACAGAGACACAGACAACCATTCACGCTCGCACTCACTCCTACGGGCAATTTAGAATCTCCAATTGACCTAGTGAGCATGTTTTTGGACTGTGGGAGGAAGCCGGAGTACCCGGAGAGAACCCACGCATGCACGGGGAGAACATGCAAACTCCACACAGAAAGGCACACCATGCCTGAACCGGGATTCGAACCGGCGACCTTCTTGCTGTGAAGCAAGAGCTCTAACAGCTGCGCTACCGTGCAGCCCATAAATATTATTATTATTGTTATTATTACTGTTATTTTTCTTTTCTCTTCCTATACTCTTTGGTTATATATCTAAGATCTTATGCCCTAATCGTGTTCTGTTGCCTGTAACCTGTGGGTGAGCTGGAGGGTGGGAGGGGAGGTTGGGTGGGGAATTGGGAGGATTCTGGGTATGTAGTTGGGTAAATCAGGGATAATAAGGGGAGGGTGGGAGGGTGAACTAAATGGGTCAATGTAATTGATGAATGTGCACTTTTATATTTCCTTTGGAGATAATTGTGAATTGAAATAACATATACGTGCTGTACTCCTGTTTGATAAAAGTTCTGAAAAATCAATAAATATATTTACACAAAAAAAAATTGTCAAAGAAAAATCCCGCTAGTGCTGAAAGTGAAGGGGAATCAACTGCTACATTTGAGACTTGAGCATGAGTGTTAGCTTGGCTCAACGGAACCAAGTATTGTTTAAGACCTGGACAGAATAACCGATACGCTTACAAAAGTAAGTGATACCAAGACTTCTACTGTCCTGGAAGCCAATAAAAAACAGACCTCGCAGTTACAGGTGGTTATCAACCAAGTGAGTGAAGCGGAGAAATGGATTGCTGATGTGGAGGCTGTGGCTACATCATCGGAGGTGAAGGTAGCGCATCTCGAGAAGCAAGTGCACAACATGCAGAAACACATAGATGATCTCGACAACTGGAGTCGTTGGTGCAACATACTTGTATACAAATGGATACAAAGGCTGGACGACTGAAGCTTGATCGAGCACCCAGATCTCTAGCATTAATAAAGCCGTGCATTGGTCAATGTCCCAGGCCGCTGATAGTGAAGTTTCACAACTTCACGGATAAACGTGTGACTGAGGCAGCTTGATCCTGTCAGTCCAACCAGGACGACTTCACAAAACACTAACCCTAACCCTAACCCTAACCTTAACCCTAACACAAGAGACCCAGAATCTCTGTCTTCAATGATTATTCAGATGAAGTGGTCTGAAGACCAAAAGCCTTTGACGATATAAAGGTGCAGCTGAAGAAAATGAACATTGACTATTCGTTAGTGTATCCTGCCATCCTGAAGGTGACAGTGAATGGGACGAAGAGGAAATTTGACACTCCATTCACTGGAACAGGGATGTAAGGACACAGCTTCCTGGTCATATGTCTATCAGTATATAGCTTTAAAGTATTTGTTTTCATTCATACATGCTACATAAGTAAGTTCTGATTGCTCTATATCTACACATACACTTATAACTTCATATTATGCAAATTAGGTAATTCTGCCCACGCACCAAGTTATGCCCACAGTGAGCAAACTGAAGTTTTTGTTGATTCTATGAGGGAATGTCAGGGGAGAACAGGGCATAGCCTCATTTATTTGTTTTGTATAAGCCTGTTTCCTTCTCTTTTTTCATGAGGCTGTTGCAGACAGAGGATACCCTGCAGGTTAGGTAGCAGGGACAGCACCTGTTGTATTTCTGCCTCTGTGTTCTTGTATAATAGTCACTGTTCAGATTTGTTTCCCCCAGCTCAGTGACTGTTTTTATTGTATTATATAGAGGGTTGACTTAAACAGTATGGAAAAATATTCACCTTCCTGAAAAATGAACATACTGACATTGCACTTTTACAAGAAATGCATTTAGATGATGCAGAACATCTGAAACTTGGACAGAGGGGGTTTGAGCAGATATTTTTTTCCTTATTTACTTCGAGAAGTAGAGGAGAAGCAATCCTTGTGAAAAAAAAGTCCTTCTTTTTAAATGATAAATTGTGTTAAAAACAAAAGTGGTAGATATGTTATAATAAAGGGAACATTACAAGGTATGGTTATTTCCATACTGAAGTGGGTGGAGATTATAATTGTATACTAAATCTCCTTATTGACAGACTCCTCCACAAAGCCACTCCTCTTTCTTCACAAGCTAAATTACTTAATTCTTCATGTGAAGATTTAGTATTTGCTGATGTATGGAGCACAGTTCATTCTTTGGATAAAGAGTGCACTTTTTTCTCTTCACCCCATGAATGGCACACTAGGACTGTTTTTTTTTTCTACCAGGGCTCTCCTTGCATTCAGTTTTATCTTCTGCAATAGGCAGAATTGTCATTCCAGACCATGCCATTGTGATGCTGGATCTTTCTCTTAAAAGCAGTGTTGGTAATCACATTTTGATAGACTTTTTGTTACACTGGTTAAAATGATTTTTATGTCCCGATGGTGTTCTTAAAATAAAGCGAAAAATATCTGCTGTGTACAGCAGGAGTAAACCTGGGAAAACACCAATCAATCCTAGCGTTTGGCATCCAATTTGTTAAACCAATCAAATCCCGTCCTGCTGTTCTGCCTGCCTCCTGTGTGTACATTTCGCCAGCGTGCACTCGCCCTGATTAAATGTGTATAACCAAGAGGGATCCAAGTACGCTAGAGAATGGCAGAAAAACTACTTATACCCATATAGTGCAAACAAAAACTATTTGCTGAGAACCAGTTTGACTCTGAGGTTTTCAATCAGTCAGAATCTTATGGTTGCAAATCAGTGGCACTCGTGCATGTGAGTGGAGGAGCTCCACGTGTGGGAGGGCAGGGGCTGAATAGAATCTCCTAAGGAGATGCTACATTTAAATTAAAGGCACAGTTGGTAGTCACAGAAAACTAGCATGATTATTTTGAACCAGTATAACAAAAAGTGTATCTAAATCTGATTACCAACACTCCCTTTAATCCTAGTTTTCCATGATTACCAACCGTGCGCTTAAGGGCATGGGGAACAGAGTAAGATACTAGAGACTGAATACAACTATTTCAAAGGATCCTACTTTTACAACCTATTTTGATACTGAGTTTCGACATTTTCTTTCTGTTAACTCTCAGTCAACAGATAATCCTGTCTTCCAATGGGAAACTATTAAGGCATATTCCCAAGGGGTCTTTATCTCATTTTCAGCTTGCAAACGGTGTTAGAAAACGAGGAAGCCACATTTGTTAATGACTGAGCTTAAAACAAAAGAATGAGCCTATATTGATTCCCAACTCTGGCTTTACTGCAAGAAATATCTGCAATTAGATCTACCTCTGATAACTTCTTCACAGAAGACGAGGAGACCAAACTTAGATTTACTAGACAAAGATTCTATGAACATGGAAATAAACCTGGACAATACTTGGCATTCCTAACAGAATAATCGCATATAAGATAATTTCATCAATGACACTTTTTCCTTTTGATACACTTGACCAAATGAAAAACGTCAATACCAGCTTTACTTAACATTACTGAACTATTTAGTAAATTTTCTGGATATAAAATTAATTTGACCAAGTCCAAAGTCATTCTACTTTGAGCCTTAATTTGATACCAGCTGCTTTACCTTCTTTCACTTTTAAGTGGTCCCCTGCAGGCTTTGTATATTTAGGTATATTTATTTATCCTGAATTCAAACAAATGTACAAAGCAAATTTCATTCCTCCTCTCAAAAAGGTGAAGCGGGGCGATCTCTTGGCTAGGACATATATCCTTGGTTAAAATGAATATATCACCTCGTTGTATCCTGTCCAAATGATTCCAGTTGTATTTTCAATCAGGGTGATAAAGGTCTTGAATGGTTGGTTCCTTCATCTGGAGTAAGCGCAGACCAAAACTCAAGGTGACTACACTGCAGCTCTCAGGCTCTGCAGGAGGTCTAGACCTATCAAATTTCATGACAGTTGTGTACCAACCTAAGGTATATTTATGACTGGATTGTAAATGACTCAAACTCTATTTGGTTGGGGGTTGAAGTTTCCCTTTCAAAGTATCCACTAAGGCAGGGGTCCCCAAACTTTTTCCTGTGAGGGCCACATAACTTTTCCCTTCTCTGATGGGGGGCCGGGGTCAGTTTATAACAGAAGAAGTGTGACGTTTGCAGGGGTGCCTAAACATAAACCTTTATTGTTTTCCAGAAAGCCACACATAAACAAATATTAAAAACCCTTTCCGGGATCTTCACAGAAAAAAATAACACTGTTAATGAAATAAGTAACACTATTTATGAAATACAATGTCACTTTCCATGCGTATATTAGTCTTGATCGTGTGGCCAGACTAAAGACTGTCTCTGGTATTGTTCAGGGGGCCGGGCCAAAAGTGGAGGTGGGCCGTAGTTTGGGGACCACTGCACTAACGGACTTACTGTTTTTTTGAGAATCTCAAAAATATCAGACTGAGCTGTAATAACCTAGTTATGCTTAAAGTCTGACGATTAGTATGTCATCTTGAGGGAAGGTTAAAGTTCATGTCTGCTTTCACCCCTATTGTAAATAATCCTAATTTCCAGCCTGGAATGTGTGATATTAGTTTTGGACGGTGGGGAGAGAATGGTATCCATAGGCTAAGGGACTGACTCACTGGTAATGTGGTTATGCCATTTGAACAAGTGATGGAGAAATATTCCATCCCCAGACATGACTTCTTTTGTTATTTGCAGATAAGAAATTGTATCTTTCACAATACTACGTTAATTGAGAGACATATCTCTCCTTCTGAGAAATTACCATTTCTATTTGATACAGAGATATCTATGAGTGTACTTTATAAGGCTTTGTATTTTGCATTTCCAGCTGAGTCACAGAAGCTTAAAGGCACATGGGAGAAGGAGCTTAGTGTCACAGTTGATGATGAAGAGTGGAAGGATGTTTGGAGATATGATAAAACAATTTCAGTTTGTAATCGTACCCAGGCAATATAGTTAAAAAATTAGTCACTGAGAGCACTCACAGATAAAAACAGAAAGGAATCCAGACGCAGAGAGAAACAAGACAAGAAGCCAAACCACAAATTCCCAATTGCTCACAACAAGAGTGCATTGAGAGCTCCGGATCTGGCGATACCTGGTTTGAAACCTACCGTTAAGGGCAGATATCAAGACATTAGTCATTTTAATCACACTAATACTACCATCATAAAGTGATCTTTCTTTTGTTTATCTCACATAATCATAGTGCTCAACCGAGCTATGCCGCCGGGCCAAATGGTTCTAATATAGGCTGCCTGCCGGCAGGCGTTTTATGAAGGAAGGAGACTTTGGTGATGAGACCTCCAGACTTGAGGATCACCCTTTCTTTTACGCTGGGATCATTCAGCATTATCTTGAGCATGGATGATCGTTGTTAAGGCCCTCTTCCATCTACCCGGAGATAGGATAGGCATGGAGGGAACTGCTGCATTTCTCAGAGCTCTCATAACCACAAGTATGGGAGATCCTGCTTTGTTTCCAACACAGGGTGAACATTAGAATGGAGTGCCCAGTGCAACCAACTTGCACTGCTTCTAGCAGGTGCCATGGCGAATGCTAGTGCCAATGACAGGAATAACCAAATGGACTGTGTTCAAGATCCCAATAACTTGGATTACAGACTGGCACAACCAAATTCCATACTGGCTACTTTGTGCACTTTTGTTGGCATCCAAAGCAGTGTCATGTCAGGGTGTTTGGGGACCCTATTTGAACTATGTAGAGCCTGATGTGTTCAATATTATGATGTAGGGATTTTCTTGACTGCTCATGCTGTATATTTTTTATTGTAACCCAGATTATTATTTATTTGGGTCTAAACTGGTGTTTGTATATTTTTGTTTGTTTGTTTGTTTATTTTATTTTTTAGGACTATACTTTGTACTTATCCTTTAATTGTAAAAGTGAAAGATTTATAAAATATTGTTAAAAAAGATACCCAGTGGTCCTCATGGTTAAAGTAATTCATATCACTTGTGCCTAGCCCTGATTTCCAGCACACATCTTATGTGTCGTCCTCACGTCGGTGCCTGTTCATCTCTAGAGCGGGGTGGAGTGCTTCAGTATTTATTATTTTTTCCTACTCCTTGAATAAATTATTTTCTGCTTTGAAATTTTTGCTCGTTTTTGTAAATCCATCTGGTTTCACCCTTTGCTTTCTCATCATTCGATTTCATTGCCAAACGCTGAGTTAAATGTTGACCAAAAAAGATAAAATGAAAACAAAACTTGCTTCTTTGACAATGTTTGAAATTAGTTTTTACCCATTTCTTGTAATTAAAGAGTCTAAACACAAGATGGCTAGTGAAATCTATTATGATTTATGTTGATTAAATATATTTGTGTGGGGGTTATTCATCGCATTTAGACTTTTGATTGTGTTTTAATGTTTTTACTGTAAGGTACAGGTCCAAATAAATGAACAATTTACCGTTTATAAACATGATCCAGGAATACCGATGACTTCTCTGGACCAGAGCTGCATCCTCGTTTCTAAAGAGGAGGGGAGAAGTTTGCTAAAGGAACAGTTTTTAAATAAAGATGTGCGGACAGATGGACACCCAATCCTTCCTAAAGTTATTTATCTTTGTTTTATCTTTAGTGTCACTGAAGAGGTTTATTTAATTGATTGTCACCATAGATATTTCAGTGTCAGACAGGGTTTTTGGCATGGAAAGAATAAACCCAGTCATTGCTTTAAAAACCCATCACTGTGTCATGAGTCTGGGGACGTCCTCTCTGGGATGGAGGATTGGGGGGGTTGGGCTGGTTAACGACAGGAAAACAGGTTAACGGATATCAGCTATTACACAATGACATGCTGTTTGTTTGCGTGAGTCCCAGGAGGTTGCTCTTATGTTGTTGTTATTAGTCTGTTTAAATCCTCTTTTTGGGGTGTTACAGGCCGCTTGAAGTGGGACTTTTTGGGGCTAAAAGCAGCTCCCCTCAAGCTTTGTTCCCCCAATCTGGTTACCGTCTCAGAACCAATGAAGCGGAAGACAATGGAGAGCTGAGGATGAGGCAAAAGGCCGGTGCGGTCATGGCCTCCGCCTGACTGAACTCATTTCAGGGATGATTTGCTCTGACTGATATGAGCTGCTTGGATTACTGCTGAGTCTCTTTGTTCCTGATTGAGGAAGGGGTCAAAACAAGCTCCTAAGAGCTTAGTGGTTCCTCCTTTTGCCCCCTGACAGATTTAAATTTTAACACCACTGTTGTTGCTCTTGTCTTTTCTCTGCACATAGTTTTGTGGATCTGCTTGACTTCTGAGGAGCAAAACGATTGACGTGTGTCCGTCAACTCATTTTTTGTTTGTTTGTTTTGCTTTGTTTTTGTTTTAATGTATGTCACTTTGAAAAGACAAACAAATGGCATGCCTAAAAGGAAACTTGTTTACATGTTTATGAATTACTCTTATTTGGCTTAAACAAGATAACCTTTTCATAGCATAGCACTCACAATTCACAACATTTCTCTGGTCTTTTTCTCCCTGGAGGTTTGACGTTTTTATTTCTACATTTTCTAAGGGTGATAATTGATAACTCGATTGTGTAAACCAACAGCAGAAAACACTTAATTACATTATGTGCTGTTTGTTCTCTGTTCTCCGTCATTGCCACCTTGTTTCTCCATACAGCTCCCAGTGATAACATTTGCATATTTAAATTGGATGTGCTTCGCTTGGCCCTGAAGCCCGCCACTCCCCCAACAGCCTCCTCACCCTAACCCCCCCAACCCCCCTTTCCTCACCCCCCCCCCCCCAGCTCAAAGCTAAAAATACACTGGAGATGTTTTGAAGGGAACAAGGGACTGACAAAACAACAAAGCACAAAACAAAAGGGAGTCAGACCTGCTGTCAAACTGCTTCATTCCTGTCTACTGTTACTTTTATTTCTTGTGATTAGAGGATAGAAAAACTTAGAGATTGAGAGTTAGTGATTCTTGAAGGATGCACGGTACAACACTCACCCAGAAAAGCATGACATTTTGAGCGGTAAACAGGTAATAAATCAGAGAACAAGGAATCAGCGCCAAATAAGCCATAATATAACAAGAAGTTATGGATTAACTCCCCATTTAGTTCTATAAATGAATCATTATAAAATATATAAAATGTAGTAGTGTAAAAGTACTGTGTTACCTTACTTAACCCCTGATACCAAAGATCTGCAATACCACAAATTAAAGTTTAAGGCAGGGGAAGAGCAATAACTCCCATGCTAGCCTGCAGATTACCTCTGAGTGGCCCCAACCTCACCTGCAGCCACAAATCTAATATATGGATAAAATAATTTAACAGCAAAAAAGTAGCTTGCAAGTGAGCTACCTTACTTCATTCCTAATTTTATTGAGAGTTGGAAATCCAGGACTGATCGCAACACAAGTTCAAAAACATCCAGACCATGAGTGGTGGTAGGCTAACCTAATATTTAAAAATGTCACATTAAAGCAAAGAAAATAATAAGTAAAAATAACCATCAAAAACAGGAAGTTTACCCCTGCCTGGACTGTTTACCACCAACTCCAAAGAATGTAACGTTCTGAGGCATCACTTTGAAAAACATCCGACTCTCTGGTACCAGCTGTCCTGAGGGATCACAGGAGAGGGAAGCTGAAGTACAGAGCTTATCTTCTAATTATGAACACAGACAGAAAAACATGGAGCAGTTCTGCACAGTCCAACAGAGAGACACAGCAGTTTCCCATCATTCGTCATGGAGAAAGAGAAATGGAAAATAAGATGACCAGACTGAAGCGTTAAGAGAGTGTGTGATGGCTGTTGAAGATGAGGCGTTACGTTAAAGTCAGTTTGGCATCTGCTATTAAAAAAACTTAATTGACATTTCAGCCATTCACAGAGTTGATATTCCAGCTACAGATGTTTGTGAAGCACTGTTAGATGAACTTTAAAAAGCATGCCTTTAGCAGTCAATGAATCCATGGTCAAAGCTGATTGACTTTTTTTTTTTTTACTAAGACTGTTTTCTTTGAATGATTACATTGAAGCCATAAAGGGCTGTTTTATAGCTGCTGGCTGCAACAATCTACTGGAGAAACTTTAAAAATGCATGTGCCTCAGTTTGATTTTTTGTACTCCTTATTAGTCCACTATGCTCGGACAAAAACTCCCCTTGTTGTGTGTGTGTAAGTCTGGCCCAAATAATGTGGCTCCAAAGGGAGGTAAAAATCTGAACAGCACATCAAGTGGATTCATTTCCAGTCCAGGAGTGACCCACATGCAGCTTAATGTACTGTTCTGGCCTGGCAGTGAAAGGAAAGACAATAGATGTACTTGAAGATCAATAAAACAAAAAGGCAAAAAAAGGCCTCCTCTAATACAGCTGCTGGCACCTACCAAGATTGAGATATTAATTAACCTACATCTTACTCTTATCTGGTCTGCATATGTACTAAACATGTATTGAGCTTTTAAAATCAATATCAAATTACACTTACATGAAGTAATTCAAATTTCACATAATGGAGCATTTCTTTAAACGTGTTAAGTACACCCCCTCCATCATACATGGTACCTTCCAATTGGCACACCTCCTCATAAGCCAATGACAGCGTGTAGGTCTGTTAGGCATAACAAGACTGAGGATCAGACAGAGTAACTTGAACAGTACTCTGCATATTAGAGGGAAACACCCAACAGGACTGTGTGGTTATTGTCAGGGACTGGAAATGACAGAACATATACTTGTATCATGCAATAAATACAGACAGGAAAGACAAACAATGATGAACAAGTTGGAGAAACTAGGAAGGGCAGGGAGAAGTGTTTAAAGTATTCTTGAATGTACAGAAAGTGCACAAGGGATGGAGGAGCTGATGACATTTCTGACTGTGACTGGACTGTTAAACAGAATATAAATGATTGAGTAATGGGGGGATGAGGACCTGAAGGTGGCAGCAATGCAATACCATGGATGCCAGCTGCCATAAAACACCAGAGAAGAAGAAAAAGAAGAAGCAGGTCTGTTTGGCAGTTCCTGGTTTTGAGGTGGAAGAAGAGTATGGCAGCAGAGGACAGGTGACAAACAAAACCTGTCTTTAACAGGTTCACCAATAAAATGTTGATTTATGTCAAGAGAAAGAGAAATCAGTGTGCTTCTGAGATACGTATTCTCGAGATATGCCCTTTGTAGTCTCTCTGTTTAGTGTCATTTGAGTTTTGCCAACAGCTGTCACACAAACACACACACACAATGTGGTGGCATGCTAAGCTCACTTTAACACAGGCCTCAAAGCCAGCGTTATGTTTAAATAAGAGAGGCTGTGTACCCTCACAACATGCATGTGTACACTCTACAGGGCACAGGGTTGCCTCATGGCAGTGTGTTTATACACGACAAGTGACTCTGAATGTTTTTATGTCAGTCTTGATCTTAAGTGCCCAACTTGAGAGCGGAAGAAGGAGACGATAAAGATGGTAAAGTAAGCACAAGCCCCCTCTTGTAATCCGTAGCCCCATGTTATGGCAGCAGCTGAGTTATGATGATGTCCTTCTAATGGAGACAGTAATAACTCTTTTATGTGCAGCCTTCAGCCTCTGAGTGCCTGCAGGGTTTTTATTACATGGCCCCATGTGATGTTCGCTTACAGTCACAGTGCACATATCTGGTGGGCTGAGAGCCTGAAACAATGGAATTAATGTGTTGTGCTGGATTTGCATTAGCTGTGACGTGCATTTTTTTTTTTTCTGTGCCAGTTGATCAGAAACCATCAGAGAGGAGCGTGTATCACTGTCTTCATTATTCTGCATGGATTTGTTCTATTCATGCAGCCCTATTATTCAAACTACACACACTGAATTCCTCACCTCCACATGTCTATCTGTACCCTGTGCAACCTCCATCTCTGCTTCTTCCCCTCCTCAACATCACCTCACATATATTTCTCAATGAGATGTGTGATATCTCGCCTACACAGTTAAACACACTATTATCTCAGATGAGAACAGATGCCTCTTACTATTGTTAGAATTAGGTGTAACTGTTGCTGCTTGAACGTTGCTTGTTTTATGATTAAAGGCTTAAGTTGTGGGATTGTGCTTATATGCGGTAATATATTGTTGGATGTGATCACAGAAAAATTAAAGCTCCTGAGCGGCTACTAGATCGCTTTGTACATGGAACACAAACATTCACAATGGTAAGAGAGATGCTTATGCAGTTTGTACAAGGACACAGAGGCCTTATAATGGTATTATGTAGTGTTGACATTTAACTTAACAGTTTTGAAAACTTATCATCTGCTTAGTGACAGCATAATGTTATTTTTTAATATGCAAGTATGATTGTGTGGGTGAGATACAAATGAGTGAGAGTGAAACAAAAATTCAAAATGAGGTGGGCTGCCTAAGCGAGTGAGATGTGGAGGAATACTGACCCACCCTCCATGCGAAGACAACACCTCAGAGTAGCAAAAATAATGTCTAGAAAAGTGGAGCTGGAACTATAAAGGGTTCGAGGGTGAGAGACACGAGATTCTGATTTGGTCAGACCCATAGACTGTATACAGAATGGACAGTGTGGCTCCGCCTTTTACCACTGTACGGTTTTGAAGCCAAAAAACCTCCGTCACAGGAGCTGCCATTGCGCAGCCAAAGTCTGCGCAGTCAAGACTACGAGGAACTCTGGGAAATTCTGAGTGGAAGCAGGTGACAAAAATAATTATGTTTTTTGCTTTTGACGGTCTAATCTCTTCTTAACTGTCCTTCCTGATGTATTGTAAACTACAGAAGAACAGCAGCTGTGAATCATCATTAAATGAGACATAAACCCCATTTTTAACCTCTAATAACTAATGAAAAAGATTTTTTTTCAGAAAAAAAGAGGACTTGAACACAGTGCAGCCCAATAATATCTCAATATCATGTGAGAAACATTTCTAAGAGGTGTAATAATTTTTTAAGGTTTGACCACAGCCCATCTGGAATGAATAGAGAGGCAGAGTTTTTGTCTTGTACTGCAGCCAGCCACCAGGGGGAGCAGTTTTTGTGGTGACCTCAGTTTGAGCCAAGCAAGATGATGTCCATTTTTTTTTTTTTTTTTTTACAGTCTATGGTCAGACCTCCAATACTGTCTGATTACTTGGAAAGAGCTAGTTCTGAACCCAGAGACTCTGTTCGCACATTCTTGATCCATTGTAATCAATAAATCTGGTGTAACCTGAGAACTCAGACGTCTCCATCTGCTTCTTCCATCCACATCATGTGTTCTTTACAGGAAATGGGAAAAGGTAATTAGGAGTCAGATTCTTTATTTAAGAGAAATTAATATTTTATATGATGATGACAGGTGACCGTTTCAAAACACTATGCTAATATTATTGTATACATTAACATTAACTAACACTGCTTGGCTACAGTATACTTTCTTTCTCACATGGCTCTTGAAGTATCACATAATCTGCCTTTGTTACAATCTAAGATTTTAATCTCCTCCACTGTATGTCTGTCAAACAAAGCCCTCCTTGATTTGTGTGCACATCCTCCTCCGCTATCCGCTCGCTCACTCCTTCTCATTACCAGTATCTGTTTGTCGTCTTAAACGCAGCAGCAACTGTAATCCCACCCAGAGGATTCCACCTAATCAGGGTCAGATTCAAGCCCCTTAGAGCCCTGATAAGCCCTACTTCAGCCTCGCCTACTCCAATTGCGCTTTCTCCTGCCACATCGCCTTTCTCCTTGATGACCCGGTGTGACCATTCATCTGTTTGCACAGGCTGTCGCACCAAATGTGCACCTGGTCTTGAAGAGCAGAGAGCACTGTAGGAAGTGGATTTCCTTCAGAGAAAGTGCCGCACAGAATCTTGCGGGAGCTCAGACGATTGTTAAACCTCTGATACGGATTTCAGTCTGGTTGTCTAATTATCGATAAATTGGATTCATCAAGTAGAAGTCATCTTAGGATATTACTCATCAGAAAGGAAATGTATCCTATGTGACTGTTTGTAGCTGTGCCTCAGATTATTTAAAACATACACACAGCTTGAGTGTGTTGAAGATTCTGACTTCCATGGGGGTCTCAACAAAAGCATCATGCCAGCTGGGTACTTGGGGCCCTTACAGCATGGCCACTGCTGGGTCAATTTGTCGTGGGGTCCACACTGAGCAGCAGGTGGAAAGTTCCTTTATTAGGCTAATGGCTGTGAAATGACTGAAGGGGCCTGGGGGGATCTGGGAGGATGTGTAGTGTGACGGAGACTCTGGGGTGTTATGGTGGTCTGGACAGGCAGCAGGAGAAGAGTGTGCATGCTGTAGCTCTTTTGTCAGGGGCAAGAACATGTAACCGCATACATGTTATAAGAGGTAAATATTTATTAAAGAGATAGACAGTAACTTTCACAAATAAGGATTAGGGCTGCAGTAAACAAAACTAAAAGTCACAATTAAGTTAAAAAATAAAGAAAAAAAAGTCATATTATTTGAGATAAATATAAAATTATCATGAGGAGTTAAAAGTGTTAGTCTAAAAAAACACAAGTAAACAAATGGAGAGTCTTCTCCTCTGTTCACTGTAATGATGTCACACTTAAAGAAATGAGGACAAGTCTTCAGTAAGAAAGAGAAATGAACTATTAGCCCTTAAGATGTAGGAGCATGTTGAACAAATCCGGAAAAACTCACTCTGTCCCCTTGGTGTGATGAGTGACAGCATCCATTTGATTTACTGACCCACTTGCTGCTGATCAAATTTATGATTTGCTTTCATTGAGTGCAGTGGTCCACTCTCATGAATAATAAGCAGCTCTCCTCACTGCGCGGGGAAATGTTGGGGCTGGAATATCAGGCAAGGTTAAACTGGTCAAACCACACAAGTAATTTCTACCCAGTGGTGTATTTTTCAGTCAGCATTGCGTATACCCACTTCTAACCCACCTCAAGGATGGTGAAGCCATGACCCACCCTCCTCTGCCTCTAATTGGTTGGTACTCGCTGCCTTCACTGATTAAATTGGTTAACTTTAGGCATGGTGACTGATGAGCCAATCAGAAGCAGAATTGGGGTGGTCATGCCGATTAAAACATCGCTAACACCTCAGGTGTCTGTGTGTGACACTTGACTGTGAACGGCAGCAGAGCAGACCAAACAACAGAACAAGCGGCGGTGAGTTGAATGTGAACAAGAATGCATTGTCAACTTCAGATTTAAAGTATTTTATTTAAATAAATGTACAACAATTAACAAACATGAAGCGCAGATGGCAAAGTGGATAAGGTCGTGCTCCATACACAGGTGGCCCAGGTTCAAGTCTGCCCTGTGGTGACTTTCTTGCATGTCACTCCCCACTCTCACCCTGTCTCCTCCACTCTCCTGTCCTCTCAATAAAGGCATAAATGCCCCAAAAATATATAAAAAAAACCCCCCAAAACACCAAGTTTGCCTCATGATAAATACATACATACATACAATCCATTCTGCTTGTGTGACCAGTAGTAACTACAAACTGCTCCTAATTAAGTCATGATAATTTTATAATAGTGAGCAAGTAGAAATGACAGATTTTGGGGTAAATAGAGTAATCTTACATGTCACTGGTTCTAAAACCGTCTTTTTTTCTGTACAATTAAAAAAAGGTAAAAATTTAAGGTAAAAAAAAAATAGAGTATACCCACTTCTCAAAGGACCACTACACCACTGTTTCTACCTTTTCCAAGTGTCTGAGACTTCAGTTATTTCTCGTCAACAGAGCCAGATAAACACAAAATCTGAACAAGATTCAATAATTTACTTTTCTCCTTATCTTTCACAAAGAAGTACACTGACCTGTATAGAAACACTTGGTGAAATGGTTTATAGATTTTCTCTGCACCATCATTTCTTTTTGATGAACAGAGCAAAGACAGGTGCTAAACTACATTTTAACTTAAAGTCTCTGTTAGGTCTTTCTGTTTGTCGTTGATAGCAGCATGGGTGTTGCCACATTATAAGTTAGGGAGAGGGGTCACGTTCCACTCACCTTAAATAAAAAGTCGTTTGGACCCCCCACATTTACCATCAAAAGTGTAAGTGCATGACCGCCTACTCTAGCTGTCTTTCTGTTGCTTCACAATAAAATCCACTCCAGTTTTTCTTTAGGGGAAAATAACCATATCAATGAAAATCCACTCCACGATTTTCTGATTTCCTACACGCACAGTCACTTCATGATCAAATCCGTTCCACTTTGTCATTAGGGGAATACCCATATGAATAGAAATCCACTCCTTGTTTTCCTAGTTTCCAATATGCACAGCTGCAGCGTGCCGACATAATGAGCGTTGGATCAATAACACGACAGCAAATGTCAAAAAATTCCAGCTTTTGCTGAAAAACTTTGACTGTTCTACAGACGAGAGATGAACATTAGAAGATTTTTGGAAGAAGGGGAAGTAAGTTAGATTTATCTCTGTTTTCTTTTGATTGACCAAACAGCTAAGTGGCAAACTGCCATAGCGGAACACGGCCAGCTTTTCTGATAAGACTGTTAGCGGGCTAGCACCTCGAGCGGCCTGGCGCGTCAGTCACTTCAGGTACCAAGCTTTTTGTGGTGTTATTGGAGACTTTAGGAAACTCTGAGGAGAAAACATGGATAGTTGATGCTCCTCTCAGTGAGCCCCTCCCTGTCTCGAAGCACTCACAGGCAGCCCAGTCCTCCCACAGCAGTCCCTCTCAGCTGCAGTCAGAGCATGTGTTCAACCATTCAGGTCCAGACTGCTCGTTAACCGCGCTGAGAAGGTGCTTTGACCGTTTTTTTTATCGTCTATTTCTGGTTCATTTAGAAACGAAGAAAAACCATGTTATGGATCAAATGTTGAAAATGTATGTTCACGTCTCAATGTGATTTGTTGTAGGCTCTTAAATAGACCCTACATTTCAAAACTAAACCAATTAAAACCCTAATCTTAAAAATAAAAAAAAAAAAAAAAAAAAACAACTAAAAGTAAAATTTGAAGCAACTACCAGAGTGCCCCGCTTCAGCCATTTCTTCCTAAGCCCAGATAAAGGATGAGGACTGGAACTGTGATCTTATAAAAACAAGAATCAACAGATGGAAGCTCATTTGTAGTTCTTAACAATATTTAAGGTATTTTTTACTCTCTCTCTCTCTCTCTCTCTCTCTCTCTCTCTCGCTCTCTCTCTCCCTCTCGGCATTATTCCTCTCTCTGGCAGCGTCCATTAATAAAAGAAGACTCCAGGCCTGAACACACGTTTGACAGTTTCTGAATTATCAAACTGCTCAGTCACGTTTTAGGGAAGTTGCCCATTTCTAATGTAGCCTTCATAATCATGAGGGTGCTATACTACATGTGTATTTGATATGCTGAAAACATGACTTGGCCACATCATAGAAATCTTTCTATGAACAATCTACTTTGAGCTTGTTTCAGTTATCAATGTGCAAGAAAGCTCAGTGTATCTCCATATCTCCTGATATAGGTGGAGACTGAGAGTGAGGCAGAGGCAGCATGCAGGGGCAGTGGAGACAGCTCTGTTTCTGAGGTGAGTACTGAAAGGTTTTTCAGGGGGAGGACCCCCATACCCTACCAAAAAAATATGCCCCCTCCACTCGAAATGCTGCTGATGCCCTTGGATTGTAGTGACGCCTGTGATCAGTATCTGTAGTGTTATCCTGGTCTAAAACCCCTGTTTTCCTCGATTGTTACGCCCCAGCTAGGGGTGTCTGAGACATAACATGAAAGGCCCCCATCTTCCCTCAAGTCCCAAGTAGCCGCAAGACAGTATTGGTAGTAAGGTAAAATAATGTGTATTTATTCACAATAACGAAATGATATAACTGAATCAGACTTCAGGGTGGACTAAGGCCAAAATAACAAACCAAGGAATCCTGTCTAGAAAGTAATCAAATAACCTAACAACTCAGGGGAAACCAATGACAAAGACTTACCTCCCTAACTAAATAAACAGGAGAAAACTGAGTTAAACCAAACTGGCAGTCCACCCCTACCACTCAACAGATATTAATACAAAGGATGGTGCAAACAAAGCAACATGTGACTGGTTGGGAGAGGAGGGAGATGAGGAAATGCCGCTGCCCGCCCGCGTCCGCCATCTTGGCTCATTAAATAGCAGAAGATCCTCGGCTGCTGTGTGCTGTGGCACACACTAATTTACATAATACACAGAACACAGGCACAGGAGAGTAAACACCACAAAAACTTATGACGTCAGTCGTAACATCGATCATCATCACCCACTGTTGTAAAGATGTTTGTTTTTGAAGCAAATGAATGGAGAGCAGATCTTCAATTTAACACTACTTTTCTTTGTTGAAGGCAACTTTGTAATCTCAGTTTGTAGTATAATTTAGTTTCCTGAAGGTGAGCGGACTATCTGTTAAGTGTTCCTCACAGCCTGGTGCTCTTGAGACGTGTCTGTAATGCGTAACGTTAGTGAATCCTGGTTATGTCCTACCAGAGCTCATCTACCAACTCCAACCTCACCAATCAGAGCTAACGTAACCTCACTCTTCATTTTATTGACAGACTCTCAAGTTTGATCAGATCACTGCAGAATAACTGCTGCATGTGGGTTGGAGTGAACATTATCACAAACAGTTTAGCTCGTGTTTTAGCCCGTGCTCTATCACTCTCCTGTTTGGCTTTCTTCTGCTCTACTGTCTCTTTTTTGTCTGACAGTTCAGCTCCAGTGTCCACCATCACTACAAAATAAATCAAAAAAATCCTCCAGCAGAGAACAACACAAATTTCTCTTCTCACTGCTAAACTTTGTCAGCCTGTGTGTTTTCATAAGGACGTCTACAAGTCGTAAGTCAGTCCGGTCCTGGGCGACCTGGACAGGGAAACTGAGAAACAACATTTAGAAAGAACCTATTTTGGCACTGATAATCGCATTTCTAATCTTGGATCATGAACAGGTGGAAAAGAGATTTAATCTCAATTGGTTCTTTCCTGGTTAAATAATGTTTAAATAAAAAATAAAAGTGAGACTATTTCAAAATCACTAATAAAGTCCTCACAGGGACTTCAAGTGTTTTTTTACGTGTGTGTGTCAATTTTGTACGTCTCAAGTTGGCAGCAGGATGTGTTGATTGTGGGTGATCATACTAGTTAGAATCTGAGCAGGACATGGACTCAAAGCAGAAGGGGGCTGCTCACCTTGAAGAGATTCTTATTTGGAAAGCCATCTCTATAAATAATCCCTTGCTGAAATGACTTCTAATCAGGGCTACTGTGAATCTGAGACTCATTGCTGAATTTTTAAACCCACATGACCGGCTCTGTGAAAAATTTAACATCATTTATGTTGAAGATCATAAACGGGGCTCATCACGCACTCGCGCTGGCTCAACTCTGGCATTTCAAGTGAAGCCAGATGGACTCCTCATCCACCTAGCCCACTTTTTTTGGAGCAACCAATCTTATTAAAGCGTACATGGTCTCAGAACCGTCATCAGACTTCATTTACTGTGGCAGGTGCAGAGGTTTGAACTGTCTCTCCTGTCATTGTGTCCATGTAATGTCAGAGTAAATTGCAACATTAAATCAGGACCCAAAGGGCGAAGCTGAGTGCAAACACAAATGAAATGGATAAAAGGGTGAAAGGTAAAGATCAGAGATTAACAGGAACAAAACTCAGAAATGAGGCCAATCCAGATGAAAAGTGGGGCTCAAATTTTGTCCCTTGTCTGACCCTGACCCTGTAAATACATAAATTAATACATAAAAACAGTCCCAAATTGAGACTGGAATCGTCCTTGTAGGATTTGTTGTCCTGTCCTTTGCTCGTTAAATTCTGGGCTGGGGGATTTTAAGACAGTATTACACATAACGAGAAAAACACAAAGAGGAAGACATTTTGTCATTGCACTAGCTTCTCTGAACTCTTCAGACAGTTTTAGAAATTTGATGGCCCTCCAAATCAATGAAGGGTGCAGCCTCAACCTTAGGAGATTGTGATAATAGCCTTGGTGCCCCACTGACTCTCATTACAAAAGACAAACCATGAATTATTTAATGTTGTTCTTATTCAGAAGTGTGCAAGTATGTACGTTGCTCCAAGATTGTTAGCAGGACCAGAGCTTTAATATGGATATATGGATTTTGTAAAAAGGGTTTATAAACATCTCAGTTCCAAAAAATTAGAATCCTCTGGCTATTTTTGGATGAATCAGGATTTAGTAGGTTTAGATGAGTATTTATCTTCTCACTTATTCTGAATTTGACATCTTTTTTGACAAGAGTACTGAAAGTTTCAGACTTTGACTGCTTACTTTACTTGACCCTAACTTGTACTCCCTAACACATTGACTGCATTAGGACTCAGACTTCTACATTAATATCTTCCAATGAGTGGACCCCCTCATGAAGATTAGTCCAATGTGCATTTACGCACAGCACACAGCACTGTCTTCACTGATCATTTCCAGACACACTGACAGGATTTGTTTGTATGTGATATTATCAAAAGAAATGTGTTTTCTACACGCCCAAAAGGTCTCACACAGTTACTGCAGATTCAGTCAGTCAGTAATTTGGAGTAAAAAAAGGCCACCCTAACCCTATAATACATACTATAAATCAGGAGAACTCACCTTGGCCTGGGACCCAGGTTAATGCAGACTACACTTGGCTTCTTCTCTGGTCACTAGGGCTCGACTCAGACTTTAACTCAGGCTCCAGGTTTGAAGACTTTTAAATGACTCTGTTCAGTGTTTTCTTTGAATAATAAGATATAAAACAGCTGTTGCTTGTGTTTGTTGAGGGATGTTAAGCACCACGTTGAAATGCATGTTTGTGAGGGAAATGGACAACTAGAGAATGCTGTTAGAGGACACAGGCCTTGAGATGGAAATCTCAATCACATTTAGGTTTATTTGGCAACACCAACTGTTGTAAAGCTTTAACTAAAGATTTATTTTGAAACCTTTTCCCAAACTTGGATGAATCCTTCTTCTGACTTTTGCTTTCTGCTTAGATTTATGTTGCTCTTTTGAATAATTATCATTTTGGTCACTGGTCTTTCTTTTGTTAATCAAACTATCATATATATATATATTTTTTTACAGCTCACATTGATCATTCCAAAGCCTGCATATTTAAATCTGTTTGACGTTTTATAGACATAAACTAAGATATTAAAGCCATCAGCAGTGTTTTTTGGATAAACAACACTTTATCATCTGCATACAGATAATTTTTTCTCCTGTGGGGTAAAGCAAAGAAAAAAAAGTCACTTTTACATCATCTTTTTTTGCAACTAATAATTTATATTTTTCAAGTAGTTTGTTATTTTTCTATGCAGCTTGTGTTTTTCTACACTTGTCTTCACACCCTCTCCTGCCAATCCAACGCTCTACTTCTAACCGAGTGAGGACCAGCTTCCCTGAGCCCTTTGAAAGAGGATGAGAGGCAAGAAGAAGGGTGGGTTGGAAGGGGGAGTGGGCGTGTGTGCATGTGCCTGTGTGTAGAAGAGAGAGAGAGAGAGGGAGAGAGAGAGAGAGGGACAGAGAGGGAGGGAGGAGGCGCTGCATCAACCCGGCATACAGCAGCGGCGGCAGCAGCAGCAGGCTGGGCTTAGGGATCTATTGTTCCCTGTTTTATTACTGCCAGACCTTGTCCTCTCTCATTAAGGTTCTTAGAGAGAAAAAGAAACGGAGAGGACGAGGAGAGCAAGAGGAGACCTCAGCCCCCGCTCGCCCGGGATTACTTCTACTTGGACACACCGGTGTGGACAAAGCAGAACACTTTGAGTCCAGCTCTACCTCGTGGCCAGGCTTGTTTTTTTTCCTCCTCTTCACTGCATTGGGAACTACAGTACTCCCCGTGTGGTGGCCATGGGGCTGGCCGGCAGAGCCATGGGGATGCTGGGGATCTTGAGAGGGGCACCGCTCCTCGCTCTCTGCAGGATAGTGCTGCTCTTTCTCCTCATCTGGGAGCTGGATGCACAAACCGCAGTGGAAACTAAACCTCTGTACATCTGGCAAACAGGTACGGTTCTTTCTCTCTACTCGCTGTCTCTGGGATTCTGAAGGAGATGCTGATGTCCCATCCTCGACTACTCTTGTAGCCGGGATGCAATATGAATATGCAAATGTTGGAGCACAAAGCAGAGTGGGGAAGCTGCTGAACTTGCTTAAAGTGTCTCTCTTTGTCTTTTTGGTCAGTTCGTTTGCGTTTGCTTTTGCTTCATGAAATCTTCCTGCAAATTTGAGGGACCTCCATTTTAAGCAAAAGTTTCTCCCCTGCACCCCTTTTCTTGCATGTGGTGTAGACTGATGCATTGGAGCCATCTTGCTACTGTATAGTGTAGTAATATATTTACTGCAGTCCCTGGAGTGAAGGTCTCTTTGCCCCCAGACTCAGATGAGAAGAGCAGAGCTGTGCTGGCTGTCTTTGGGCTGAGCTTCCCCTGTCCTGGGCTGAGGCAGCTGGGAATCCTCAGCTGCCCCGCGCTGCTATTGGGCTCATTTATCACAGTTTGACATGTGTGCAATTGATGAAATGGTGTGTGCACTGTAGCAGCATGTGGCTGCTTCATGAGAGAGGGATAGAAGCGCTCTGTAAAGGAGACGGCCAAAGCCCTCTGTGGTGTTTCGTGCTGATGCAGGTGTTTGGGATGTGTAAAAGTGACCCAGTGGTGGGTGTTGGTGGGTTCAGTCAGAGTGCTGTGAGTACAGTAGCTCTACAGTGAAGGCAGGCTTGCTGGAGAATGCAACGCCCCCTTTGCCGCTGTTGTTTTGGGTGGTGCCTCTCACCGGTCGAGGCTCATTCACCGTGAGAGAGCAGCACATGGTCAGACGGACACAATACTGATGAACGGTCCAGCAGGCAGAGTGAAGGAGTGGGAAAAGGAGGGGAAAGGGGGTGCTGGAGGAGGAGGAATGATGGGAAGAAGAGCAGGGGGGATGGAACCCCCCCATCCATCGGGACAGGAGTGCCCTTTGGATGCAGCTGGAGATCAATGTTCTCTTTCTCTACTGTCTAATCTCTCTCTGTATGGCTAGATCAATGTACTGGTTTCACTGGGATTTTGCAACCCCCTCACCAGTGGGAGCTGATCAATGGGTTTAGTCCAGGTATTGCAGCTCCGTCTGTTTGGGATCAATGCTGGCTCTGGGTGGAGTTTGAAATGTGATCTATACTTGTTATTAATCCGTCTTCGGACTGTGCAGGATGTAAATTCCTTAATGCATTTATAGATCAGCTCAAACTGATGTGTCTGAGACCCACGCTGCTTTATCTGTGCCAATAAATGACATCGATAAACATCCCTGATGTTTGTTTTCTAGTAAACATTTTTTGTCAGAGTTCTGATGATCAGAAAGAGGAAATCTGAGCCACTATTGGAGTCTACACTCATCTTAAATTAGTGCTGTCTAAAAGTCTTTGATTTGTTACTTCAGCAAATTGATTGATGGATTTTTTCTGGTTTCATGGTATCCTATCAGTCAGCCAATCAGAAGTGTGTTTTTAACCTGCAGAAAATAAGGAAAGGTTAAATACCTTGTTTCAAACTGAAAAGAAGTTCATGTATATCAATCCAGCAAATGTAAAACTTAGAGGGATGTATTTCACCAAGAAGATGGGGATTCAGTCTAGCCAAAGCTTTCTCAAAGTAACCACCATGACTTTTAGTGAGGGCCAATCTTTGTCCAATGCGTACAACCTGACGGGATTGAAAATTTATCCAAGTTTATGTCCTCCAAGTTTTGCAGGCAAGGATGTCTGCAAAAATGTATTCACATCTTGCCTCCCTCATTGGGTAAAACATTGTCGTGAAACCAAGTACAGAAACTCTCTGGAATGCTGATTTGGTGCCAAAACAAACAAACAAACAAACAAACAAAAACTCCTCGATTCAAGTGCCAAGTATTGACTCAAGATAAATTGTTACAGGCAGTGGGTTCGTACCTCATAACAAGGTACTATGATACCGCAGGCTAAGCTCTGTGGCTCTGTTAGCTGTTAGGATTTCAAAATCCCACTTTCCTTCATTTATCCTGGGTCACAGTGGCAGAGGGCTGCACAAGTTGACCCAGACGCTCTTCCTCACGGCAGTGGTTTTGGATTTTTGATTTTTGGAGTTCATCTTACAGTTGTTGAAAGTGACACCATTAACACTGCACCACAGGTCTTGTCTTGGACTTCTTTTGGCTGGGTGAATGAGCTGCAGATGACTCAGCTGATATTTAAAAGAAAAAAAAAAACATTTTGCAAAGCAGGTTAATGAGCTTCTGCTTATGTTTTGGTAGAATACAAGATGAACGGCTGAAGGCTGCAAAAGGACAAAAGGAATCTTGGGTAGCTTCAGACAGCAAGAACATTTCACTCATCAGGTTTTATAAGCGTACTCTGATGTACAGTATTATGATTCCAGAGCTCATGGTGCTGTCGTCACTGCCACGTAACACACCCACTCAGAGGAGCGGGGCTTACATAAAATATGTCCGAAAGCTGTGTGATCTGCTGTATTATGGCGATGACACTATTCTGTTCACATATAGTAAGGGAATCTGTTTCACCTTAGAGCTCAAGAAATCCCTCTGAAAGCTATTTGAGCTTGCGTTGGTTTGTTATCTCTAACTTTCCAGTAATTGTTCCGCAGACTATTCTGATATTTCTGCAGGATGGTGCTGTACTTTTTGGCAGAATAACAGAAGAACTTTGGAAACATTTAATTGCTGTGTCTTGTTTTTTTTTTTTTCCAGCCCTATGGGAGTAAAATTAAGCAGAGAAGGGAAAACACTGAGCTTGTTAGCTCTGCAAGTATTCAGTGCCAAAGCCTATATTTAAAATGAATGTGCAATGTCTGCTCTGGATGCAGCACAGTCTCCGTTGTTATACCTTTAAAGATGATTTTTGTTTCCTTCTCCTCATGTTTATTATTGTTTACTGGCTCCATTGTTCACACCCTGTGCAAAGGAATGGAAATCCTATGGTATTATGTGCGGTACCTCCCACCGAGTTAAGGCAGGGGAGGAGATTAAGGGTAGAGAAACCAGAGCAGATTGGCCAGACAAAGTTAACCTAGATACAGTATAGACATGTTTATGTGTCTCCTTTTGGCTTAAGTGCGTTGGCACTTGGCTCCCTGATGCTAGTTTGGCTCGCTGTCTGCACCGTGGCACCGATGCCGAGATCAGCGCCAGATGAAAGCTTTTTTTGTTGCATTATGTTTGTGCCTTCTTGTCTTTGATGTGACAATTCGGTTTGCCTCTCAGAGCTGCGATCCCTTCACACGTGCTGAAAACAACACAGGAGGTTTTCTTCACACCACAGCACCTCTCCTCTGTGAGGGAGGGGCAAGGGAATGATTCTGAGTGTGACATCTTGGAGAGGAGGTTCATAAAAGGAGGTTATTTATTTATTTTTGCAGTGATAAATTGGCTAAATCCAAAGCTTCTGGAGCCTCCAGTGTAATCAGTCACAGGAGTAATGTGGGGGGTGGGTTTTCAAGAAGCTGCTGTTCCCAGCAATAACTGGGGAAGTGCAGAGGGAAAGAGTCTTATTTCACTAGATGCACTGTGGAAATATGAGTATTTAATCCATTTAATCACCCCACATGGATTACCACAAATCTGATGTGTAACCAGGCCAAAGATGCTCCATGAAACAAACAGATGAGTCATGTGTTTCACATTAGTCCCCCGCTTTACCTGCGTTTGTATGGATGTTTAACACAGTGTGTTATCTGGCACCACATGTAATGTCTTTTGGCAAATGCCTTGCTGGTATTATGTCAGGGTTTGGAGCGCAGAAGCCACAGACAGAAGGTCGGGGATTAGATTCCTGGTGCTCTCTGAGAGCAGTTTGACTCTTCTTGTTCTTGGCCTCTTTCTTACTTAGAGAAATCCTCACCAAATATGTTTTACAACACACGGAAATTAACCCTGGTGGATTTTCAGACAGCATTACAATCCGGATGAGGGGAACCACTGCAAATATGTTGTTATGCTGGTTAATGGATCTAATGTTCTTGAAATAAAATGTTGGCAGCAGCCCGATTGTAGCCACCCTAAAAACCTGCAGCTCAGAGAAATTACAGACAGTATAAATCATAGATGTGGTCTCACTGACCTCATCACTTGGTTAATGGAGTGAGATTTTACATTTTTGGTGTTTCCAGTGTTGGAAATGCTGACTCCACTTTTGCTCGACCTTTAAAACTGGCAAGTAGGTGGAACTGAGGTTGTCTATTGGCCTTGCTGAAAACAGCTACAATGCACCTACCTGTCTGTCAGATTAGCTGTGCCTCTCATCTATGTTTAACTCCCAGCCACTATATTATCACGTTTAGTTTATAGTTAAATTTGTCATATTTTCACATGTGATCTGATGGGGATTCTCCTATCCATGGCTATTCCCGACCCTTGTGTATATACATATATTTTTCGAGACCAGTCAGCCCTGAGTCCAAGAACCTTAAAAATACACATTTATAAACACAGATTAAGTCAAGGATTCATGGGAAAATTGTACTTAATCCTTAAAACAAAATTAAAAAACAGGGATTACATAAAATTTAACTTTTAGAGCATTTGAAATAAATGCTTTAAAGTGCAACTGTATCTCAAGACAGATCAGATACCCTGTACACCTGATTATAATTTTAATCTTAGTTCAGCTTAGAATTTGATTTAGGGTGAAAAAAAAATATTAAAAACAATAAAAATGGAATTACAGAACATTACTGTATATACAAACTATTCTTGAGGCAGTAAGGGCCTGTGTCCACTGGCATCACATGTTTTCCAAACCATAAAGTCATAAGCCATGCCACAGCATCAGATTTTTTTGTTGCTGTACTCACAGTGCTCTCTTCAAAGATGGGTTGACTTTTCGAACCTCGTCACATCTGTCAATGTCACTTTTTCACTTAGAAATCAAAATTAAAATCAAGGGAGCGATAGTTTCAATTTCAGCTCACAACAAAAGCAAACATTGAACAAACATTAACAGAAAAGATTTCATGGTCTCTATAAACAGAAGGTAAGGTGGCCATGAGTCACCTTAACTGTCGCTGTCGGTGCAAGAAAGGACACCTTACATGAACACAGGCCCTGAAGAAGCATCTCTGACTGAAACAGATTCTGAAGGAAAGCTCTGATAGGAGGACGATGAACAAAGAATCATTTGACCAGATAGATTTTATACAAACAAAATGTTTAATTCAAAGAGAAACGAGGCCAACTCTTTAATCATGACCCAAAACTATCTGATTTACCACTCTTTATTTTGTACAGATTCCTCTCTACCTTCGTAGTTGACCTCCTGCTCTTTTAGTGCCAGTACAGACAGATTTCAGGAAAATCCTTTCAGCTCGTCTAATCACAGACTGTTTGAGTTTGTCCCACTTTGAACAACTGGGAAACCTAGATAAGTTGGACCAAAGCTGTAATAACATAAAATCATCCTCTAAAGTTCTCTTTCAAACAGCACAGGGACTGAATTTCCCAAAGCCTTATCAGATTATTGCCCAACAGCTTCATAACAGACGTTCTGTTTCAGCTTTGTATGTGTATTCTGACCTAACTTGTTTCCAAAAACGCTCTCATTCCAGCACAGAGAGAATAAAGTCAAGGTAGAGCTGCAAATTTGGACAGAAAAGAGGATAAGATCTAGAAAAGAGCGTCATCTTTCTCAAAAACGTCTTTAAAGAAAGCAGCTTTGGCCGATCTTTCTGGCTGCGCTGTCCTAAGGTTTTGGACAAAAGCTGATAATCTCAGTAGCTCAATGATAAGAGCAATATACTTCCAGGGTGCACTTAATGGTTTTTTTTAAGGAACCAACTGGCTTACAGCAAGGGACTTAACACTTCCTGGTACGGAGCAGGACAACAAAGGTCCCTGCAGAGCCGTACAAACTGAGGAGATGACTGATGCTAATTACTCGGGCAGTCCGCCTGTCCTGACCCAGTCAGCTTCAGAGAAGCACGATGAATGAAGGCTATTTAGGCGTGTGTAAACCACACACACAGAAACAACACAGTGTCTCTGTATTGTCCTTATGCGCTTCTGTTTGGCCGTCTGCTGCAGATGCTCGAGTCCATGTGGTGCACAAAAGAAAGGCAGAGATTCACCTCGAGTCACATGGTCTGTTCTTTGTTCTTCCTCCGATGTCACCACAGACCCCCCCCTCACTGCCCTTCCTTTCCAGAGATGACCTTTAACCCCAGAGCTGAGAGGGGTCTCGTGAGGGCATCAAAAGTGAAAAGGAGGCGGGGTGGAGGGTGAAATAAAGCATCTTCTACAGATGGAGTGTCAAGTGCTTAATTCAGCTATATACCCCAGAGATGAAATCAGATACAGTTGGAGGTCAGTTTACAAGAGCTTTCCAAGATACAGTTATAAAAAAGGCTCATTGTCTTATTAAAGATGCTTATTATTTATGCACCAATCTTGAAACACATCAGCTGTTTTCTGAGGATGATTCGTCTCTTTGGGCACTGTGGCCAGTTTTCTTGAGATTGGTGATAAACAACTTGAGACAAGACTTCCTTTGCAGTGCTCTGCATTGTTTATCCACCTTTTTCCTGACTACCCATAGTTCATCATAATTGCTAATTTTGCTCGTCCAGTTGAACGTTTTGTTTACATCGCCATGGAAACCACAAAGCTGATGATGTTAGCCTAGCTAACGGAAGTCAACACCCATAGGCTTCTGAATAAACGGGTGGCTACTCCAGTCAGAAACTAAACAAGAGATCATGTGATCAGAAACAGAGATGAATTCCAGATATGTTTGCATGATATACTCCGTCATTGCTTGCACTGATTCATCAGTTTGTAGTTTCATTGTAAACGGTGAGTACTACAGAGGCTTCTCTCTGGCTTACATCAGCAGTATGAAGCTGAAAAATAAACTGATTTCCTTTTCATTGGCATCTCTTATGTTTGCTGAAATAACATCAGATGCAGAGAAGTCAAAAGCCAAACTTTGTCTTGTCACTCATCAAGAGGAGAAAATGACTTTTACAATGTTTGTTTGTTGAATGAAGGTGGGATCCATTTCTGATGGAGGTCAGGAAATCTGAACGCTGATTGTCTTTAGTGACACGGCATCAAGCAGATATGTGTCTTGGTGTAAATGTTTGCTCTAGAACAGACTGTTCGCTGCTACTGCTTGCAGATATCTGTTTATTGAGAGAAATAAATCCTCCTCGGGTCACTGCTGATGTCGTCACAGTGGATTGTGTTCTGCTTGCTTTTGCTCTCCATACGGTGTGTTTTGTCTGCAGACATCAGTGCCTGCTGATACCTCTGTGAACAAAAGTACAACTAACAGAAACCAGAACACTTTGCATGCTAAAATCAAGACAGTAGATACAGATTTAACTGTCTTTGAAGAATCAGTGGGTAAAGGATACAAACTATTGTTTGTTGCTATGGGAAAAGTCTCTTTTTACATGGAGTTAAACAACAAGTATGATTTCACTTTCTTGACAACACCTGTGTAATTAGCGTAGCTTAGCATCATGAATTAAAGATAAAGCATTTTTTTTCTCCCAATTATGTGTTCTTTTCTTCTCCTGAGTTATGTTGAATCCCTGCTGTAAACATTGGAGGAAACCTGAATTTGAACCTGTTTCTGCTTTGTATAGTGTTTTTTAATCAGTGAGTATTTTTGTTTTGGGGAGGAGGAGACCTCTGCAGATGATTCAGCTCACATGGTTGAACAAAAACAAAAGCATGAAAATGAAGAGATCTGGCTGACAAAATGCAATTGACCTGCACTTTTCACGGGGAGCCTGGAGAAAAAACTAAAGTAGCTGTTGGGTCAACCAATTCCTTGGTGTCACAGTGTCTGAAAATGATGATTTCCTGTATTAACTCAGCAAGACTGTGTTGTTTTTGTGCAAATGTAATTGTTCTTTCTATACAGCAGTAACTGCAATCATGCACTGCTGTGCTGCTTCTGCACCAATAGATGGAAAGTCAAGTAGTTTCAGTTAGTCTGAAACACCAAATACAACTGCCTAAAGCCACCTTCTACCAACAGTCTAGTTCATCTGATTTGACTTCACTTATCTGACGTTTTATCTGATACTCTGAAAGCTACATACATGCACAAAATTAACTGTCTCTGTTTCACATGTTTATGTTAGTTTTTTCTTTGAGATCATAAAAATTTATAGAGACTTGCTGGCTTTTCTATTGTTGTCTGAATTGCAGGACAGGGTCTTTTCCACAGTGTCAACAGGCAGAAGGAACATGTGCCCTACTGGTGGGTTGATTTGATACCATCCATGTAATCAGGTTGTCCTATGCTGTTGAAAACTAATCACAGTTGTCGTGATGGGGTTTAACCAGTCAAGCATTTCATACAGTTAGGTAAAAAAACAATAAGATATCAAGATAGATATTTTAAGATCTGGAGAAACCAACCCAGAAATCCACATTATCACAGCAAAACAGAGACTGAAATGTAAGGGTGCATATCCTCTTGGAAAAGACTTGTTCTTCGACATTTTAACTGAAGCTTTAAGGGTCCAGTGAAAGCTGTTTTACACAGTATTGTTGGAAATTTTCTAACCCTGAATCAAAAACCTGCTGCACTTTGCAGGATTCTGTATGAAAGCTAACCTGATTTGTCTGTATCTGATCTGTATTGAAGCGATTTTTCATGACTCACAATGACAAAACTTATCGACCATACTCCTCTGTTACAGTGGCAGCAAACATCCCTGTTTCCTGATCCAAAGTGACGCAGCTTGTTCAGCTTTTGGGGTTGAAAAACACGTTTATTCCCTCTTTTTTTATTTTCCGAGTGCTGCGGATGTGAAGCACCCTTTACAGTGAAAACATATGGATGTTCACAAGTGATTAAAAGGCATTTGTTGTTGTGAACAGACACTCGAGCGTCAGATTGGCCCGTGCAGACAGAGCTGGAGGAGTGCTATCAAGGCATAATGGAGGGGAGTGAAATTATTTCTGTTTTCCCCGGGATTCATCAAGTGCTAAATTGCAGCCATTATTCTGTGTGGGTTTGAAGAAGCTGCAACCAGCTGTTCAAATCTGCCCCAGGTGGAGGAGGGATGTGTGTGTGCGTGTGTGTGTGTGTGTGTGTGTGTACATGTGTTAAAACCATCATACACACAGGTGCGTGTAATCATACCCTACAGAACTCACTGCTTCGTCTTTGTCTTTTTTCTCAGTCTGCTGTGTCTAATCGGCTCAGTTATCCACATTATCATTCACACACTTTGTTCCCTGTTTTCCTCTGATATTAAGCCCATGCTGAGAAACTTCAACATAGTTACACAGCAGTGGTGGTGTGTCTTTGGGCTGTTGATTGTACAGAGTCAGGACATCTGGTCATTGACTGAATATCAAAAGAAAAAGAACATGTCAGGGAGTGTTTGGTCATATTTCCAGGTCTCACTTCATCTTTAAAAATGTTTTATGTCCTTACTAATGGTGCTTCTGGCAAAACAAAAGTTAGATGCTAACACTATTTTTGTCTAATGACAGCTAATAAATTAAATTTGTGGTATTTCAAACATTGAAGTGTGGAGACATGAGCATTTTTAAAAATATCTAGCCACCAGATTCTAGGTCGAAACACTCCTTCCAGCTCCATCCATCACTCATCCTCTCATTGGTGATGTCACAGTAGCTTTCGAGGACATAAAGCTCCCAGCGTTGTGTAATTACTATGATGCTATATTTATTAAATTTTCTTCATCAAAATGTATCCGTTGATACAACCCCTCTCCTCATTTTCCAACTTTTGCAAAAACGTGTGCTCTTAATTTGTCAGTTTCTTGCTATTGTAGAAACGATTGTAGAGGGAGAAGAAGAAGAGCTAAATGAGGAGAGTTTGATGTTAACTCAACCACAACAAGCAGATAAGAATCCATCACTGTGGAACGCTAACTGCTTATGAATGGAAAAAAAAAATCTGTGTACATACTAAAACATTTTGCATCAATAAAATAATCTCTAAATCAGTGTTCTTATCACTGTGCCATCAGATAAGATTAGACTTCAGAAAATCAAACTCAGACACGCACATCAAAAAACAATCAAGTGACAAAATGTCTCAAAATGTCACTGATGTGATTTCTAAGGTTTTGTTTTATTTATTTTTATTTTTTAATATGCATTAGCTACAAGAAAGTTAAAGAGTAGCATTATCTTTTGTCTCATGATAGCTCATTGGTAATCAGACGTTTGGTATTTACCAGAAACAAAGCCCAACATAATCCCGTATTGGACTGTTCATTGTCTCGTCAGTAACAGACTGAGCTAAAAAAGTTTGAATGATAAAAATTCAGCTGGTTTTCTTCAATAGTATGACTTTCATCCTGGAGCACAGACACTGACGCTGTAGCATCCAAGCTTCCCAGCCTGAGCGTGATGCCTGCCATGTGAATACCGTCAGTTCCTTCTTCTTCTTTCTTGACAAGTCAAATAGAAAAAAGCATAATCAGGTATTTTAAAAACTCAGCACTCACACAAAGACTGAGTGACAACCTGCCTCCTACCCGCCTCCTTGAAATTTTATGCCGTTTCTTTTATTTCTGTCTCGCTAACAGCATGTACACACACACACACACACACACACACACACACACACACAGGGTTGGGCTTTGTGCAGAGTGTGTGTATGGCGTGCCTCATTACTCGCAGTGTGAGGCCCGACAGTGGGGGAGGAGTGGCACTGTCACTATCCCACCTACAGGCAGTGGACGAAGGGAGGCTGAGTAATTACACAGGAGTGGGGTTTGTTCGATCCAGGTGTGACTCCACTGCATGGCTGCCACCTTGTCTGTTAAGTGACGAGAGGCCAGCGCTGGCAGCACACACTCAGCTTTGACTGATAAATGTGTTTACAGATGTATGTGGCAGACAACGGTCAATTATTTACAGCGATGTGGGACGGGAGAGTGTGCTCACAGCATTCACAAAATGACAGCGAGACAGGACAGAAAACAAATCTGAAGCTTGGTCAAAGCCATTTACTTAAATTTCATGTTGTGGTCCAACCAAATGTGGAGTACACTTTCAGCTTGTTTTTGTCTTGCAAATTTGACTGCAAGATTTTTTGTTGTTGTTGTTGTTGTTTTTTACACGTTGGTACAATGAAAACTAAGATCTGTCTTACAGATCTGTCTGCAAACTGAGTGTTGTATCTGTCTGGATGTTCCACATCATCTGCAGTACTGTCAACACCTTTTCCAGGAACTATGCCTTGATTAACTTTATTGCAGCTTCCAGCAACTTAAGGTTGACTAATGCCACGATTAATGACCTCTTAACCAGGACTGGTACCAGGAATTTTAGGCTGAAAACCATCAGCTGTAGAGCACCTGTCCATCTGCCACCAATGAGAGGTGGCTTTTATTGAATCTTGCAAGGGTGTCAGCAGGAATCAGTTCCACCACAACAAACTAGAATGATTTTCATGTTTTGATTTGCTGTCTTTAGCTGTATTCAGAAATGCACAAAAGTTCAATGAATGAATAAATAAAAAAATATATTTTTTAAATATTTTTTTGGGATGGGCTGCATATGTGAACACATTCAGCTGTAAATTATCACCTCTATACTCTAACTGGAAGTTTCCATGGTAAAGTAAAACCTGGAGGCAGGGTGAGTTACCGTGAGGACATGGCAGGAAATATTCAGGTGGAGTCACTCTGAAAGGTTTGTGGCATTCAGTACAAACTTAGAGGGGACACATACCGCGATTAAAAAACAAAACAAAAACAAAAAACATCTGAGTATGAAGAAGGAGAAAGATGTCTGCACATCCTTCTGTTTACACTTTGCATCAATGTAAAAGTAATCGCACTGTAGGTTTCTGCTCCGTAGTTTTCATTTAATTGTGAATATTATGCGGTGTGCTTTTGGTGTCCTGTGTCTTAAGACTTATCTAACCTCAGGTCAAGCCTCTACAGCGGTCAACAATCCTGAACAATCTACAATGGCCTAAATGATCTTTATTGGGACAAATGCTCCAAAAACTCAGTGGCATAAGCCTAAAATACATCTCCAGTCCCTGCTGTGTTTTTGCCAGAATAATGTCAGAATCCATCATCGACTCTCTTTGAATCACCTGGCTTCAGTCATTTGTAATATTACCTCCTGATATTTAATTATGCCTCGGCCTTACATAAAAAACATGAAATTAAATGTCTGCTTCTCCCTTAACTATCAGTAGCTGCATTTCCATAACAATTTTTTTCTGCTAAAGCAATATTTCTGAAGTTTTGATAAAGTACAATTGCACCTTGCTGGTGTTTGTATTACGACTAGAATTGCGCATAACGGATAAAATCTCGACCCGCAAGATTCAAATGTGGAAGAAGGAAGGAGGACTGTAACCACAAACATTTTTTAAGAGCCGGAGGTGTGGTTTTGGTGGACGTTACTGTTTTTGTCAACAGACAAAGGCAGAAGACATTTAACTATAAACACCAGAGACTGTATGTGTGGCAGTGGCCACGTACTAGGTGGAGGTGTTTTTGGAGAAGGAAAAAAAAAAAAAAAGTTTCCATTGCACTATTGCAACAATCTTCAAAACTGAAACTTCTGAAAAACCACCTCATGAGTGTAAAAACTTTTTATCAAAATTTGAGTTTTTTCCAGATTTTGGTGTTTTAATTACCATTTTTTTATTGGGTTATTTAGGTTTTGCACATTTCTAGGAAATGCAGCTAATAATAGATATGTTTTACATGGCACCCTTATGGGTTTTTTATACACTTTCCCTGTAAAGTCATGATTTGCAGTGCTTCTCTGTTGCAGTCTTGTCTTGTATTTCTGTGTCTTGACTTTGCATCTTTTGTGTATTTGTACCATGTTTGCTGAAAATGCAGTCTTGATTTTTTTTTTGCTGCACGATTTTTAATCTGCAGGATTTCTGTCTTTGTGTTTAAGTCGTTGCAGATTGTCTGCTCTTGTCAGCCACTGTAACCATCCTCCTTCGTCCCACAGGGAGAACATTGCTCTGGAAGGGATTTGTGAACATGCAATTTTGGAAAGTTATAGGGCAGAGCTCCAGAAAGGTTTGACAAAATTTCAAGCATACACATGTTACAAAGACTTGTGACACATGTGAAGATAAGTTGAGGTAAAATAGGCTTTGATCAATTTTATTGTCCCCGGGGGGAAGTTGTGTTGTGTTGTGTTATGGACATAAGTGCAGTGCTGCTTACGAACAATACTTTCATCATACAATCAGTTAATACAATCATTCATTACTCTTCATCATACCAATATTACAAACATATGCCCATATCTGATCAGACTTCCCATGACAGCAGTGTAGAAAGTCAGCATCACACTCGGACTTACACCAAACAATCTGAGTCTACAGAGGAAATGCAGTCTTCTCTGTAGACTCAGAGACAAACGGCTTTTAAAATGCTTTTTGTCTTACTGACGCTTGTGTTGCTCATGTCCAGAGTAGGGAAATTATGAAAAAGTTTGACGCTCTGCTTTAGGTTTGAGCACCGTAAGGTGGTCCTCAAAGTAAGATTGTCCTCTTTGGTAAATTTCAAGGTAGTAAATCTACCAAAATTAAAATTTTAACCTTAGTTTTAAGGCCCACTCTGCAGTCTTTTAGGCTACATCATAAATCTGTTAAATAGCCAAACAACATTCACTGTTGGTGTCTGGAAACCAAAAAGCTGCTGCTCACCAACAAGCAGACCCTAATGATGAAATATTTGTGAGAGTGGAGGCATACAGACTGAGTAGTAGTGGCTAAGAGGAAGCCTTGTTTAATGCCAAGAGACTGTTTGTGTGTGCGAGTAGCAGAACGATACCACATTACTACTCACTAACCACATTACAGTGATCAGCTTGGTCTCCCTGCTCAGAGATAAACCTTCCTTTTCCCTCTGGCCCTCGCTCCCTGTGGGGCTTGAGTAGCCCTGCTGGGTAACGTGCTGGAGGATTGGCCTAAGCAGCATAAAGAGCTTTTCACCAACCTGCTTCCTCCTCTCCATGTCAACATCCATTAGAACTCACCTCAAGATAACCCGTGCCTGACATATGATCTAAAAACACTGCCAGTTCTCCCATCTCTGGGCATCTTCTTCAGGTACTTACCAGGTTAACATATGGTTCCCACAGACGCAGGTGCATCAAGTTCATTTGGTCTTACAAAGATTTATATAAATATATGTGTCAACCCATCTTCTTTATCTCAGTTTAATGAAGACAGGCTCAGGCCACAGGAGCCTCAAAATCCTCACCAGTTAAAAGTTGGGCTCCTCAGAACACAAGGAGAAAGTTTCCTGATACACAGCAAGTCTGTAATCCTGAACGTGCACTACAAGGTATGATAACGGTTCACAACTTACACGTTATTAAAAATGTCCTCTATAACACAGAGAGCAACATAAATTTATCTGCTCCTAAATAATCAATCCCCAATCAAGACAATTAACTGAAAAGGTTGCTACTTTGGCTTCACTGCTGGTTTTCCTAACCCTCAGTCTGTTTTTATTTACTACTCTGTGTCAGCCAATTAGTCAACCATAACACTTTCTGATTGGCTAAATGTCAAACAGCTAAGCAAAAATAACTGAACTGTGTCACTGTTTAATTTCTAATGTGATTTGTTTATTATTCACCATTTTCCAGTTTAAAAAAATCTTTGTTAGAGTTTTTAATAATCTAATATCTAAATTTTGATTGAATGTTTTTAATGTTCCAGTAGTTGTGCATCAGGAACAAAATACCATTATGAGTCTCATGAACAATTTTTATCCTGTATTGGTATCTGAAAGACTGATATCGGTTGGAAAACACTTTGAATTGTGTCAAAAAATTGCACTTCAGTATGACCTCAAACAGGATTTCTGGCTTTGGAGCCTGCCTTAAGTGGAGAACAGCCTGTTCGTTTTTTTTTTTTTGGCACATCCATAATTGCTTCATTTTCAACACCTGAGGCTCCCCTTTACTAACCTTAAAGCCGATGCCTTTTAAATTCTGTAAAATAACATCTGGACATAAAACTTATGTCAGTCTGATAGCGGACATCATCTCTCAAGGCCCTGACTGGAATATCTGATGTAAGTTATCCGATTGTCATCTGCTGCTCACATTGGCTGCTGCCCCAAGAAGCTCAACGTCACCAGACAATCGCCCATTGGCTTAACTTTAATGCAGTGAATCTGCTTTGTTCAGTCCAGAGGCAGGTGTTCGTCATGAGTGAAAAACTGACGGGGATTGGTCCTAATGGACCAAAATAAAAAGCAGCCACTGCTGTCATTGTTACACTTTCTAAACTCAATGAAATGTCAAAGTGAGCCAAGAGAGGATGTGCTGGCTGGCTTTCTCTGCAACAGTTCCCATTTGTCGCCTCTCATGTGAAGAGGAGTTAAATAAGGAAATTGACTGTAAGTGTGTGGAGATGGTGCTAAGCCACATAATAAAATGACTTTTATGGTGGAGTCCTGTGGTTGTAGGCCAACAGAGTTACGGAAACACTCCACACAGGCTGTGTTAGCAGAACTACACACACACACACACACACACACACACACACACACACACACACACACACACACACACACACACACACAGAGAGAAAGCTCTATTGTGATGAGTTATAAATAGCCTAGGTGCTGACACAAGCAGAGATTCACCTCTGGTAGTCAAAGCTGTGCAGACAGACAATAAGATGGATTAGAGACTCGCTTGGACACACCTTAATGTATAGAAAGAAATGAAACAACATCACATGATTTGATACCTGCAGAAGAAAAAGATGCTGTTTCAACAGAGGGGAACCTCAGATCTGTTTTAATAGAAGAAAAATGCACAGTGCTGATAAAGAGCCAGTCTGGTTTGGTTCAGATAAGTCCAGATGATATCATTAAAATACAAGTACATTGGGAAACATGAATAGTATACATTTTTGCTAGAGGATGGTTCCTCATATTTTTGTAGATACCCTGTCCCCAGGGTACTTTGGTGTTCCAGAAATCCTCTCATTGATTGGTTTGTAATATTATTTAGAACAAATATGCATGGTCTCCTTATGATTTTTTAAATTCTTATTTAGTTTTTATTCCATCAGCAAAGTAAATCATCAGTTACATATTTCAAACATGTTGGTGATGTGTTAAAAATATGTATTTATTGGATTATTTTATGGTTACTTACCTGTGAGTAATACCGTCCATGACAAGCTAGCCCAAATTATCCCCCCTTATTATCACATATTACATTATTTTGTAGTGGATTGTCATGGTCACCAGGGGATGGATACCTGTATTGTTTGATGACTAAATGAAAGTCTCTTTGGATATGGAATGGCAAGGTCCATTTTGTTCCCCACGGATATAGAAATGTATGAAGATCCAAGAGTGTGATTAATTGTTGTTGAGTTCATTCATATTCCCCAGAGGATGAACCTCCTGGTTATTTGTCCAGATAACTTTTCCTCCATTGCCACTGTTGGTGTTCTAATAAAAACACCATGCAGAGATGGTTTTGCTTAATCACAAAAATATCATATTAGTAGCCATGCATAAGGTATTCATGGTCCACAGAGGATCAATCCAGGGATCTTCTGAACATTCTCAGAGGAGGTTAAACTTTTCCTGTGTTGTCATTTGTCCTCATTTATTCCCATCAGGGCAATCTTTGTACACAAGACTTCACTAAATATGATAATCAGTTTTCTTTTGATTTTGCAGTAAGTGTATTTCTCAGAGGATGAACCCTCTGAATATTTAAAATCTCTCTCTCTCTCTCTTTTTTATTTACAAGCAGCTCCACAATGCAGATTTTTTTGTGGTACATTCCCCAAGAAAAATCAAACCTCTAAGTACGGTGAACTTGTTCTTTCCAAAATGTTGGCATTGTGGTTTGTCTTGAATACTGGATTTGAGTCTGCAGGGGGTTTGGATTTCTAGTCTTGTTATGAAATGAACTAAATTAAACTTAATTCAGTTCAGTGGAGAGAAAGATAGATTGAATATGAGACGTGAAATATTTCTCTCTCATACCATTAGGCACCATAGAAGCTCCCTTAAATAGCACTTTAACTGCAGTCACCGCTGCATTATTCATCAGCTCTTGAAGGCAGCAGCTCCCTGGAAGACACAAACACAGTTACACCAGCCGTCCCCGGTTTAATGAAGCCCTGAGGAGGCCACTGAAGTCAAAACACAACTAGCACCCTGCGAGTGAGCTGACTTTTTCACGGTCAAAAGAGTGAGACTCACCCTTTAATAAAAGATACTGCAGCTGAGACGCTAAAAGGAAGAGACACTCCCTCCGCTATGAGTGAGGAGTTAAATTCAGGTCCCGAGTGAGAGCATGAAATATTTGGTTGCTGTGTGTCACAGCAGTGCCACTTCAGTTCTTTCCTGTTTGATCTCACCGTTTAGCCAATCAGATGAGCCAATTAAGAGGGGAGGTTGCAATTTCCTGAAAGAGGGAAGCGAGTTAAATGATTGATTCAAGTGGAAAATAATCAGTCTTTTCAGAGCCAGCTTAGTATTTATGTAACTGTTGTGTAAAATTAATGGTTTTAAACTTCTCTCATTACCAAGTATATTACAAAGTCAATTATAGCACTTCAGCTGTGTTCTGAATTGTAAAGTATATATTATTTTTCAATGATCTGATGCTTCGACTCTCTGCATAAGAAGGTATTGGTTGGTACTCCGTCCTTTAATGACCAAAGTTAGATTAGTGTCTACATATTTAACAAAATCTGTTACAAGTGTGTGTCACACCTCAAATACACCGGCTGCGTCTGCATTGCAGCTCCGCCCCGCTGCGTGTTTACTACGTTTTTCAACTCACACTGCAGGTGTGTTCAGTCCAGAAAGCCACAGGACTGATAGACGGCTGGAATCACAGTCTGAGGATTTCCTGCGCTTCCCTCTCCATTAATAGACCTCTCTTCACTCCTCTTGTGCTGTAAAACCTCAAACCTGTTGACTACTGGTGTGTCTTTGCTCATTGTGATGTTTTGATGCGTTGATAAAGCTTAATACGACCTGGTTTTGACACGGTTTGTTTTATTTTGAAAGTCTCAGGCTCTTTTTAGGTAGTTTCCGTGCACTACTTCCTGTCCCGCTTGATCTCTCTACTCTGAATTGATGCATCACAGCTCCGGCATCTGGCAAAAATAGGATTGCTGCAGATTAGCTGCAATATGCTGGACCAGCCATGCAACCGGAATGGATCCAGTGTAAGTTGACACATTGACTTGAATGGAAACCTGTCTGATCCAGTGCCGTGACGGAGCGAAGCTGCAATGCGGATGCAGCCGGTGTATTTCAGCCATCAGGATCACCATCATGGTGAACAGGGCCTTCAGCCTGGAGGCAATGCTTTCAGTGGATCTATGATTCAACCCTCACCTGTGACCACCATCTTTGGGTTATGACCCGAAGACAGAGATCAAGGATACAGCCGGAAAACCTCTGTGAGGAGAGGGCTGTCTGGGTAAACTAGCTTTGCCTGCTGCCATTGTTATCCTTGATATGTGGAAGAAAATGAAGGGATGGATGGACAATGATCATAATCATTTCTGTGTAAAGTCTCAAACTGCTGTTTTTTTTCTCCTCTTATTGAATGCTGCATTTTGTAAAAGTGTGTGAATCATTAAAGCAGAAGTATTTGATGAGATAAAGATTAAATCTGCATTGACATAGCTCTCCTCATGGATAAAATGATCATGTATCTTGTCACTTTTACACAAACATATTCATCTAATATCTGTACTTGGCAGCTAGTGATTAGGCTCCTGAACAGTTCTGGTGTAAGTGGGTCATGTCTCTGTCATATCACATAATCTGACATGAAACAAACGCAGCGGTTGATCAGGACTGGTCAGGGAGCTCTGCAGGGGCCTTCAATGCGCTGTGGGTCAGATACAGCAAACTGTGCCTCTGACCTTGATCTGTTCGGCTGTTTCCTCCTTACGATGCTGGTTTGATCACTTAGAGAACACTCTGCTCATCCTGCAGCTACAGCAGTTAGAAATTAGCAAACACGAGATCCTGTCTAATAATAAACACTCCTGGGTGCACAGGGTGCATGAAGCATATGTAAATGTGTGCACAGTGAGAAATGAAGCAATCATGATTTCATCTCCAAAGGAGGATTATTAACAGGAACAATGTGTGCAGACTAGAAAGTGATTGAAGTGAGGATATCAGTGGGAGCAAAGCTGTGAGTCTTTTTGTCTGTTTCTCACGTTGGAAGTGAGATTAAAGCAACTTTCAGGCAGAATGTGTGTTTCTCAAGCAAAAATACCCATTTGCTTTTATCACCTAAATACAACACAAACTTTTTTAAGGTTATGATGAGGATACGGATGGCCTCAAGTGATCCTAAAACCTGTTTCGTAGCTGGGACAGAGATAAAGGCTGAGCAAAGAGTCAGAGCAAATGAAAATGAAATGAAAATACAAATGAACTTTACATTTCCGTCGATCAGTCCTTCTGTTGTACTGATTATCTGTATGCATAACTGGATGTTAGTATGAGCGGGGTCAGAGGTGAAGGATGAGCTGCAAAAGAAAAGACTAACATCTCTCCGGCATGTAAGAACGATTCCACGGGGAACATACTCAGGGTATGGTGTCGGTGTTGTTTACTCCTTGTGTCTGAACACTCTTGTACCTTGACCTGAATTTGTTCATGACCCAGATGTCTTCTTCTGGTCTGGAAACAACACTGTACCTCTTCAATAGTAAATGAGACAATGGAGCTTTTCAGCCGTCAAGGTTTCATTTCCTCGGTCCTTACTTCAGCTTTAGTGCCACTATATCCACTGAGAGTGAAGGAGCTCTCTCTCTCCGAGCGGGAGAAAAGAAATGTATGTGTGAAAACAGACAAACTTTGTGGATAAAGAGGTTGGTTTTGTCATTTTTCATCTGTGGGTGTCTCAGGGCCTGGAGTTAAGTGAGTTACTAGCACTGGTCGATTCATCATATTTATGGCAGTCATGGAGCTCCCTGAAGGAACGCTCCTTCAAATCATGCTCCTCTTTCTTCCCTACGATGCACCATTACCCACACAACACCTGCTGCCCTTCAACACCTCTGGCTCATCAGGTTTACAGAATAGGGCTCACTGGTTGATGGCTCTGTGAGGACCTGTTGGCCTCGTAATGATCTGGGCAGCACTTCCAACAAAATATACTATTAGATTTCTGCTGGCCTCAAAGCATATACTATGATATATGATGGAGAGTGTGGACACAGCCTTCACCTGCAGCCGGCAGTGTTTGCAGGTGAAAGAGTTAAAGAGCTAAACTGTCTGTTCATACTTCCCTTTGTTTTACTTAGTCATCATCAAACCTTGAGTACTGATCCGCATCTAAAGTCACGGTCGGCAGTCATGGAAAACTAGCATGAATTTGAATGTAGCATCTCCTCAGGACTCCGTTTAGCCCCCGCCCTCCCACACTTGGAGATCCTCCAAAACGACACACCCTGCTCACAGGCACGAGCGCCACTGATTTATGATCATATGATCGAGACTGATTAAAAACCACAGACTCAAAACCGTTCAATTGTATCTTTCTTAATAAGAAGACTTAAAGACTGCTGAATGTATTGAAATAAAATTAAATTAAAATAAAATAAAAAGGGGTAGGATTATATAAGTCTGACTTCCTGCTACTCCTTTTCGAACATGTATCATGCAACACATGCTGCTCATGGCAGGCAGTTTGCCTGTTTTGTTTAGGTTTGTTGTTTGTGGACATGTGCTGTCCATGTTTTATTTTTCTTTGTATGCTATGCATGCTCGAAATAAATAAATGAAAGAAAGAAAGAAAAAGAAAGAAAGGTCTCCAGCACATAGTTTTTGTTTTGCACTGCGTTACCAGTAATCGGGGTATCGGTAGTTTTTCTGCCATTCTCATGTGTACTTGGATCCCTCTTGGTTATGTGCATTGAATCAGGGCGAGTGCACGCTGGCCATACGTATGCACAGGAGGCGGGATTTGAGAATGGGATTTGATTGGTTTAATAAATTGGATCCTGAACGCTAGGATTGGTTGGTGTTTTCCCAGATTTACTCCTGCTGTAGACAGCAGATATTTTTCACTCTATTTTAAGAACACATCATGTATTGATTGCCACCGGGACATAAAGATCATTTTAACTAGAAAAACAAAAAGTCTATCTAAATCTGATCATCGACACTGCCTTTAAGGAAAGACAGACAAAGTCTTTTATCTGCATTTTGGGCAGCGTGTTCTCTTTTTAGCTCTTTCATAAAACTGCCCACATGTTCTACAGCTAAACACATGAATCGATCATTTGAGATTTCAGGCCAGATAATCAACAGTATCTTTATTTATTTATTTAACCTTTATTTAACCAGGAAGATCCCATTGAGATCAAGAACCTCTTTTTCAAGGGAGACCTGGCCAAGATAAGCAGCAGCAAGTACAACACATAGTTACAAATGACACAGATAAAAACCCAACAGATAAAATACAATTAAAATAAATTAAGAAAGTATGGTAGCAAATCACAGAAAACAAGTACATGTAATGAGTCAGCCTCAAATATTTTCAGTTTAGTCCTCAAAGAAATTTACCTAGTTAGCTTCCAGTCATTTTGCAACGTGTTCCAGGCTGAAGGAGCAGAGTGAACACTGGCTCTTTGCCAGTGTCACTGTGAACAAATTAAGGTTCACTAAGGTTAATTAAAGGTTAAGTGAATGTGAAGCTTGTCAAAACTACAAGTGGACACTAGGACAGTAAAAGATGGTTTGAATATTTACAAAAAAAATCCTTGACTGTAACATTTTCACAGCTCATTTTGCGAAATAATTTGAACGAACTCACAGAAAACACTGTCCAATAAGCTTAATTTAACTCTTGACAGGCCAGCTGGTTGAATTAAAGTCAACTGTGACAGCTGTGCCAGCAGGAGCAGCAGCTAATCTATCAAGCTTACAACCTTTACTACAGCCAGATCCAGGTCAGGGGTCATTCATGTCTCATTTTACAGTTTTACAGCTTTGCAAAGTAAAACATAACTTGTTACATTTCAAGCTGCACACATACGCACTGAGAACACATACAAATACTTCATTATGAATAAAATAAGCAACACTTGTGCAACTAACCAGGCAGGACCTTTGGGCAAACATGCTCTGTTGCATGTCAGGCTGCATTAGTCGAGCTAATCTCCTCCTGCTTTTTACTCTCATCTCAACCTGGAGCCTTATCTGATTCAGCATCTGTTGTTGCTGCATCTGCTATCAGCTGTGTGATGCCAACAAACACACAAGATAAACACACCAATATGCACACGCTGAGATGCTGAGACAAGGCAAGATACATCCCCGTGGGTCATTAAGTTTTTTTTTGTTTTTTGTCATGTTGATAGTTACCTGCTGTGGGAAGAGAACAGTTTACACATAGAGGACTCTGCTCTAAGCCAAAACACACCCCGTCCTTTTTCACGTTTGGATAAAAAACAGAGATGAAATGACAGTAAATAACCATTAACTGCTTTAATGACTACATTCAAACTAATTTCCAGACTCTGCTGATTTAAATATTCATGGTCGGATTATGTAATACAAAACCTGAGTTAAATGCTCTAAGAGGATTTAAAGAGCAGGTAATATTCACTTCTGTTCCTGATTTACGAGCTTTCTGCTCCTCTTTTGTGCAGTGGTGAAAGTGTTCAGTCATTTGAATGAGTCATAAACTGACAGCCTATTTACAAATAGTCTGTAATCCTTGCCAGAGAAGATATTTTTAGGATGGATCTCATTTTATCCTGTTTAACCCAAATTCTCATGACTACTGTTTCTGCTTGGTGTGAATTTGTGCAGCCGTCCTTAATTCTGCACGCCACTATACTTTTTTAGTCACTACGGCTGCCTGAAGAAACTTTGAGTGATATTTTTAACTGTAGAAGTGGGAAGGTTTAATTTTTGTTACAAGGCATGAACTAGATTTACAAAGAAAGCATTTTCACAAGTTTGTTCTTTTACGATGTGGACACACTCGCTATACATGACCGTGCCCAAGACGCTTCAACCCTAAAGTCCAGTACTTTCGGCCAGTGGGACTTCCTTGGCTTTGGCACACTTTTGAGAGGTGTGCTCGGGCATGGTACGCTTCATGCACAAGCATGCATATACAAGAGGACATGTAGGATAATCCATGATAAATAATTCCTGCGACTGCTCCTCTCAGCAATCATTTTAAAACAATGACCAGGATGTTAGAGGGCTGTGTGTGACTCTGATGAGACCGCGCTTCATGTAAACAGACACTACATGATGACATAGGTGGGCCATGTGTGTCATATTGCAACATGATGACGTAAAAGAGGCTACTGTGCCTAAAATCTGGTTCATATTGGAATACCGTATTGACCAGAATATCCACCTGTGTTTTCACAAGCCTAATTGTGTTGACCTCCGCTTTCAGTTATCGACTTCCGGTTGCCGCTGCTGATAAGCTAGCTCAAAACAACTCCCATGAAATCATTAATGCCAGACAGGGCTCAGTGTAAACTTTTTTTAAAACATCCACACTCTGATTATTGTTCATTTTGTCATTTTCTTGCTTTTAAAAGCTGGTTATTAGAGTTTGTGGTCTCCATGACGATGTAAACAGAATGTTCAACCAGAAGAGCAAAACCGGCAATCGTGATGAACTATGGGTGGTCAGAAGAGAGGTGAATTTATTCGTTGAAAATAATATGAGAAAGTGTGGTCGTCTTATAATTGGGGTCTAACCATTGACACATGCTGATAGTTGTCTGGGCCACTACATGACCGAACAGCAAAGGGTGCCAGCTTTTTGTAAAGCCAGTGACCTCACTGTGGCTGCTGTGACCTGCCAATCACAGCAGAGACACAGCGACATGGAGATGAAACTGATCGTCCAGAGCAAAGAGGATTAAAAGTTGCTCAGGTTAACAGAAAACTGAGGTGAAGTTATGAAGCTGATTTTAAGATAATGATGGTCAATGCAGCAGAGATGCTAAACAACCGTCAGGCAAACAAAATATATGGAGTTACAGAGTGTAATGTCTGAAGATGGAGCGCTCATAAAGACAGACGGTCTTTATGAGTGCTCCATCTTCAGAATACCAACTGTAAAAGAAAAACTGATCGCAGATCTCAAAGCGGCTGTTTTCAAGAGACTGACGGGAGGGCGTGTGAGTTTGTTAGTGAGAAATGTAACAAAAGGCATCATTACCAGAGCTCTCATCAGGATTACATTTGAAATACAGATCTTAGTGACTGTATTTACAGCCAAAAACGAAAGCAGTCTGTCTTTTTCTGAAGCTTGATCTTGAAAAGAGGGAGTCGTCTTATAATCGGGGTTGTCTTATATTCAGGTCAATGCGGTAGTGACCAAGAATGGCACTGCGGGGGACCAATCATGCTTCAGTACGGTACGAATGACCAGTGTGAGTTAAATCCCAAAATGGCACCACCCTGTCAGAATAACACCGACACCCTAAGATCACTGGTAATGTATTTCTAAGTCACTGGAATGAAACTTAATATTCAAACCAAAGAACCAGCCTGAAGTTTTGTGACTTTAATGCTGGTTAAATTGAGTTGCGCAGTCTACTGGAAAACATTGTCAAACTAGATAATTGAATTTATATTCAGTCTGTTTGGTCATTGAAGACTGTGGAGATCGGAACAATAAGCAAACGTTTAATCTGCAGGAATCTGCAACAGATTGCTGACATGGAAAGCAAACTCATGTACCAAACAGGACAGTTTGTGGTTTCAGTTTTTATCATTTAGAGATTTCAGACTCTGACTCCTCAAAAGTAGCTTGCAGTAAGTTTGTGTGTATAAATTAACCACAATGTATTTTCCACTTTACACGTTTACTCTTGAGCCTCCAGGTCCTAATGTGACCACGCTGCTGTTCTTCTGCCTCAGCCCGTCTGCTTATGTCAGCGAGCCAACCCTGTGTGTGCATCTCTGCCAAAGCTCCCTGCCTATTTAACTTCTCTGAGGTGTGTGTGTGTTTGTGTCTGGAGTGACATTCCCCAGTGCGTCTGTTTCGCACCACTGACCAGCAAAACAAAATGGTCTGCATGCTGCGCTGACACACTGACACACACGACTACAAATCTACCCAGCCTCTCGGCCTCTCTCCAACCTACACACTCACACTTTCAGTCACACACATTCACACACTTTGTTTGTATGGACGGCTTGATTCAGTCTGGCCCTTCATAGCCTCGCAGCTACTCAAAATTATTCTTTCCACTTCATCATTTACTGCCAGCACGTTAAACAAAATGTCACCGGCTGACGAGTGCTCCACCTCCTCAATAGCTGCAATTTGCTCGCCACTTGAGGGGCTAATGGCAAGCAAACATGACAGTTGGAATTGGTAAGTGTTGGTGTCTGGCTCGCACTAAACAAAAGGGCAACAGGGCGCAGCAGACGTGTTACTATCTGAATGTGCAGTCATCAGAAAGCGCTCTGCAGAAACAGGAGCAGAGGCACGGTTCAGTGTTTGTTCAGACACGTATACCGTCTCTCTGCTGTGTTTTTCAGCTTGAGATGATGCTATAAAATCATAGCCGTTTATAGTCTGCTCATTTGGCTCTGCTCCACAAAGAAGAAACACACAGAATGGAGGAAATAATCATGGTATGTACTCAACTCGGCTGCCACAAACTCCAACCCAGACTGACATTTTAACATCTTCTTCAAACGCCTGATGACATGCATTTGAAGTCTTTCCTGCTAGCGATCCTTCTGCTGATATATCTCAGTGTCTGCACCACCTTCAGATTATAAAACACAGGTTAACGACTCGGTAAGTTCAACAGTCGTAAAAACAGAGTGCTCCATCTCTTAAACTGGTTCATAGGCATAAAACAGCCCGTAGCACAACGTCACAGAGTCTTAATTCTTTTCAAACTTGCAGGTATTTTAAATCCAGGTTGACAGTTTTGATATTTATCGGGCCTACAGACAGATCGTACCGGGGTGAGGGAGCTTTGGAAACTAAAATATGACATTTTTAGTGTTTTCTGATGTTCCACCTCTGCAGTTAATGATGTCTCACTCGCACAGTTTATACAGCCAATCATCCAATGTGTTTTTCTCACCTGTTAAAAAAAAAAATACCAGCAGCAAAAGTTTTGACAGGCAGTTGAGCCAGCCAGTTTTTCATGTCATGGGTTTACCAAAACTTTTTGAATGGAGTGAAGCAACCAGGGCACGAACTCATGCAGAGGTTGCAAAGCATATGTGTGCAGATAAGGTGATAATTTATTTTACACTGAATGTCTCCTCTTATTATAACTACTGCAACAACAAACATTTAAACAGTCCCTCCAGGGTTCTGTGGACTTTTTGGGGGGATTGTTGTGGGATATAATTGCTGATCGTGAGGCAGCTTTTTGAAAAAATTTCAATGCATGTTGCAGTGTTTTTAGACGTTTTTGTTTATGCAGGGAAATTGCGGCAATTAGCAAAAATTGCGAGACTAGTTGCTATTTTATTTCAATAAATACACAATTAATTTGAAATCAAAGGCAGCTTGATCCAGTGAGAATAAAACAGCACCGAGTGTTCTGAGTTTGTCATTCAGTGACGTCTCTCTCTTTCTTTCTTTCTCTCTCACACACGCTCTTCATCTAATATCATTACACATTCAAACGTAAATCAAGTTTAAATATTAAAAATAACTGTCACTGTAATCCGTCTCATATGTTGTCATTGCGCTTCAGTCATTCTCCTCGTGTGTCTTGTGGTAGAAAAGTGTTCGTCATTGATGATTTTCGTCTGTGTTCCGCTACAGTGTTTCAAAACAGTTTCATGCAGAACATCTTTTCCTAACAGGTCTTTTAATGGTATTAGTTGTTAAAACTTTCCTACGTGAAGTACAAATGCTGTGATTGTGTTTTATTTGACACAGACTAATCTGAGGGTGTTTTAGCCATCAACTCGTATTCATCCAGACCACTGTAGTTCCAGACGCCTTCTTTGGACTTTGTTACAGTTCTTTAGGATAAAACTGCTTTATGGATTCATGGTTAATTCAACCGATGGTTGATGTGATGGTCGGTCTGGTTTTCAAAAGGCAGCCATGCCTTTGAATAATCACTTGGGTTTTTCAGGCCTGGATGCAACCTCTGCGGGCTCGACTTCCACAATTAGCTGTTTGATACAGGTGTACCTCATCCTTTTCCTCCCACATTTTCCCTTCAGTCTTTAGCTGTCTTGTCTGTTGAAGGCAAAAATGGATCTGTACAGTTGAAATGGAAAAATAAGAAGCAAAAAAAAAGAGAAATTGATCCATTTAAGGCACATCACTCCCGTGTCAGACTACCTTCGTGGCTCACCTGCTGTGCTCTTCCTGGCCTGTACAGTAGCTTTGTCCAAAATAGACTAAGCATGTATATTTTTAGTGGATCAAAGCAGAGTGCTGCTTCTGGGACACTTTTGAAACGTGCTGTGACAATCTGTTGGAAACACAAGCTTCAACTCAGGTGACCTCACCAGAGGAGGACTGGAATAGATGATAGAAATCCTCAAGTTCTGTGAAAACAGTTCTGTCTTCCTTTACATGTGAAAAGTTCATTACAGAAGAAATATGCTTGTTTGGTAAAAGATGCTCTTTTAACTCAGGTTGCATGTAAACTTTTTCTATTCCCCCTCAACTAGTTTTTCAGAGTCATAGCAGCAATAATCAGACTATTTACTGCACTTTATCTACATCACATCACACTGGCTGCCCAGTTGAACACATGGCAGCTGCAGTATGTGTCTGAGTGACATGCAGGCTGGCTTTGGGCCATCGAGAGTGGAGAGTAAAACAAGCTTACACTCGGCAGCAAAGCAGCTTACGGTGACACAGCAGAGGGCAGCTGGACATTAACCTTCAGGTGTTGACGCTGTGGGGTCACTGTGCAGTTAGCTGGAGGGAATCCTTTCTGTCGGAGCAGCTGTGGTTATCTTTATCCACACACATTTATCCCTGCTCTGCAGGAGTGATGACAGCAGAGAGAGAGAGAGGAATAAGCTTTCTAATAAACACCTTTTTCATCAGGATTTAGTTCTACGCAGATGACACACAGCTTTATTCTCTTCCGCTTTAGAAGTAACGACCAATTTATCGTTTTCAGGTGTGACTTAATGCAAATATATGCTCTGTGATAACAATCCTCTCCAACTGAGTTAACTTTACAGTACCAGCATTTTAATAAGGATGGTTAATCAGGATTCTGAGCTTGTTTTACATCAAAAAATAAAATATGTAGAACCTCCTGCCAGCCAAAAAGCTCAAGGCAGAAATTCATACACTCATAACATCAAGTAACTGTTAATCCCTGTAGTGTTCCTGTAAATGGGGTGGATGATAAGCTTGTTCTGGGGCATTATTCACCCCTTTCAACAAAAAAACTGTAAATTCAAAGATTGTTGTCAGGTTATCCACTGGTGTGATGGATGCTATGAGTAATCTTCTGTCCCCCGATCCACTCAGGAGATGATCAGGACTGCACTGATTTTAAATTTTAAAAATTAAATATGTTCAGCATTTACAATCCTGTTTCTTGTTGTGTAGATCATATTCTGAAAACCCCAAAAGAGAACACCCAAACCAGCTCTTGGAGATACCACAGAAATACCTGGGTACTAAAAGTCAACAGAGGACCTTCATAAACCGTCTGAAGTGGAATTTTTATAAAGCGTAAACTAGGGCTGTCACTTTTCATTCCAGTTTTGAACATGAGGTGAAACGTTCATGTTCAAACTCCCCATTTGAATGGCGGCTGCATCCTGGAGAAGTGAGCCTACATGAAGGAAACTCCTCTGTCTACAGACAGCAACCCGCTGCTTCACATCCAAACTGTGCTGAACTCGAGCACGATTGCCCTTCATCACCATGAAGCGTCTGTTTACATGGAGCACGGTCTCATCAGACTCAGCACAATGAGAGAGAGAGAGAGAGAACAGGATTACAAATTTAGTGATTTTTTTGGCTCCATGCACATATTTTTTGTTTTGTCTCTGTTTGTGCTTTCACGTTTTATGTCCCGCGTTGTGTGGGTGTTGTATGTCTCTTCACTTGTCGTCTTTTATCGCCTCATATGACTAAAAAAAAAAATTAGAAATAAAGAAAAAAGGTAAGGTGTACTTAGATCTAACCACAGCTATTTTTCCTTTTTAAATATAAAACTCCAAATAATGGCATAAAAAAAGGTTTAAGTAAACCAAGAATGTATAAAATATCCTGTATTGAATTATGAAAGTGAATTATCCGTGCCTGATATGAGGGATGAAGATCGACTCATTTAGTTAAGTACAGCTCTAAAAGGGGGGATAAATCCAAAGGTTAGGGTTCGGGCAGGGCAGTGAGATGAAGACAGGGACAGGAAAGATTTATGATGAGGTGCAATGAAGAGGGCAATATCAACTCACATCAGGGATATTGTGTGTGTGTATGTGTGTGAGAGAGAGAGAAAGAGAGCAAGCTGTGTGTAAAACCGTCAGTCCAGAAATTGAGTGATGAGCCGTCAGGAAGTCTTATTGCAGAGAGATGCAATAACGCCTCCTCCTCCTCTCCCCTCAACCCTCCTCCCCTCTGCTGTCTTCATATCAGTCTATCAGTGCTGACAGGTGTGGAGGTGTTGCAACCTTTTCTTCTGCACTGAAATATTGTAAATTAATGATGTTAGTTTAGAGGAGAATGCTTCCTTAACTTGCTCCAAATAATAAAAACAAAACAAAACAAAACAAAAACAAAACACACACCTGCTGTCACCTGTAAACCTTATTTATAGCAAGTTTTATTCCATTTACACCTCACAGACATCACACATGTGCAATGACTGCATTCTGCATACTGCAGTCGTGTCCTCACAGTGAGGTTACCAGGGTTGGTGCCAGCAAAATGTGGTGTATTAAAACCTCTGCTCACTGACCGTAACGGGCCACCCTCCCTGCAGACGCTGCAGAGACCTGCTGGGTAGCTGAATAAATAGACTGACCCCATAAATAATGGATGCTGTCACCAAAAGTCACCATCAGTTTTTTGACTGCCTCCCTGAAATTTGGGGTTTGGGCATTTTCACCATTTGCAGCAGCAAATTAACGATGTTTGATTGGACTGGTACACAAAGGGTAGTGTAAAGCATAGTATTAATGTTTTTAATTAACAAACTAAATATGTGGTTTGCTGCAAAACCAAAAGTAATACCAGTTGAAATCAATGGCCGTGAAGTTTGCTTATGCATCCCACTGACTGTATACAGTTGAATCTACACGCCCCCACTTTCTCCAGTTGTATAAAATTAAGGCCAGAGTAGCCCTCTGGGACAGACCGATGGAGCAGCAGTTTTGACATCCTGTGCCTTCCTCGAACCAAAACAAACATTTAACTCAACTCACAGAGCTCCCTTAGGTGGGTACACTCCTCTGGTCTGATAACCTGGTCCGCATAGTGCTGCAGGAGCCTTATTGGTCAACAGAGCTGTCTATCAAGATGTCACATCCAGTCTTTTTAAAATCAAATAAATAATTCAAACTACACAATTTAGAGTGTTGATCACTTGGACATAAATCACAAGGATAAAAACAACTGACTTTGATGAGATAAACTATGTTGATGAAATCTGACCCATGTCCCATGTGTTAACATGACCTGTACTGCAGCCAGACACCAGGGGGAGCTCTTAATATTCTGACTTCACTTTAGGGAGCTGTCATTCTGTCCATTGTTTTATACAATACAAGGCATCCTAACACCATGTTCCTCGCTTAACTCTTCAGTTACAACAAACCACACGGTTATCAGCTGTGGGGTGAGAGACTAATGAGATGTCTGAGTGGGGATGGGTATTGTTACATTTTTTTTTCCTATTAGAAAAATAAAAATTTTCTGACTTATAAGAAAAAATCACCAAGAAAAACAATAAACTAAATAGTCTATTTGGAGACATGATTTGTTACCTCAGTATAAACATGACAACTCAACTGTGTTTTGTACCTGAGAAGGATGGGACAATGCTAAAGCAGCCACTGCGAGCTGAGCCGGGGTGTTTATGTGAAGAAAAGCCTGCAGAACATGTAGTTCAGTGTAATTTGTAGTGTAATTTTACACTGTGCTGAAGTGAATGTGTCATCGTTTTGGATATGCATAAGTTGAACCTTGATCCTTGTTTTACAAATTTGTTGTCGTACTGTGTCACAAATGACTTTGAGTACAACTTATGTGGACTAAGTTCAACCCTGACCAATTAATTTTACTGTTAGGAACCCAGAAGTGAAACGAAAATTCATGTGCTGTATATGTGCAAAGATTTGGAACCAAGCTAGAACCTGTTCTGTCCAGTATTTTGTCAGCTCTGTAAGCTCTGGGTATTGTTTTGGCTTCTGTTGTGTGTTTTGGAAATTAAACAGAATGGATGATCAAAATTCTTTAAATATTATTTATTTGGACTTGTCTTAAAAACCCATTTGACTTCATAAAGGTCAGGGCAAAGACAATATTGGAACATTAAATCGATGCTTTAATGGTCTCAGATGAGCTGAGATGTATTGACTATCAGAAGCTGTGAGCTCTGTCCCTGGCTGATTCAAAGTCTGGGTTTACACTGAAGCAGACATCACAGCACAATATGATTACTGCAAACGAGCAGTGTTGTAATTAGCTCGCTGCAAAGTGCCATTAGCTCAGACAGGCTCGCTCTTTATTTCCTCCTCTGGCTCCTTCCACTGTGCTGCTCGCCTCGGTCTCATTAAGAAAAACCCCGAGCATCAGCAGAAAGCCGGTGGTCAGGGTCGAGCCTCCCCGGGACTCTCACATCCTGAATATTCTGCTGTGTTTTCAGCAGGACAGAGAGAGAGGTGCTGCAGTGTTTATGCTAAACCCCTGAGTACTGCAGAGAGAGTCAGATAAGGGGGAGACGGAGAGGGTCAGTGGCTACTTTTGATCTTTCCCCCGCTGATAAAGAGCAGGACTTAAATGCAGAATCCTGCTGATTGACTGACAGTTAAAGCAGAGCTGGCAGAGAGGGCTCAGCTTCACAGAGGGGAGCTCACTGCCAGGAGGACTCTGGTTGCTTTTCTACCAACACACACACACACGCAAATTTCAAAGACACTCTTAAAAAAATGTAAATTTTCACGATTAAAGGAACAGCTTCACATTTGCAGAGATATGCTCTTCTGCCAAATTGATTTAGTCCAATATGGAGATCAGTATCGGCCTTTTAAATATGTTGAAGGTTGGTTCTACTTTTTTAATGTAATATTGATATAAACACTGATTATAACATCTCTAACCTGTCCCACCTGGAGCTTCAATCGTCAGGTCTTCAAAGTAAAATGTCCCTTTAGCCAGAAAACTGTAAACATGGTTCATTTTTGATGAAAGGATTTATTTTCATCTAACAGCTGAGCGACATCTGAAGTGCCCCGAAGCAAATCCCTTTAAAACAAAAAGCAATTCACAAGCTGTGCACCTATATATGTGCTGACAGACCTGGCTGATCATGAATTCATTTTTTTTTTTAACTTGCATCATGATGTAGTTATTTCAGCATCCTTTTAACCCATGATTGAACCGTCACAGGGGCTGCACAGTGGTACAACAGTTAGCGCTGCTGCTTCACAGCAGGACGGTCACCAGTTCAAATCCCAGTTCCCGTGTTGGGCCTTCTGTCCCACAGTCCAAAAACATGCTCATCAGGTTAATTGGTGATTCTATATTGCCCGTAGGTGTGAGTGAAAGGTTGTCTGTCTCTATGTACCCCTCCTTTCGCCCTAAGACAGCTGGGATTGGAAACTGTAGTACCCAGAAAGAACCCACGCATGCACGGGGAGAACATGCAAACTCCACACAGAAAGGCCACCAGGTGAACCAGGTTTTGAACCGGTGACCTTCTTGCTGTGAGGCTGCAGCACTAACTTTTGCACCACTGTGCAGCCCAAAATCAAATCAATAAAACCTAAACAACTTAAAGAAAGAGTCAGAGTTCATGTTCATAATATGTAAAATATTGTAGAGTAGCTTGAAGCAGTGGGAAAGTTCATCCTGACAGTTCATGGAGAAGGAGAAAACAAGAACCCATGACATGCAAAAAAGGGCGGGAGTTGAACCAGTGAGAGCTGTGTTGAGCACTAAGGCCTCTGTAAGTGAAGCATGGCCTTAGCATCTGGTCCAAACCTGTTCCTCAGAGTTTGATTTTATGCAAAGTTGTAAATTTAATCACAAATGCTCTTTCTTTTCAAGTTGTACAAGTATCTGTAGGTGAAAAATCTCTTAAATTATGTCCTCACAGGTCTTTAACATTTTCTGGTTTGAGATAAAGTTCACTCTTAAAGGAGCTAAACAACACATTTAGTACTTCAGCATCATGTTATCCTGTGTGCTGATACCAAAAATTTCAGCCTGTCGGTGCTCCACGGGGTCTACATCAAACGTGTCTCACCCTGTGATGTTGGCTTCTCACCCCATTGAAAATAGAATTGTGTCGAACTCTTTCACATACGACGAGCATCGCCTCCACCTCGGCTTCCTTTCATAAGTTCTCAACAGCGTTCTCGCCTCAGGCTCTTCTGACCGAACTAGAAGCTCTGGCAGAGATCTGCCCTGCACAGCTTGGTCCTGACAGATTTCACTTTGAATCGTCTCCCTGAGGATGCAAGGGAGCCACCCACCTCCAAGACCCCACCTTTCCACTCTCACTCCACCTGGTTCACCTCAGCATCCGGTTTCACATGGTTACAGTCACAGGATATGAGCTTTAAGATTCAGGGCTGTACTGAGTCAGAGAGGAACTGAGGTTTGGCTGAGTTCACAGACCTCTGTGCATGAATCAAGTCACACTGATGCTGATTGTGAAACTGGGATGAACTTCTGTTTGAATTATTCCATGACTGTTTTCAGAAACCCTCAAGAATCACTAGCGAACGTGTTAAATGAACAGTTCCACTGAGCGCACTCATGCTTTGGAGATCAGTGAACTGTACAGCTTTGTTTGCCACTCGTGTATGAGAACATGATTGTGATTTACTTCAGGGACTCTGGAAAACCTCACACTCTGAGAGGTATCATTTCCAAGAGATACTGAGGCGGACTTATGGTACCTTGCGGGCATTCAGCATGATTTCTGCTGTCAGATATTCAAATGTAGTTAAAGTTGTAGATGAAGCCAGTTGTCATGAACTTTTGAAGGAGTTTTATGAACCATTTGAAACATATTCTACAGCCAAATATTCAGCCAACAAATTAAAGTTATATGTGTTTCTAAGATTTCAGAGCTGCCGATTAGTCCCATGGTTGATGGGGAATTTTGTGGTTTTAAATATAATGATAATTTTATAGTAGATTACATGAATTACTGTACAAAAAAAGACTCTACATCAAGAGATGTTAAAAGTTTGTTCCTTCCATTTTCCATCCATAAACCTGAAATCCTGAGGTTCCTTGTCCACCAGAGGGTTGGGTCTGTTTTGAGGTACCGCTAAAGTAACTGAATGGGACTGTTTCTTACTTTCTTCTCTGTGTTGCAGGTTTTGGTTTGACGATGCTCTCTACTTAGGTTATAACTCATTATTTTCTTAACTTTCTTATAAGTGGTTAAAGTCAAGTTTTTAGGTACACTTTAGGAACTTACTCTGGGTTTTAATTTTCTTTTCTGTTGGGTCAGTCTGTTTTCAGCTACAGTTAACTTCCTGTTTTCAAACTGTTTATTCCTTCCCATGGTAAGGATTAGTCTGTTTTCTGGTGCAGTTAAGTCCCTGTTAAACTCATTTCCAATCTTTTCAGTGTGGTAAGGTCTGTTATATGGTACCCTTTAGCTTCTGTCTGGTATCTTGTTTTTCGTGTCGCAAAGGTCTTTGTGAGGTTTCTTTAGAGCTGATTCTCAGAATGTGTTTTTTCTTTCTCAGATTTAATTATGTCTATTTTGAGGTACATCTAGATTTTATTGTAAAGCTTAGTTTCCTTCTACTCTTTCACAGAGAGCACTCCTCCCTGGCCTGAGTTTTATTGTGTGGGCTGCTTCATTGTTTGCTCTGGATCACGAGATCAAACCTAGCCCCCAGCAGTAAACAATGTTTCCTGTTTACTTTACACACACTAACCAGCAGATCTATTGTCTCTGTGCTCTATAATGTATAAGATTGTCTGGTGGCTGTGTAATGTAAAGGTAAGCCTGTGTAAATAAGTAGTATGTGCAGTTTAATCAGTTGTTGTTTTGCCCTGGGGTTCAATGAATATTCCAGCAGAGAGAGTCGATCCAGCAGCACGGGGAGCATTGTTCCTCATAGAGCACTTACAGCAGGATGGCTTCTTTAATGATAACTCAGAATAAAACTGCTGAGGCGTACAGATCCTGAAAAACTGCATTTGTAACAGGACAAATGAAGTGTATGGTAACAATGGGGGCAATCTTAACTGGGGAATTGCTCAGAGTTTGGAATGAGCATTAAATATTAGTTTTAGTTCATCAAATATTACTGTTTTTTACCAGTGGAGTCAGTTATTTAAAGTGGATCATTTTGAAGGTCTATGCTTACAACTCTTCTGTGGAGAAAATCTTATTTATGCAAAGTTAATCTTATTAGATAACTCAAATAGACACAGAGCTGCATAACCTGCCAGTAAAAAGTCACAAAGCTGTAGCTTAGAAAACCGTAAAAAAGTTGGAAAAATTGTTAAATTGGGTTAAATTTATTCCTGGTATTTAAACTTTTTATAGTGAAATATGGTGTAGCAAATATCAGTCTGGGCAGCGATTAATCAATATGTTTATAAATTTCCACGCAGCAGTTGTTGCTATTCTTTACACAGGCACCTTTTTCTTTTTCTTTTTTTTTTTAAACCATTCAACAAAAGCATCTGCTACAATCTGGAGCTCCGACTCGCTCTCCTGCAGATTTGACTCACTTCCTTGAAGCCATACACGACCACTTAATCAAAAATGGATGAAAAACAGCTTTTTGGAAATGCACCGCTGCACCGCGGCTCAGCATCTGTTATTTCCCGTGTGCGCGTCTCCCTCTCGTGACTTTTTTTACACCACAGTCTCAGCATCTGTAATATTTGATCTGTTTCAGCTGAGCTGCATCACACGACACACCACAAGTTTCATATTGAAAAAAGGTGAACATTACCTGTGAAACTGTAAACAACATAAGCATCCCCCTCTTTGTCTGCTTCCACCCCAAACTGCATCATATATCTCTTGCAGGAGCACTTAAGGGCATTGTGGGTAATTTTATGGTACCAACATAATTAAATTCAGCACTGAAAACACAGAAGCGGTTGTGGTTGTGAAATGAACATGCAGTCTGAATACTAACCATGGGAAGAGCCTGCTGTGTGACTGTGGTGTTAATATCCCAACCACTCAGCCGTGAGCACCATTATTAGCCAATTAACTACGGTTCCTTATTGCTGTTTCCAAAACGAGTGACTCGTATGGATCCCTGTGCTCTCAAGGCTGAACTAAACAGCATGATGTTGTTCTTTCAGACAGATGTGTAGGAATAAAAGAGACTATCATTCTGGTATAATACTGTTAAATATAGCTTTCAATGGGCTGGAGTAAAGCCTAATGGATGCTCATTTCAACAGTCATTTCAGGTTCAGGAGTAACACTAGATCAGCCCTGAAAACTCCCTGTGCTCTCGTCAGGACCGTTCCTTTCTTTAAGTTGTTTATTGGGGCCTCTTTAAAAAAGAAAACTTGAGAGAGGAAGTTTTGGAAGCAAAAAAGCGAGGGAGGACAGGAAGCAAAGGGTTGAGGCCGAGGTTGATACTAGCGACTAATGTGACAAGGACTGTTAGCCCTCAGACCTGCTCTGAAACCATTAAACCAGCAACCAGCAGTTCATTATTTACTAAATACTCTGGTTAATGCTGTAATCAGTCATATAAAATAGTTATTTTATCATTTTAAGCCAAGTTGTAACTGCTTAAAGGGACTGTGAGGACTTTGTAAGTGATCTTGAAAAAGTCTCACTTCTAGATATGTGTCTGATCCTAATCCACAACTTATAATGAGATTATCAGCACTAATACAGGTTATCTCTAAATGCCATTTCTTAGCTTCCCGATTGGGTCAGACAGGACCGGATTACTTTACAGCATGTTAAAGTCTCCATGACAACACCACACTGGCTGACAAAGTTCAGCAGTGAGAACAGATTTCTGTGTGTTTCTGCTGAAAACAGTTTCTGGGATTAATGTTGGTAGTGATTCGCTAACGTTACATGTTAGCCTACAGGTGGCACTAAAATAGATGGATACTGAACTACTGGACAAACTGACAAAGTTTACCTGTCACGTTTCAAACAACAGCGCTGCGTAACTGTTGATCAATACCTTACCTTTTTATGTTGTATCAAATAAAAAGTTGTCTCGAAAAAAGAAAAGTAGTGTTAAAAAGACGATCTGATCTTTCATGTCATCACATCACCACAGTGTGTGAGATTCCAGCCAAAAGGTGTTGCTGCAATCCACTTCAAACGTATAAACAATCACCTTCTGAAGAACACACCAGGGCTGTCAGGATTGATACCTCCATCTCAAGGCCGTTAAAGTTGAAAATAAACTCCATCTTTGTTTACTCCTGTGCTAGTTTTTACATTTGCAAACTATGTTTCTGTTTCTGTTTCATACACTGAAACAGTATTTGTGTCAGACAGACTGAAAATGTCAATGAATTACTAGAAGTGCAACTGGTTTATACTTCTGCATCACACAACGCCGTAGCCTGTGCTGTTGGTCTTTTCCAACACAGCCTTTGCACATAGCTTGATGTGCACCTCCCCTTAAATGTAGCTACACCTCGAAATGCCATGGATCCCACACCCTGAGACTGTGTTCCTTATATTCACAACATTTCCAGAATCACCAAACATCAGCCTCATTTTCCATCTCCTCCTGATGTCTCCTTTCTTTTCTTTCTCATAGTTATCACTTTATGATCAATGGCAACATCTGTCAGTTCCAATTTAACTTTAATATGCTCAGAGTAACTGTGAAAAAACAAGCAGAACTGCAGCAGGGCTAGAAACGTGATCTGACTATCTTAGAGACAACACTGCTCACAAACTCTCGTATGCAGCGCTCATTGTCACATGTGCCAAAAAGGGTCAACTCAGAAGTATAAATCAGGCTTAAGGCCCGCTTCAGTTCCTCCTCTTTGCCTGGTTTTTGGTCAACTGAAAGTCAGATGGAGTCAGCATTTACGTCATGGTGACCACCATCACTGAGCTTCAGAAACTAATGGGACTGCATCCATTTTTCATGCAGTTAAGAGCTTAAGCCAGGGGTCCCCAACCTTTTTCCTGTGAGGGCCACATTTCCCTTCTCTGATGGGGAGCCGGGGTCAGTTTGTAACAGAAAAAGTGTGACGATCACAGGGGTGCCTAAACGTAAATATTCATTGTTTTCTAGAAAGCCACACAAAAACAAATATTAATAATCCAGAAAAAAAAGTCGGGAAATAAATAAAAACACTATAAATGAAATAAAATTACACTGATAGGGGCACAGACTGCAGAAGGGTGGAATAGAATGTAGCATTCCATGCGTGTATTAGTCTCGATCTTGTGGCCTGATTGAAAAAAAAAATCATAATGCGTCTCTGGTATTGTTCAAGGGGCCAAATGTGGAGGCGAGCCAGGCCGTCGTTTGAGGACCACTGGCTTAAACAAACGTACCTTCCTGCCACGTTGGCTCAGCTCTGAATCTAAACAGCTCTGATGGTCTGGGCAGCGCACTGCATGTAGCTCACTGGTAGCTGCGAGTGAGTGTGTAAATGAAGTCCATTCACCAAATCTGGATGCACCGCAGTGAATATTTGAATACCATGTGAGCATGTGATGCATGGTCCATTGTTACACACGCGGGTAACTGTGGAGATGTTTTAATTGGCTGCTCCCGTGCTGCGCTGATAAAACAGTCTAACAGCTGTAAAGGGTGATAAACTAATAACAATCAGACGTTGACTGAAGAAGAAAGGTTGCTGTGGTGTTATAGAGCTGGAAGAAAATAAAGAGCAGAAAACAGAGAGTGACAGAGTCCTGATGGGAAAAAAACGATTGGCTTAGTGGGGCGTCGATGTGATTGTGTCTGTGAGTCTGAATAATGTCACAGTTTTATGTGTTGTTCTGCACACGTGTGATGTCGTAGACCTTGTCTTTTTGTTAGCTGCTGATTAGCATGTCTGTGTGGAGTCAAACCTGAAGACGTGCTCGGTTTCATTCTTGGCCTCTTTCTGCTGCTCCTCTGGGACTCCCCATCATGCCCAGCCAGGTGAATATCACTGCAGGGCGAGGCAATCATTCCCCAGCCAGCGCATGAAATGATACTTTAACATTAAATATTAATGCCAGCTATTGTCTGACAACGGTGCCCTCCATAAGACTGATGCACTGGTGGAGCCCAGATTTGTCATTTTACATTCTGGGTGTCAGCCACAGCCATGAAATGAAAACACAGACTGCAACACCTGAAATACTCCAATTATTTCAAACAAGCAGCTGCCGTCGAGGTGCAGAGCCTAGTTTCTCTTCTTCTTTGCTGCTATATTTTGTTTTCTTGCGAGCGCAGGGACGTTTGTTTATTCAGGAATGAACGCAAGTGTCTTCTTTACTTTTCTTTTTTGTTTCAAAGAAACAGATCCTGAAGGAATTCAGCTCACATAAACATCTCATTCTTTGGATTATGCTGTAAAAAAAACTCAATTAGTGCTGCCACAAATTACCCAATTATTGATCACTTAATCAACAGAAAACTAATTAAATCTGATTGGTCTTTAATTGGAAATACTGAAGCTCTTTTCACACATTTTAATTTGAATTTCTTTTTACAAAAACATCTGTAAGACTTAAGTATTTTCCATTTGATTGACCAAACAAATAGAATTCAATTTGACTCTCTGCACTTTGGTGGTCTCCTTTAGGGAATTAGTCTCCAATATAATGCCTTCAGAGTAAAATTGTAACATGAGGTGAATTAGGCAACTTTTTAAATTATTTTTGCACATCCCAAGTTGCCGATTTCCTGTGCAAGGCTTGAGAGAGTAAATCAGACATGTGTCAGGGTGACAGCACCATTTTTTTAACATCTTTTCTGCTGCAATAGTTCATTTTTATACAATCAGAGAAAAAATCACAATACTGTTCAATAAATAAACCTTTTTTGATGTAAAAGAAGCCCCAGTTTAAGACAACATCAGACCACAGGAAGCAGGTGGCTCAACTACCATCCAGGTAGCGGTCCTGGATTGCAAACTCTCGAACTCTGGAAGCAGATGGTACCAGGATGAGCCTCACAGCTGTGTGTGTTTCCACCCGCAGGAAGACAGTTTAAATCTTTGTCCCTCTGAAAGAGAACCCACAAAACCAGACTGGATCTTATGTGCACCCATATTCCTTATCTTAGAGAACTTTAGAATAATAAACACATTACAGGAGGAAAACAGTTCATCCAGATGATCCCGGAATTATAACCATAAATGCTAAGAGCTCCATGATTTTTTAACAATCTCTGCACATTCAAAGTTTTTTGAATGAGGGATGAAGAATAGACTTTTTCTATAGGTTGAGTTTACATTTAGGAAGCTCATATTGGCTTTTAAATTACAGGTTAATATTCAGTCTGGATCAGAGTCTAAATTAATGGTACCCTAGAAGGGTGAGTCTCTGGGTCTGAGGGGTTTTGGTAAAGGCAAAAAAAATTTCAAAGCCTTTCTGAGAGCCTCTCATTTTTTGCACAACGTTTTTATTCTGATTATTTAAGTCGGTGTTCGACTTGCGTTGGAAGTAATGTCACTCTGACTTTAGGTAAGCGACGTTAATAGTTAAATGGTATGCAGTTACAGGTGACATTTCATCTTGTGCGATCTCCCTCCTTCCCATCCTCTTTGTGACATTTACAAAGCCAAGAAAAGATGCGAGTGTTGTGACGTGTGCTGCACAGTTATCTGCTTTTATGAGTTGCTGAGAAACAAATGATGGGAAGGCAGGAAAAGTCAATGTCAGCTTTATTTATACAGGAACTTTATAACAGCCAGTAGTCTACCAAAGTGCTTTCCAGTAAAATTGGCAGAAACAATAAAAGAACAATAAAATCTATAAAAACAGTGAAAACATACAAAAGTGTACCAAACAACAATAACAAATAAAAGACCCAAATAAAAGTGGCTCTAGGAAAGTGTACTGACAGCCGGTATGTCGAGCTTTTTAGATATAGTAGTGTTTGTACTACGCACTGGAACATGCTATCCCACTTGAAGCACTGGTTTCGACCAGAGTCCACTGGGAAATCTACTTCTGTCACACATGCATAAACATATTAACTGTACAAGAACATCTCATACTGTATGTGTAGCAGTGAAATTGATTATATTACAGAGTGTCGAAGTGAAAATAACTGCCTGCATAACCACCACCCGCCCACCAGCGTCAGCCATCAAGCTTCTGCAAACTCTGTCATATGTCAAGTATCAATCAACTCCATCTTCATCATACAGGAATCATTTCACATTTATGGTCAGAGCACGTCTGAAGTATAAGCAGTCGTTTTCCTCTGTGGAAAATGTAAAACTGTTCATTAACATCTCTTACACATGCTGGAATGGAGTTCTGTCACCACAACACCTTTGTACTTGCACATTGCCTCCTGAAACAGCTTGTTATAGGTCTCTTATTATCAGGCTTTCTAACTGATCTCCTGGGTGTGTAAGATGCTTGATTCTTACTGGTCAAACCTTCTTGACTGGTTGTTACCCAGTAATAAACTTTACTAACATGAGCAACGACAGATGCAAACTGATCCCACATCATGTCAAACAAGAGTTCAGAGAGTTTAGCCTCTGTTTTCTGACACCACAGATGAGGTAAAACCATCGCTTTCTGTTAGCATCATATTGGTAAACAATGTGGCTAAAACATTAGCTTTGATTAGCATGCTAATTCAGCAGGCTGAACAGCATGGATATTTTCATACTCCAGCTGTTAGCAAGGACGCTCAAAGGCCGCCTCAACTTAGGTTGAGTGTTTCTAACATGGCACCCAATAACAAAAGGCTTCAAAACTCCGCTTCAGAAACAGATGGGTGACTTCACAGAGGATGTGTCTGTGTTACACAGTCTGTGGCTACACATCACCATCTTCTCCACCGCTCCAGCTCAGTGAGGGAGGACCAAAGATCAAAGACACCTCCACCTCTGAACACTGCAGACGAGGCGTAAATGACGTACTGGAATTATATAAGAGCTCTAAGTCTCTGAGCCTTTTTAACATCACACATCATGTAATGCAATGGATTTGTTTGAAACATGAATTGCCTTGAAATTGTGTGCTAATTTGGGAACGATACTTTGAAGACAAACCATCCAGACCTATTACAAACACCAGTTCTTAAAACCTGTTTTCGTTGTTTTTTTTTCTCTAACAATATTCATATAAAGTAAACTCACAGACGGAGCAAATGGAATTTTGCTACTGACATCCACGCCAGAGAGACTAATAGAAACTATATGTTAAAAACAGAACTCAGGGGATGAGGGTGTACAGAAAGGTTGTAGTGTTGTGACTCCTTTGCTGCTGACATTTCCTAATCTGTCATCCAGCACAGGTGTTTATCACTTGAGACACACACTCGTCCCCTCTGCACAGGAGTCCTTTTTAAAGCTCTGTAAACACTCTGTGGTATTTCCCAGACTGACAGTTGTTTACCATGAAGCTTCCTCTCAGAGAGCGCTGAGAGTGAGGATGAACCGCTGACTGACCTGCTGCAGTCTGCCTTCAGGCGACAGGATGATGAGCACTGCTCTGAAAGAGCCAAATCACAAGATAATACCCCCTCCCCCTGATCAGGATGAAACAACATCCTCTGGTTTCTGCAGGGACGAACACTGGAGGGATACATGACAGCATGCATGACAAATAAATGTTTTAATCCACAAAATGGAGTTAAAGAAGTCTAAAAAGTACGAGGAGTCTGGCAGCTTCTCCCTTGGAGAAATCATCTGGTGTCATCACTTTATTTCAAACAGAGCACAGGAGAGTTAGCATGTGTAAGGGAAACATTTCCAGGAGTTTGTTCATATTTTATGAGTCAGACGTTCAGCACTTGTAAGATGTGGTGTAGCAGATTCTACAGGTGAGGAGGTCGAGTGATGCTTGGAGCAAAAAGCCTCCCAGATATTTTAATATTTAATTTTTTATTTGATAAACAACACATTTTTAAAGAGGGGAGTTTATGTTTTCCCAGACCTTAAACATGGATATAAAGTAATAATGCTGGATGTTAAGACTAGATGTGAGCAGGTTTTCAAACTGCTACATGTTCATATGTCGTAGAAATCACTGAATCTGTCTGTAAACTGATCAAAATCATTCTAAAAAGTAGCATGAGATCTTCATGAGATCTTCATGAGATCTTCATGAGATCTTCATGAGATCTTCATGAGACTTGCTGAAATGATGAGGTCAAAAGCATGTCAAAACTGGTTCATGAAATTTTGGAGGGTTGGCCTCAAACAGCAAGGTCTGCATATTGTTCTACCCCTGACAGTCTTCCAGAATCAGAGGCCAATCCCTCTGGCCAATCAGAGGGAAGTGGGTTTGTGGAGCAGGGAGCCTTAAAGAGACAGTAGCTGAAACAAAGCGGAACAGACAGAGGCTGAAATAAGAGTTTTTTCAAAATAAAAAAAAACAAATATTTTTAGCTTTAAATTGTTTAAAGCAGAGGTACTAAAGGGATAGTATAAAGCCTAAAAAAGCATGATACCCTGTCTTTAATGATGACATTAAGAGTCATTGGTCACACTGAACATAAGCACATTTTAGAGGTTGAGATTTCAAATGTAGAAAACATACTCTTTAAGTACTCGAACATTCTTAGGTTTGAGGATATTTTAATATGATCATAACTTTGAACACTCATTTCTTATTTGTTTAATATTCTCAGTAAAAATAAATCACAAAGCAGAATGCTGTTTAACTGCCATCATAAAAAGTTAAATACTAAATCCAAACTGAGATCATGTCTAAAATGATCTAAATCAAAGATGGTTTGAAGAGTTAAAAAGTTCTTTTAGCCTCTTTGTCTCATTTTTCTTGGAAGTAAAGTGCATGTAAGAGGCCTTGATGAGGGTACATTTGAGGCAAAGTTTGAATTTTAAATGATGAAAGGATGATGTGGAGTTAAAATAAAGATTTGCTTGTAGGTTCAGAGCTCAAATGAAACTAAAGAAGCAGTTTTGAGCTTTTCCCTGAATAGATCTCTTCAGTTTCTTTTCTCTTTTCTGTGAAATGAGATGACGGGCATGTTGGCATGTTGAAACTTGGCTCCTGGCTGCAGAGATCCGTCCATGTGTTCTTCATGTCTGTTTGCATCACATGCTCCCTGCACGGCTCATCCACCTTCACGGCTGCAGCCTGAACCTCCCTGCTAATTTTCCCCCTTCATTAGGCCACGCACAACTGTGCACATTAATATTTCAATAAAGCCATATGCTAATTTGAATAAATTAATACACGCCGGTCAGCATGGCTCATTTGAAGATGATCACAAGCCGTGCAGGAGACGGAGGAGAGGAAATTAGAGAGGAGAATCAATTAAAGGATGTGTTTGTACTGCAGGAGTCATCGGTGCATCTACACCCCACTTACACTCAGAGAGAGAGAGAAAGATTTATCTCACATCTCTTTGGTTTGCAGCTGAATGTTATCTCATCTGTAGATCCCATTCAAACAATTTCACTATGATGCTTTCATTGGCTAACACAGAGAGGCCTGAAGAGTCCAGGACTGTGAGATTTAATTGAAATCTCCACAGTCAGCAGCAGAGAAGACGATGAGATCCTGAAATGCTTCGGTGTTTGCATAAAGGAAAAATAAATGTATTCTGTGTATTAAAATGTAACTAAAACTGGGAGGAGAATGGATTAGGCATAAAGAGTGTGGATAGCTGAAGAGCTTGGCAGCTGAGGAGTTGATCCACACACCTCTTTTACCCCCTCCCCGCTCGGTATGTGAGAAATGCTTCCGACTGCGAGTGATGAAGCTAAATATATTTCTGGCAACGCGTCACAGCCGAGAACTCTGCGAGTCTGTGGTGGGCTAATCAACACCTCTCCCATCCAACCCCCCCACTCCCTGTTCTCCCGCCCTCACCCCCATAAAGCCCTCCCCCAGGTGCTGCTGTACCCCATCTGCTCTGTTTACTGCAATTAGCCCGAGCAGGGAGGAGACGGAGCAGAAGCAGGGGGTCACTCGCTTCTTTTTCCCAGAGTGCCTTTCTCATTCTCTTTCATATTGTTTTATTTATATTCTCTTTTAAACAGCTCACCAGCAGCAATCTGTGCATGCACATGAACACCACACACTGTGCTCTAATTGTAAGAAATTTGTATTCAGCTCAGGTTGATAGCTGCATGGAAACTATAAGAGTGCAATTCACAACAAGGTCCATATGTTTGACTCCTGCACTGCTCCAGATCAACAGCAACGCAAACGAGCTGTGAGGAAGATTATGTAGGTGCAAATGATTTTTCACACAGCTAACAATAACAAATCCTGTTAGCACGGGCGAGCGCGGTTCACTTTTCTTAGGTGTAAAATCCAAATTCACATGACTAAATGTGTAACACAAGCACAGTTAACTCTGCGCCTTGGGGAACAGATAGATGTTTCAAATCATATGCAAAACGAACAACACAAAAACAACGACAGACGACCAGAAACAACAGACATCTGGTGGTGGCTGGTGCATTTATCTCCAGGAAGTGCTATTTGAGCTACATCACAAAAGCCTTAGCGCTATTTTAGAGTGTCTTCATCTCCACTAACCTGTAGATGAAAGTTGTATCGAAGAGAAGAAAAGCAGCAAAATGTGCCCGTGCTGCCACATTAACCAGGAATCACTGGATCCTAGTGATAATCAGAGTTATCTCATGATGACTGCACAACATGCTGATACTGATTAATCCATACATACAGGAAGTTATGCGTCTTGATACGGTTTGATTCTTTTATTTGACAGATTAAGCACTCCAAAGCCGTCTCCTCCCTCTAAGTTATGGTTTCAGAGCACACTAGTGTAGCAGCGCAGCATTTATGTGGATAATAGATCTGAAAGTCAGGATCATAAAGTACGTTTCATCACATGAATGTGATTCCCGGATTAAGACACTTGCTTTGTACTGTTCATAAGGACTTAAAACAGTAAAAAAAAGGAAAATAATAAAATCTAAAAAGGTGAATAACAAAAGTTATAATAAGTTGCACTTAAAGAGACTGGGGGCTAAGCTTTCACCTGGAAGAGTTTAAGGCCTCATGACCACGCCTCCAGGGGAAAATTTTCATTTATTTTTGTTTTCTTTTAATTTAGATATAATGTCTCTTATTTTGCTCTTCCATAAATCTGAAAAATATTATAAGATCCTCGTGTTTCAGGACATGAAGCTTCTGCTGAGGATAGTTTTTACAGAAATGTGTGAGGTAAGGAAATCAACTCCTGCAGTTCAGAGAAAGGACAGGTCGTCTTTCCAGCATGGTTAATGCTACAGCCTATACAAATGCCAGTCATCATATTTGAGTATTTATGGTACACTTTGTTATGGGTATTAAAGAAACTGAGTGCGCAGGTTTTAAATGCACCTCTCTCCATAGGAAGTCTTCTTTATCTCAAAGTATTGCTGGAATAATCTGTAATCCACTCCCTGCCTGTCGTTCCATCCACAGTTTTATTGACTGAAAATGAACCAAAGGGAGATAATAAAAAGAGGAGTTCTCCGTCTGTCATTCCCATGCAGTAAAAACACATGGCGAGGCTTAACCACAGCAGAGGATAAATCCTTTTCGGTATGGTTATTAATGTTTCAACTGTATTCAGATCAGATTGAGTTTCTGGCCAGCACACAGAGAGTGAGTTCTCTCTCAGCCGGAGGATTATTTATGTGTAAGAGTTCATGTGTGAAGACTGAAGTCGTTCTCGTGTTGCTATGGAGCTTTTTTCTGCTTTTCCTCAGACCACCGATTGTTTTCCAAATGTTGCTGGCATCCTACCAGCTGCGCTGGCTTTGCACATTATGTGAGGAGATTTAATTCATTGTTTAAATCAGAAATATTGATGCAGCTTTAATTCTATTTTCTGTAAATACGCTGCAGCTATGGATCGTGTCTGCTGTTGTTTACAGTTTACTGAGGGAATTTTCTGCACTGTTAAATCTTGCTGCACATGTATCCATGCACATGAGTAGGTGTGTGTATGTCTGTGTGTGTGAGAGGACTCCCTTCCCCCACATGTCAGAATGTAGGCCTATTGAAGATGATGCCCCACAGGCTGGCTGGCAGACACAGACAGGAGATGACAGCTCTGCAGAGACGGTAACACATGGTGACCAACAATGTTTGTTTTGGTCTCTGCTCCTCTGCTCCATTGTGTGAATACATATTCACAAATATACACAATATAGTGTATGACTGCTGTGTGCATATGGCAGGAAATGATTAAACAACACCAATAAAATAAGGATGACAGTAAGCCCTTTTTATTTTAGAAAGACGTACAAAGGTGTATGGAACATGTTTCATTTGGTGTTGTTGTCTTTAATTAACATGATCTGAAGAACTGAAGAGCACATCATGGATCTGTTAAACTGACAGTTTGAGAAAACTCTGATAATCCAAAGTACTTTTGTTTGGTTGGTGTGGATGGTTCTACAAACAATTCAGTTTTGTCTTCAAGTCACAAGTCTTGTGGCTTCCTGTTTTGTTTGTGGTATCTGTGTTGTTGTTGTTGTTGTGCTGTCAGCCATAATAAACCAAATCTTCTGACACAACTGAACAATTTTTGTTCATTAGAAGATGAGCTGAGTCACTGTATCATATAATTCAATACAACATGATACAGTCAAGTGTTGATGGTGCATACTGGTGCAGTGGTTACTTCAGAGGAGAAAGCTTGTGGTTCAGTTCCCTGGCTGGGCATGTAGAGTTTGCATGTTCTCTCTGTGCATGTGTTTGTTTTTTCCTGGTGCTTCTTTCTCTTAATTCCCAAGTTCAACAACCTGCTCACTGTTGAGCATGTTAGCCCCGCGATTGGCTGGTGATCTGTTAAGTGTGTAACCCTCCTTGTGCCCAGTGACAGTGAAGATAGCCTGCAGGCAGGCTCCAAGTGGCTCATACTCGACCCATATTACTTCAATATATGAATAATGGTTGAACAGCACAGATTAAGTGCATAGCTTGAGAGAAAGCCATCACACACAGAGGACTTATCAGAGCAGAGATTCACAGAAGTCATCTCGCTTTCAACTAGTCGTCGTCGACACTGGAGCACAAACTTTAACCCTGCCTTTACCGCTCAGCATTTATTTTTTACTGCCAATTCCAAACAAAAAGCTAAAGTGTCATTTTCATCGAGTGCATTCAGATATTTTTACAACCAACTTTCCAGGACCAGCTTTCTGGAGGAAAAACAGGAGAGGGAGACTAAAGAACAGAGTTTATCTGCACATGATGATAACTAGAGCCGAACAATTTTAGGAAATAATCTAATTGTGATTTTTGGACCAATATTGCAATTTAGCATTGACCAACAAAACAAAGGATCCTGTCAACATATAAACAATTCTTTCCTTGGTGGTCGGGGTTTTAGCCATGCAGTTGTCATACATGTCCTTGTGGTTCTATCTTAAATGCTGGAACAGGTTTGTAGTGTTGTCCCTTGTTGTAGCTATGGTAACCAGGCATGTTTTGCACAGTACCTTACACTGTGCCATATCTTCTTTCCTAAATCCAAAATAGGTCCAGACAATCAATGTGCTTATTCCTCTTTGACACCAATGTCGCCTCTTCTGTGTCCTTTCTTGGTTCTTCTGCTGATGAGGCCATTTTTAAAGATGTCAACAACAACACAACAAATCAAAACTTAGTGTAGCTGAAGTTGTTTTCTTCATCCCTCGCTTGCATGTGTCTCGAACTTTTTCGCCACTGGCAAACTAGCTGAAGGATGCATTACCGCCACCTACTGCATGCATGTCACGTAAGGTTGCGTCTGTGTACATGAACTTTTTTTTTTTTTAAATTGCAATCTTCGTGATTTGAAAATTGCGTTCTATTACATTGAGATGTCAGTTCAAATTCGATTGATAGCCCAGCCTAAATCCAGAGCTGGAAAGCTCTTTCAATCCAGATTGTTCCTCTGCTCTCTGATATGTCACATACATTATTTTTCTCCAGGTCTCTACAAAGATACTTCACACAGTAATTGTTTATTATACTTTTTAGAACACAAGACATGAATTCATTTATTCTTCCACAGAGATCAAAAACATTGATGATTAGTTACTGTTTTCTTGAGTCATATGTGCCATAAGAGCATATGTGGAATTAAAACAAGGGGAAAAAAACAAAACAAAGAACAACTAAAGGCATGATAAAGGTAAACTTATCAGAATAATCTTTGGTACAAAACAGTTTCATTTCACCTCAGAGATGATGGGATGTTAGATTATAAACTTGTAGACTGAAAAATCACTCACATTACAGCTTCTCAGGCGTAGGACCTTGGTGGGGCTGGTTGATTAGCCTTCATATGTTGTTCATCTGTGTCACTGCAGAGAAAACAAGGATGCTGCATTGTGATGAATCAAGGACAGCTTCTGCATCTCGTTGCAAATTTTAATGTATTTATCATAAACTGAAGCACTTTCCTCCCAAAGGCCCAGCAGAGCCATGCTGCAGAGGAGAGGGGTCATCACTAAGCCGAGTCGATATATCCACAGCATGCAATTTTTGACATGCATATTAGCATGTATATGAATGCTGTGGGCTTTAAACACGCCACACTTAATCCCACTTCCCCTCGCACACAGTCCACAGTGTGATTAAATGATCTCAGCTGATGACTTTAACACTGAGCGTCGGATTGCATTTCATTTGTGTTCACCAGAATCCAGGAACAACACAGGCTGATCCGCACTCTGAATAATTCATCAGTTACAGTACGCTGCCAGACAATGACTGAAACTCCAGACAATTTTAGAGCAGGCGAGCGGTGCTGGCAGTGGCTGGGAGAGAAGTCGATGGGGTTTCGTCTCTGTCAGTTTAGCCTTCAAGGAGCCTTCAAGGTAGCAGCTCTCTGAGAGCAGCAGCACAGCAGAGATATCATTAATGTTACTCACCTCTATCAAGGCTTTTAAAACGTAGTGGACTATTTCTGAGTTTGAGAAACTTCCACAGGGTGTTTTACTAAGAGTAAAACTCATTCTAAATGACAAAAATATCTGTGGAAAAAAAACACTTTTGAGCATATTTACATCATTGTTTCACACATTTCCAAGATGTAGCAAATCCAAAGGATTGACTTTAGAGCAGCCTATTAATTTTCTCAGGTGTTGCAAGTGAGAATTGATTCATTTATTTTAGCCCTAACAGAGCTGTATTTTTCTTTTTATCACACTCTTCTGACAGAAAACTTTCAGAAATGGATCCTTAAATACTTGAAATCCCCAAATTTTCAAACCAGTAGAGCATTTAAAGGGCAGTACAAATTAAATCAGTTAATAAATATCTGGAATCAAAAGCAGTGAAAGTAATATGGTCATGGACAAGTGAGCATTTTTAGTTAAAGAAGCTTGACACTTAAATTCACCTTCATGAGTCAGGGTCCAGTGTTTATAAAAACACATAAAAATATTGTTGAAGCTAATTATGATCCTAATCCATGTATTATACAGATAACATGGTATATAACAATTGTATGTTATTTGCTAGTTTCATCGAGAAAACTCACAGTGTGCTTTTTTCTGTTAAGAAAACACTTAAAGCTACCTCAGAATAGACACTGATTTTTTTCCAGTTTAATAAACACAGGTGTAGGTTTCAGAAGCTCTGCCTCTAAAATCTCTCAGCAGTATATGTTTACACATCCTGCAGCCAGTGATATCTTTGCTACTGGATGAGAAGGCTATGTATGAAAGCCTATTGAATACTTGACCTGGGTGCAAAAAAAACAACAACCCAATTTTAATTCTTGTTTATTGATTAAAGAGTAAAAAATATGAGGAAAGTTGGCATGATGAAAAACAAAAAGGTTGACATTTTTTTCCCTTCATTTTAACGTCTTCTCTCATAATTCCAACTTGACATAGGATGGATTTTTTCTTTCCTGTCCATGCCAAGTCTTCCTGTATTGGCAGAAACAGGCTTCACAGTATGTTGTATGCGTAGGTGGAATATGAGATGACATCAGAATCACTCTGCAGTGAGAGCCTCCATGCATGATTCCAACATGGTGGAGGTTGAAGCAACGGAAACCTACACTATGATGACAGTTTCACATTAAATCAGGGCAAGGTGTAGAAAAATGCACAGGCATCTCTGTTCTCATCTTGAAAATGACTCTCCTCCTTCAGCAGATGTTTGAAGAGATGTTTCTTCATCTTTGTAGTGTTAATCTCCTTCTTGATCATAGTGAATTGCCAATTTTTTTTTCCAAGATAAAAATATGTCTGAAAACTCTCGCTGTTAGCGCTCTCCCTGAAAATTCTGAGGATGTTTTTAGAAGTCATCTGCATGTGTTAATGTAGATTAACTGTCACATTAAAGCATCATCAGTGGCTGTTGTTCCTGTATTTGTTGATGATGTTTTCATTGTATCACAGTGCACAGACACAATTACACTGAATGGATTTGATGCCAAGCCTGCATGTATGAAGGTTCACCCTGTCATCCTTCTCAGCTTCTGGATCCAGAGGCTTGAATTTCTTTTAGGCTGCTCTTCATTTGACAGTTATTTGAAACACAAATGATTTTTAGGGCCCGAGCCTGAGAATCGGGGAGGTCCTCTTGAAATCCTAAGAGTTGTTCGTTGTATCTGCCAATTTAAACCCAAGTTTCAAGCCTTCACCATGCCCAAAACCTCACCACACTTTACACAGAATTCAGTCCCGCGTGAAGAGACTGCAGTATTTTTATGCTGACATGTACTTCACAGCGCCCCCCTAGTTAGTTGAAACAGCAGCCCCTAGAGCTACTTTCAGTTACGGGCCTAATTTTTGGTCTGCATAACCATCATGCCAAGACCTACAAAAGAGTCTCTTATGACCGTGGTCAATTTCGTACAGGAAGTTCAGAAATTGGAGTTAAACGTCAGATTTATGCTATTTCTAGAGTACGCATTTGATCAAACTTGTTCCACAATTTTTTTTCTGGTCATCTTAAAATTGTTATTGTGTATACTAGACACATTGACAATTAAAAGTTATTCAATTTTTTTTTTTATCTCAATGGGCATGGCCAGAGGAGGTCGCCAAAGTTGACGTTTTTTTCTGAAAAATAAAAACCTTAACAGATTTTATGTACAATGCTGGATCTGGACGAAAATGCACACATTTAGTGTCACAGCCTGAATGCATCGATATGCTCGTTTTCTACCTTCAAGTACAGCACCCCTTAGTGTCAACAGGAGGTCATATGTATTACTCTGTGATTAAATTTCTTCAATTTTTGAAAAAAAAATTTTTTATACTGCTCTGTAATGCCACTTATCAGGCCATGTCCTGTAGTTAAACAGTATGTCCATGGCAACGCATCAAACCCTGATTTCTCGCCATGAACCAGGAACTAATTGTAGCTCCTTCATTTAACCTTCAGTCTGATTCAAATTTCATACATATAATCAAGGTCCTCCTCCCAACACATCCATATGCTCAATTCTCTGCTACTACAAAAGCACCACTCTCTGGAATTGCATGGTAGTATCTTTCACATGTATTGTCCAATCTGTTTTAGGTAGAACAAAAACGATCACAATCCGTCTCTGGATTCATATACACATGTGAATGTGCAAATCTTGCTGCACATGCGGTGGCCGCAACATGCCCAGACTGGCGCACGTGGGCGAGGGCCCGCTTATTACTGCTAGTAATAATAGGGTAGGTATGGGGGGGGTTTTTCCAATTTTGGTAGATGCTCACTGAAACTCCATTCCAAACTGTATTTTCACTGAGAGAGTGGCCTCGTTCAGCTGTATAAACTGCGCTGGTGTTTCGTCATCTGTGAAATCCATGATACTGTAGCTCTCACTGGTAGGCTGAGTGATTTACATGCCCGGTGGATTTGTGTGTGCTCACTGACACAGTGGCCCTGATCCGCTGAGCTAATGTTACGAGGAGAGGGCCGTGTCTGTGCACACTGTGCTAATTTTATTTCAGCCAGAGAGGACATCAGTAGCACACATTTTAGCCTGAAAGACACTATAACTCTGTTTAAACCCTGGACGTTAATGCTGCTTATGATACTATTATACAACATTGCTGCTCCTACTGCTGTGCTACACAGATTAAGAGCAAGAGACGAGACTTAAAACTGTGAAAAGTTGAAGCATCAGTCAAATAAAAAACCCTTTAAGACCCTCGGATAACTTTTATTTTAGGGATTTTAGTCAGAAAACAAAAATAAACTGTTTTGGATTAAAGCAAAAAATCTGCAAATAGACATGAAAAGAAAAAAACGTCTGCTGCAATCTGTAGCCAGGTGAGATACAGGTTCACACACTCCTCAGGTTCTGTAATTCACAGGGGGAAAAAATAAATCATCTCCCCAATCGAAATATTCAGATGTAGAGCAAAAACAGCCAGAGGGAGCACTCCACTTAGACTAGACACGAGAAAACGATTTGCTTCCTCTCTTGTTGGGCAATAACTGAGAGCTTGTCAAACATAAACAATGAAATATTCATCCTTCAGGCCCTCTCTTCGTTCACCTTTTCTCACGTTCAGTAATTACTGCAGTCTGGAGATTTAAAGGCTTCATGAGAGGCTCTAAAGAGATTCTCATTCAGCTCATTGATGAACTTAAGGAGGTGGATCTGAAATCATGTCACAACAAATTCCCTTCAGGAAAAAGTGGCTATTCTGTGTGTCATCTCTGAGCCCCTGGGTGCTCAGTGGATGTAGCTGGTGTCTCCACCCGTGCAGGGAATCCCCTCATATCACTGTCTCCACCCTGCTGTGCTTGCTGAGCCAAACAGCCCTCGCCCCGCTCACAGCCAGACGACACTGCGATGATGAATATTCAGAGCTTTTTAGGAGAGGTTTAATGTTTATTCAGAGCAGGCTCATTTCTGTGACCTTGTGGTACAGTTTCTGATCATTAGTATTCAACGCACAGCACATGCTCGCTCTCATCTGCAGATATTTGTTACTTATATCTTTTACACCCTGTACACGTGGATTTTGGAGTGTTTTAATCTCTTTCTTTCAAAATATAAAGAAATACAAATCATCTTAAAAGCCACACAGTGTGAAAAAATCCAAATATTTGCACCAAAGGAGAGTCGACTCCTCTAACCTTGCTCCCATCATACTGGGAATTCAAAAATGTGATTTTTCATCTTTTTCTCATTAAGAAACATTTATTTCCCTGCAGACTGAGGTGACTTTGCTTCCACTTTAGAACAAAGCATAAATACTTAGAGAAAGTCATCTGTTCCTTATGTTCTGAATCAAATTAAAGGTGTGTTTGAGTTCAAATTAGAAAAGGTAGGGCAGGATAGGAAGGTAAGGACAGGATGTACAGTTATTTATGGAAAGATTAGTGGAGAGTTATTTTGAGTATCTGTTGTTTTTCATATATTCATTTTGTCTTAAGTCTCCAAACCTGCTGGAATATATGTATGTATGTGTATGTATACATATGTATGTCCATATTTGTATCCATGTGTATGTATATGTATGCATCTATGTGTGTATATATACAGTATATGTATATATACAGTATATACAGTATATACAGTATATATATATATATATATATATATGTTTGTGTGTGTGTGTGTGTGTGTGTATTTTAATTATATTCTTGTGCTTATCTTTAGGAGGGCCACTTGACCGGCCCTTATGGGTTTTTTGGCCCCTCCTGCACATTTTCTGAAGTTTTTGTTTGTTTAGCTAAGTTTTTATTATTTTCCCAGAAACTATGCATCGTTAATTTTTTTGTTTAGCTTTCTATAAGTGCAATAAAAAACAAACAAACAAAACCTTCAAAAACTGTGATTTTATCTATGTGCTGGTATCAAAACCAAAAGCTTTTTCGATTAAAAGGTCATGCTATGCGATACAAGGAACTTTGTCCTGGATTACGTCAGGATACAAGGTTAACCTGTTTCAATAATCAGCCCACATTAAAAAGTCGCTCTTATTAATGCAAATTCTCTGCTACACTCAGTGTTTATGTCAGTGTTCTAAAAAGAGCACAGAACAGAAACGGGTAACACCTGTGGGACTGCAACTAAATGTGCCGTATGCTCATTAAGACACATGCAGGCTAAGAGACATTAACCTCACTACAGCAGACCAAGCATAAGTTACGGGCGACAGAAGAAATTAGTGTGTCAGCTTTTCAGGTACACAAAAAATATGCTTCTCCAAGACAACATTGCAGGAACTCCGCAAAAAAGCTGCTGTTTAAAGGTTAAGCACTGAAATCTTGATCACTGGTTAGCACTATATAGAATAGAATAAAACAGAATAGAATAGAACAGAATAGAATAGAACAGAATAGAATAGAACATGCTTTTTTAATCCCTGAATGGAAATTCAGGGGTTCAACGCAGCAAACAAAGTGGAAAAATTTCAAGGATATAAAAAGTATAATATAATAAATGTCAGCTAGAAACAAAAAATGTCCATCAGAGACAACGGCTTAGCCATAATTCTCATGTCAAAAAAACAAAAAAACAAAACAAAAAACAACAACAACAAAAAAAAACCTGGACCCTATGGACCTCCACAGGATCCACAGGGTCCAGGACTGATCTGACCTTCTTCACCAGTCTGTTCAGTCTGTTCTCCTGTATCCTGTCCACTCACAGCAGGTGAAATCCTTCAAAGTGGTGTTTATGCCTGGTGTTAGCCTTGCTAGCCATGTCTCTGTGAATAGCATGATGGTAGTCTGCCAGCATTCCCTATAGTGCTGCATTAGCACGGCTAGCTCATCCATCTCATTGTAGATAGATCTATTATCATTGTCTGTAGATAGACAATCATCTCTTCTTAGCTCCCACGACAGTACCAGCACATGTCCTTGCCACCAAGCAACTTTGGACTGGTTAGCATTGGCATGCTATGGGCTGCTAACAGCTGAAGTCTTGTGTGTAAACAATGTTACCATGGTTGCACGTAGGAGCCCCAGTAGGAACAAATAAAGGTAAAAACACCACTGCAAACGCAACCAGTTTGGTGTAAATGGTCAACTAATGAGCCATAAAAAGTAACAAAAAATAACGACAAGCTCAAAATACAAAAATAACTAAAAAGATAAGAAAAAAAAAAAACTACGAAGAGAGAGCTGCTGCAACAAGCTGCCGCTCTTTCAGACGCTAAGCAAAGGAAATCCAAAGTAGCAGTGATACATAATAATTGAGTGAAAATATGCTAGTGGCAAGTTACCGAATGAAGCACTGAGTTAATATGAAATCAGATATAATCATGTTGGTTGGAAACAGAGGTCTAGGATGAAGGCAGGCGGTCGATGCAAAGTGAATAAATGCAGCACAGCAGCCTGATGTTACCAGGGAGGGACAATAGTTCATTATTTTGTTCTGTGTCATTTTATTACTGTGTTTTCTGAAAAGCAGCAGCAAATAACACTCATTTTTTTAACAATATTCATGTCATGTTGTGCATTAGTTATGTTAAGAAATTAATAAGTGCTTACCAACCTTGATAACTATGAAACTGTGATTATTGATCAGACTGTGACAGTACCATCTAAACCATTGTGTCCATTGACTCAAGTGCTGTATCGAGTTACAATCACACTTTAAAAAGAAAAGAAAACAATAAAAACAAATTCTCACATTAAATTAGAGAAGCTAATAAACAGTGAAAACCACATAAACTGCACGATACACATACTGCATTAAAAAAGGTCAACATTTGATATGTCTGTTTCAACCCTTGACGGTTACTACCACATGACTGATGTCCAGTTCATATTAAGGGGTAGTGATAGGTCAGGTTGCTTGATAGGGCAGTGGTTGGTGCTTACAGTAAGAAAGTTGCTGGTTTGAATCCTTGCCAGTGTGTGGTCACAAAGGAAATGAAAGTTAACAAATCATTTTTGAATTTTAATCTCCATTTATATCTGAGATGCTCATTGTTCATCTTCTGCTGAAGCTGTCCAAACTTTTTTTTTTTAACCTGCTTCAGGATCATTGTTTTCCTCCCTGCAGCCAACCCTTAAAAGCATACTTTCAGCCCACTTTAAATGAACAGATAGAAACAGATTGGTGTTCCTGTTCCCTCAGGTCTAAACGGATGTATCAAGACATCTTCATGGACCTGATCGTGCCTGGCTCCATATCTCAAAACATGTTTTTAGATTTCATCTCTTCTGTTTGTGTTTTACAATCCCCAGAGTCAACAGTCTATTATTTATGCTGTTGGCTGGAGCTGATGGAGTAATTTCATTTGTTCATCCGTTTGTTATCTCCTTGTTTCCCGGTGGAGAGGAGGAGGAGGTATTTCCTGGGCATGCAGGAGGAAATGTGGTGCTCGAGTCAGAGGAAAATGCAAAACCTTGAGCCTTCACAAATCGATGAGATAAAAAAAAAAAAAAGAGGTGTCTTTCCAAATTATATTGCCTAAAACATTCAAGAAGTTCGGTTTTGAGAATGCCGACCTGAAATAATGGAAAATTAAGAGAGCATGTGTACAGGACTTGCTCTTCTCTGATATCTGAATCTTTTAATCAAAGTCTCAAGAACATTTATTCCCAGTCTGCAATCGTCTGCAGCTGGTCTGAAACAGATTGTTAGAAGTTCAGTGACAATGTGTCTGTGTTTATCAGCTTTCCTCTCCTTGTTCCTCCTCTTCTCTCTCTCTCTATTGCAGCCTAGTCTAGGTTACATTTCAACAACAACCCACTGTTTGCATGTTTATATCAAAATATGATTGCTGATGTGTTTTTTTCTTTGCTTTCTTTTTCACTTCACCAGAACCTCAGTTATGAGACTCTAAATGAGCAGACATCTCAAATCCACCCTCCTCCTGTCCTTTGTCTCCGCTCACCTCACTCCCAGTGACATTTAAGCAACCTGCCCATCCTTCCCCCTCCACCCCACATCACCATCCTCCCTGCCACCCTTTGTTCCCCACCTCTCTGCAGAAGGGTTGCTTTTTTTTCCCAGCATGTCTGCCTGTCTCTGCCCTGCACCCTCCCTCTCTCTCTCTTTCTCTCTCTCTCTCTGCAGATTGAAACCATCCTTCCCTCCTCATCACTTCACCTGCTCTAACATTTAAAAAAAGCACTGGATGTAATAATCATCTTCATAATACGCCAGTTAATGTGATCAATATGAGCAGTTTACGAAGCTTTTATTAAGTTGAAATGAGAGCAGCATCGACCTCCACACATTCATATTAATATTTTAATAACCTGGACCCTGACGGCTGACTTATGGAAATCATCATCTGAGGACAGCTAAAGGAAAAGAAATCCTCAAACACTCATTTGATTTAGTCTCTTCATGCAACGGGTCTGATTTAATTTTTCTGCTCTCAACCGGAGGCTTAACTAAGCTAATTAGCCGAGCCTGCTGATGGCATACAAAACAGGAACATGGTGATTAAAAATGGTTACGCTGCAGTTTTTATTCACCTGGCAGCTATTTTTCATTTGGACCTTATCAGACATTAAAAAACTTTATTTAATACGATTTTCTGGCGGATGGTCTATAAATTTGCAACTTGAGGAAATGTTTTGTCAGCCTACTGTGACTCATATTTCCTGAACCTGAGGATCTTTAACGCACTCCAAAGCAAAACGTTAGAAGTCTGTCATACACAATGCTCTCTCTCGCTGCCTACAGTTTGTGTTGCCCAAAGATTTGCTTCCATTGTTGAAATATTTGTTGGTTATTGCATTTTTGGTCTTATTCGCTCAGCAAGTGTAGCTGCACTGTTAAGAGTCCTTATGTGTTGATTCTGGCGTCCTCTTTGGGTCGAAATCTGTAGGTTTTTTTCAAGGGAAGAAGACTGCATTTCCCATGAGCACCATTATCAAAGATCAGTGTTGGGCAGTAATACATTACTTGTAACTAGTTACAGTAATAATATTACAGTTACTCATGCAAAAAACTCATTACTTTCTTACTGTTGTTATTAGCCCTCTAATAATTTAAATAAAACAATTGATTAATTTCATGGTGCACGGTAGCCGAGCAGTAAGGTAGCTCACCTCATGGTTACCAGGTTTGTGGTTTTCCTGCAGAATTGGTCATCTTTTTAGGCACTGCCACAGTTTTTTTGCCTGATGGGCTTGTTTTCAATTGTTGCCATACATACTTGGCAACCCTGGCTAGCTTGAAAGATGGAACATTATATATTTACATTCAGCGACTGAAAATATGCCCATCACTTTAGTTTGTTGAGAGGAAAGATGACAGCAGCATCTTTGTCAGGTTTAAGTTGTGTCTTGGTCCGAGGTCTCTTTCAGCTCAGATCAACTTAGACTGGATTTCAGAAATTGTGTCTCTCATCCTCTGCTAAACCATTCCATTTAAACCATGTATTTCAGATGGCTGTAACTTTTGATGCGTTCACACAGAGGCCATGAGCAAAACTCAGAATCATGAGGAGAAAGAAAACAATTACTAATTTTGTGGGATATAAAGAAAAGTGATATATTCAGTAGTGAAATATATTACTGTTGGCAGGGAGTAATAAGTAAAGTAATAACATTACTTTAAAAAGAGTAACGGTTTATTAGTGATATGTTACTTTTTTTCAGTGACTGGCACAACACTGCCCAAAATGTGCATCTTTTGTTTTTGAATCTAATGAATTAATACAGATATTTTTATGGCTAATGGTAAATGGACCAGTGCTTATACAGTGCTTTTCTAGTTTTGTGACCACTCAAAGCGATTTACAGTGCTTTCTGATCTCTGTCACCCATCCACACCACATTCACACACTGATGGTAGAGAGTTCTATATAGGAACCATCAGTTCTATCTAACACAATCACACTCATCCACACACCACTGACCAACAGTGGGAGCAATTTGGGGTTCAGTGTCTTACTCAAGGACACTTTGACATGTGACTGCAGAAGCTGGGATCAAACCCTCGACCTTCCTATTGAGAGGTGATGACTCTACCACTGAGCCGCAGCCGCCCCTACTTTTTCTGATCAAAACTTTTATCAGGGTGCAGAGTGATGACATCATGCATTGATTTGTAGCTACATCAAATTATTGACTAACATGGTGACAAAACTTTGTAAACTGTGATTTATAACTGCTGTTTAGCTTACAAAAGATCATTAGAATGACAGATTTATCATTACATATCACAGCCCGTTATATCAGGATCATTGTGCTGTAATGCTGCTTTACCTGGATTTAAACTAGCACACTGACACCATCTTACAAACTGACGCTGTTTGTCAGTAGTTTGATCTTAAAAAAACAGATATACAGGTTGGCTGATGTATAAACACCCCACCAGATTACCGGCACGGACATGCAAGCATTCACCTACATATACAGTATGTAATACACTGTATATTTTTGTAGACTTTGTTAGCCCTTGTGTTTAAATTTGATGTATTTCTGACTTTTAGAGCAGACAGTTTATTGAATTTATTTTTTTTTTCTTTTCTTTTTTCTTTTTTTTCAAATTGATTATCTGTTAGTCACTACTTAGAAAAGCCCTTGACCGGCTGTTCACCCTGAGATGTTCCAATGAGCTACATCAACCTGCTCAGCATACATAATCCCTTACATTTCTTCTTTACTAAAGACAAATGAAAGAAGCTTCTGTAATGCAGCGGCTCAAAGATCAAGCATGTCATGCCCTATTCTAGAGTTAATCCTGCATGTTAAAGTTTCTGTCCTTGTGATCAGTGAGGCAGTGTAGATCCTGATGGACAGGTTGGCAACTTGCATGGCAGCCTCTGGCATGGGTGTATTAATAAGTGTGTTAATGTGTCAGTTTATGGGTGAGTGTGGCATCAGTCTGAGGAGTATTTACATGTACATGTAGTCACAGCTGGTTTGCTAAGTTGCTCCAAATATGAAGTTGAATCGGAAGTGATGATTAAAAGTATCAAAGAAATGGAGAATGGGAACCACAACCTCTGCATAATAAACTGTCTGTGAATGGAGTACCGTCTCTGGGGGATTTGCATTAATGTTTCATCAGTTTTTGGTCTGATTCATCAAATCTTGTCTGCGTTGGGTATTTTTCTGAAATATTGTCATGTTGCATTCACACCACACACAAACAATTATTCAACTTGTGCATACACAAATGCATCAGTGTTTTGTGGCACTGCGCCTCAATGTGCTGTGAGTTGAAGCTGGTTGAGCTGAAGGGGACAGTGCTAGCTTGTGACAGACAGGTTTTCCATGAAGTTATCAGATTATCCAACCTCTTCACTCAGTTTCCACATTCCATATCCCATTAAGAAAAAAAAGGGAGGGGGAAGTTGAGGTCTATGAGATTGGGAAAGCTGCACAGATATATATGTTTTAGATGAACTTCTGCTCAAGCAGCAACCTCCGGTCTGGAAATATGAGACAATGCGGAAATGCTAAAATCTGAAGTTCCTCGGTTGTCCAAACAAAAAGCCATTTTCACAGAAGACATACACATGTTTACAGCCTGGTAAAAAAAATGTCTCCCATCTAGATCGCTAATTGCACTAACAGCACGCACTGTACAGGGGGTGAATTTTTTCCCTAACTCAGCAGTTTCGACAATATTAAGATCTCCAGTTTGTCCAATCAGAGGCACAGCTCAGCTCATGTGACTCCTGGGTGCCCTATGGCTGTTACTGTGGAGACTCAAAGCCCGCCTCATTTCCAATATGGCCGCGCTGGTCGTTTTGCCTCAAAAATCTGTTTCAGAAACAGACGGGTGACGACGTGGAAACTATGTCCATTAATCATACAGTCTATGGTCTCTGCTGCAAAACTTTTGCCAGTAAGTGAATGAAGAAAGTAGTAAGTTGAATGTGTTAGGAATCTGTGCCATTGGCATGTGTAATTCTAATCATTTACAGCAGTCACGTTGCCTCTTGCACTTTGACATTGACTCGTGCAAATAATTTTAATCCTGTTTGGTGTGAATGCAACCTTGATTACAGGCTGATGTGTGCGCTGCATCCCTTGAGCAACACTTTCCGTTGCTGATCTGTGCCCTCTGATTAATGCTTGTGTTTCCACAGAAAACAGCACGTGGCATCATTAATCAAACAAAACAGTTTTTTTTCTTTGCAGATACACTCAGCAGTTCTGTCTGACAGAGCCTGCATGAGGTGCTCATCATTTGGGGATTCTGTACAGTGCAGCAGCCATCACAGCCAGTTTCATGGCCATTGGTTGAAAAAGATTGCCAGAGCAGATTCCAAAGCTTTATTGAACAGCATGTTTAGCATATGGGCTGTACGGTGGTGTAGCTGTTAGTACTGCAGCCTCGCAGCAAGAAGGTCACTGGTTCGAATCCGGGTTTGGACAAGGTGTGGAATTTGCGTGTAAGGTTGTCTGTCTCTGTCAGCTCTGATTAACTGGTGACCAGACCAAGGTGTACCCCGCCTCTCACTCTAAGACAGCTGGGATAGACTCCAACCACCCACGACCCTGAACAGGACGAGAGGGATAGAAGATAAATGAATGTTCAGGATATCTCTCAAAAAGAGATTTACATTTTATTGGAGTCCCTGAAATAAAGGTTGACATTATGGTGTATGATCTCATCAGGTGGCAGCACTGACGGATGTCGTGTCTGTCGCCTGGTTTGTTTAATAGATTATGTAATAGTTGACCTTCATTCTGTCAGTATTCTGTACTGTGGCTCGCTGGGGATGCTTTTAGCGTGTGATGTGAACAATCATGTCATAGTGAAGTGTGCAGAGGAGCAGGGCGGGCCCGGCATGGACTGAAGCTACAGTTGGCATTTCCCTTGTTGCCAAGCAAAGTCTCCTATTTAGATCAGGACAAGTGGATTAGTACCAGTCCTGAGTGCAAAGCTGGTGACAAAAGCTTCCACCACCCAGCCTCTCCCACCTCAACACCCCCCAGGCTCCAACACTCGTTTTGTGTCCATGGTTTTCTCCTCCTCCATCCCTCCTCTCCAGTTCTCAGGGAGCATTCTTCCTCCTGTTTTTCAGCCCAGTCCCATCATGTTAGCCTCTCCACTCCTGGTCCTGGCTGACTAATGCCTTTTCATCTAAAGGGCAGATTTCGCGAAAGAGTCACCCTGCTATCTCCTCTGATGCCATCCGTCCTCTTCTTCGACACCCAGTGGCTATACATCTCCTCCTCCTCCTCCTCCTCCTCCTCCTCCTCCTCCTCCCCCCTCGTCCCTTGAGGCTGCTATTTCTTTTCAGATGAACCTCTGCAAACCCTCGAGTGTCCTGATAAGGTCGCAGCCACTCAAAGCATGATGGGTCCACATATTTTCTTACTGCTCAGAGATCACTCTTTTTTTTTTGCCCACAAAACCTGAAATAAATTTCATTTGGTGAGAACAAAATGACTTGCACCCACCTCGAGAACATCTTACATTTTATACAGCACGCAGATTAATTAATATTTCACAGAAACTCCTCTTCCTTTATTTCTGTAAATGCCAACTGGAGTTTCAGGTGAATGTAGAGTTTAATTGCATTGCAGAACGGGAACACTCTGACACATTACCAAGCCCAATAGCTGCTTTATATTCAGGACATTTCACTCTGTTTTCTGTTAGCATTGTGACGAGGACAAACAGTCCCTGAACGCCTCACTCTCAGTGAAGGAAAGAACAAAGGAGAAATTCTTAACATCTGCAGCCTGGTGGTGGTTTTGTAGGGGGTGTGATGGGGAGAAGAAGGGGCTGGACGGGGAGGGGGATGCTGGGCTGGCAGTTGCCATCATTAGGGGAAACAAACAGGGAGTGATTGTTTCGGCAGAGCTCAGGCTGTCACAGCAGGAATGGCCGGTTGGTGTTGGTAATGGGAAGCCGGCCTGCAGAGAAGGTTAGAGTGATAGTTGGAGCTGGAAATGGGACATTATTACAGATAGTGCTGCTATTGGTTGCCTCCGTTGAACCTCTTTGATGTTTCATCTTGTAGGGGTCTGACCAGCAGCGCTTTAACAAGAGAAACTGATCAATTCTGCCCAACACTTAAGCATCCAGACTCTGTCAAAGCTGTGACAAGGATCCTTCTGCTAAAGAGCATCCTCCAAACCCTGCATCCTACAGATTTAAGGGTATAAAACAGCTTTAGACTCTTTCAGCCTGCAGCAAACAGACAATAATGGCAGCAAGAAAACCCATCCAAGTGTGTCCAGCTGGTGTGCTTCTTGACCTAAGGCTCAGTTTTGAATCCAGGTGTCTGACAGCTATTCATGATAGTGAGTTCACCAGGACATGTTTAAATGAGTTTATCCTTTTAACTCTTAAAATGAGCATGTCCCATAAAACTAATCATTACGATGCTTTTATTTAGTCTTTTTTCCTGCCTTGTGTACAGAATAAAAAACTGAATCCACTTGTTTATTGTAGATTCAGGATCTGCAGTGTGTTTTGACTTTGCATCATTTGTGAATTTGCAGCTTGTTTCAGCTCTTTGCAGCACATTTTCACTGCAGTGTGTTTCTGCAGCTGTGTTTGTTTGAGCTTATGCACATTTCTCCCAATAAAGATCACTGTATGCCCTTGACAGGGACTGTAGATAGAGGTCGTAATTACTGACTGCGATTAGATATCATGTTCGGAGATATCAGAAGAGCTGCAATAAAATGAGGAGCATACACTGGCTGCCCGTCAGCCTGCCCTCCTTCAGACGGCCATAGTTTCTTACAAAGTTGATGCAGAGTTCTGGTTTGTATGACAATACAGTGATGATGAGCGGACAGATTAAGTGGCCAGTGTTTTATAAACTGTTCAGTAAACTGATACTTCACTGGATGCTTTGTGATGGATGGCTGCTCACCTGAAATCACCCTGTATCATAACAAAGGGATATTATTAAAGAAGACAAACATTTCTCCTATGTTTTATTTTGAAAGGATGTAAATGTCCCTCTGCTTTAAGCGTCGGGTGGATCTGCTGTCTGTCTAACCATTTAACTAACAGGTTTGTCTGAAAAAAGGAACCTTTCTGCAATATTTAAACACTTTGAGGATTATATTCCTGACATTAAAATTTGTACCACTTCTTCTTGCTGAAGACCAACTTCTGGGGCAGTTTCACTTCTAGTTGAAGTACTTTTAGTTTGAAAATATCTACTTAAAGAGAAGGTTGAAGTTGCTTGGAGCTCTTTCAGCGCTCATTGTTAGCATGGTTCAAGTGGAGTAATAGTGAAAGTGTCAGCTTTAATTATAACTTAGATGCACTGCAGGTCAGCTGGAGGCCGTGTTGTCGGTGAGAAAGGAGTGGATTGAGAAATGTGGGCGATGTGCAGAAGTTGTACCAAACTTTCTCTATGCCTCTGAGCAGAAGTTTAAAGAATCAGGAGCTTTTCCTGGATGAGAACAAACAGTGAAATATTGAATGGCAGAGGAACCAGCTCTGTAATATGTATAGCACACCGATGTTGGGTTAAACTGGGTTAAACAAAAGTGCTGAGCCCAAAATGTAATTGAAGGATGTAATAGATTCCAGAGAAGTTAATATGTTTTTAGCACAGCATGTGGTTAAATTTTAGGTTTTATTACATTTTAATACATTTACATGACAGAGCTTCAGGCCATTACATCATCTCTGATGTCATGGCCTGCTGTTACTTCTGGCTTTCTGTGTCACCACCGTCCTGGTTTGATGCCTGACGAGGACGTAAAGCCTCATTTTTATATGAGCTGGCTCAAAGAGGTTTGATGTCACGGAGAATCCTTTAGTGATCATTAAAGAAGGTTTTTGTGTTTCCTTATGTGTGTGCACAAAGTGTGCATCAGTGTGTAATTCATCCTTTTGAGAACACTTGAGATAAATATGCTCTTATATATCCACCGTCACTTTGACACATCCACTCAGATAAAAAGCGTCTGTTTCCTGCTACAGAAGCACGGCGGCATGAAATAGCCTATTTGTGTGTGTGTGTGTCAGTGTGTGTGTGTGTGTGTGTGTCCTCTGATGCGCTTTGTTTTTGGGTGACTGTATAAGTATCAGACTGATGAGTCACAGTGAGCTGGCACACACACTGCCCCCTGTGGTTCTTTGGGGGTCAGCCAGGGTTTAAAGCAGAACTCTGAACACATCATAGAAACAAAGCAAATTCACAAAACCTGCAATGACACGATTAACTGAAACCTCTGAGGCAGAGGCTGTCAGAGAAAAGTCCTATAATTAATAAATAGGACCACACCAATTTGATTACAGAGATTTTAAGCATGGAAATTTGATCTGTTTTCTCCTTGTCTTGCATGCTTTGGTTTGTATTTAATAGTTTATAAAACAGATGGTGTCTAAAGGATGAAAAAACAAAATCATTTATTCCTAATCTGGTGTTTTGTGTCACATTACCCTGAACATTTAAGAAGACAGAATTGTATCTTGCATGTAGCTGGAATTAAAAGACAGGTGCGGCTGATGTTTCTCAATCAAAGAGCAAACAGCTGGAAAAGGAGCAATAAGGTGTGTTTCTGGCCGACCAAATGATACATTTGAACATAATTTTGTCTGAGAAATGAGTTTGGTTCTTTCAGTTTGTAGTCTTCAGAATTATGTTTTTATTGGCTTTCCCATATTTTAAACATGGATGTAAAGTAACAATACAGAATGTTCAGACCAAACGTGCAGATTTTCAAACCTCTACATATTCATGGTGTAGAAATCCCTGAAACTGATCTAAAAAGTAGTTTGAGATCTTCACGAGCCAGAAGCAGGCCTCAATCACTAAGGCCTGCCCATAGCTCTGCCACCAACAGACCTCCAGAGGGCAGGCCAATCAGAGCAAAGGTGGTTTGAGGAGCAGAGAGCCTTAAAGAGACAGCAGCTAAAACAAAGTGGTTCAGATAGTGTGAAATATGTTTTTTTTTTTTTAAAACACCAGTGTGAGAAAATAGAGATTTTTTTTTAACCTTTGCCTTTGGTACCAGGATGAAGCCTAAAAACAGCACAGAACCCCCTCTTTAAGACACAGATCAGAATAGAAACCTATCAGCCTTGGTGCCAAGATGAAGCCAGAATGGACCTGAAAGGATCTGGTGGAATTTAGCCGTAACCTGAGCTGCCTGCACAATATAATGCAATGTGTAATAGTTTCCTCTAGCTTCATTGAAAACCAATTCTTGGAAAATAAATGCTGTAACTTCAATTTTCAGTAGAATAAAATCATTTGTTTGGCATCGAGTTTGACCTTTTTACAGATACTTCGGCAGGATTTCTGCTGCTGTCTTTTCTTCTTCCCATTTATAGACATCTTAGACGTCTCTTTCCTGAGAACACTGCAGCATGAGTTTCTGCTGATTTACCGGCATATTTTCCAACATTCTTTAGTTCCCAGCTTGAATCTGTCCGCCCATGTCTGTCTTTTTATCTCAGTTTTCATGTTTCAACAAACCAAACCTTTTCGCACACACAGTTGAACCTCATTTCCACTTTTCTTTCCTTCATCATCTCTCTTCTCTATCTGTGACATTTCTAAAGGTCAGAGTAAGCCAAAGAGAGATGAAAATCTTAGCAAGATAAGGTGAAAAATGATGCAGCAGCAGGGGCAGGATTATATCAGTCATTCCAAGTCGATGAAAAAGCTTTAACGTGTTTTGAGGAAATATTTGGGAGTTACAGGTTCGTCTGAAAACAAGGTCAAAACTTGCAAAGTTTGACCCTGTTCAGTGAAAACTTTAAAAGCTGGTTTGTTGAGTTCAGTCAAAACCTTTTTGGCAGGGAGTAACAAGTAAAACATCTTCATCATTTGAAACTCGACACTTGCAGAGTTTGTCTCATACTCGTTGGCTTTTGGAACAGTTTTTCTTTGTGAATTTGGTGATGGAGGATTTCCTCTTCGGAGCATGAATGAAGAACAGTTCTCCATCAAAATATAGTCCAGAGTGAATCCACACCATGTGCGTCCTTTTGAATTTCGAGAATGCAAAATAAACGGCTGTGGGTCACAAAACTGTCCAAGACGAGTTTGGCAAAAAAAAAGGCAAACAAAAGAGAATACAAGTGTACCATCTGTTCATGTTTAGCTTCAGGACTGTGTTACTGTTCCCAGAGCCAAACGCTGCATTTAACAAGCAGCACGCTCGGCTCTGAGCTGCTGCACTGAAGCTGTTTTCCATGTAGCAGCACGACACCCCAAATGAGCCGTGTAATGTCGCTTCCTGAAACGGATGGCTTCGTTGTTCTGACAGGCCTTATGAAAGATGCATGAACACTGGTGTGTTGGAGCCTGTGGTGCCTCTTCATACTTTCATCCTATGAGCCCGCCAAATTTGAGCTGTTATTACCCTCAGAGTGCTCTTACCTTACGAACTTTCCATGTTTAAACACCTCGTTACTGTCTTTGTTTTAGTAAGGCGTCTGTTGGTAAGGCCTCACGATGTGAGGTCTGTCTCCTACCATCCCACCAATGGACTGAGTCTTTTAGTGCAGCTGCTGCGTTCTGAGGCTGCAACAGTTCAGTCGTGTTCAGTCAGGGATCTGTTTTTATGCTACACTTTGCATGGAGCCAGCAGGGGGGCTTTGGTGACCTCAGGATAAACACAGCCCACTGTCCTGTCATCCTGCAGCCGCTCTGCTTTTGATCATGCTGTCTGCACATCAAAGATGCACAAAGGCACTCAGCCAGAGACGAATACAGCCAAAAGCTTAAAGCAGTTTGCTGTAAAACAAAGAGGGGCGGGGGCGAAGACGAGGAGAAAAAGATCCTGAGCTGCTGTGAAACACGATGATGTGAAACATTGCTCCTTACGAGTGGAGCATTGTCTTCAATACTGCATGCAGGTTATTGTTTCACTCCTGCTTTTGGACATGTTTCTCTGCTCTTTTGTTTCCTTTGTGAAGCATTTTGAGACGGACTAAGTACGTCATCCTGTACCTTTGCTAGTTTCTGTAGCTGACACTGATAAGCTATGATTATCAATCTTGAAATCCCTGAATCCGCCTGTAAATGCTCAAAACTGTTCATTCTAAAAATTGCATCTTCATGAGACTTGCTGAAGTGATGAGGTCGCTTAAGGTTCTCCTGACTGGTTCATGACATTTTGGATGGATGGGCCTCAAACACCAAGGTGTGCCCAAAGACCATCAGAGCAAAGGTGGTTTGTAGAGCGGAGAGCCTTAAAGATACAACAGCTAAAATGAAGCGTTTCATACAGAGGCTGAAACAAGAGTTTTCTAAAACAGCAGCGTGAGAAATGCAGGGAATCCATCTAAATATTCAATAATGTTATGTTACTAGCGGGGAACCAGAGAGGGATATTGTAAAACCTTAAAAATGCACAATACCCCTCCTTTAAAGCGTCTGGTATCTGTGTTGCATTAACTACGCTTTGTGCTCTTTAACAAAATTAACTTCTGAAAGATCTGAGCTCTGCCAGATAACAAAGTCTGCTCCACGCTGAGCTGTTTTCTTTATGTTCCATTTCTCATTTTCAGCACACAGCCTGAGCACACAGCAAGAATGAAGAGAAATGTGTCCACTTAGTGCGAAGAGATTCATTATTTCTCCACATTCTGTGCAAAGAGGTGATAATCAATCCATAAACCCTAATAACTCAAACCTCCCCTGTGGCCGGTCAGAGCCTGACAAACAGTGAGATGCATGACGTCTGTGTTCCATCAAAACCTGATCAGCAGTGCCTCACACGTCGTGCATGATGGAATGATGAGCAACAAACAAGAAAACAATCCTGATGAAATCAACAACACACCAGTGCAAGAAAGGTGCGGCCTCACAAACAAACTTATTCTGAATGCATGAGAGGAAGAGAGAGAGAGCGCTAAAGACACAGAGAGGCCCGCAGAGAGAGAGAGAGAGAGAGAGAGAGAGAGAGAGAGAGAGAGAGAGAGGATAAGTGAGTTAACTCTGCAGAGGAATCTGTAACAGATTGCTTTCTCTTCAGCCTCAAGGCTCCACAGCTTTAATGCTGCGAGAGCAGCCAGGAATAACTCTGTAATGCACACAGTTCAGGCGGCTGGCTCCTCTGATTTGGAGCCATTAGATTCTCTCATGTCTGAATGAAGGTTTTGCTGCAGAATAGGAGCCCCATGAAAAGCTCTAATGACTTTTGTGCTGACATAACCAAAGGTGCAAAGCTATGATCGATGGTCAGTGTTAATGGGCATGTAGTGTACGGGCTAGCTTAAAAATGTTAGCAGTGCAACTACAGACGAAGTCACCAAAAGATGTGGTTAAACTGCACTGAAACTGAACACAAATCCAAACCAACAGTGGGTGTTTTTACACCTGAGAAACTCTTTAAAATCAGGCTTCAGATATAATCCATCACTTTATTGGTCCAAATGTCAGATGGTCCCTTTTTTTTGTAAAATGAGCCTCTCTTTTTCAAGATTGAATTGATTTATTTATTTCGGTCACGTCAGCACACTTATACAACATCACACATTGTCAATAGTTGATCAAATTGTTCATGTCCAAAAAGGAAGACGGGAGAAGCAGAGCTTATCTAGTCTCGTCCCCATTTTCTCAATATTTAGTCTCCTCTTTTCCACATATCATCAGATTATTATAAATTTGTATTAAACTAACAGAAGTATGACATAATTCTTGACTGTCTTTACGTGTCCGTATTTGACCTTTTATGACCAGTCCTTTGTTCCACGTAAGGCATAATTCATACCCAGCTAGGGATGTTCCATCAGGGCATTTAGGTTCTCCCGGGCCTGCTTGACGGGTTGAGAAAACCTTATCGATTGCGTTGAGAGCCCAACTTAGTGGATCCATTTTGAGACCGTCCGTCCCTCTGCAGTTAGTTGGATATATACTGCTGTCTTGACTTACACCATCGCTTCATTCACTATCATTGTTTAGGTACATTTCGTCTTTTCTGCTGTCTTACAGACCGAACAACCCACATGTTTTATTTCACCATCCTTCATGTCTTTATATCTTTTAGATTATACACCCCTTAAGTATTGTCATATATCAGAGTAGACAGAGTTCTCTAAATTTGAAGAGCTGACCCTGTCTGTTTCCCAACAAAAGGCCGGTCTGACCAGAGTGAACACTTTCTCTTAACAACTGCCTCTGAAAGCCACCCTCAAGAAAACCCCAAAGTGTCCTTTCAGTGCCTTTAACCACTGCTAGAAGTCTAAAATGAAATTACAGAAGAAATATCAGAAATAAGTAAAAATGTGGTTTATTTGATCTCTTCTTGAGTTTGATTGTTCCTCAAATGTAAAAGGTTAAAATAATGGAAATGGAGTTCCTGCCGTTTCCTGGACAGTAACTCCGAGCTGCCGTTTTCATGTTGGATCCAAAAGCAGGTCAGTGGGTCAAGGACTCTGCTGTAGGAGTGATGCATGTAAATGAAACCAATTTCCATCACAGTGAGATGATGTGCAGCTCCTGAAAATGTAAAACACAGGGCGGAGGATTCAATCATTTGTTGGCTGTTTATCTTTGCGGCGTGCTGCTTATTGAGTTTCCAGCTGGAATAAGATTTCTGTCTTTCACACTTATGGAAATTCTGCCTTTGCATGAAGGTTTCCAGTTGTTAACGGTAAATTTCTGACCTTTTCAAAGTCTCTTTATCATCAACATGTGTTTAACGTATGAATACAGATCGACTGCCTGCTGCTGCCGCGCTCGTCTCGCTCGCCTCTCTATCTTGAAGCCTCTGGTGGGATGCACACCTCACACTGGTTCCCATTTTCTGTGTAAATGCCAGTGCCAATCTTCTGTTTGGCACCGTGGGAGAGGTGGGAGGGGAGCAGGTGGGAGGTCTGGGGGTTGTGGGGGAAGATGTGTCCAAAAAGCACAGTCCCATTATTGGGGGTGAAATCACGTCTCACAGATCTAAATTTCCTTGTGCTTTTGAGATAAGCCTGTTGAGAAATAACCAGAGAAAATCTTTCTCTTCCTCCCTTGTGGTCTGATGGCTGTTAAGTCGACTCATGTCTGAATGGGGGAGATTGGAGAAGTCTGCTGCACCTGTGAAGATATCATTTACTTCCTATAAAAAGCAGCCTCTTTTGATATGACGGTTTTCATTCTGCTGAGATAGCTTCCAAATGAAGTTTAAAAAAAAAAAACACAACAGCTGAAAATCAGATCTCACTTTTCCTGTGAAAATCAGTCAGTATCTAAACTTTTTTTTGTGGCTGCAGAGAGCAAAGTGAAGCAGCCTTTTCTGTACCAACAACCACAGTTTTATTTAAAATGAGACAAATTTAAAGCCTGGAGTTCAGCTGCAGGTTAATAGAGTGCTGATTTATGTTTGATGTGTGTAGCAGGGAACATCGCTGGGTTATTACGCTTTAAATCTCTGCATCAGATCAGTGTGCAGAAGGCTGAAGAGTGAAGAGACGTTTAAAGAGCTGATCCTTTGTGCAAACCTTTCTTAAAGGAACTGACAAGGAAGTAAGGAAGTAACAGTGCAGTCTGCTTCGTCTGCTGAGTGCACGATCACTCTTTCCCAATCTGCATTTAACATTTTTTGATGGAATATCTTCAACTTTTCCACCTCAAATATAAATTTCCACACCGCTTCATTTACCTGAATTAGCCATAAAAAACATGAAATGATGACAACAAACCCTGATGCAGATTTAAAGCGGTGAATGAGAGAGCAGAGCTTGATTTAAGCTTGGTTTATACTCCTGCTTTGATTTGACAAAGAAGCCTTATCAGCTGTCTACAGGGTTCTCCTCCTGAATGTAACTACGAGTAAAAACAACAAGGACATCAAGGCCTTTGGTTGATCAGCTGATCGTGATCATGCTGTCTGTATGTCACGTAGGAAAGGCCGTACAGTTCATCTCCTCTCTGTCCTTTCCTGTAAAAGCTGCTGTTTGATAAACGGCAACATAACACTGTACAATCAAAAAAATCGCTGTTAATTTGCATGCAAGTATAAACCAGGCTCTATCAAGCGTCTGAAAGTGACCGGATGCAAAGTTTAGCAGGTTATCAGTGAAATATGAGGGAGACTGCAGACTGGAGTCTCTCTGTAGTGTTCAAAGCAGACCAAAGATCTGCTTTATTAACTTACAGATCGCTCTGTCTCCTCACTCTGCTGCATCATCACAAACTTACGACTCACAGCGTGTTGAGATGCAACATTCTGTGTTATAACTTGAAGGAAACCGAGTTCAAAAGTGTCACCTGAGGAGACCGTGAACATCTATGCTGCCCAGAAAACAGACCCTAATTGTTGCACTACATTGGTCCTTCATTGTCGTCAGTTCTCAGGCAGTAGTCATCATCTAGGTGCATGTTTACGCTCAAATCAAAGGTGTGCAACATCTTAAAGAGAAAGAAAAACACAAAACAACATCAAATCACCATTTACTGCTTTCACCACAGTGAACAGAAACCTTGATCCTTGGGTTTTCTTTGTCTCTTGGTTGTGTAATTGCGGTCTTGCTGATGGGTGTTTGTTGTATAATCAGGAGGAGGGGTCAGTTGGACCTGTGACATCCCTCCTGCAGTGTCCTCCTCTCTGGCACACTGCCCTGAATGCCTCCCTGCTCTCCTCAGTTTGTTGTAATGCGTTGTGGTCCAGCGTGAGCACAGGCTCCCTTCTTTAAGCTCTCAGCTCACCATTGGCTGCGAGATAGGCGTGTTGTTCAGTGGCATGTTCATAAATTATGTTGAACACCTGCACGGCGCTGAGACAATACCTCCTGCCAGGGCGCTCGTACTTAATGGCTGTAAACACAGTGGCCTCTTTAGGGAGCTGGATGGTGATGAACACATGCAGCCCAGATGGCCACTTAGCTTTGCAGCATGTAGCCTTTTGTCCAGATTGCTAATAACGAAATCAGTTTATGGTAGTTATTCATCGCTGACCTCTCCACGAAGTACACGCTACATTAAATGTTACATGAAAGGAGTGGTGTGCCTCAGAAACCCTTTCTTCCTGTGGTTTATTCTCTGATTTGCTGCCAGTGAGGATAATGGACACACTGAGCTGTGTGACTGCAGCTGTCTCTTGTGTCTGGCTGCAGTTTCTTGCCCCTCGTATTGATTGCTATTGATCCGGACCCTCTGCCTGCAGCTGTAAGCTAATTCAGCCTGCTGCGTCTTCCGCTGACATTTTCATTGCTGTATCTCAGCGTTGTTGAGCGAAACCATAAAGCACTGTTTAATACGGCCCCCTGACTTCATAGTCTGAGTGCAATAAATTACTGCATTGTCTGCTGATCGACAGTCACAGCTTGGATGTATATTCTTTTCATGGCTGCTCTCAGAGGGAGCAGACGGTCTGGCACGTCATGGAGTTAGCAGCCTGATCCCACTCCCTGTGAGTCTCTGTTGCACATTTCAACTGCAGGAGCTGACCAGAGTGCTTCAGCTCACAGGCAGAATAAATAATGTAAATAGAAATAACCTACAGCATCACTATCAGGCAGAAACAACGATATAAGTGTTGAGTTGAGAACAACTTGGTCAGAAAAGAAACAGCAGTTAAAACAAAGTGTTTCAGACACAGACTGAGCCAAAGGCTTCTGAAACACCAGTGAGAGAAAAACAGGATCCTGTTTTTTCTCTTTTTTTTAGTTGTAAATCAAAGCTGCTGCAGGGGTTACATTGGTATGCAACTTAGTGACATATGTATGATAGTTTTATTGTACAGATTTGAATACAAATCCATTGTGCTGCTCTAAATCTTCGCCCCTCTCCTGTCTGTCTCATATCCACTCACGCTTCATGCTGTGCAGCCCAGGTGTCTTGTTCTTTCTCACCTTTTGCCATTTTGTGTTTCCAGTCGAGCTGCAAGGTTGGGCAGGTATAAGTACTTCACAGTAGGAAGGTTTCTGGTTTGAATCCCCAGCTGGGCAGTGTGGAGTTTGTTCTCTCTGTGCACGTGTGTGTGGGTCTCTGTACTCCAGCGTCCTCCCGTAGTTTAAAAAACATTTATTAGGTTGATTGGTTTTAGCCTTGTGATAGGACGCTCACATGTTCTTGATGACCACCAAAAAGGGAGGAGATGTAAAGATTAGATTAGTTGAGGTGGATCATAAAAGAGGCAAAACTCCCGCTCACTTCAGCTCATACAGCTCAGTGTGCTCTAATTCAACACACTCCTAACTGCTTCCAACAAACAACCCAAGAACTTCCAGTCTCCTCTTATATACTGCAGCTGCTGGATCCCACCAAGAGTGAGGGATTAATATTTAATCATTAACTTAACCTCAAACTCTTATCAGGTCTACAAATGCTCAAAACATACACAGTTCATGCTCAAATTGAACAGCTGAACTTAAATGAGTATTTCTTATTTCATTTGTGGTTCCTTCAGCTTGGCTCTCCACCTCATAGGACAGTGACAGACTGCAGCTCTGTTTGACTGGACATCAGGAGAGATCAGGTGACAAATCAAAACGACCTTTTTTAAAGGTTTAACAGTGAAATAAATGGTTTATGTAAAGAAATAATAAGCGTGTCTTTTACTTTCCGTGCCTTCACTTCATCAGCTATGTGCACTTAACTAAATGCACTAGGGCTGCCAAGATTAGTCGACTCGTCACGATGACGTCGACGATCAAATTTGTCTGCAACTTATTTAATAATTGACGTTGTTGTTTTAATATTTTTTCAAACTTTATTTTTCCCTTAAAACTGCTGCTGTACTTTCACCTGTCTCATCTGCCGTTCTGTCCTTGACACATACGTGCAGAAGTGGTAACCAGGGTAACCCGTGATGTCACTGGATCACAGTATCATGGCAAGCCAGCAACAGAGCTCAAAAGTTTTGGAGCATTTTTCCAAAATAAAGGAGAAAAGTGTGCAATGCAAAATCTGCAAAGCAGAAATGTCCTTCCATGACAGTTCGACGGCGATGCATGAGCATCTGAAAAGACAGCACACCGTGGCTGATTTATTTTCTGACGAAGAATGACAATCTCGGTAAGCTAATTGGCTAGTTAGCTGCTAACATTAACGTCAACAGGGAGCTACCTACTTAATAGCGATGTCATGTTTGAATCAAGCGGCAACCTCCGGTCTGAAAATATGAGGCAATGCTGAAGTGCTAAAGTCTGCTGTTCCTCGAGTGTCCGCTTGAGGCTGGCTCCAGAAGTACCGGAAGTCACAAACACACCAAGCCAAGAAAAAGCTGTTTTCACGGCCAAAATAAGCACATTTACAGCCTGGTACAAAGAATGTCTCCCGTCTGAATCGCTAATTTCACGGCACGCACTGTATGGGGGGTGAATTTTTTTCTAATTCGGCAGTGTCCACAATATCAAGCTCGCCAGTTCGTCCAATCAGAGACACAGCTCAGATCACGTGACTGTGGAGCGTCCTATGGTTGTTACTGTGGAGACCCACAGCACGCCTCATTTCCAATATGGCCGCGCCGACCGTTTGGCTTCAAAAGTCCGTTTCAGGAACAGATGGGTGACGTCGCGGAGAATACGTCCATTAATTATACAGTCTATGGTTTGAATAGAAAATTGGTACATTTAAAAAATGTCAGAAATGCTGCTACAAGCTGCAAAGTTCATTAAAAGTTGAATGAATTATCATATTAACTGTCTTCATTTTTAGTTAGTACATACCTTAAACACTTGAAGCTGGAAACTTGTTAGCTGTATGCTGGTGCAATAAGCTGCAATTTATGTATGATCCGAATAGTCGACTGTTTTGATAATCGACTAGTCACCGATTATTTTTTGTGATTAATCGTACGTGGCAGCCCTAAAATGCACAGGCGACAAAATGTGATCTAAAGTCTTGTGCAGTTTTTTGATTTTTTTTGTTTATATTTTAGACATTTCCTTCTTTCTTTTGAGACTTTTTTAAAAAACAGTTTGAACAGTTTTCCCATCAGCTGTCCCTCTTTTGATTTTCCTCCCTTGTTCCACTCCGGACTGAGTCCACATGAGTCTGGAGTGTTTCCTCTGCAGGGATATTTGCTGAGGATGAGGAGAACTGACCCACTTCTACTCTGTGATTAAGATTCCTCTGATCAGCCAGGCTCTCCCTCCAACACACCGGGCTCATAAAGAGTCTGATTCTATGTAAATGAAGCTGTAGACAGGCAGCAGGAGCTTGTGGATGATCCAGGCAATGAGTCATTTCATTTATCGCCCAGAGGAGCAGGAAATAAAAGGAGGAACAGAAGAAAGACGGAATGTAGGAGAAAGTCAAAAAGAAAATTGGTGGCACATTTGTTTTTGGCCCAACTTGTTCAAATACAAATCATAGATGTCACCTAAAGCAGACTTCAGTATTAATCCATCTCTCAGCTGCTTCAAACTTTGTTAGCGTGTGACGGATGTGTTCCTGCCTTCTCTGCAACGTTTCTACCATCCGCTCATTTTAATGTCGTATTGATTGACTCTTCAGCTGCTCACGCTTTGCATCTGCTGCTCCTAACAGGCTTTCCTGTTGAAAGTCGATGTTTACTCAGACCCATAATTGCATTCTCATAAATCCAGCAGAAGTGCAATCACAGTATCGAGAGAGAGAGAGAGAGAGAGAGAGAGAGAGAGAGAGAGAGAGAGAGAGAGAGAGAGAGAGAGAGATTTAAGTGTGGATTTGTCAGGGTGATATTATTACTGTGGGTGGAAGCACTTAGGTTTCAGATACAGCTGCTCTACTAAGGGTCTGTCGATGCTGACTGTTGAAGAATCATTCAGATTTATTACAAAACAGCTGTCACTGCTGTGGGATATCCTCCTGATAACGCTGCTCTCATCACATGCAAAGATCTTGGAACCGGGACTAATCTGAAACAAATAGCACAATGAGCATCAGTAGAAGGATAATCTAAAGGGTTTAGGAAGCAAGACTTTTCTTTTAAATTATAAAAAACCAAGAAAAAACTGAGAATGAGTGCATTTAGACTCTTTCATTTTGTGCACTGAACGACTTTCAGAATGAAAAACTGAAGATGTTTACAACTTTTGTAAATCTTCACCTCAAGGAAAAATTCTCTCTCGGAAGTTTTTCTTGTGTTATTTCTTTTAGTTGGATTTATTTTGAATACTCTGCACCATGTCACAAAGCCAGACCTTTCCTTTTCTCTGACTCTGACCTCTCTGTTGTCTCTCTCCCTGCAGGTCCGTGGGGTCGCTGTATGGGCAGTGAGTGTGGACCTGGCGGCAGTCAGAGCCGGGCGGTGTGGTGTGCTCACTCTGAAGGATGGACCACTCTGCACACAAACTGCAACCAAACAGAGCGTCCGGAAAACCAGCAGCGCTGCTTCAGAGTGTGCGACTGGCACAAAGACCTGTACGACTGGCAGCTGGGGGCCTGGAATCAGTGCGTCCCCGTGTCCATGCGCAGTGCAGGGGTGCAGCGCCCGGCTGTGTGTACGCGCGGAGATGAAGGCATCCAGACTCGGGAGGTGGGATGTGTCCAGAAAGCAAACGGTGAGCCTGCAGAGGATGCAATCTGTGAATACTTTGAGCCTAAACCCCGTCTAGAGCAGGCCTGCCTCATCCCTTGTCCCCGGGACTGTGTGGTGTCTGAGTTCAGCCCGTGGACTGCCTGCTCTAAAACCTGCGGGATGGGCTTACAGAACAGGATCCGTTTTGTCTTGGCGCCACAGCTCTTTGGTGGTGCAGCCTGCCCAAACCTGACTGAGTTTCAGACATGCCAGCCAGGGGCCTGTGTGGGAGCTGAGAGCCTCTACAGCCTCAGAGTGGGACCCTGGGGGCCCTGCTCAGTCCCACTGCCAAGGCAAGCCAGACAAGCAGACGAGCTACCGGAAGAAAGCGTCTCACAGTCCAAAGATGGAGACAAACAAACCTCAGAGGATGCAAAAGAGTCTGTGGAGGGTGAGAAACAGACGAAAGGTGGGGACAAAAAGAGCAGAGAGGGCAAGCAGCACAAAGAAGGAGGAAAGAGGTCTAAAGAGGGTAAAAAAGTGTCCAAAGATGGAGACAAAGCATCCAGAGCCAACAGAAAACTCAGCAAGGCAAACGGAAAACCAGACAGACCATCGCGACAGGCAGACCGACCTAAACGACAGAAAAAGGCCAAGAACAAAGAGAAAAGAGAGAAAATGAGAGAGAAAGCCCGAGAGAGGCTGAGGGAGAAGGGGAAGATGAGAGATCCTGAGACCAGAGAACTTATCAAGAAGAAGAGGAACAGGAACCGCCAGAACCGCCCTGGAGGAAAGTTCTGGGAGCTGCAGGTTGGCTACCAGACCAGAGAGGTGACCTGTGTGCACAAGAGTGGAGACGTCGAGGCTCTGAGGTAAGAGGCTCCAAAACATGTCCTCATGTGACCCTCACAGCTTCCGTACATGGTTCAGCTTCAGTCAGCAGAGTCTTTGTGTCACTGCGGGCTGCAGGGGGGAGCCACTCTTTTTGTGAGAGCACTTTGGCTCCATTTCCTTCATAAGAGTTTGGTTTTGATGTTTAGGCAGAGGATAATGTATACACAGTAAGTTGTTCTGATGAAAAGAAACCTGACAGTCACAGAGGAGTCTTGTCTCACCCTGGAGGGTACTGCAGATAGGTCATGAAAGGCTTTTGTGTAGAGATCCCAAAGACTGGCACAGGCAGGATGAATTACATAAAGTGTTTACATAGTGTGTACAATACACTGTCTTCAGGGGAAAGTTTCTTTATCAGTGAGGAAGTAACGGCTTCAACCCAAAACTGAAGAGCTCATGTAAATAAAAGAAGCACAAGCCAATGATAATGATTAAATTAAAGAAGGCAGAATAACCCAATCTTCAGTCATCACACAATTTAATCTTTGTTGTGAATGTCAGTCCCTTATCACTGTGATGAGTTCCATAAGGAAATAAGAGGTTTTGGGGTTGGGTGAAGATGTGTGGGGGGCCAAAACTGAAAAAGCGACTTTGGAGGACACCTCGGGGTACAGGCTGACAACCTATCCAGTATTAATATTTAACCCCTTACCATGTATTCTAGCCAGGTTGTCTTCTTAGAAAATGTTTTTTTTTTGTCCTTTTATTGACTGTTTTTTAAAAGGTGGTAAAATCAGATTTTCTTTTCTTAGTTCCTTATGATTCTAAACTCCACCAGTAATGTTGAGCTTTTTCTTTTTCTAAATTAACTTGTGCAACAATGCAAACATGTGCAAACGTGATGTTGAAGTAAGTAACCAATAAACACCACGGAGTCTTACACCAAGGGGGTGTCTAAAAGGTCTCAGCTGGAATCTTGTTACAGAGATGAATCATTTCAGCTTTTGAATTCCTATCTGCAGCCTCAGCCTTTACCATGATCTCTGTATAAAGATGGCCGAAAATGTCTCTAGCTTCTCCAACTGTGAAAAAAAAAAAAAAAGAAAAACAAAGACCCCCCCCACACACACACACACGCACAATGGGATCTTACACAATGGGAGCTGGAATCTGAATACATTTTCCTCATCTTTTGCCTCTCTAAGCATCAAGTTTAAAGAGGGGGTATGATGGATATACAGTAAAGTTAATGTGTGCAAATTTTTAAATGGCTACATATGCATATGTGCTAGAAATCCTTGAATCTGTCTGTTACCTGCACAAAACGCTCTGCTCTAAGAAGAGAATGAAATCTTCTTTCTGAGGTCATCATATAAAGATCCCCTGACTGGTTCATGACATGTTGGAGAGGCGGGCCTCAAACACCAAGGTCTGTTCATGGCTCTGCCCCTCACAGGCCTAGAGAGAGCTGGCCAATCAGAGGGAAGGAGGTTTGTTGGAGAGGGAGCCTTAAAGAGACAGCAGCTAAAATAAAGTGTTTCAGACGGAGGCTGAGATAAGGGTTTTCTAAAACACCAGTGTGAGAAAAATAAGGATTTTTTTCTGAGTTGTAAATCTTGTAAAGCTTCTAAGTGGGTACCAGGGGGACAATATAAAGCCTAAAAAAGAAAATACCCAAGATTGATTGTTGCTGAGTTTTTCTTCAGTAAATCTTTGCATCGAAGTTTTCTGGTTCAGGGAAGAATGTAAGTTTCACTTCCACGCTCGTACCATCTCTCAGACCTATAGGCTGATGTCTTCTCTTACAGTCCCTGGTTCTGACTTGCTGAACGATACTTTTGGCTGTGTTTTGTTGCCCCTTGAAGAAATGTGTTGTTTAGCTTGTTGACATACTCTCACAGGAAGGGATGAGGCTTGTTTGTTGTGAGCTGTCAGAGAGCTGCATGCATGTCTGTGAAACACAATGAATTCAAATGTCAGAGCTGGTTACAGTCAGTCAGAGAGTAGGTGGAGTGAAAGTCTGTAAGCCTTCTGTTGAATCTGTTTTCTGTCTGGAAGCTAATATTTGACAGATAGTTTCAAATCCTCCTTGAAGGCTTGAGTTTGATGAATGGACTCTGTCTGTTGTTCTCCCATTACTAAAACCACATACATTAATATTAGATAATGACTCAGTGCAAGACCCCAGGAATAAGTTGAAAAGGAGTGGGAGTGATGTTTGCTGTCAGATTTATTTAGACAACCTCATTTAGTCTCTGATGGAACATGACGACATTGTATTTGGAATGATCCCACGGTACAAAAGTTTATGGATGTATCACATATCCTCAAGCTCCTGGAGCTGTTACAGATATTTAAAACAATAATGTTTGCTCATTTGTACAAAATATCAGCCCAATTATCAGCTTCATAAGACCCAAAGATCAAAAATATCACAGGATGTCATGAACAGGTTTTCAGTTAACTGCAGACAGGCAAAAGTTTTTTACAACTTGCCAGATAATCTGACCTCCTCACTTTCCACAAATCAAGCTCCTTTTATTCATGCTAATACTAGTGATGGGAAGTTCAGTTCTTTTCAGAGAGCCGGTTCTTTTGGCTCGGCTCCCAAGCAGCTCCTAATTTATCATTATTTGTAGCCTCATATTTCATGCTAACCTGACAAATATGAATGATTTGTAAAATGATAAAAAAACCTTTTTGCATTCAGTGTTCTAAGTGAAGCCTCATAATTGCCTCATTTTGTGCGTTTGCTCTATTACAGAAGCAGGGATTCTTACTTTTGTTACATAAGTAAGAATTAATCAAACTTTTTTACACTAACTAACTAACTAACTAACTAACTAACTAACTAACTAACTAACTAACTAACTAACTAACTAACTAACTAACTAACTAACTAACTAACTAACTTTATGTGTTTTCATGACACACTCTCCTCCCCATTGCTGTCTGCTCTCACGCACTGAATGGGGTCAATTCGCTCTACCTGACAGCGTGTCCTCCTCTCTGCTATCACATAATGGTATGATAGTTACTAGTTACTACAAAATCAGAGTTTAAGAGTTCAAGGAAGGCCACACGCAGATAGAACCAGTTCATCCCTAATCATGTGGACGTTTGATCATACGTCATCAAGGCATTTCCATGCTGATTGGCTGCCTCTGTGCAGATAGTTCACTTGAGTTCAGATTTTGAGATTTTTTTGAGATTATCATGTGTGTGATCAGGTTTTCTCTTGCGTTACTTTTGCTGTTTAGACTTATTTGGTGTTGTTGTTGTTCATACAAAGGAATCAGCGTCTGGTCTGGTGTAAAGACTTTAATTCAGTTGGAAACATCCAAACAGAAACTTTTGAAACTTTTTTCTGGTCATTGTTGATAATTTATACCAACAAAGTAAGCATGACCATTTTTTACTGGAATTACACCTGGTGCAATTTTGCAACAAATTCTTTATGAGAGGTGAATGTTCAAGTATATATTTTGCTTTATTTTATTTTTACCCTGAGTATTATTCTTTTAATGAAATCCAATTTTTGGAAAACTTTTTTAAAATGCGTTAATAGATAGAGACCATGACAGACCTTAAACCCTTTCCTCGACATCGTCAGAATCGCACATCAATGCTCTACTCAAAATATGGAAAACTGGAAAAAGACAATAAAAAATATAAAATTAAAACTTGTATTTTAGGTTATAAACTGAATATTTCATCAGAATTTCCAGTTTGGGTTGGCTGCTTTTCAGTCTCTCTAGGATTTTGCATTTGTTGTAACAGATATTTCTCTTATTTCAAACTCACACTGACATGCATGGGGCGGTATTTTATTTTTGCATGTATTCCAGAGTATTTCACTTTTTATTCAGAGCGTACACGGTGTCTCTCGGCTCTGTAACACTGCTCTCTTTTCCTCGAAACTCATCGAAGAGACGTGCGGGCTCTATAAATGTTTCTCTGCAGCGAGGTCATCGTCCATGTGTTGTCTGAGAGCCGTGCTCTTTGTGAGGAGATGAATGGCCTCATTCTGTCTCTCTGTGCTGCTCGCCTCTAATAGAGGCCAGTGAGTAGCTTCCATTACAAGCCGAGGAAATCAAGGCTCTTGTGATACATTTGCTTTTAATGCCTGAGAGAAGGTCAGGACTCATAAATCATTCAAACTTCAAGCAAATGCCACTCCTCGTGTGCCAGCATTGAAGGAGAATATCATAGTTGCATGACACACAGTGGGATTAATATTTGCTGTGAAATATTTACCCTAAAGAGTGCACTTATACGTGCTGATGCTCTGAATGCACAGATGGCCCAAAGCTTCAAAGAGGCTTAGTCCATGTTGATGACCATATTAGTGTTGGTCAAAGTCCAGGATCAACATTATTTACTGTTGGAGCATCATTATGGGACCATTTGATCTAAAAGGGCTAATCATCCTCCAAACTAACCCCAACACATACAGCGTGAGCGCCACGGTCCGTCAGCGCCGCGCACTGCGCTGTACTTACCTGCCACTTTAGTCAATCAGTGCATTCACACAGCCCACACGGCGGTTCATCTTCGACGTGTACCACCAATGACTGCTCACGGCCGTTCCGCTGTGACCCCTTATTCCTACAGACTCCGTGAGCGCTGCGGTCTTTTCGGCGCGAACCAATTCACACTGGATCCGTCTCTGGAGCGGAGCGCAGCTCAGCGTACTCATAGCAGCTGGATACACAAGATCACAGGAGAACCACATGTTCCCGCAGGAATCACACCCATGAAAACTACTTTCATGATATTTAGTATGTTAAACTCACCTGCCCTCCCAGAGCTTCAGCAATTCAGTCCTTCCCTTTTCGTTTCTATTGGTGTCCTTATAGAAAGGATGTGTCGTATCGTATATAATTATCTGGTTTTCCGCTTCCAATATAAACTTTTCCTCGTCCATGGTGTCAGATTTCCTCTAGGTCTGACCCGCTGATGACTGCTGGCCCTG